>CM057967.1:11200000-11857500 GCA_030142095.1 Rubus idaeus
CTTCTTTCGCTACCCAAGCTTCAACTCCGGAACTAAAAAAACCTGAAATGAGCACTGTTATTAGTGCAGGAAATACTAGTGTCCCTCCAGGTAGTGCTGGGGTCACTAGTGGCAGCGCTACAGGTTGTGCTGTACTCACAAGCTGCACTGCTACAGTCATCTCTCATGGCAGTTCTGTTGGGAACATGCCGGGGGGAAATTAGTAGGCTGCTTTGACAAATTTGTCATCCCCGGTTGTCCTATGTTGTTAGCGTCCTCTTACCGAGTAGGATGAGTGGTATACTGGGTTCGACCTCTTCACAACACCGAGTTTTCATCCGTGTGTGAATTGAGAATGAGCTTTCCCCTGTATACTAATTCTGAATATGAACTAGTTAAAAAGAAGTGTGGGTAACTCTTAACCTGAAATTTTTAAGTTCAAATCGTCCAATTTTAATGTTTGTTGGAAGTAGTACTCTATGATTTTCACTAGTCTTGAAAAGATTTCATTTATCCTTTACTTTGAATGAAAGACAATCGACAACAGGAAGCATCTGAGCAAATTTTTTTTTTTAATAGGTTGTCTGCCTCAACACACTCATCTCATTGCACTTGAGCTAGAACTCATAAGCTATAAAATAATAACAAGCATTCATATGATTAATAAAGTTATTTTATGTTATATTGGAGGGGATCGAACTCCTAAATTAGATTAATTCTCCGTCCCCCCTCACTACTTGGGCTAATCTCAAGAACATAATTAATAATTTTCTTGATCTTTCAAATTTCAATGATCAATATTAGATTAATAATTTGACAATTGAAAGTTCAACGGTATATTATTGTATTAATACATCAAGTATACTAGTTCGATTAATTTATACTTATTGGAAAGTTCAACGGTACATTATTGTATTAATACATCAAGTATACTAGTTCGATATAGAGATAAACCGGCTCGATGAATCAGTTACAAGCTTGCTTTTATCTTAAACTAGTCAACTACTGCATCGAACTAGTTTACTTAATATATCGGTAATTTAATGCACTAATGTATTCTAGACGAATACTTAGTTTAGTGGTAGTTTTCCATCCAAAATTTTATTAATTTATTGGCACTGAAAGAATATTTTTTTTTATTAGTAGCCAATTTAACTCAAGGACCCACAAAATCCACCAGAGCTTAGGAGTCATTGCTCAACAATTCAACATAACGAAACCCTGTGTCTCTCTCTCTCTGTGCTCCGCGGATCAAAACACAGACACG
Source organism: Rubus idaeus (assembly GCA_030142095.1). Classification (NCBI taxonomy): domain Eukaryota; kingdom Viridiplantae; phylum Streptophyta; class Magnoliopsida; order Rosales; family Rosaceae; genus Rubus; species Rubus idaeus. The sequence continues at coordinate 11,201,247 of CM057967.1, forward strand.
TCTCTCTCTCACACTCACTCCCCACAATTCCTTCTCTTTAAAAACCTAAACTCTCTCTTCCTCCTCCTCCGATGATCTGAGCTTTCGGTTTTGATCTCAAAGTGACGATGCGAATACTGAGGTCTCACAGCTTCAGAGTCTCAATCTCCGACTCCAAGGTTGGGCTGAGGCACATCGTCACCAGCTGCAGAGCGGTGGTGCTGCCGCGTTTTGGTGGGCCCGAGGTTCTGGAGCTCCGGCCCAATGTCGACGTTCCTAATCTCAAGCCCAATGAGGTCCTCGTTCGCACTCGTGCCGTATCAATCAATCCCTTAGATACCAGAGTCAGTCCTCTCTTTCTATTTCTTTTCCTCTTTGGGAAATTAATTGTTAAGCTTTTGTTTGTTTGGTTGCTTCGAAGACGAGTGAAATGAATTTTTTTTTCATCCCCTGTTAATTGGAACCATCAATTTTCATATTTGTGGCGATCATCTGAGTTTCTGATATTATTGTTTTCTGCATAAGGCATACATTTTGAGCTTATATGTTTTAGTAGACCAAGTTGATTAGTCTGAAATGTTTAACTCTGGTTATAGATGTATAAATAGTTGTTTTATAGATGGTTCCACTGATAAATGTAATGCCTTGCTTCCAACTCATGCAAAATTATTCTTTGTAATATGTGTCATAGGGATGATTTTGCAGCTCAGTACTGCCATGCTATCAGATTATAATTTTATTCAATGTTCTGGGTTTTAATTATTTTCAGATGCGGTCCGGCTATGGTCGTTCAATATTTGGACCTCTTCTACCTCTTATTTTGGGACGTGATATCAGTGGTGAAGTGGCAGCTGTGGGAGCTTCGGTTCGGGGACTTACTGTAGGACAAGAAGTTTTCGGTGCATTGCATCCGACTGCTGTGAGGGGTACTTATGCTGATTATGCAATTCTTTCAGAAGATGAACTTGCACCAAAACCAGCGTCGGTTACACATGTGGTAAATATTTTTGTACTTCTTTTAAGGCTTCTAGCTAATAAAGGAAGGTTGACTGGTTGTGTTGTGGCTTTCCATCAATTTGGTTGGCTCCATATCTTCTGTACTTCTCCATCCCCTTGTTATTGCAATAGTGGATCTATTCAATGAAGCTATTGTGTTAGTAGATTTTTTTTTGTAGTAGGTAGAAAAGTTTTAATCACCTCAACATGGTTGGAGCGTAGGTTGGTGATTTTTGCTCAACTTATGCATGAAGGTTCGCTTTCCTCAACCTAGGGAATTGAGGAAAGAAGCATTAAAGTTTTGGCCCTGTACAGAAACTAGAACAAAATTATTTCTTGTAGCTGTAGATGAGTTAGGAGATGGACCCCAATGTGACATTCAGATCAAATGTTAAACAGTGCATGAGAAGTTTCTTTTTGAAAGTTGGCAGATAGCAGTATCAAGAGTTATGAAATCTATGTAGATTAACTATGGTTTGGAAAGGGTAAGGTCTAGGGCAGACACAACCAAAATTTGAATTTTGGGGGTTGTCGAGAAACGAAATATTGAAAGTGGTTTGTACATCTTATGACTTTGATGTGTGTAATTCAATATAGTATTAAGCATGAGAAAACTAGTGTAATCAGTTCTCTCATGATTCCAACATACATTAGAATTTGATCGTTATTAGTAGTTAATTGAATAAGAGTTTACTATTTACATTCTGTTATTTAGGTTCTGACTACAAAACTTGCTTCTTCTTCTTCTTATTTTTTTTTATTTTTTTAAATGTTGTGCGATACTAGGAAGCAAGTGCCATTCCTTTTGCTGCATTGACTGCTTGGCGTGCTCTAAAAGGTACGGCGAGGATAGCTGAGGGGTATGTTCTTATATCTCAGATTAACTTCCTTCGAAGTATATGTCATGAAATCTTTTCCCAACAAACTGTTTTAGGTCAGCAGAAAACTAGTATATTTTGGGATGCAGACTTTTTGAGATAATTGTTTCAGTGTTGACTGAATTGTCACATGGGTTTATCATTGTGTATAATGGTCTTCCTTTCACTCTGCTTGTACAGTTTTACTTAACAGTATAAGAGTAGATTGTCCTTGTCTGGCCATTTCTCCCCAAAATGAAATTTGTTTATTGACTCATCGGAGATGCTTGATGAAATTTTCAGTCCCCAATATTTAACTATTTGTGACATTAAATTTTCGGAGATGCCATCTGTTGCTGAAAAAGGATTGGGAGGAAGATGTTCCTTAGGCTATTTCTGAATATTTATGTTTGGATCTGGGCTTAGTTGTATCATTGATAGTTTTGATGGTTGAAGGTTGTAAAAAATATTTCATCAGGAAAGGGTCGTAAAGAATATGATTACTATCTTGGTGGACTGCTTGTTTATCTCGTTCACCAATAAATTGTCTTTCTTATTTAAAGATACATAAGTATAATATGCTATATTTTTGCAGAAACCTCGTTGATTCATATATTCCATTGATATTGCATCTTATCTGCACAGGCAAAGGCTGTTAGTGGTGGGTGGCGGAGGAGCTGTAGGTTTCGCTGCAATCCAGCTTGCAGTAGCCTCAAGGTGCCATGTTACTACTACATGCGGAAGCCAAAGTATAGATCGAGTATTGGCAGCTGGTGCTGAGCAGGCTGTTGACTATACCGCTGAGGTGATGATGTAATCAACTATTACTCATTCATATTGTAATCCGTTTGAAATGCTGATATCTTTTGTAGAGTAGAAAATTGTTTGAATGTGCGATGGTGGTAATACCCTGAGAAGGATTTATTAGATGAGTTAACATATTTGATTTACAGGACATAGCATTGACAATAAAGGGGAAGTTTGATGCCGTCTTGGACACCATTGGTGGGCCAGAGACAGAAAGAATAAGCATAAGTTTTTTAAAGAAAGGCGGACACTATATGACACTTCAGGTAGGACACAGAAACTTATTATTACCTCTCAAAGGTTCAGAATGCTAATGCTTATGAGGATTTTTATTTCTTATCATTGATTGTTGTAGGGTGAGGCAGCATCTTTGACTGATAGATATGGGATAGTAATTGGGCTTCCAATTGCTACTGCTGTCTTACTGAAGAAACAGATCCAGTACCGGTCTTCTCATGGAATAGGTAAAACAAACAATTATATATTTGTAAATGGTTCAGCATAGTTTAAGTGCATCATTTGTTTAATGGAAAATGTGAGTCTTTTCACAAGTTGATTAAATGTGAGTTTGTTGGTGGCTTTGCAGTTTGAACTTCTTTAATCCTCTTGTCTCGACATAGTTTGCTTAAGGACCTTTTTGATAACTTTGTAGACCTGAGCAGGATAAAGGCAATAATAGAGAGTACAATGAAGAATATATTTTTGTTAAAATAGATTTTGTTGCTGACTTTTGTTGTTAGTTTATGTTTTGTTGTGTTAGTTGACACAATAAGCATGTCTAATTCTAATAAATAATGAAGACTAAAAAGTTTGCATTGAACCTCAAGTTTTTGTCTAGTGAGATTTGATACCAAAATTGCACATTGTGATCTTACCTTTGGGAGTTGTTTTTGGTCTTCTTTATCTTTACCCCATGGAGACATAATGTTTGTCCATATAATAGTAAAGGTTTCAGGTTGTGAAGTTTTTCAGTTGGACAGTGTTTAGATATACTCCTGAACATTAGTCTCTTGCAAGAAAAAAAATAGATATGTAAGTATCTCCATGTTCAAAGACTTCACATGCGTATGTTTGAGAATCATTGACGTGATGATATAGTGCTCGGAATTCCATCGTATCGACTAAAAAACTCAGACTACAATTATCTGATCAATGGTTCTCAAATCACAGTAAAAACATACAACAAAGACTTCACATGCGTATTTATGGGTGCATTATGGACCATGGCGTGCTAAATCGTAATGACACCGGTGTGTATTCATTAAATTAGTTTGTAGAATGGATTACCATATGGACATGTAAAAGCTGTCGCAGCCTCTTTAGGTTATTAAACAGGTTGTGTTTTTTTCTATTGATGGTGTAGAGTATTGGTGGACTTTCATGAGAGCCGACTCAGAAGGGTTAGATGAAATCCGAAGGCTATCCGACGCTGGAAAGTTAAACATACCAGTGGAGAAAACATTTCCCATAACTCAAGTGAGAGAGGCGCATGAGGCAAAGGAGAAGAAGCAGATTCATGGTAAAGTAGTGATCGAACTTGACTGAAGAAAATAGCACTAGCTCATACTGATTATCCTATTTCTCGCACATTCATCACTCTATTTTGCCTTTGCATCTCTGTTGGTTGTTGCTCTTCACCATTTGTTTGGAGAGAGAGATTACTGCATTCTAGGCCTTCTCCATGCAATAATAAGTAGCAGTTGTACAGGGGTGAAAAGTTCCTTTTTATATCCGGTTTGCAATCTGTAAATGTGTCAGAATATTCTGTTAATTAAGTTAGATTTTTGTTTTTTGATACGGATCAAGTTAGATCTTAATAATGGCCTTATACAGTAATTCTGTTATATCTATAGTTAGTCCGAGTCTGAGATATCCATTAAGCATGGAATTGGTAGTGAATGTCATAGTTAGCATCAATTCGAAGTTGGTCTCCTTCACATATTTGAAGTTGAAACCTACAACTAGTTTCAATTTTGACGACACCGTTTTCAGAGAGGCACATAATGTTTCGTTTGTAATTGTAGGCAGAAATAAATGCTACTTTCTATTTGCAAGCGGTTCTTCTGGATTCATTTTGTGTTCAATGTGTAAACTAATTGCAATTATTTTCACATTTCTGTTCACACTCTTAAAAACCATACTGAAAAACGTGGAAAGACATCGATCATTAACCTCTTTTCAGTCGATCTGGAACTAATTTGTGAGTGAGATGAGAATTGCTGGGAGGAGAGAGAGAGATCGAGGAAATTTTTTATTTAGAAATAAAGGAAAAGTTGAAAAATCAGAAGAGGTAAAGAAGAGTTTACAAAATATTGCATTCAATAGAAATAAATGTAATATAAGTTGAGGGAACACTTGCTGAACCGTTGCTGATGGATTAGAGTTTGTGGTAGAAGATGAGGTGATCTGTGAGGAATTTGATGGAAAGCTCACTTGAACCTCCATACAGTAACCACTATACCCTTTTTTTTGTTGTAAATAACGTTATAACAATTAAAAGAAAAAATTGGGATGCGCTAATTGGATTCTCACTTGGGAATTTCGGATAATTCCGATTTCAAAAAAAAAAAAGAGTGACTGACTTGCCAAAGAAGTAGTATTCTTTGTGGTCAAGTAAAGAGCCACTTAAATCACACCCAACCCCAAAACCCAGTTAAGTTGTTAATCCTAATCTAAACCAAAACCCCGGTAATTACTAATTAATTATGCCCCTGTCCCTTGCAAAATTTCTTGCTTGTCAAGCTGCAGCTGCTGGGAGGAACTCTTTTCTTGGACGAACGAGGCAGTACGGATCATCAACATCATCATCATCATCATCGGGTCAATATCAGAGCGCCACCATAATGCTACCATTGATGAAACTTGGAACACTGGCCATAAGAACCATTTCCAAACCCATAGCTGCTCGCCTCAAAACACATGCTGCCGTACACCCCAGGTTTCGTGCCGCCATCATCTGGATGGCCCAGGTTAATTTACTCACCAATTCAATCCCCCTAGCCTGCTCATTTGTTCTTCTTTTTTTATATTTCCTATATGAAACTCCAATCCAGGTTCCATGCGTTAGTAAAAAATGGAAAACTGTTTTCCTGGTATTGGTGGTGGTAAGGAATAGTTGGATGGATGCTGAATAGGTTTAGAGTTTAGGGTTTAGGGACGGGAACGCTAAACCTTGCTAAGAAAGCACAATAGGATTAAGTTATGGATTAATTCTAGATTTTATTAATCTGGAACTTCGTCAAAAACTCCGAATTCTAAGGGGTTTTTGTGTTTGTACGTAGCTCCGATCGGAATCTTGGTAATTTTCAAAGCTCTGGTATGGTCTATGGAATTTTCTTATGTTCCACCGGGTGAAGTGATTGGTTTGCCCTGTACTTTGAACAGATTTTGCTTATCCATGATCTGTCAGTGTGTGCTGTTACAAATAATGGAGGATAGGAATATAGGGCTCGGCACGGGCCGCGATACCCGATCCCAAAATGTATTTTTAGAATGGGACGGGATTGACATTTTTCAAAATTGATCTCGATCATTTCCTTGCGTACATATTTTTTTCTTTCTTTGTTTTTTAATGGATATAATGAGTGACATGTTAGACTATTACGTTTATAATTTTATTAGATAATGATGAATACATCGAGAGTAACGTAATTCCAAAATTTGGGGTTGTTTACCAAAAAGTGAGAAGCAAGTTTGAATAAATAAAAAGCGTTCAGGGTTTGGATAAATGAAATTGACAGTCTTCTTGTGAATTAAATGTAGCAAACACATATGGTGAATGCTACCTTCTTGTATAGGTGGGTTAATAATTTTGCAAATATGGTTTCACACTTGCCTCACATTCTTCCACTTCCACACAAAATTTGAAACTTGCTGTGACTGTGTAGTCTTAAGTTGAAACCCTATCAACCAAGATAAACAAGATCGAAGTACTGTACAAGAATCTCAAATTCGAGTGCTTATTGTTCTTCTAAATTTCAAATTTTGTGTTGCATAACATGCCATTATAATTAAGTCTCGCAGCAAAACAGCTAGCACTAATTTAGTGGCCATTGCATTAGCTAGCTATGTTTTCTGGTGTTTGCAACTAGCAAGAGCTTTACATTGATTTTTTTTTTTTTCAATTGAAATGATCAGACAAAGTATCGTTGGGCAACACAGTTGCAAAGACGTCTACAATATGGACGTGCAGTAAATGTTGTGATCCGCCCTCTCGATGAAGCAAAAGCTATCGCAGCTGCTACAGATTTTCTTGGAGAAGTTGTCATCTTCACCGTAAGTAGTTAACACCTCTACATAGACATACATGTATATTTTATGTACTTTGGGATATTTTACTGTGCCATAATCCATCGATAATAGCTCCATTCCATGGTAGATCAATGTATCATGCTAGTTCCAATTGGTCTACCACTGTGTATGAAGTTGGTCTATAATGACATGAAATTGATCTGCCTTATTGATGCATGATTGCACCGAAGGGGAGACTTGGTACTTTTTATTTGGCAATTGCATATATCTGATCCCATCAGCTACCTGCTTTGTCTTACACTTAGGTTGCAGGACTTGTTATTATGTATGAGGTGAATAGGAACTATAAATCAGAGGCTAAGAAGGAGGCAAAGCGCAAGCAAGAATTAGAGGTAAGAAATATCCCATTCCAAGAAAGATTACAACTAATTTCTGTATAACTTTTGGCGCTTCTTGTTAGCGTTTCTGGTCATTTTTTGGCAGAATTGGCGAAACTTATGTGTTTGTCTTTGGGGTTATACAAGCACTTTCGAAAAACGCTTCTTATAAAAGCACTCTCAAACAGTTGGTTCTTCTTTCGACTTGGACAACAGTCGCAACACCCCGCAGATCGACTTGAATTTAAATTAGGATGTTTACTGCTACTATCTTCATGTGATAATTAACTGTTTTCCCGCTTGAAAATGATAGCATAATGCTTTATTAACTCACGGGACTTCTGCTTCTTAATGTGAATGTCAACCTACTTTGTTAACATTGACTAAATAAGAGTGATTTAGGTTAATAATCATGCATCATTTTTACATGTTGATAGGCACTGAAGCTGAAGGACAAAGATTTAGAAAAAGAAGTGGAATCTCTAAGGCTCAAACTGCAAGAGATGGAGAAACAATTACAAACAAGAATCAGCTGGCTGGATTACTTGAAGTCATTACTATTCCAACAAGCTTCTCAACAACAGAAGTCAGCATAGCCCTGCCTCTAACAAAGCTTTGAATTGTGTACTTGTTAATTCATTGCATTCCCTGCATTAAAAGTAGTATTCATTTTTTTGTTTGGAGATTTTTCCCACTCTACTCATCAAAATTAGCATTTTTGACAATTGATTCTCAACATTAATGGGTAATTAACTGCCTTTGTGAATATGTTATATTGTGATTCTTTAGGGCACAGTTGCACCTTTGATCGTTTCATGGTGCTCAAACTTCACTTTCCATTACTATAATCTCGATGTTGCAATTTTATTTAAGTTTTCACATTAGTTGCAATTATTTTCGTCGATTTAATACTTTGAAAACTCTCTAAAGTAAAGAAGATTATATTCATACCTTCCAAGTTATCATAAACACATCTATTATTTTTTATTTTACAAATTTATCAATTTGATCCCAATAAAATCAAACCTTGGTCACAAACCCTACTCCACCTCCACCACCAAAAAACCCACAACTCTAACTACTCGAAGTTCGATTTTGTGGAAGTGCATAGGGACTATATGAATAGAATCACCCTAATAATTAATAAAGTCTTTATCTATACCTAACTATAAAAAATAAAATAAAAAGTACACATAATATGGGTGCTGCTTTAGTGCTCAGGGCATAGGGGGGAGGGTGGGATATAGTTATCATCCAAGGGCATGCGGAGCATTTGCAGGGGGAGGGTGGGGTATAGTTATCATCCAAGAGCAGCGGAGCAAAGCATGACAAAATTTCCCCAGAGTAAATGTATCAAGTGTGAGTCAAAACTTTGACAAAAATTGATTGTACAAATCCCTAACTTTTGGACAGTCCAGACTCCAGACTAGATGTATCATGGATGGTCAAAATAGTAGAGGTCTATTCCCTAACGTTTGTGGTGGCTCAGCCATGGACCACCTGATCTCCTAGAGATAGAAGGTGGTGCATTATCGTCTTTGATCCAATCATGTATTAAAAACCTCAAAAACCAACCTTTTTAGGGTCCATTACAGTTGGCAATGGCTTTTCGCCTTTGATTTAAAAAGCCTACAAAGTTCTTTAATTAATTGAGTCCTAAATCTGCTTTTAATACTTGTTTTGTTTGCTTCTGGTCTTGATGTTGGTCAAAGTCCTCTATTTCAAGAAACCATGAATGAATCCTTTTGCTTCTTTGATTGTGTGAGCCCTTTGTAGCTTTTGGTCCTGTATTAAATTTATTTGCCACACAATTGAATAAGAAAGATGGTTGCAGCAATTGTCTGTGGAAAACAACATTGTCACAGTGAGTCACCAATAGCACATGCCACGTTAAACTAAGAAAGGGAAATGATCAACACAATGTTTATATTGAATTATTGATTGACAAAGAATAAAAATAAGACATAGTAAACCTATGACACATGAGACGGGGGGCGAAATTTTCTTGTCAATTAAACTCGGTAAGAAAAAAAAATCACATAACGACTTTGAAATAATAATAATAATAAAAAGGGAATTGATATTTGTACCCCTTTTTTCTTGGAAACTACTATTTGTACCCCCTTTCATTATGCAATAAAGGGGATACAAATAGTAGAAAGGGGGTATAAATATCATTGCAAACAAAAAAAGACTCGAAATCTAGATGTTAGTTCGCAACATCTACCTTATATGAAAAAAGAGGTTGTTGACCTTTTATCTATTGTTGGCTCTTGTAACTTTCGGGTTTGGATGACGTATGAGTGTTCTTAAAGCTTTTTCCTTTAGGGTTGATCTGCATGCCCAAGAGCCAACAAATACTAAGACCAACTGAAGCGAGCTAGCTCCCAGCCAGGGCTAGGTAACACAACCCTATTGCAATAAGATTGCTATGTATTGTCGCCATTGTCACCAGCCACCACGTGCAACTTAAACAGGCCAAGATCGTCATTGTCTTCAAATTCACCACAACCATCACCGGGGCCGCCATCACCACCACAGCGGAAACACTTGCCGTTGTCGATTTTTCCATAACCATCCATGTGCAACATTTGCATCCCCCATACTAAATCCTCCCGCCTGTCATCCAAGCACACGATCACCCACTGTTTATACCACATACTATCATTAATTTTACTAAAATCGTTTATCGTATAACTACAACTCGACGACTAAATATTTTTCGATTGAGTTGTTATTGACACTTTAAAAAACATTCGTTTGGGTTAAGATATAAGACTAGGGAGAGGCTCTAGTGAGGACCAAACAATGAGGACTTGTTGATGACTTTCAAACTCAACCGGTAGATGAGTATTTTAAATGTTAGTTGATATTTAAAAAACTCATTAAAAACTCATCCAACGGTCGTGACGGATCTAGTAGGCGTGTGCCCCCCCCCCCCCCCCCCCCAAATTCTTGGTAAATGTTACCGAGTATAGAGATATTCATGTAATAACCCCCTTAGGAAAAAATCATTAGATCTTCTACTCTTCTAACCCTTCTCTAGCTCTCTGCCTCTCAGTTTCTTGCTCTCTCTGTCTCTCTAAACAACAGTACCCACTTCTCTTTCTCTCCATCATTTCTTCTTTTTCTCTGTGTTTTTTCTACTCTATATTCTTCCAGGCAATCCAAACCACAAAAATTCTCAATCTCCTTGAGTTCTTCACTACTCATATATATGGCTTTGAACAAAAAATTTGTTTTGCCCTTCGGGCAAATAAATTGAACGTATAAAATTAGCCCCCCCAAATTTTCAATTCTAGTTCCGTCACTGCCAACGGTTGAGTTTGAAAGTCCTCATTGTTTGGTCCTCACTAAAAAATTTTCCTATAGGAGAATGGTCTTTTGAGTTTTTTTTTGTTTTGTATATTGACCAAATTTCTAGCGACTATTTTCAATGGAATTTACTCTATTGAGTATTGAATCATTAACATGGCAAGTAACGACTCCAGGTTGGAAGGCATTTCTGGTTTGTCCTTCCGTAACTAGACAATATCTTTTCTGTCCATCACGCGCCACTCATGTGCGGTTCTCTATGTCAAGCGTGGGAGGCCGAGGGAGTGAGGGACTATATATAGACATAGTACATCGAGCCCAGAGCTCTCCCAACCCACTCTCCAATCGGAAGCGCGTACATCCATCCTACTTCAGTACAGACCGTACATGACGCCAGCGTAAACCCCACGCTCCACTGTAGCGCGCGGGTCAACAAATCTTAAACTTCCCAGGAACATTATGACCTTAAATGACCATATGGTCCATGGTCATGACGACGGACTCGATGATAATCGGGCTTGGACTCGGGTCACGTGCAAGGTTTTGGATTCTTCTCCGTTTTTCACATCTTTCGACCCCGCCATGTGATCCCGGCTTTCGGAAAAGGCCGCCTTTCTGGCATTTAATATCGAAACTGCCACTGTGTCTTTGTCAGCGAATGGCTGTGACGGAAGAAAGCGGCCAGCGGTGGTGGGCCGGTTTGGGTTTAATGAAAAAGCTGGGCAAAGTGCCACACGGACAAGGATGGTGATCGATTGCTATTCCCAATACTCTACGGTCTCTATCTCTCTTGTCTCATTAATTTACCCCTTTACTCTTTTATTTTATTTTAACCACGGCTGGTTACTTGTCTCATACCCATCTTTTACATCAGAAACAACCCACCGTCTCATGAGAATTGTTTTCATGGGTGAACATTTAACACTTTTGAACATTATCACAACGAACCTGGATAAGAAAACATACTCAAACTAGTGATACGATAAGTAGATCACTAGTGATACGTTAAGTAGATGAACTCGATATACATGTAGACTGGCTCTTGTATTGGACTTTTGTTATCTCGAGCTAGTTTATGACTATAATAATGAAAGTAATAGAGAACGCAATGAAGGTAAGAAATCCTCCGGTTCTCTTATTTGACGTTGCATACCATTGTATGAACACTTCCTTTACCGCTTCTCCTTTTCAGTAAAAGCTGGTCTTTGGTGGTGGTAATGGTGCGACCTCATTTGCTATACTTTCCCACACATTTGCGCACCAAGATTCGACACCTAAAGGCCAAAAAGCTAGTGAAAAAGCCCCATCCCATGCACACACACAGTGTAGTTGTCCATGTAATAATCTCCAAAGAGTAAGGGTACCACCGTCATTTGACACAGCGAACTTCGTTGCACTGCCAGATCCTCACTCTCGCTTACATATGGATAAAAACTTAAAGACAAACCACCTCTCTCTCTCTCTCTCTCTCTCTCTCTCTCTCTCTAAGTCTAAACCACAACAATCTTCATCAATCCAACACACCCATCATCTTGCTGTGTTGTGTTGTGTTGTGTAGTGTTGTGTCGATGGCCGCAACAGCTCAGTAGTAGTAAAATAATTGAAACAAAAAAATAATGATGGTGGAGTCAGAGAGACCCCATCGCAGCAGCGGAAGCACGAGCGAGCTCTTCATCTGCTTCAGCACTTCTCGCCTCTCTTCTTCCTCCATGAAGCTCTCCTCCAAGTCATTACTCAGCCCGGCCCGCTCCAGAGACCAGACTCCCCAAATCTCGCTCTCCTCTTCTCTCAGCCGCCGCCTCCGAACCAGCGGCAGCATCAAAGGCGGCGCCTCCCCAATGTTCCCAAGCGGCGGCACCGGAACTAAAAAACGAGCCGGCGGTTTCGAAAACCCAGAGCCTTCTTCTCCCAAAGTCACTTGTATTGGGCAGGTGAGGGTCAAGACCAAGAAGCAGGGCAAGAAGATGAGGATGATAAGCAGCAGATCGAAGCGGAGCAGGAGCGGCGGCTGCGGCGGCGGCGCGGAGGCCAGTTTCCGAAAAGCGGAGCAGAATATTAATCCGCAGGAGAGCTTTCAAACCCTGCATTTTCCGAATCACCAGATCAGTAGTAGCAGTCAGAGGGAATGCTTGCGGCACAGGAACCAGAGGTGGGTGCATCTTCCTCTAACCATTTGCGAAGCGTTGAGGGCTTTCGGGTCGGAGTTTAACTGCCTGATTCCGAACAAGTCGTCGTGTTTGAGCGGCGGGGAGGCCAAGAAGGATGAGGAGAACAAGGGGGTGAGATCGGAGAGCGGGAATAGCTCGTGTGGGGCGGTGTTTGCGAGGTGGTTTGTGGCCTTGGGAGACGGGGAGGACGGGAATAAGAGGAGGGAGATAGAGTTGGTGGTGGGGGAAGAAGAAGAAGAGAGAACTGAGATTAGTAGTGGAAGCCATAGTCTGAGGAGGCAAGTGTTTGAAGGGATTGAGTTTAAGGAGGAGGCTTTGATGAGGGAAGAAGAAGAGGAAGGTAGAGTGAGTATTTGTGTTCCGCCCAAGAATGCGCTTTTGCTCATGAGGTGTAGATCTGATCCGGTGAAGATGGCGGCGCTCGGGAATCGGTTTTGGGAAATGCCGGCTGCTCCGAACGAGGAAGACTACGAAGAAGAAGAAGAAGAGGAGAGGATGAGGGTGTTGAAGAGAAAGCACAAGAGCAGGGGCAAGTTGGGTCAGAAACAGAGCTCGACTGTGTTTTCGACGGTGAACAGGTTGAAGACCCAGAAGAACAAAAAGACGAGGAATTAAATTCGGTTTTGGAAGAGGAGGCAGAGGATGAGAGACCAGAGAAAAGTCAGAGCCTTTATGATGTACCAGAGGTGATAGACGAAAAGGAATGTCATGAGAATGAAGGGCCCGATCGAGAGGAGCAGGAATTGAATGCGAATGAAGCAGCATTGGTGGCACAAGAAGCTGTGCTAGATTGTTCTTCAGCTGAAGTTTTTGCAGATCCAGAACTCGAAGAAATGGAGTCGTATGAATTTGAAGAAGCACACGAAGAAGAAGAAGAAGATGAAATGAGAGAAGCAGAGGTTCCAATATCGGAACAAGAAGAAGTATTGGATAAAGTCGAAGAAGAAGCAGAGGCTGATAACAGAGGAGTCAACGGCGGAGGAAGAGAAAGAGACCAGAAAGAGTACTTGGGAGGCAGAAGAGAGTCCAGCCAAAGTGACGGAAGATAGACCCGAACCCGAATCAGAAGAACCCAGGACCGAAATGGATCTCCAACCGAAACGGTCAAGTCAAAGCCCGGTCTTACCGGACTGTTTGCTGCTAATGATGTGCGAGCCCAAGCTGTCGATGGAGGTATCCAAGGAGACCTGGGTGTGCAGCACGGACTTCATCCGATGCCTGCCGGAGAGACACGTCAGCGGCAGCAACAAAAAGGACGGTAAGGATGAGGCGAAGAAGCCGCCGCGGGTCAGCATAGATTCGAAAGCCTCGAATCCCGCGCCGGCTCATCAGCAGCCGATGATGCAGCCGCCGAGGTCGTCCTGTTCTTTTCCGATACAGTCGGGTGGTGGTCCGTTGTCGATGGCCGAGATTATAGGCCAGAAGCTGGTGGGGTCCACTGCCTACGAGCCGTTCGTGCTCACGCGCTGCAAGTCGGAGCCGATGAGGTCGGCGTCTAAGCTGGCGCCGGAAGCTTGCTTTTGGAATAACAGGAAGCTCGAGCCGCATCATCGCCCGGGTCCGCTCGGAGTCGGGGCGACTGGAGTCGGGTTTTAATCCTAGGTAAATTCATCGGGAATGTGAAAAACCAAAAATTAAAAATTGTAGGCATGTTGTCGTATGAATCATAATTGTAGGTTTTTACTTTTTACTTTTCAGAGGGCTATTATTGCTCTCACTATCTCGTTTGTACATTTTTCATGTAGTGATTTTCTAGAAATTCCTCTCTTTTTTAATGTTTCTCTTATAAATCTATAATTTTTTTTTCAATTGCCTTAATGTTATGAACGTTTCTGTTAATTTGATAAAATTTACTTGATGATCTCTAATGGTTCTTGAATTTTAGCTCATCGGAATATCCAAACCTTAAAAATTTATCAATTAGGTACTCAAATTATTAAGACACAAAAAATTTCTCATCAGAGAAACTAGTATTTAAAAATATCAATTTTTATTTTTTTGTTTTTAATCTAATTAACAACTTTTTACCCAGAAACAATAATGTTGGCGGCATTTTCATCGAATACTCCTTTTTTCGACTTCTAATAGTTTTAGGGTATATTTATATTTGATGGATCATAGATTCATAATGTGCTTTACTAGATTTTTTTTTTTCAGAAAAAGAAAAGTTGAAAAATGGAACCAAGCTAGTACCACTTGATTTTTTTCTCTGCTATACTTGCACAAAATCACAAATTATGGGTTCCACTTCCTCCTATGGAAGGAATAAATGAATGGTAATTTTCATTGGGCAATGAGTGGGTGCTTGCTTTCTTTTCGTTTTTGGGTGAAATAGTAGTACGTGTTAATTGTTAATGATAGGGGCAAGACTGAAAAATATACATAGGTTGGCTTTGTGCACGTTTGTTTGTATGGAAGGTGGTGAAACACATGGGGCTTGGAGCAGAGTGCTGCACTGGTACAGATTGCATAATGGGGTAGCAGAAAAACTGAAAAAGGCCGCCTTTCCTTTTTCAGGCCGATGAGCCGAAGGTGGTTGGCGAGGGTATTTTTGGTATTTCAAAAGGAGATAATACGGGGTCCGACCTCCTGAGTTTTGACACGCCCGACTCATTCAAGACTTTTTCCGAACGAAGTGCAAAAAACGATTAGTGTGACTAAATAACGGTTATAGTGTCGGAGATTCAAAAAATTATGCTGACAATTAGTGTGGCAAAAGAGGATTGGTTTTGGTTGGTTTAGAGTTAACGGTTATAGTGGTGGATCATAATATTGGAGATTGTTAGTGGCAAGAGAAACAATGGTTCATATGAGGAGAATTATTCCATGAACCTGATAGGACATGTAAGTAACACAAAGTTTGCTTACAATTAATCTTCCCTTGATTGTAATTAGTTATTCCATGTCAGCCGTTGTGTTCATGTTGAGTGGTGAAGCATCTCTTCCGTCTCCTAAGCAGCCTGCATCTGTCTTCAGAAGAAGTTCCAGCACTGAGGCTCATCCCTTGATTCCAAACCAATTAGACAATAACTAATCTTGTTTATCACCATTTTTCTGTTAATGAAGTTGTGTTACACTCAGAAAGTAATCAAAGAGGCTTACGTGAACTACAATCCATGAAATATAATAAAAAATTATTTGTGTTTGGCTTAGCTCAATTAGAAGTCAAATTTGGTTTACAAAATAGATGAACGGCAAAAGTTGTGGTAAACCCCACTACCAATACCATACCGTGAGAGTAAGTTTTATCCCATATATGCCTTTTTACCTTAGAGCATCTTCAATAGACTAGCTAAATTGAAAAAAAATAAATTAAAATTTGGCTAATTTAGAGGAAATCATGACTCCAACAAAATAGTTAAAAAAAAGTTAAATTTAACTTTTAGAAAAATTATAGCCATATTTAGCTACAAAGAAGAGAGAATATAACTATAACTATAGCCAAATTTATCAACGTTTAAATTTTTTGAATTCCTATTAGCCAAAAAAAAAAAATTTGAATTCCAACGTTCCAATTTATAAGCAATTCGTTTGATAAACATTCTAATTTCTGGTTCCTTCATAGCCGTTCATCACTTTCTTATTTTTCTTTTTTTTGGTTCTTTTGTCTCTCTGTAACTCGTAAATTTTGAGTAAACAGTTTACGTCCTCCACCCGGCCACTGATAGTATCGACGACGATGCTGAAACTGATCGGAGGGGCGGTGGCATTAGGTTCCTCAAGGGCACGACATCGAAATGGTGCAGAAATGAAGTGGCGGTGACTGAAGCTCTTACACATGTAAACGCTATGTTTTTTCGAGACACATGTTAACGCTTGAGTTGGATGAGCGAAAATTCTAGGGTGCTCCCAAGTATCAAAACACCCGAGTATCCTAGAACGTTCCATAAAATGCGCGTGAAAGAAGAAGTAGAATTGTCAACCATATAGTAAACAAAGACTACTACCACGCCAGCTGAAATAGAAAAAGGTGCCTAAAAGGCCACTGGTTCATTAGATTTTCATACGTGCCAAATAGAAAAGGCCATGAAGATGTTATTGAAATTCTTGCTTCTCTTCCTCCTCTTCCACTTTGGCATTTCCAGGGACACCATAAGATCCAACCAAGAGCAATTGAAGGATGATGGTGGAGTTTTGGTGTCGAAAGAAAGCAACTTTGAGTTGGGTTTCTTCAGCCCAGGAAATTCTAGCTACCGCTATGTTGGAATTTGGTATTCTCCTTCTAAAGTTTCTGAGAAAACAGTGGTGTGGGTCGCAAACAGAGACAATCCCATCAATGATACCTCTGGAGTTCTCACAATAAACAGGTATGGAGAACTAGCTCTTTATGCTCATAGCATGGAGAGCCGCCTTCCTATTTGGTCCACAAATGTGTCTCAGTCAGTCAAAAATACAAACACCTTATCTGCACAGATTTTAGATACAGGAAACTTAGTTATGTTCCAGGATGATAAAGCTGACATCTTTATATGGCAAAGTTTTGATTATCCTACAGATACTCTAATCCCAGGTATGAAAGTTGGGTTTAATCGGAAAACTGGGCTAGAATGGGTTTTAACATCTTGGAAGTCACAAGATGACCCTGGAACTGGGGACTATACCTTTAGGCTCCAAAATTGGAATCTCATTGCCACACCCCAGTATTTTATTTATAAAGGTTTGACTAAGTATTGGCGAAGTGATCCAGAGCCATGGCCTAATTCGGTCCGTAATGCAGAAGAAATGTCTTTTTTACTAACTTACAACACCAATAAACTTACAATAATGAAGTTGAAGGACTCTGGGTTACATCAGCACCTAGTATGGAATGAGGCTGACCATCAATGGAAGGAGCTGTGGTCTTCACCGAAATACCGGTGCGACTGGTATGGACATTGTGGTGCCAACAGCAAATGTAGTCCTGTCAATGTTAATCTGTTTGAGTGTGAATGTCTACCAGGATATGAACCAAAATATGTAGATGGTTGGAATATGAGAAATGGGTCAGATGGATGTGTGAGTAAAAGAGTAGGGGTGTCAAAGTGTAGGAATGGAGAAGGGTTTGTGAAGGTGGCAAGGGTGAAAGATCCAGACGGATCGAAAGCTGCACGGTTGAAAACTAGTACGAGTACCAAAGAGTGTGAGCAGGAGTGCTTAAGAAATTGTTCTTGCACGGCATATATGAGCAAGAAAATTGAAGGGGTTGTTGATTGCTTGACATGGTATGATGACTTGATGGACATTTTAGTATACACGGAGGCTGGACCTGGACGAGATCTATATGTTCGTGTGGATAAAATTGAGTTAGGTACTGCTTTGCTTGCCAACAAAAATTTCAAAGATTCTGTGAAATGAAATTTACTGGACTGGTTTTAGTGTCCATGTTAGTTCTCTTTGTTTTGCTTTTCTAAGCCTTTGTCCCACTCTTACATGTAGCTGAGAATGCCGCAAACTCACAAGGATTCTTCAGGAGGGGCATGCTTGTTATTCCAGTACTATTTGCTCTGCTGGCCCTAGTACTAATCAATATACTTGCCTGTTGGTTGCTTAAGAAAAAGGGGAAGACAAAAGGTATGAGAAGTACTCATCTATTCTGAAATGATGAACTGTTTTAGATATCCCTAAAAGGTGATTGCACCTTTCCGGCACGTTAATCACATCAAAGGACTTCACTTGAACATGTTCCGTTTTAATAGTCATTTTGTTAATTGCTTAATGCAGTTAGAACTGTTAGGATAAAATGTTTTAGAAATAAGTTATTTGTTCTTTATCTATTTATCTGTTAATTTTTTATGATGGCAAGACTTTTTGGAGGTGGATGAACTTGAGGAGAGTAAGAGACACCCGGAATTGCAATTTTTCGATATGAACACACTTGTAGCAGCCACACACAATTTCTCTGATGTCAATAAACTTGGCCAAGGTGGTTTTGGTTGTGTTTATAAGGTAAGCCCAAATTTAGATGTCCTAAACAGTAGAAAATACCTTTGTTCTTTTTCTTTAAGGGTCTGATGGTTTTTTCTGTACTATTCTACTTTATTTATTAACGGTTTAGATGCTCCTCAAAAGTGATGACTATGAAAGCTTAATATTATTATTGAACCATAATTTCAGGGTGAGCTACCAAATGAACAGAAGGTTGCTGTAAAAAGATTGTCCAGCAATTCCGGACAGGGGATTGACGAATTCAAAAATGAGGTTGAACTGATAGCAGGACTTCAACACAGGAATCTTGTGAAGCTTTTAGGCTGCTGTATAAAGGGAGAAGAAAGGATCCTAGTCCTGGAATACATGCCGAACAAAAGCTTGGACTCCTTTCTTTTTGGTATGTCTAAAGGAAACTTTCATTTGTTTTTCAAGCTTCTTATCAACATATTCCCATTCATTTACATAATATCCAGTTCTCTTGATACAGATAACACAAGAAGGTCCTTCTTAGATTGGGAAAGGCGGTTTGAAATCATAAATGGGGTTGCTCGTGGGGTTCTGTATCTTCACCAGGACTCAAGACTGAGGATTATCCATAGGGATCTAAAAACTAGCAATATTCTTCTAGATGCTGAGATGAACCCAAAAGTTTCAGATTTCGGCATGGCAAGAATAATCCATGGGGATCAACTCCAGGATAAGACGAACAGAGTTGTTGGAACATAGTAAGAACCGTACTGGGACTTGTACATTCATGAAATAAATCACCAAATTTTCACCATCATAATTATTGGCTGCAACATTTTCTTTTGTTCATATGCAGTGGCTACATGTCACCAGAGTATGCAGTGTTTGGAAGATTTTCAACAAAATCGGATGTGTTTAGTTTTGGTATTATACTATTGGAGATTGTTAGTGGCAAGAGAAACAATGGTTCTTATGAGGAGAATTACTCCATGAACCTGATAGAACATGTAAGTGACACAAATTTTCTCACCATCTACCCTTGATTAGTACTTTCTGAAGGTTCATCTCTTTTCTAAAATGATAGTTGGAACTACAGGTTTGGCAACTTTGGAAAGAAGATAAAGCCTTGGACATTGTGGATTCATCGCTAGAGTCATATCAGCCTGATGAAGTCTTGAGATGCATTCAAGTTGGACTGTTGTGCGTGCAGGAAGATTCAAAGGACCGGCCAGCCATGTCAACCGTTGTGTTCATGTTGAGTAGTGAGGCATGTCTTCCATCTCCTAAGCAGCCTGCATTTGTCTTCCGAAGAAATTCCAGCACTGTTGCTGATCCCTTAAAAGAATTGTATTCTCGTAACGACTGTACAATTACTGATTTGGAAGCTCGGTAATGAGGCAAGCTCTTGTTTATCCCTAATTTACACCATAGGTCCAACACTTTTCCGGAACGAAGGGCAAAAGACAATTTTTTTTTTCTAAAATGATCAAAGGATTTGACTCATACCCCCATGACCTGGAAGAGCAAAAGACGATTGGTTTTGGTTGGTTTAGAGTTAACTTTTTTTTTTGGGTCAATTTAGAAAATTTCATTAGAAAGCAAAACTACAGTGAAAAACCTAATACGATTGATTGGAATTATTTAAATAAATACACAACTAAGTTTCAGTTAATCCTAAACATCAAATCCTTTCTACTACAAAAATCGTCTTGTTTAATACTTTAATTAGAAGTATGGAAAAATAGTGAAAAGTCTAATTCTTTTGGGGAAAATTAACCCAATTAATGGAAGTCTAATTAAATTAGTACTCTCCCCATATAAACCTCATGCTAGGTACTAGTCTCTTAAACCCACGGGACAAGTGACTTATGCCACACGTAAAATACAATTAACCTAGCTCTATGTTGTTGGCTGGAAATTCTGATTTGGTTGGAAAGCATGGATTCTGTTAGACAAGAAAGCCAAAGCAACAAGCATCATCAGCCATGCCTTACCTCCTTTCCTTCAAGTTAATCATTAAAATACTAAATGAGAAGTCGGTCGCAAGTAAATCCAATATTAATTCTCCTCTACTTAACCAAACCCACTATATATATGGGAGCTCAACTTTTAGCCAGGATAATATATATTTTATGAATCTTGACCTAAAACCAACCAAACCCAACAATTTACTTGTCCCTCTTAGACTCTTAGTTGAGAGGTTTTCCTCAGTTTTGCATTCTTAGTTGTGTGTTTGTGCATGTGTGTGATAGAGGGAAAATAATGGTTTGGAAGAAGGAATACTTGGATTTAATTTTGGTCCCAACTGGGCTGCTAATCATGTTATGCTACCATCTCTTTCTTCTCTACAGATGCCTAAGACATCCTGAAACCACAGTCATTGGCAATGAAAACCACTGCAGGAAAGCTTGGGTTGAGAGAATGTTGCAGGTCAGTAACTAAATACACTTAAATCAACCAAACTCAGCTCTAATTAATTACCACTCCCAAATCTTTGATGGGTTTGATTAATTTTGGTTGCAGATTGAAGCAAAGGATAGAGGTCAGTCCCTTACAGTGATCTCCAGCACTATAACAGCAGCAAATTTCTTGGCTTCAACCTCTCTAGCCTTGAGCTCTTTGATTGGAGCATGGGTTGGAAGCTCTTCATACAACATGTTCTTGACTAGTATTACATATGGTGACACAAGCCCTACCACCATTTCTGTCAAGTACATTAGCATTCTAGCCTGCTTCCTAATAGCTTTAGCTTCTTTCTTACATTGTATAAGGAGCTTTGTCCATGCCATTTTCCTCATCAGCATGCCAAACAGTGACACTCCTCTGAGTCATGTTCAGAAGGCGGTGATACAAGGCGGCCTTTTTTGGACCTTGGGGTTGAGGGCCATCTACTTCGCCACGACTTTACTCCTCTGGGTTTTTGGTCCAATTCCGATGTTTGTTTGTTCAGTGACTATGGTGTTGATTCTGCACACGCTGGATTCTAATTCCACTCCATTGCATCATTTCCAACCTGCCAGGAGTGATGATAATACGTTGATGAGGAAAATTGCAGAAGAAAAAACTCGAATGGAAAGGGTTGTCAAGCAAGACAAAAGATCACACAAGGATGAAAGCAGAACTCAAGGTTGTAATTGTCAACAACCACCTGCCTCAGGTAAAGATTTAAGTTCAGAGGCAACAAGTTAAACTATAGACTATAGGAGAGGATATTGGAGATGGTATGAAGAGAGACAGCTAGAAAAGTGACACTTTGTGTAAAATTTGACATGATCTAGTTTGACAGAAACCCTTTTTGTTAAAATCCCTTTTCAACACAAACTATTCTTCATTCCTATATGAAGTTATGAACCAATGGAAGATCAATAGGTACAGCAAATTCATGTTCAACTAGTCGGTCTCCTTTTCACTAAATTCAGTTGGCTTTGCAGCTCCTAAACAAAAGATTTTCAAAGTGGTATATGAGTTCAGCTTACGGTCTGCGTGGTTGCAAAAAGCACACATCCTGGGCAGCTTCTGGAGCAAAAGTTCTTTTCTGCATGGCTTTACCTGGAATTGTTTTCCTATCAAGCACTTGGTTTTTACAAAATCCTATGGTATTATTTCAACATTCCTACATGTAAATCAGACCTGATAGAGGGACTGAACATTTACATCCCACCAATTTTTATAAATATGAATGGTATAGACCGTATAGGTATGAAGGCAATATCAAGTTTCATCCAGTTGCCTAAAACTCCTGGATCATCATTTCTTGATAGATTCTCGCCATATAAATGAGCAAGATACACAAATATTAAAGACTACTTCTATGAACCATTGCATCTTTTATAATAGAGGATTGAGTGGGTAGAGATTGATGAGCACGGATGCAGCATGAAATGACATAGCTTTCATTAAGATATTTTTCATAGAGTTGAAATGACAAAAACCTAATCCTCTGCCTCAATATTGGTTCTACTCTATTGTGGCTCATCCGAACTTTGATCCCCCTTGCCACTGTCCACAGCATTATCTGTGGGACTCTCAACCAATGAATTCGGTGAGCCTGACTGGTCTTCACCTTGATTTTCAGCTTCTTCACTTTTAAATCCTTCGTTAATAGCAAGCTGACCAGCATAAAGAACCAAACCAACACCATTGATGCCAAAAACAAATGTTGCAAGGTAGCACAATCCATTTATAATGGTCCTGCAAATAGCAGATTAGAAGTGATCATTCTTGTGAGGGATGTAAAAATCACCGCACATTTGAAGGAAGTAGTACTAGGAGCTACCTTATGGTTATTGTAATCTGACGAACCTGAAAGGTAGACAAACAAGTGCAGTTTTCAGAGCCTAGGTAATCAAGTAAAAAGGCTGAAAGGTAGTATGAGCTCTTCTCTACTTCGAGGGTGATCAAACAAGAAATAAACATCTGAACACTTTGAAATTAACATATAAAGATACGTATTAAGATGGATATTTGAAGTATCCACCTTCAATGTGGGACTTAAAAAAACTATTCGAATAAAGATGAAAAAAGACTGACCAATATCAATTTCTACAGTCATGAATAAGTTCTCCTGATAGAGCAAACAAAGTAATCTTTTAGTTGTGAGTGCTTGGTTGTCCATTATTCTAACAAACAAATCTTAACTGAAAGCCGTGTTAATGCAAATTAACTAAGTTCACACACAAAGGACTAGAAATGCAAAGCTGTATATAAGTACAAGTTTGCTACCATCACAATCAATAGAAAAAGAAGAAAGAATTTTTTTTGTTAAAATGATTTACATTGATCAGAGTGTAGTGGAAAACCAAATACACAAGAAAGTTTGAAACAATATCCAATGGTTTTGTTAATCATATTAAGCAATTGAGTTTGTTAAACAACAGTATTACCTAAACCAATGTACAAGGAACAATTCACACAAAAGCAAGGGCATCAGCAATCAAGGAACATACCGAAAAATTATCTGAAATTGTTTGGCGGTTGAGAGATGCCTCAATGGTAGTAGTGAACTTATAAAGAATAAGAGCGATGACTCCAGCAGATATTCCACCCAACAAGGCCTGAACAGGTGAAGGTGACTTTGATTCAATCGAACCTGAAGCCATTACTTTCAAGCTATCCAAAGCCTCCTCCTTCAATGACTTCTTCGCTCCAGAAGACCTAAATTTCTAGGCACCAAAATTACTCCATCAAAGTCCACAGATTGGCTCAATTCATATAAAAAAGTACTGGGAATTAAATTGAATGGCATAATGTCAAGTCTTAATTCCTCAAAATTCAAAATTTACCACAATGCGTTTAAAATAGTAATATCAAATTAAGGGTATCTATAAAAATCATTCCCCAAAATCCAAAATGAGCATAAAGTAATTTGAAATGTAGAAGAGCACAAATATCCAGCTCATGAAAATTCGAATTCAGGCTTAACAATGCATAAAGGTGTGGCATTGAAGTTAAAGCAGCAATACCCAGTTCCCCAATGTGCAGACTAAACCAGCATTACTTCATCATTCATAACAGAGCATAAAAAATTATAATTGAAAAGAAAAGCGTAATCCAACCAAAACCCAATTCATAAAATTCCAAACTGTAGCGTAGTAACACAGAAAACACAGTAAGTTTCATACATAAATGAAATGAAGAGAAAGCTATGATCTTTACCAGTTCTTTGGCACGCTTTGCACGACGTCGTAGCGAGCGAAAGAGGAAGACAGCGATGGCTCCAGTGAGAAGAACACTGGTTGCCGTTTGGATAAAAGAAGGGTCATCCGTAGTAGCAAACACCGGAGAATCCGTATCCAAAATTTCAATGGGGCCCTCTTCGTCTGGAACTGTATAAGTTCCGGTTCCGGTGGAAGGTTCTGGAACTTCGGCGATCCATTGCTCGGGTCTGGGACTAGAACGGGCTGAGAAGGAGCAGTGATTGATGGGTTTGTAGAGAAAACTGAGAGGAGAAGACGAGAGGTTGGGAGGAAAGAGAGAGTGGGTTTGTGGAGGAGAGAGACAGATGGGGAAATTTGAACGGAGAAGGTGTTGCGTCTGCAACATTTGAGGGTTTTAGAGAGGGAGAGATGAGCTGCTGAGGCTTCGTTTGGTGGTTGGTTATTGCTCTGTTCATGGATAACATCTTTGCACATTTGGATTTTTTGGTGGTCTTGGATATTTGAAAATATCTGTTATGAAATAAGAAAAGAACAGTAATAAGAAAATGTTATTTGGATTCTAGTAATCAATTTTTCAGTTCAATATAGTGTTTTGTATGACTTGGGGTCCAAAACAAAGTATTCCAAAAAATTTGGAGAGAGAGTTTCAATTATAATTGCGAATTCAAAATTATGGAACTTTAATATGTAATTGAAATGTATAGAATTTCTATGGATTTCGAATTTGAAACCATATGAATTGAATTGAATTGGATTGGATTATTTGAGTTGGGTGGATTGAATCCTAGTGTTACAATATAATCAGACTACAAATTAGCATGTGATTATTCAAGTCAATAACTCACAAAAATTTCAAATGACACTCTTTTTCTTTTAGCATTCCTAGCGCACATTAGCTGCCACAGCTCTAGCCCAGAACTTGATTTGTGCCTTCATGTCTTCAGCAGACCTACTTGCAGCCAAATTTGGAGGTGGAGGGGCACAGCTTTGCAGCAGCCACGCCTCCGAAAGATAAGGCCTCCGAACCATTTCCGGGTTTAAATCCTCATCACGCTTCTTTTCTTGCAAACCGGGAAGTATGCTAACCACACTTGGGGCTATGTCTTTCTTGTCAAAGGTGAATCCCAAGTCCTTGAATCCTTGCACTTCTTCAATCTCAAGGTCAGTCAGGCTCTTTCTGGAAAGTAATTGGCCTCTAATTTCCTTGCTGCCATCTGCATTTTCCCCTTCTGTGTTTCTAATTGGAGGTCGATATCTTGGAATGCTAGAACATTGTGTCATGCCCTACAATACTCAAATGTAACAATGTAAGAACAACCGGGGAACTAATCAAAACAGTTGGACAATCTCGCATGTTATGTTGCCATACATGTCATACAGATTATATAAATGGAAATGTTCGGAAGGGTTTCATGCTAGACAGTTGCTAAATTGTGAAGAGAGACCCTTAGTTGGAGGTCGCAACATAATACGCGCTATATGTTCCAAAGTTCTTGTCAAGAGAAACTCTTTTACGTTCACATTGAACATATAGATCGAAGTGCATAATTCCTACAATTATAATATGACTCGTGATCATAAAATGAAGGATGATTAGTACCTTATGTCGCAGCAGAACACTTTCTTGGTTTCTCTCCTCCTTTCCTAAACACGGTGGCAACGATGGTGTCCTCAGCAAACTGCGATGAACCGATTGCTCATTTGTTTTGCTTCTTCTTGCATCACCTTCTCTATCTTTACTTTCTTCTTTCCTGCCTATACAAGGAGGTGATTTGGTTGGTGTCTGCAACACTTTCTGATGTGATGTCTGCCGAGTCAATTTTCTCTCACTTTTCTTCGGAGAACTCTGTTTCATTGCTTGCTGAACTTTCTCTTCTCTCCCTACATGAAGTGGCAGAGAGGGTGTTCGAACCAAGGAGCTTTTAGCCTCTGAGTTCTTCACCAACATTTCCCGACCAAAGCTGGATGATGAAGGGCAACAAGGATCAGAGTAACACCTTAACATCCTTTGCTTTCTGATGAGCAAGTTGTCAAAGAACCAACACTCTTCCAAAAGATCATTGGCTTCCACTTTTTGATTCTTACTTGAGGATGGCTCAAAAGGGTCATCATCAATAGGCTCCATGGCTCCACACAACTAACTATTGCACCTCTCAGCAGTTCTCAATCCAAATGCATATGGTTTGTTGTTTAGCTATATATATATATATATTTGGGGATTTAACATTATTAGAATTAAAACTATGGGCAACACAGCTGGGGTGACTAGGGAAGCCATGTGCTATGGGTTGAGAATCAAGCATATTATAATGTGGAAATAGCATTAATTCGGAGAAGATGTTCCATGATGTGCTCAGGGATAAGAATTTAGATTTCAAAGTCTTACAACTCACAACTAAGAAATTAGGGGATGCATATTGATGATAGGGTCAAGCCAGCTCACTTCCCATGTGATGGGTTTTTTGTTTATACATAGAGATGCACTGAAGGGTGCTAATGGCTATGGAATTATATGACAGCTAAAGGTTCTAGGTGTTTTTTATATTGTTAAAAAAAGAAAGAAAAGGTTCTAGGTGTTTTTTATATTGGAAAATTAGCCTTGCCCTTTCTTTTGTTTTAGGTACAGTTTTTTTGTGTGTGTGTGTGTTTTTTTTTTTGCTAATATGTTTTTCTCCAGCCTTACTATAGCTGGAAAATATACTCAAAAGTCACCTTTTTTTTTTTTTGGTTACAAGGGGGCCCAAGGGCCAAACAACAAACTAACTAACTAGAAGAGGATCTTAAGCCAAAGGATCTGGCTCTTTCAACACCAGAAATATAATCCAAAACAGCAGCAGAGATGTGACCTGGGGGATTTCGGAAGAAAACAGAACCATTTGAGCTAGTAAGGCTATCCTTAGCCAGGAGATCAGCCACCACATTCACTTCACGATGAACATGAGTGAGAGTGCAGTCAAAAGTCACTTTAGTTAATACCCAAAAGTCACTTTAGTTAATACTCAAAAGTCACTAAAGTTGATGATAGGAAAATTAGACAATACCTCTGCACACAACACAACCAACAAAGCTTATCTTCTATTCTGTAGCATGGAGAAGAGTCTATAAGTATGATTTCCCCAAACAAAAAGGAAAGAACAAAAAGTTTGTCACCTCTAGAAAGTCTGATTCTCGTTTGGCACTAGTGGGATCAACCTTTTTAAAGATAAGTAACTGAGATCAGGCAGCCATTTGATTTGAATGAACTAGCTACTTCAACGGCTGAATGCAACATTGCCAGTATCTGGAAAAGCAGAGTATTGCAGAGTGCAGATATTTCAGTCCAGCAACTAGGGATCGATATACAAATTCCAGTTATAATTAAAAAAAATAATCTCTCAGTAAAATCATGAACATGGAAATTATGAACTTCAATATGGAGCATTCACGCAATATGCAAAATGTAAACCGAGTTGATTGGCCAATGAGGTTTATTTGAATATACGAATTACTCGTTTGCAAAAGTAAGAGATTTCTTGTGTTAATGGTAATAACTGAAGTACTAAGAAAGTAAGAATTTAATTGAGAGTTCCTGTCAGACCCTTAAGATTGTGGCGCCTTAGACGTTTGTGCAAGTCATGGTGCTCCTTAATCTCAAATCCTCAATTAGTTAGAGAAAAAACATCTAACTAATTTGTCTCTCATGGATAATAATAACAGTCCCAAAAGAATGATCATAAACTCATTTTACAGTGTAATGATCGATCTATGTCTTCAACGAGCTTTATCATCCTTGGGATTCCCTTGTTCTTGAGGTTGTATGCAGGGCTACAAGGTGGTAAGTGGTAACATTGATTCATTTGGTAACCAAGTAACAACGCTTAAAATAGTTAAAAGAATAACATTCAGAATAGATAAGAAAAAACAAATTACAAACTCCCAAGTTCCAACATAGAAGCTAAAGTTTGATTAGCTAGCTATAGTACCACCCTAAACTAGAAGATCGATCATCAGATCAAAAAGTTAAAAATAAAAATAAAAATAATCTAGAAGGTCACCTTATGGCTAGAAGATCATTATTGGTGCTGCGCCTTTGGATTGGTTCTGTACCTTTTCCAGCTCCACTAGGAGATCACCATACCGCTTTTGTAAAGTTTGCTCGAGCTCCTTTTGTTTCAGAACATCCTCCCACATATTATTTATCCGGCATGTTGCTGCTAATTTTTCTTGCTTCTGTAAAGCTTGGAAGCACTCGAGCTCTTTTTCGGCCATGTCCATTTGATTCAAAGTTTCCTCAATTTTTGGCCATAGAACATCTTTAGCTCGCTTCTCATAACCATGTGTACGAACTTTAGCCCTATTCTCAATTCTTTCTGCCTTCTTCTTCACCTTCTCCAATTCATTCTGCACCTTCTCAAATTCATTCTGCAAACCAGCCACATGGTTCTCCTTATCTTCAGCAATGCTTGATAGACAACTCAGGCAGCTTTTGTGTGCTTCACCAACATACCGAGCCTCTTTGGCTATCATTGAATCAGCCTCCTTCAGTTCATCTTCTTCAAAAGCACTAACCACTTTCTCATTAATTGGATAGTCTGCATTATCATGCTGTTGCAAGCTAAGAAGCTCCTTTCTGACCATTTCATCAGCCTGCTCAATTGAATTAGGAGGAAAAGAGCAACGCTTATCTCCATTTTCACTCATATCCAATACTTCTGATCTCTTTTTCCCAAGCAATGCCTGTTGTCCTGCTTCTTCATTGTCTTCTGGGACTGGTTGCATAAATATTTGGTACTCATTTTTCGGCTGTGGTAAATTGGTTAAACCCATTTGCACGTTATTCCTCAACTGCTCAGCCTGTTTTAGTTGCTTCAATTTTGCTCTATCATGTTTATCAATGTCTTTATTGAGATGGAGCTCATCCCTAATGACACTCCCCTTTGATGGTGTCAAGTCAAATCTAGGAGTTGCAGGAGTAACCCCAGAACAATTTGCAGCTGTGAATTTGTTCTCACTAACTACAAGATCACCCGCATAGCCCATCTTTGCAATCTCCTCCAATTCATTGTCCGAAATCTGCGGTGCAGGAAGCATTAGTTTTGATCTCTTCCTAACTGGTTCCGCCACAACATCAATATGCATCTTCTCGGTAATTTTATTCTTTGCAATATCTTTCTTTCTCAGCTCAGCTTCCACATCAACCCTTCTCTTCCCTTCAATCTCCTCAATAGTCCTGGGAAACTGATCATGCTGCTCCAGTCCTACTTCTCTATCTTCGTCACTAACATCATAAAACCCCAAAGGAGGCTTCTTCTCAAAGGGAATTTCAGCATTGTAGTCTGTCACTCCCTTCCTTTTCCTCTTTTGATTCCAAGTACTCTCAGCATATATCCCAGCAGCCTTCAACTCTCTCCTCTTCTGCAGAGAAGCAATCCTCCTGGCCTCTTCAAGCTGTGCCTCTCTCGCCTTCCTCTTGGCCTTCTTCCCTTTGGTGTTTGCTAACCGAGCTCGAGCCTCCGAAAGCATCTCCTTCTCATCCTCATCCATGTCCACAGGGTCCGGGCGAGCAGGCCTGGTCTCGGGATTAGGGTCTATCTCTCCGGGCCTCAATCTCCGCGGATCTTCATAAAACTCATGATTATCAGTGCATGCTGCATCAAGAAGTTTCTCGTACCTTCCGAGGCATTGAGATGGAGTGCGACCAACGACTGGGGAAATTGTTCTCCACTGCGCAGGCATGAGCTTGGCAAGGTGAAGAAGCTTCTCGTCTTCTTCTCGAGTCCATTCGGTCTTCTTGATGGAGGGATCGAGCCACTCGAACCAGCGAGCCTTACACTGGTCGTCGGATTTGCGATTCAACAGCGTTGAAATTCGATCCCATTGGTTCAGGCCGTATTTCATGACTGCCGCCTTGAGGATCTCATCCTCGGTGTTCAGCCACAAACCTCCTCTGATCGTCTTGTTGCTCATATTGAGGTCACAAGGAAAATTGGAAAACCCTAGGGTTTAACAGTCGGTGATTAGTGGATTTTGATTTGATTAAGCCCTTGCCATGGAAAACCCTTGAAAACAGTACTACAAGTCGTATATATCGATCTGCTGCGGCTGCTTTGTATAGACTATAGACTCCTTTTCCACCCTGAACTAGGCTTTCTACTTGGGAGCTAAGAAAACAAAACTATTCGAGGAAGCTCAATTAATATTGCTATGTTTGGAATTGCTTCTAAAATTGATAAAAGTGATTTCACAATATCAAAAACTTTTGTTTTTTTTGTTTTACAAAATTAGGCAAAACAAGATAGAAGCGTTTTTTTGTGTGATCAAAACATTTTTTGGAGGTTTTGAAGTAGAAGTACTTGACATGTGCCTTGTAAAAGAGGCATTTCAAGTGCTTTAACAAAATATACTTGTAATTAACTCTCTATCTGCTTTTAACGAAACTACTTCCTCTTGAAGTTAATTTTGTTGCATATACTCCTTAGAAAATCTGGCCAATTAAAACACTACAGAAACTGTTTGGATCGGCTTTTGTCCCTGAGAGGTTTCTTCTGTTGTGTTATTTGATTATTTGGGTGTTGGCTGCTGATCAAGAGGTTTTGTATTCTGTATCTCTTCTTTTTGTTTGCAATTAAAAAAAAATTCACTGCCTTGCCGTAGAAGTTTTCGCACAAAAGAAAAGTATAATGAGCTTTTTCAGAATAGAAAAAAATTTGGCTAAATTATCAACAACGAAAAAGAGGGGGGGGGGGGGGGGGGGGGGAGCTACTAGGGTGGGTGCCGGGTGGTATACCATGCATGCACCTTTATTTAGTAATTTCATGAAAGCATATGGTGATTAATCCTTGACCAGCAAGGACATAATTAGGGAGAAATTGCCCATGCAGTTTGATTGAAAAAAGCGGTGCCCTCTCGGCCCATTAAATGAGAATTGCTAATCAATTTACGATTGTGTCCTATTATTTTCAAAACAATTACAACATGCCATTGTCATTTCACTTCATGGCAGTGGAGGAGGGAGCGGAGAATGAGAATTCATGGCGACAGATTTGCGAAATAGAGCTCGGAGACTTGGGCTCGGTTCGACAGAGGAGATCGGCGAGATTGTATGTTCGGCGATGCGTTGTGGTGGTGCGTGGAGGCCGGTGATTGAAGGAGAGAGAAACCAAATCTCTCTCTCTCCTCATTTTCTCTCTCATCTACGATTGATTGGAATTGGCTGCACCGAAGCTTGTATCTAATGATAGAGTCGTGGTACTCTTCTCCAATGAGGCAACTATCAAGCAAAGAAGGGCAATTCATTTGGTGCTTTGGAATTGGTAAGACCATGTTCTCAATTGCTTATGAAAATTTGGGGCTTTTGGTCTGGGATTGCTTTTGGTTGTTGTAGACATTTAATTCAATCCTTTTATAATCTAAACTTTACAGTGTTACTGATCATTTCTGATTAAAAATAATTGCATATATGTTTGAGACAGCAATGCTTTATATTCCATTTTACATAGAAAATATTGGCGTTGGCTTGTTTGCAGACAATATTAACAATTGTCTTTTGCAATGTTGTTTGCTCAAGTAACGATCCAATGTTGAAATATGTAACAGGTTAATTTCATTTGAATGGAAGAGGCTAGCTTCTGAGGATTTGAAGAAATAATTGAACGGTTGAGTACTCATGGAATTAAGTGTATATAATGTATGCATTGTAAGGATCAATAGATTGAATGGTTTCTATGGGAAGCAAGTAAGCAACCAATGAAACTAATCAATTAAGTTACATATTAGCTAGAAGTGGAGTGTTGACGTAGCAGTACGTGCATCCAAGATTATACTAGAAATGATCAGAACAAATTTAGCAAATTCCAAAAGCGGGTGCAACGGAACTAGGGCTTGGCTGATCAATTCTGTGCTAGATGCCACCATTCTTTTGCTGAATTTGGACTTGGTTGATCAAGTCTTTGCTTTGATTATTAGATGTTCACTTTTTTTATTTTTACTGTAATCAATTAACATCGACCCAAATGGAAACAGGTTTGCAGATTAAGTTAAACATGTTTGTTTAATGTTGTATCTTTTGGCTATGATTTTTAGCTCTTTGTTTTGAGGGCTGTCGTTTTGTTCTAATTGCTCTGTTTTCTCTGTTCTTATTCCACAACCAATTTCATTCATAGAAGCACCTCAATTTCCAATATGATAACTAAAGA
Source organism: Rubus idaeus (assembly GCA_030142095.1). Classification (NCBI taxonomy): domain Eukaryota; kingdom Viridiplantae; phylum Streptophyta; class Magnoliopsida; order Rosales; family Rosaceae; genus Rubus; species Rubus idaeus. Next base: position 11,233,702 of record CM057967.1, read on the forward strand.
TTATCTATCCAATATGAATACTTTGCATCATTTCTTCCTATTCTTGATGATCATGGTCACAATCTTCCTGTGTTTAGATATTTTATTGAGGTCAATAAAATTTTAATGACCTAAATAAAAAAAATTATTGACCTCAATAACAAATATTATTGACCTCAATAAAATTTTACAAAGTAACTAACAGTATTTTATTGACCTCAATAAAATTTTACAAAGTAACTAGCAGTATCATAACCAATAAACAAACACAAAAGGTGAGATGATGAATTTTGGAGTAGAGGAATTAGTGCATGTACAATATGTGATGGACTATCACCTTCGTTTAAGGAGCAAGTTCTTTTTGTAGTAGTGAAATAATAAAGGAGGATCACCTTTATGTATTTTATTGACCTCAATAAATTGTTTTATTGAGGTCAATAAACTATTTTATTAAGATCAAAAACGAGAACGCTAGTGCAACAACTAATGTCGTATCAGTTCCAATTTTATTGATCTCAATAAAAAAAAATTATTGACCTCAATAAAATAAAATTATTGACCTCAATAAAATAAAATTATTGACCTCAATAAAATAAAATTATTGACCTCAATAAAATTTTATTGAGGTCGACAACGAGAAGGCCAATGTAGCAACAATGTTGTATAGGTCCCAAACTTGAATTTCCAACGAGAGCCTCAAGAACCATCACATTATATCAACTCCACACTTGTGCAATTCACCATTGTGCACACATCACAACCTGCAAACGCCAAGCCCGTGAAAAATTATTGAGGTCAATAAAAAAAATTATTGACCTCAATAAAATTGTATTGAGGTCGACAACGAGAATGTCAATGTAGCAACAATGATGTATAAGTCCCAAGCTTGAATTCCAACGGGAGAGAACCATCACATCATAGCAACTCCACTGTTATTTTTGATTATTTAATTTTTGTTATTTAATTTTGTTTATTTTTGTCTTTGCAGCTTTGGATCCTGACACCACCATTGCCTTTCCATCTCCACTGCCAGCACCTTTAATTCAATCAGCTCCAATTTGTCTTCAATCTCCTTCAATCAAGTTAATTTTGCTCCCCCCTTTGCTCCTTCGTAAGGCAAACCCGTGCTTCCAACCCATCACCACCAAACCGTGCTTCATCTTCAATCATTCTCTTCACTTCACAATCACAATCATGAATCATCCATGGCAGTCCGTGCCCAATTCACTCAAGCCAACCTGGCCAAGCTTCCATTTCACCAATCACTCTCGGACTGCCATCCATCCAGACCATCACCATACCTGCAAAATCACAATCATCAGGTACCCAAACCAGTCTTCATCACAAACAAACCACAATCCTTACTGCCTTCGCCTCACCCAGGCCGACGAGCACCATCTAGCAACAGATTCAGCACCACCACCTTCAATTACACAAAGCCCATGGCTCAATCAAGCTTCAGCAACTCAATTTGGAATCATAATCTGCCACCCCGACTTGATTCACACCACCATGAAGTACATACCCGATGGAGTGTGAGAGAAAGACCATGCACAATCCATTTTTTAGCACTGAAAATGCTATGATATCAGGATTCACACCATCCTGGACAAACACGCTTTGCTTTTCCTTCTTCTGCCCAGAACAGAGCTTGCGGCTCTTCTTCCCTCATAGCCATCTTTTACTTTTGGGTTCACTGGCAGAAATAGAGCTTGATGACAGAGATTTCAGAAAGAGAGCCTAGTCTCCATCCTCTCCGATCATCACCTGGCGAGAGAGAGAGAGAGAGCTTGGAGGAGAGAGAAAACACAGTGAATTGAGAGAGAACGAGTCTCCTCGAACTACCACCGGAGCCTTACCGATTCACCGCCGCCTCCATCTCGCCGGATCTTCTCTAGACACCTAGAGATCTGCAGTTGTTCGATCTCCGTCATCGAAGCCTCACCGTGAAGGACCGAGCCAAATCGGCCATTCGTAGCCCGATTTCTACCCCCGCCATTCTCTCCTCGCTCGACCGCCGTTCCTCTCCCTCTAGCTTTCTCATCTCGCCTCCTCTCTCTCTCTCTCTCTCTCTCTCTCTCTCCCACACACACACACACACACACACTACACACCCAAACCTCCGACGGCGAGATCAAACATGGTTGGCCGAGAGCGAAAGAAAGAAAGAGAGAGGTTAATATCAGCTCAAGGGTAAAAGTGTCACAAAAAATTACATGTTAATATTTTTGTCCTTGTTGGGAGTGAAAGAGACCCAACTGAAACTTTGTGAGAATTATTTAAAATCTATCAAACTTGAAGGGAAATATGTAGTGTAAATGAGGACCTATTGGTTATTTACCTTTCTTAATATGTTAAAAATAAATAAATAAAGTTGAGTAAGCTGCTAGACATGCATTTTAACCCAACAAACATAGAAACAAGCATCCAACTATCATTAATTTACAAAAAAAAAAATTGCGAAGAAAGTAGATTCATGTTCTACTAAAGTCAAAATGAAAAAATTTACATATTTACTAAAATCAAGCATCCATTATATAACATTTGGGTTAATGCACACAACTTTAACTCCCAACAAGAGAAATTACTCAGTACACATAATCAAACATTTAGAGTAACCAGATGCGCACTCTATGTTTTTCGACGCAAGTTTGATTACATGTATCTTTTGGAGACTCTCACTATTATTGTGAGATTTTCTCTATATGTTTTATGTGTACTGGGGTTTAGGCTTTATGTCCCCCCTTGTATTCGTGTTTATTAACAGTTATGGTTTGAAAGCGGCCGGGGCTTTCATCTTTGTCAAAAAAATATCAAATACACAACAAGCATCATCCTAAATACAAAAATTGAAGAGAAAAGAAGTGGGAACTGGGAAGAGCAATAGTTAGTTTCGGGCAAGGGGTTTTCTCCACTTGTACCCAATACTTGAATTCGTGCAGATGGTGATGGTCTTCAAGCCTTGTAGCAAATTTCCTCTTGATTTATCTTGAAAATCCCTAAGAACTTTGAAGAAAGTGAAGGAAAGCCTTTCTCAACGAATAGATTGTCAGGTAAATTAAGAAAATGAGAAGCAATGAAGAACTAGAGAGAAAAGGGAGAGGAGAATGGTGATTTCGGCTTAGAGGAAGAAAAATGACTCGAAATATAAGTTTTCCACGCTTGGACTTTGTCAAACAAAACCCAAAAATTTAATTAGTCTAACTACCTCACACGCACCGAAAAATGAGCCGTGCTAACCCTTCCAACCATATCTTCTAAGAAATAAACTATGCTATATTTGAAAAAAAATTAAAATATATGATTTCGGTAAAGAGAAATTAAAAGATGTCACTTGGTTTGCACCTTTTGAAAAATAAATTATGCATATTATTTACCTAAAAGACAGTGATTTTTCGTCATATTTCAAGAAGCATGTGTAGACATATTTTAATCATGAAGTGATACGATTAAAGTCAAATGGTACAATTGAAAATGTACTGTACCTTACCATTTGAAGAACATATTCACTGCAGAATTGTATAGTGTAAGGTTCATTTTCAATTGTACCATTTGATTAAAGTCATACTGGGACTATACAAATATGCAGTAAATAGGTTCTAGCATGTTATTGACTAAGAATCGATTAAGCATCAATCCATCAGGTCTCATATATTTATTAAGAACTTAATCCATATATGTAAAATACGCCTGAGTGAGTGTGTGTAGCATCAATTTTTGTATACATGCATGCATGGAAACGTTGACAACAATCACAACATCACACATGCAAGTTGGCTGTTGGCCTTATGAGTTATGATCGATCTTGTGTAACGTTAGGCTAAAGCTAGCACTTCTTCAAATGCTGCATGGATTCTATTATTTCCATATCATAAATTTCGTAGTTTATTTAGTACTCGATCTTTGTTCTGTGTATGAGCATGCATGATTAATTTGTTTGGTAATCATACGATGTTCATTCGAGAATTGTTTACTTATATTTAGCAGCCCATAGATTGGGAACTGCGGCCTACTATCTTTTATGATTATCTTTTGGTGGATTCTTGGTTCGTAACTTCGTGTCTACTTTATCTCTCAAGGAAACCAATTCACGCAACATTACTTACTTATAAGTTATAACACAACTCTTTTATGGAAAGAAATATATAATATATCCTCTTTCAACAGGGGAACCGCTAACCCTAATCATATAAATAGAGGGCTTTATAGCGAAAGAATGGACAATTATAGAGTGCATGATTTTTTTTATTGTTAAATACCATGCATGTATTCGTAACAATAAGACAATTATTAATTCGATGCTGATATATATATATATATATATTAACTCGATCTTTATATAATATGATTTTGAGATATTAGAGTAAATTAAAGGTTCAAACCACTCATGCATGTATCACCATGAACTAGAGAAATTATTGTATGGTTCTGGACTACTAGCAATAAAAAAATTTCATTCATTAATATTAATTGCAAGGGGAAAAAATGTATTAAATATACAATTGATCTATCAAAACTCTGCAGACCACCAAAATTCCGGGACTATGGAATAATTTCTCCATGAATTATGTATGAGCCCAACATTTATTTTTTCTCTCACAATCACGCATTCACGCTAAACCGTTTTGAGGGTGGGTGAGCCTCTTCAATACCATATGGGTGCGTTAGTCTCTTCAATGCCACTTGGTTTGCTAATGAGGTCTGTCATTAATTTCTTTCACCTCATTGACCCACATCCATCATGGCTACAGCTGGTCCTTACTTTGGGACCTCTGTGTTATGGTATCTTTGCCAATATTTTTGAACGTAGGAGTTTCAACTAATTCTACGGACAACTATCATTAGAATAACGTTCTCTAATGGTGAGTGAATTCGTTAGCGAAATCAAACATGAGGTATGAAAATGATAAAATTTGATACGTGTGTATGAAATTGAAAATGACCATAGAGTTCGAGAGGTTTTTTTTATAATTAATTCATTAGTTAACCCACAACAAGTTTAAAACAGAACTTGTATCAAGCATGAACTGATCTAGTAGCAACAGAAGCAGAAAACAAAGAAACGAAATTTAGTATGTAAACTTGATATTTCCAATTCTAAGTTCGATCAACTGAAACAAGTGTAAACATTGGCCTTTATATACAGGCATACAACTACTTGAGCTATCCAATCCAGCTAAGAATTAGATATTTACAAGATATTACTTGATCTTAACAAGATATTAACTAAACAAAATCTGGCCAAAATATGTAGATATTTCATAAAGCAAAAGATGAAGAGTTCTGGGTAAACACAAAAAGAAATTAAGCATTAACTTTAACACCACCGGCCTACTCAAATGAACAATCTGGAATTCTTCACCACAAGAGGAGACAACTTAATTGTACAGAGATATTTCTCAGCTCCTTCCATTGTACATCAGAGTATCAGACAACTCACATCAGCCCATGTGATATATTAATTGTACATCAGATTTCACTCCCCTATATTAATCGTCAGTAGCAGTTAGGTCGATCTTCATCTCTTGATGCATCATGCATGTATAAGTTTCACCTTACTGTACATGAACAAATCAAGCAAATATATACACTAGTTATTAATTAAATACCTTCATCTTTCTCGTACGTTTGCCACACAAAGTACAAATCTCCTTATCGATAATCAAACCTAGCCTGGACCTATTTTAAAAAATAGCAATAGATCTTAATTACCACATTTACCCAGTCAATACTTTAACTAACTACTACCTAAAAATTGGCTTATAAATATTGGCTTCATCACAGATCTTGACCAACGTACACTAGCTAGCTACAACCAACTGCGCGCACAGCACCGGCGTTGTTATGGAGATTGAGCGACGTCCCTTGATGGATCCCTCGAGCTTCCACATAGCCATGTTCCCGTGGTTCGCCATGGGCCACATGACTCCCTATGTCCACCTCGCCAACGAGCTCGCTTCTCGCGGCCACCGCATCACTATCTTGGTTCCCAAGAAAGCTCGAGACCAACTCCAACACCTTAACCTCTACACCAACCTCATCATCTTCTGCCCCGTCCTCGTCCCCCACGTAGAAGGCCTCCCCGAGGGCACCGAAACCGCCTCCGAGATTCCGATATCCGCCACCGCACTCCTCGCCACTGCCATGGACAAAACCCGGAAGCAGCTGGAGGAATACCTTGAGGTTCACATTCCCGACATGGTTTTCTACGACACTGCGCATTGGATACCGGAGCTCACCAGAAAGCTCGGGATTAAGTCCATTTGCTACAATGTCATTTGCGCCGCAGGGCTTGCCATTGCACTTGTCCCGGCTAGAAATGTGCCCAAAGGCCGGCCCATTACTCCGGAAGAGCTCGAGAACCCGCCGGCCGGGTACCCTTCCGAGACCGTCGTGCTTCGAGGGGCCGAGGCCAAGTCTTTGATGTTCATTACGAAGCCGTTTGGGGATGGGATCACATTTTACGACAGGACAACGACAGCGATGAAAGAATGTGATGCAATATCGATTAGGACATGCAGAGAGTTGGAGGGTGATATGTGTGATTACATGGAAGCACAATTTAATAAGACTGTGCTTTTAACTGGGCCGGTTTTGGCCCCCGGAGATAAGAAAGGCCCATTAGAGGAGAGGTGGGCCAAGTGGCTAGGTGGGTTCGAGCCCGGGTCCGTGGTGTTTTGTGCATTTGGAACGCAGTACATTCTTGAAAAGGAGCAATTTCAAGAGCTTGTGTTAGGGTTTGAGCTAACGGGGTTGCCATTTTTCATAGCACTGAAGCCACCTGTGGGTTGTGATAGTGTAGAAGAGGCACTACCTGAAGGGTTTGAAGAGAGGGTGAAAGGGAGAGGGGTGGTGTTTGGGGGTTGGGTTCAGCAGCCATTGATTCTGAGCCACACGTCAGTCGGTTGCTTTGTGAATCATTGTGGGTTTGGGTCAATGTGGGAGTCCTTGATGACTGACAATCAGATTGTGCTAGTGCCGCACTTGGGAGATCAAATCTTGAACACCAAGTTACTGGTGAAAGAGCTCAAGGTTGCCGTGGAGGTGGAGAAGGAAGCAAATGGGTGGTTTTCAAAGGAGAGCTTGAGCAAAGCTATTAGAAGTGTGATGGATAAAGAGAGTGCGGTGGGTATTATGATGAAGAAGAACCATGCCAAGTGGATTGAGACACTATCTAGTCAAGGGTTTATGAGTGGTTATGTTGATAGATTTGTCCAGAGTCTGAAAGAGCTTTGTAAAGTAGCTCGAGTCTAGTGTTGGTTTTTACCATTCTCATTGTTTGTCACTACTTTATCTTTGTCCTAGTTTATTTTGGTTGTGGTGGTATTCTTGCTTTTTCGGCTTTCTCTTATATATTGTTGATTATGAATGCACAAGTTCTTCCTAATCTCAAAGGAACCCATTTCATGCTTTTAGGTTTTCGCTTGTTTAGTTGTGGTGCATTACTACTTTAAGGGCTTCTCCATTGAGATAATGAAATTTTTGGGTTTTTATCGACAACATAATCTAAATTTTTGTGTATCGGACATAAATGTATTTAACTTTCAAAAGTAATTAACAAGATACATGAACTTTCAAAAATACATCATCGGGATACCTCCGTCTATTTTTCGTTACTTGACCGTTAATTATAAGGACATATTAGTCATTTGACATATTTCCACTTTCAAAATTGATCAATAAGGTACCTTAACTTTTAAAAACACATTATTAGGATATCTCCGTCAATTTTTCATCATAATTCAGTTAAATAAGATCACGTGTGGCCCATATGAAATATTTTTCAATGATTTTATGATATGTTCTCTTTTATTTGCTTAGATCCTCTTCTTCTTTTTTTTCTCTTCGACTCCCACCAAAGTGAGAGACTGAATCTAATGTCACCGAGACATTTTCTCATGTATGGATAATGCACATAAAAGTGATTTTGAAATATAATGTATGGATGATCTACCTTTTGAATTAGTCAGTATTTAAATTTATATTAATTAAAGTAATCAAAATAATACCCTCCAAAAAAATAGCACATAAATTTATATTAATAATTGCTTATAGGAAGAGGATAAAGATGAAGTTTTGAAGGGAAAATATGAAAGAAGAATAATTAATTGCATTGTTAATTTTGGAGGGAAAATATAAGGTGAGAGGAAGAAAGAGACATGTGCTTCAACATATTTCATTTAACTGAGATATGATGAAAAATTGACGGAGGTATCTGATGATATGTTTTTAAAAGTTCATGTATCTTATTGATCACTTTTGAAAGTTGAGATAAATAAAATAACTACTATTGTCCTCATAATTAACGGATAATTAAAAAAAATATACGGAGATTTCCGATGATGTGTTTTTGAAAGTCCAAGTATCTTATTAATCACTTTTGAAAGTTGAGTACCTTTCTTTCCGATACATCAAAGTTTAGACCATGTTGGTGATAAAAACCTTTTTATTTATTTTTTGCCGAAACTATGATTTTTCACCAAAAACTGTAGGTTATAACACACGATTTTTTGGCCAAAATCAAATGTTCTTATTTTTGCACCAAAATCTTTTCACACTCAAATTATGATTTTTAAAACCTTCTCGAATGATGGAACGTAAAAATATAAACTCATTTATTTTTTACTATTTTTCAAAGTCGGAAAACTAGAAAATTCATTAAAAATTATTAAAAAACGATTCGAGATTTTCAAGAAAAGTCAGTTGGAACACGTTTTAAAAAACATGTCTTACCAATGGTGTTGGCACGGGCAAAGTTAAAGGAAAAAAAGGTTGACAAGGTTGTGCATGTCGTGGTACCACCAAACATGCGAAATCATGCCAACCTCATGTTCCCTTCAACTTTGTCTGTAACAAAACTTTACCAACATGAATTAATTTGTAAAGGTTATTTTTCTAAAAAAACTCGAGTCATTTTTTAGTTATGATTTTTCAAAGTCGGAAAACTTAAAAAATTCATAACTAAAAAACAAGTTGGGTTTTTCGAGCAAAGTCAATTGACAACCTTTTAAAAATCATGTTATACCAAAGTTTTTATACCAATAAAATTGAAAGAAAAAGTGCAGTTCACACCCTATATGAAAACTTCTAACAATGACCATACTAGTGAGGTTAACTAACGATTCTCATGCTAGCTAGGCTAACTAACGATGCCCATGCTAGAGAGGATAACTAATGATGCCTATGCTAGGGAGGGTAACTAACGATGCAGTTCAGAAGGAGGCATTATGAGGTGCCTCTGAGACGATGCCCATGCTAACAAGACTAACGATGTCTATGCTCATGTTAAGGATGCTCACGATACTCATGCGATTTTTTTAAGTCGGAAAACTATAAAATTCATTTAAAATTGACGATTTGAGATTTTCGAAATAAATCTGTTAATTGGAACAGCTTTTAAAAAGGGTATTGTTATTAACACATCCTAAAGTGTTAATAACACACTCATTCCTCTATCTCTCTTTTTCTTTAGTGTACACACCCTACATATTAATACTTTAGGGTGTGTTAATAACAACACCCTTTAAAAAACATGTTGTACCAATAGTGAAGTTTTTATACATTTTTATTTTGGCCCATGTGAGATATTTTTCATGGGTTTTATGGTATTTTATCTTCTTCTTCTTTTTATATCCTCTTATTTTCTTTCTTTTTCTTTTCAACTCCCACCGAGGTGAGAAACTGAATCTAATGTTACCAATGTATTTTCTCATATATAGATGATGCACATGAAGTGCGCTTGAAATATAATGTATGGATGATGTAGGTTTTGAATTAATCGGTACTCAAATTCATATTGATTGTAATACCCTAAAAAATAGCACATACCCTTAAAAAAATAATCAAAGTCTACTTAATTATTGATTATAGGAAGAGGATGCGGATGAAGTTTTGAAGGAAAAATCTGGAAAGAGGATAATTAATTACATTGTTAATTTTGGAGGGAAAAGATAAGGTGAGAGGATATGTGCTTCAACATATTTCATTTAAGTGAAATATGATAAAAAAAAAATGAACTGAGGTATCTCGATGATATGTTTTCAAAAGTTCAAATATTTTATTGATTACTTTTGAAAGTTGAGATAGGTCAAATGACTTATATGCCTTCATAATTAATGGACAAGTAACGAAAGATGGACGGATGTATTCCAATGATGTGTTTTTAAAAGTCCAAGTACCTTATTTTTGTCCAGTGCATCAAAATATAGAACATGTTGACGATAAAAACCCAAAATTCTAATGGGTGTCTCATATATTTGTGTGTGTGTGTATATATATATATATTGAGAATTCTAATGGATATATTGCAATATGAAAAGAAAAAAATTTGTTCAATATATATGTAATGGTAGGAACATTGATTCTGAAAAAATGAATGAAAGAATAGTGTCAAGATGTGCTATACATGGTGATTACCTCCTCACGGGCACTCACAACTTCAAAAGGTACGGAAAAACGTGGTCTCAATAAATATGAATTTCATTTTGTAATGACTTTAAGAAAAATGTTCACGTCCAAATTCCGCAACGGCACAAAATTTTGCCATGGGTAGGCAATCCAAGCTGTGAAATCATCAAATCAATGAAAAGGTTGCTTGGTCATTACTATCAACTCTATAAGTGAACAGAGGCACAGCGTCTCGAATTTACAGTGAAAAGAAACATCTTTCTCTGGATCCATATGAACCAGTACACCATCTCGGAAAACAAATTTTGAACCAAACCTCAGATGAGTATTTGCGGAACCACTTGCCTTTCGAGTGAAGCTCTCGCTGCTGGTGTGGCAACTACACTCCGCTGGTGAAAGAATCTTGTTTCTTGAAATATTGCAATCACATGTTCCTGATTCCGGCCAGTCAAAGATTTCATTATTTCTGTGTCTCCTTTTATCATCAAATGACTTGCTGAAACCTCCGGAAACATGAATTCTTCTAACTGCTGAAAGAAGATCCACTGACAGTGATGCCACAATATCATGAACATCCTCTACCGTCCATTGGCTCCCATTTGATCGCCAATCCTCAATAAGAATTTTCTGTGTAATACTGTGGAGGGTATCTAGGCATTCAGAGCAACAATGATATACGCATACAAACCCAGACTTCGTAGAGAGACTGGTTTTGGGAGAGAAGTTAACATCAACATTATGCTCACCAGCACACTCAGGCAAACTGGTGACGCTTGAGAAGTTGACATCTACAGTAAACTTATCAGCATCAGGCTTACCATCATTTTGTCTACTACCAGCCTCTGTTAAGGACAAACTATTAAGGTTGTTGCAGCTGGTCCCAGAACTAGAGAGCTTAATGCTGACAAATTTATCAGAAGTCGGACCATCCTCAGGAATAGCAACAGATTCAGCGCAGTCAAATCCATTAGGAAGTTTCAAAGATTCAGAATCTCCTGTAACAACTGTATGGTTTTTGTCATTTTCTGACTGGTGTGGTCTAGGGTTTGTCCCATTCAGGTCATTCAAAATTTCATCGGAATCTTGCAGAGATTTATCCAGGGTAGAATCTGATGGGACAATCTTCTGTCCAGAACAATCTACAATTGCAAGTCTACCCTCAAAACAACCCAAATCAGCAACTTCTTCATTCACATCAATACTGACAATTTTTTCAGCATCAAACCCTTCAGGGACAATTTCCAGAACTTCGTGCTCATTAGAAACCTTTGGCTTGGAATCCTCACTTTGAACTTGATTATCCATATGGTCATCGTCTGGAGGTCTCACAGCAGTTGGCTTAGCATTTGCCAGTTTGATTGGAGCATCCACCTCTAAACTGAAATGGGAGCAATTGCTATTAGGTAACAACCCATTAAAATAAAACAAATCCACAAGCACACTAATATGACTGTCAAATTACCTCTGCAATGTGTATGCCCAGCTATTAACCACGTCTTCCAGATAGGCCACTTGCGACAAAAGGCGAACATATTGATATCTATCTTTCCCAGCTTGAATTTTTGCATTGATCTGTGCAACTAGAATCTCAAGAACCTTCCGTACCTCAGAAGAGACTTCTCTGAGTGATGTGTAGATACCTCTATATGCTGATAAACCAACAGCAATCAAGCCTCTAACTAGGCCAAAGTTTTCTGTGCTTTTGATTTTCTTTGCAACAGCTACCATTTCTGGCGAGTTATTAGGACGAACTATACAGGAATTGAATGGCCAGCCCTTCCAAGGTCCACTTATGTCTGCAGAAGGACCTTCTTTAAGTTTTGAAGTGAACCAACAAAGTTCAGCAAAATGAGGATATCGCAGAATCTGATAGCCAAATGAAGATATTGCTAGCATAAGGCTTGATTTCCCATTGCCAGTTATATTTTTAGATGGTGGAGGAGCTTTAAGTAGAGATTCATCAGGACATAGAGTTAAATTGTTGTTTGCATCAGCTGATCCATGATCTGCACTGTGATCGGACATCTCTGAGTGACCATTTATATTATGACAATCTCTTTCCTCACATGAAGTTGTATGGATGTGAGATGTCTGATGAACTAATAAAACAATCTGTTGAACTATATCTCTTGATAACTCTGCTGAAGACAGACTGATCACCAGATCATGGTTGAAATTTCCATTGACCTCCACAGAAAATCTGGGAACTGTATGCCTCACAGGAACTGACCGATGGCCATTTGAAATGTCACTCTTAAAGAACTGCCTTATTCTAACTGGAAGCTCTGGACATGGAACTTCTGATGTAGCCTGTTGGAAAATTAAAATTAAGTACGTATTAAATTATTAGTATTGATAGGCATTCTATCTATTTAACATAAAACAGAAATATCATGAATTCATTAAGTACTAATTTGCATCAGATCAAATTAAGGAATGAAGTAGAACAAAATAGCCGAGAAGCACATTTTATGCAATATGAATGAACACTCCATGCTTTTGTCTTGTTCGGTAATTTATATTATTATTATTTAGGGTGTTGTTATTAACACACTCGAAATATCAATCTACACACCTTTTTTTCACTTTTATATTTCAATTTGACTTCATTATATAAATTGTCCATAATACCCTCAATACATGGATGAATTTTCTAAAACATTGGAGAGTATTATGGACAATTTATATAAAAAGACAATAGACTGACATTTTTTATTAACTCCCTATAATAATCAGTACTATTATTTCGAAGACAGTTCTAAGAGGACGTAGCATCTTTCACATTGCCAAAAATAACCCATAAGGGACCATTTCGTCATTAAAAGCACGGAAAATAGTTACTCCGCAACTTCTTTTTTTTAAATAAGATTCCTCTTATGAAACTGTGAAAAAAATAAGAAGCACATGATCTATTCAAAGTACTGAAACAGAAATATGATCCCTCCTTGGTGACAGAACTAAACTTATTATTCACCATGAAACATATTGTTTTTATATTGTTCGGTACTCAAATATTAACAGAAACCACCTGACTTTATACTCAATTAATTTGTCAGATAAATACTCGATAATGCCCAACTCAACAATTAAATTTACGGCCACCAAAATTCAGTTATGTTGGTTGGACTATATAGGCCTAAGGTGCAAAAAGGAAAAAAAATAAAACACATAAAACTGAACTAGGAAAGTCCTAGAACTGGAGAAACATATACCATCTTGAAAGACCAGGTCTTGAAGGCCTGAATGGAACTGATTAGACAATTGGAGCCCAGTAATTGTTGTAGACTTAGAATGCTAGAAAATCCACAGTATTTAGCTACCCTGTGGATATGGTGATTGAAATAACCACTATATTTATCGACAATTTTTTTTAAGCAAAAGATTGAATTAAATGCTGATCGTTAGACTTTTCAATTGATCATCATCACAAGAGGACTTAGAGGTGTGTGTGTGTGTGTGTGTGTGTGTGTGTAGAGAGAGAGAGAGAGAGAATCAAAATCTTAGGTTTTAAATCGAAAAAATATGCAAGGGGATACTTCCAAATTCAATAGCCATACGAGTGGCAACTGTATTGCTTCACAGCAGAAGAAACCAAAACTCCAAAAGGACTGAGGTTATAAGCCCTTGTCAACAAAAAAAAGTGGCCAGAATAAAAACCTTGTCAGCAGCAACATGCTAGAAAACCAATAAAAATATTTGATAAAAGGAAATAAAAATTTAAATTAAAAAAAGAAAAGAATAATCAGCCTACCAGAATCATCAACGATGCAGAGACACATAGAGACTCCACCTGCTCCATAAACAAGTTCCAAGCATGTGAAGCAGTCTGAGCAACATCTTGGCACTCTACCGCTTCTTCTGATTTGCATTGCTTTGATAAGGATCCATTTCCCTCTTCAACTACTTGACCATGTGCAAAATAGGACTTTGCATTGTCAGGAAATTGATGCTTTTCATTTTCAGGAAATTGATGGTTTGATAAATCTGAATCACTGTCTTCTGTAACTTGATTGGGTGTCTCCACAGCCCATAAATCAATTCTTGGCATGAAAATTACACACGACCCCACACTGGCACATTTCTCTGAAAATTGCTCACAAAATTCAAAATTTAATTAAGTTTAACTAACTACACTTGAAATTGAAATGCTGGTGAAATCCACGCATAGGTGTGTGCGTGTTTGAGAGAGAGAGAGAAATTATCTCAGTATCTCATACAAAAAAGAAAAGAAACAAAGATTGGCTCAGTAAGGTCCACAGCACTATCATGTATTCATGTAACTAACAAGAGCTCAACCCAACCGATTGCAAACATGGGTAAAAAGCAAACACCTTAGTGTAAACTAAAATGTAAACTTCAACAAAAGCCATAAATCTTGGTTCAGGAAGTCATCTGATGATTTTCATTGTAATAATGTATGACCAGATTAATAGACCCAAGCCTAGAAGTTTGAGAATTCTTATGATACGACCCTTTAACACACAAGGTCAAAGCTAGATCACAGAATACCAAGCGATCACTTTTTCAAGGAAAAAGTAGGAATCAATTGAAAGTTGCGACTGAAACATAGTCATACTATTCCAGCTTGGTAAGAGAATTCACAGTAGCACCACCAATATTTTTTAGAAGAAAGTGAAATATTACTAGAAAAAGGCAACAAACATTACACAACTAACTTAAAACATTATGCAGCATTAGTAAGTATGGAGCATTATTTACTGGTAAAAACTCATGAAGTTTCACATCTCTATGCTAACAACAAACAAGATAAATAGAGAGGAACATACTTAATATTTGTGTTATCCCTTGTGCCATATCTCCATGTCCTTCTAGCAAAACTGTAGCCAAATCGACCTTCTGAATTTCAACATTCCCAACAAAACAGTGAAGAAGGCAGGAAGCAAGATGCCTTTGGCCTGATCTGGGATTTCCAGCAATCAATATCCGAAATCCTGGTTTGTTTGTTGAGGCAACTGATGTATTTTGCAACAAACTAAGGCGAGTACCACCATGGTGTTTAACAGAAGGCTCAACATTCAAAATTGCGTCATCAACATCATCCTTGCAAACATCAGAATCAGAAACAGTAATATCTCCAAGTAAGATTCCAGCGTGCAAAAGCTTTCTCTCTATGTCCTTTGCAACATCTTCTTCCTGAAGTAAAACATCAATATGGGACCACCAATGATCATTGAGCATCTTTTTCTTCTTCAAAGCAGAAACCACCACACTTTCAATCATTGTTCCAGCTCTTTTGAGAGGAGTTGGCAACCAGAGGCGTTCGTCAAGATAGAGGGAAACGAGCATGGTAGATAATGGTTGTAGAAGACATGGAATAAGGTGGGTTGGAAGAGGAGAGCATACTACTTCATTAGCAGCTATTCCTACTTCTCTACGAGAGCAAGGAGGCGGAGAATATGTCAGAGCCTCCAACCAATCCCTGTCCTCCACTGCAAAGGCAGGTAGAGGGAGGCGTTTGGACTCAGAATCTTTCTTTCCAGCAGCAGATAAAACTTCTTGCAAAGGGAAATTCCTCTTCAAAGAAATGATGGCTGCTTGAGTGCAAAGTGCCTGCAGATCTGCACCAGCAAATCCAACAGTTCCATGAGCAATCGACTTAACCACAGATCCAGAGACTGGTTTGGGCCATTTTTGAGTGTGAAGAGAAAGAATAGAAGCTCTGTCCTCTACTGAAGGTAGAGGAAAATAGATTTCCCTATCAAATCTTCCAGGCCGCCTCAGTGCTGGATCAACAGCATCAGGACGATTTGTAGCACCTATCACTACAACAGAACCTCGAGATTTCAAACCATCCATTAAAGCAAGCAGCGTTGACACAACTGAACTATGTGTCTGATCTTGCTGCCTTGTTCTGGAAGGTGCCAACCCATCAATCTCATCAAAGAATATTATAGAAGGTTGACATCTCTCAGCAACCTGAAACAAGAGTCTTAGCTGGCGCTCAGCATCACCAACATATTTTCCTAAACAATCAGCACCTTTGCGAGCAAAATATGCTATTCGTTTATCACCACGTGCACATGCACCTATTAATGCCCGCACAACAAGAGTTTTACCTGTTCCAGGATACCCATGCAAAAGAACACCTCTAGGAGGTGTGAGACTGAGACTATCAAAGAACTCTGGATATAGAAGAGGTAATATGACAACTTCCTTCATGCATGTAATGACATTTTGAAGACCTGCAACAGATTCCCAACCCTGAAACAGTTTCCCACTCTCGGAGTCAGAGCCTCCAATGTACACGGGTGCAATTCTCACCAAATCTCGATGTAGCCTCTTGCTTTCACGTTTCAAAAACTCTTCATCATCACCACAATTCTCCAACCACTTTTCTTCTGCCTCAATATCCTTTCGCAAAGCATCATTTGAATGCTTTCTGATTTCCAACTTCATTGTCTTAGCCTTCAATTTCTTTTTGTGGGACAAGTACTGATAACCAAGAGGTTGGAAGAGTTTCCGATGACCAGTACAGGCGATAAGAAATTTGCGATGATCAAATACGCAATTCATAGCTCGTGCACAAGGCTGCAAGACACAGAATGCAAGAAGCCATAAAAGAGGCGAATCGAAAATGTATATTAACTTTGAGAGTGTGGGCGTGTGTTGTCAGGCAAATAAAGAAAAAGTATAGCACATAATTAGATATTTATTGATAACTATCCTTTAATGACAAAGGGCAAATACCAACCAAGTGGTAAGTTCTTGAACACCGATCAACACGGCATCCAATAGTCGCTCCTGGCCTTCCACAGCGGGTGCATTTTAATGCTCTCCCTCTGAATAGTGCAGCCCTTATATTTTTTAAGCATCCTACACCAGCAAAGTAAACCTGCAAAAAAATCAGATGAATTTATTGTAACATGAGAGTGACCGAGCTTACCTAAATTTAAAGTAAATACAGATTCTTAACTTACAAGAGCAGATCTACCAACACGATTAAAGTTAAAATTAAAATAAATAAGTAATTGCGTATATATATATAAAATCTGTTGTTGATCAAGCAATAAAGTTTGTTGCTTACTTCCTAATTACGTGTTCCAGCACAGGCAAGACAGAGAAGGTAATATGTAGATCCCTATTAATCTGATCAAAACACTTCATCAGTGCACATTCATGCAAAGGAATCTATTGTCTAGATCACCAACAGCAGAGAGCTAATGGAAACGGATAAACCAGCTATAATCTTCATCAGTATAAGTTAATAGCAGGCTATAATATAAATAACACAAAACAAACAACTTAACCTAGAGTAATGGAATGAGAAACTTCAAATGTAATTTCAGGAAGATAATAAGGATTATCAAACTAATCCCCGGACTTGAGAAGCATATTTGAGAAGCTAAACTATCCCTCAGTGTCTTTACAACTTCAATATCACGTTTGACTAAGGACTATGCTGTCTATAAAGACAGCTAGAATAAAGACACGACATGAGCCCTTTAGACAAACCCTACCACACTTATACATATAAAAACAGAAAGCAATTAAGTTCAAAGTAATATAGTCCAATTTCAAAGTTCATCCTTTCTTCTACCTTTGGGCTAGTGTGGAAGGGTGTGAAAGGCGCACCGAGAAGTTCACAACCAAAAGATAATTTAAAACCAATAGATCTTTATTCTGTTCCTAAACTCATTACCAAAGTGGAAAACAAACATACTGATAACAAGCAAATCAACATGATCATAACGCTTAGATATTAAAATCATAAATACAGGTTTCATGATGTAAAGCACAAAATGTTTGAGAGTCGGTCAAGAAATCACACCTCTGGACTCCACACAGCACAGTGTTGGTGAACCCATGTTCCAGCAATACCATAACGATCATTTATCGGACCCAAGAGACGTCCAAGCCAGCCAGGTTCATCACCAAAACCATCCCATATGTTGTACTCACATTTCTCAGAGGCTGACGACCCACTATATGCTTCATTCTCGTTCTCAACCATATCCTGCGCTAATATTTTTGGAGGCATACCGTCAGTCCCTCCCCCACACAAACCACACCGTCTACCCTCTTTAATCCGTGGCTTTCCAAATTCGGACTTATCCACCTTCACATTATTCACTTCTATTGCAAGCTTTTCATCAAGCTCGGTCAAATTCGAATCCTTCCCATCATGACAGCCTCCAACTCGCGCTTCATTTGTTTGAACACCAACAGCTTCTATGGCCTCACTTTGATCTGCTCCTTCAACTACGCACTCTACTTGTTCTTGTTCCAGCTGCTTATCATCCTTTTCTTCTTCAATCACATACACCGGTTGCTCCACCCGTCTATCAGCATGTTCCATGGTCTCAACACAATCTGCAGTTTCCACGTTCTCATTGCCAATGCACCCCTCCTCTAACTGTGAACTCTCCACCGCCTCAGTTATCTTTGTGCTATTACCCTCCACAGTTTCCATCTCAATTCCACCATCCATTTCGGTATCCAACTGAACAACAACATCATCTCCATCCTGCCTCATTGCCTCCTCTTCTTCCCCCACAACTTCATCTTTAATCACAGGCAACTCATTCTCTTCCTGCTCTGAACCATGTGTTGCTCTGACCCTCCCTGGCCTCTTAGATTTGACAACCTTGGGCCTCCCGCCTTCCAATCCCTCATTCTTATCATTCAATTCAGTCCCTTCACTCAAACCTCCACTCACCTCTTCAAAAAGCTTCCTTTTCCCTTTCACAAAACCCGAATTTCGGCTGCTCGATCTCAACCTAGATTTCCAACCTGCAGGCGTTTCAAAATCCCCCTCCTCCTTCACATTCACCTCATCACTCAGTTTTGCATTCTTATCAACCCTCCGCCGCTTCTTCGGCGGACCGGGCGACAAATCGAGCATAACTGGGGGACGGCGAGCCCTGGAGCTCCGTCGAAGCTCCGGTTCACCGCTCCCCGGACCCGGCCCCGCCCCATCATCAGCTTGCAGATGGTTTCGCTTATACTCTTTTTCACATATAGCATCTAGCCTCTTCTTCTTCACCCTCTGTCCCGACTGTTTAGAAGCATTACTTTGCTTCGGCGATGATCGCATGACAAAGAAGCACACAAAATCTCAATATGCAAAAAACAACAACAAAAATCTGAGCTTTTGGAGAAATGGGAACCGTGGATCGCTTTCTCCGTCCAACTGTGTGTCCGATTCAGCTCGGATTCAGATAATAGAAACTGTATTGAAGCAGAGCTGAGTGACTCACCAGGTCATAGCTGAGACGATCGGTTCCGGATTCAGAAACAGAGAGCAATTTGATACATAGAGAAACAGAAACCCTAAAATCACATTCCGGTGAAGCTCAGATGAGCTCCGGGGGCTGTTAGGTGAAGATGGGTTCTGGGTTTTGGGCCTAGGACCTCTCAAAGCTTTTCTCTTTTTCTCTTCCTCTCGAAATTTCTCTGCTTTGCTCTTCAGTTATACAGCGACTTAGGGCGAGAGCGCATTCAAGAGACCTTCGCACTGATTTTTTATTTATTTCCGGACTCTTCCCCACGCGCACCAGTAGCGCGTGCGTTATAACTACGTGATTTTCAAGCCCACCGGGACTGAAAATGTGACATCCAATCCTTACGGGGGAATGGGGGATTAATCCTATGATGAGGTTGGAGTGCACGCGCGTGGGTAAAGAGTGGGGGAGTGCCTACCTGAGAATGGGATTTTGCTTGTTTGCTCAAGTTTTGTGTTTGTGGCTGGTTGTTGCCGCCAAATATGTTGGTTTCTAATTTCTATATCTATAGAGCACAAAGGGATGGGGTGGATTTGGAATATGTAGAGAGGTGGTTTGAAGAGCACAACGGCTCTTTTTTGGTGCCAAAATCTGGTGGAGATTGATGCCCTTCTTTTTTTTTCAGTGGGGCTAAACTTTGTGCAAGGAAATAGATATATTCACCATTTGTAATTTTTCACTTGGAAAAAGATTCTAGTGCCTTTAGTGGAGTAAATTTCTCCATCTCCAATTACTCTTTCACCTAGACAACAATTTGCAATATATTTACTTTCTAAGATCATGCTTCATTCATTGTCTTTATGAGCTTCCATATCCCCCCCCCCCCCACCTAAAAATTTTGAAGAGAAAAGTGTATCATTTAGGATTATGGTTGAAGTAAAGTCCAATTACTAATTGGGAGTTATTACTTTGGTAAGTGGGGGGGGATCCCAAAAGAGCAAATCAGAGCCTTAAACATTATACAAGGAAATATAAATCTACTTATGAACATGATGATCTACTTAAAGTTTCTGTCTTGGTATTATTATTCTAATAAATGAGACACTGCCTTGGAACATAAGAATAAAAAAGAATAAGACGTCATTTTATTAAAAAAAAATTATATATATATATAGTGCTGAAAAAGTTCAACTAAATCAAAATTTGGTGAAAATGATCAATGATACATAACTAAAAATTCTTCGATTTGGTGCCCTAGAAAGTGAACAGTCCCAATTATGAGACTACACTGCGGATGAGAAATTTAAAAAAGAAAAAAAGGGAGGGGTATTCCTCTTCATTATATTCATTCCAATATTCAAAAGAAACACATACTATTCCCAATGAACTTCAGCGTTGCGATGGGATGAGCTAAGCTCATTTGTCCAGTTCAACAGAACTTCGGTCAAGTCCCTGCTTGATTGAGAGGTTGAGATGCCATGATGAACACATATATTTGGTAATATTCTGACAACATTGAAATCTGAACATACATTTTTTCTTTTGGCAATAATCTAAACACACATTTAAACCCTATATAGAATTATACAGGCAAATTCCTTGGTCTAGAAACAAGAGATGATTTCTTTAAAAAAACTTCTATTACCAACAGAATTGCCACACTAAAGCTTAAGATCATTAGCTTACAACTAATGATTCCAGAAAAATCCATCTAGAATCAACTACCTTATTCTGTTCTTGAATAGAAATTCAACCTTCTCAGGAGAATTATGATCCCTCCTCGCTGTAATCTGCATTAGTGCACCATCAGCAAGCATGTGTTGCAACACCCTCGCTATGTTCTTTGAGTCATCAAATCCAAGATGGTGACTTCCCAACAATGGCATGTGAAGTTCCTTCATCATTGTCATCATTCCTGTGGCCTGTCATCCATAAGACCATAACAAAGCAAAAATATCTTAATGTTTTGTTTGCATTCACGAATTAGAAGAAAGACTTTGGATTTGAATATTTAGTGATGAGACTTCAGAAATTCATTTACAGTATCCAAATGTGTAAATGTGGCAATTATGTATCATGCATTTCAAGTACTCAACAGGAAAGAAATAAAGGCAGGGAAAACATCATTTGAATCCGCTCTCCTTTTTCTTATACCAATATTTGATGTAAACAATTAAAACTGAGTAATCAAATGTAACTCCCTCATAATATATTCCAGTTATCCAAATACAACCAAAAAAGTACAACACAGAGATTTGGAGAAACATCCTAAGAAAGCTCAAAAAGAGGTCCATTTGATCTAAGCCCAAAGAAGAACCTAACTTAACCTGACAAAAAATTGGTTGGATGCTTGACATCAGGTTGTGGATCTAAGTTCACATAATGGAAACATGTTTGATGCATCATTTATCTACATAAAATTCATGGTTGACAATCAGATTGTTAATTAGAAACACTTGATTTAGTAAAGTACTGGAACTGACGGATTTGGTCATGGCTTTGTCCTACACATGGCTGTGATCATCATATTCACCACTAACAATAATCACAAGGGAATAGTTAACTAACTGAATATCCCATATATGAGCAAAGTGGCACTAGTCCACAGACTAATAAAATGAATATGGACCAAACTAGGCTGATTCAATCAACTTTTAGATTCATATTTAGCTTCATCAAACAAACCAAAAGTGAGCAACCAAAATAGATTTAATTGCACCAGTATAAAATAGATAAACCGCTATGTTTTAGTTAATCTATTCATTCTTATCTTCCATAATTACAAGCAAAAGGAAGGCGGCATTTTCTTAAAGCAGAAATGAAAAAAAAAATTTGTGTGAACATTACCCTCCTCTTGTAAAAATTTAGATAGACATCTTTGAGATTGATCCATTCCATAAAATATGATGGAAGCTTCACCTTTGCCACTTTGCATTGCTCAGGAACTTTTGTTTTCAAATCCCAGTTTCCACTGACACAAATTCAACAAAGATACATCAGTAAATCCAGAAGTTGTTAATCCTTCATCTCAATTGAATATATAAGAAGACATTTTATCAGCAATTTTGTGGCAGAAACCATGGAGTAATTAAGCAATTTTATATAAAACTCAAAGTTAAAGACACCACATGGTCTCATTACCAGGGTTATTGAGGAAAAAAAAACTACTTCTATCCTGCATACTGAATGCCAGAGCATTACTAGCATCATTTACAGCTTAAAATGAAAGCAGAAAGCGAAATCATAAGACTAATGAAGTATCAGGGCAGATAAATATTCATATAGGAATAGAGAGATTTACCAAGTTACAAATGCTGCTTGATTAAGACACCCGCCTACCTCTTCTCCCCACAGTTCATGCTGAGTTAACCATGCTTCAAATTCTTGAAGAACATCCTTAAATGGTATAGCTGTATCATGCCAAACACTGCAAGTCCATATAAGTGTCATACTGATGTTCGAGTAGCAGCATATAAGAAAACTACAATTGTATTTCACTAAACTTATCACAATCTGAAGATGATGTAGTACTAAAAAAGGTAGCATATAAAATAGTGCTCAATCCAACAATGCAAATCTTGTTTATTGTCATCCTCTATCACAAAACAACTCTCGTCAATCACCATTGTTGTTGATATTGGCCCTGTATCAACCTGCCTTTATAAGTCGAATCATTCTCTTTGAGATTTATCCACATTAAGACTCGAACGTAAGACCTAAGACTTCACCTACCACTCCCAATACCGCTTAAGCTAAAGCTATTGGGATTTGAGTTATCCCCTTGACTACAACCTATTGGATTTTCAACCAAACACTCATCCCAAGAAATCTCTTCCAAATCAGATGTCACCAAACCTGGAAAAATTTCACCTCCTCTTGTTCAAAGCTACCTAGAACCGTAAAATGATTCAAACTGGCTATGTCCGTTCAGTTGCTTTCCACATGCAGAAGTTGTCTACAAACTGACACCATTTTTTTTTAATCAGATATTTGGTTTCATTGCATTCTCTTCCTAGAATACATCAGCTGACATCAGCCTTATAATTGCATCAGATTGGAACAATTTTGATTAACTATGAATAACTCTGAACCATAAACTAAATGCCTACACTTGACAGGAAAAATTGTATCATATGAGACATGACAAATAAATATCTCCTTATAAAATTATTGTGTGCCCCCATCTAGGCCTTCATTACTTTACTTTCTGAATTTGTTTCCATAGCTTGACTACTTGAGGGTTTTATGTTTTTTCTTTTGGTTTTATATGGTTCTCTTTTATATATCCTGTGTATTTAGGGGTTTAGCTACAAATTTTCTTTTCTTGATCTTCCAATCTTAATATGTAATAGATGTCAAGCATAGGCGTAGTCAAATGACTGGAATTTAAATGTCTGACATACCGGTCGACTCCAAATTTTCCATACTTCCCTTCAATATATTCATTTATTCTTTTCTCACTCATCTCTGACGGCCTTACAAACCTGCAAAAGAATGATAAAACTTAGTGAACAAATTAGCAAGTTCTGGAAATCATGCTTTTCAGATGAAAAATCACTTTTGTACAAATATACATTATGAAGAGGCATGAACTGACAAACCAAAGAAGAAAAAAGAACCAAAAATAGAATTCCTAGGTAAACTAACATACACTAATGGAGACCCCCTCCCTTTAATTGTCTGAATAATGCTTCTTTACACACATACCAGATAGAATCATTGTTCCTTTGGGAACATGTCAGATATACTTTTAATGAGGGATTAAGAGCATACTGGAGTAAACATTGCTAATAAAGTTCAGAATGTGAAGAAAGCAATTGGTGGTTTACAACTTTATTTCATAGGGCCTTCTGTAAAAGAATACCAGTGATTGCCATCTGTTCAGATCCAACACAGTCATTAGTAAAGTTGTTTACTCTGATTAAGAGATGGCATACAGTAATTTTATTGCTTTGAAAACTCTAAATTGAGCTTAACCATCATAAGAACACATGAAGAAGCAAAGGTTCATTTCATTTTCCATTGAAATATTTAGAAATAACAGTAATTATCTATTATTAAATATTTACAATAACAACAGTAGTAATGCAGTGGCCTTCCTGTACAAAGTATCAGTAGGAGTCTGACCAAAAAAGTATCAGTAGGGAAGGCAGATTAGTAATTGATTTGCAGTAAATTGTCTTGAGGAAATGTCGTCAAACCTGTGAAAAAAATCCACGACATTCATGGTTTTTGCATTAATGATTAGAACTGGAAACTCAAGAATTTCAATTTTTCCCTCCAAATCAAGCACAAGAAAATAATCCAAGTGCTGAGAGCAAATGCGGTTTGACATGGAATTTTTCACTTGAAGATCTCTGGAGCAATCATGATTGAACTTCTCCATGTGCATAGGATCCTCCATCTTCAAAACAAAGTAACTCTAATAAGACTACAAGTGTTCATGTACATAAATAGCAGGCAAGACAACAAGTAGCAAGCGTAAAGGACCTATTGTTACATTAAATCCAATTTCGGTATTTCTGTTTCTTACATGATAAAGAAAAATCTGACCATCAAACATGCATCCCTTTCCTCTTTAGTTCCTTGTAAGAGAACCTACAAGTATCTATGTAGCAAACTGCAGGTTCTTCCCTTTCTACACTGCAGAAATGCAATTATGAATTCTGTTTGACTAGTAGAGTAGTAGGTTACATTTCAAATGACATTCTAAAAAAGTAGTAGAGATGTAACTACTGCTCCTTGTTCTGACTTCTGAATGCAACTCATGCCCTACTCAGCAGCTAGTATGCAAGATGATGATAATTGAAACAATAAACCCATCACTAATGGCGCACACTAAAAGACGGAAAATACTGTACTGCATGTTCGTGTGGTCTAGTCTGTGTGTGTGACTGGAATTACAAACACACCAAAGAACAATTTACAGGCTGCTGAACACATATCTCCCATAATGTATTGGTTGACATATATATATTAATAGCCAACCAGATTAGTTTTGCCCCCATACAGTCCAATTTTAAGCAATAATTTCAGCATCTCGAAAATTCCAAGTTCAATTCACAACGACAAAACTCAACAAACTCAAGCAGCATCATTAACTGAGACCTACTCTCTTTGAGACATTTAATCAAACAGGTGGCATGCAACAACATAGCACTACTGAAAACCAGTCCAGACACTCCAAAACATCAAACAGAATAAGATATTTTCATTTCACTAGAACGAAACGATGGTTTTACGCATAGTGGGCAAAGATTTGGAAATGAGTTTCTTGGAGTTTTGAAGCTAGACCTTAGTGCACTTCCCTTGTGTGTAGTACAAACACATGGGCTTCCATCGTTCGCCGCTCTTTCTCGGAGATGGGAATGCCGGAGTGGATGGCTCACCGACTTGGGAAGCAGAGAGAGAGGCAAAGGGGGTGAAGGGAGAGGGGCGCATTGGGCGAGAGGTGGGATTAATGAACAAGGGTTTGAGAGTAGTAGTGGTTGAGAATGAGAAGAGTAATGGGAGCAAAGGCCGAGTCACTAGGGCTCTTGGAAATGCCATTGCTTTTTACTTCTCCGTGGGTTTAGGGGGTTTTGCTTCGAGGGTTTTAGTTGGTTAGAGATTAACGGCCTCTTGGCGGGTAATCACGGAAAGGATCAGTGGAACCAGTTTGGTTCAAGTACGAACCAGCGGGTCATCCGATTATCTATACACTTCTACACTATCTAGTGCCTAAAATGTCCTCTATACCCTTTTAAGAAAATTGATTTCAATTCAGCTTCTTGTTCAAAAAAAAAAATTAACCTTCTCATCTTTGTCCTTGATCTTGTAACGTGATAGCTCATATTTTTACTTTTTTTTTTAGGAGAAATGATAATTTTTAATGAATTACAAAAAAAAAAATTACAAACTCATGAAAACCTCCCTTCCAATGAATTTAAGCATATACCGAACTGCCTGCAACTACTCGGCTTACGTACAGTCTACTACATATGCAAAATCCCAGGACACTGCTACATTTTAGGAAAGGCAAATAAACATACTAGTCTACTACGTTTCAAATCCTTGAATCATTTATCAGTCTTCATCCAGCTCAGTGAAATCCTCTATCACATCAGTCATATCGGTCTGCTGCTTCCTCATATCGCGCAATTCTTGAATTTCAACTAGTAGCAATGGATCACAGCGCACTTTTTCCGGCTGCAACGTACAAGGACAACCTGACAGGAAACATCCAATGGTGAAGCTAACTCACCAAGACCAAAGGGTAGAAAGTCCACTGCATATGCAGGGAAACAAATGAAAGAGTACCTGCAATAGGGCATATCCCACGTCCCTTCTTTGAATGCAAGTAATGCATGATATCCTTGTTTTGATATATATGCTTACATTCAACACTGCATTAGGGGGAGAAATACACCAACAACAACAAAAAATTAAAATGAAAAAGGGCTAAGGTCTTCGTGTCAGTGCAATACAAAAGACTTTGAATCAACAAGACGGTAAAACCAAAACGATTATGATGAAGATAGGACTTGGAAGAACAAACTGCATAACGTATTCTGTCTTTAGAAAATCTATGCCACAAAATTATTCAGCAAATACTTTGAAGAACCATAATGTTTTTGTTTTGTCTGAGAAGAAAAAAAAAATTCAAGTTCTCTGAAAGGTGAAAACAGAGAAAGAAGCATATAGAGTGACTTGTACAACACCTGCGAACTGGATTTTCCAACTCAGTGATAGGCTTTCCACTTAATGGGCAAGTGGTATTCCGAATATTGCCATCAGTACTAGTCATTACAATGTCCTCCTCATCGTCACCTGGCATAGGCTGTCCTGCATGATGAACATTCTGCAGGAAAATATCAAGAATACTAACTTTTTAGAGAGAAAACTCAAGGCTAGTAGCTGAGAGACAAGGGTATATCAGCAATAAACAGAAACAGCATTATGGTACTTGGTAGAATACTTGGGACCCCTAATCATCAGACCAAATGCTAGTTGGCTAGTACTTGGTAGAGTATAAGGAAACTTATACTCCAAATGAGAGAGAGAGAGAGAGAGATAGAGAGAGAGAGAGAGAGAGAGAGAGAGAGAGCGGATACTCACAAGATAGCATACTACTAATAAGGTAACTTACAATATTACATATAAATGATATAATAGAAAATCCAAAATTTAGATTCCCTTTTCAAAAAAAAAATCACAATTAGAGACAAGAAGGTGGAGTAATACTGTAGAAGGCTTCATATCCTCAATCACAGTTACAAGCTTTCCTTCAATTTTGTTAGCAAAGAACAACAAGAAATAGTTTTCCTACAATTTTGCTTCTACTTTTATAGAACATTTCTCTAAAAACTGTAATCAGTGTAACTTCAAAGGTATTGCCATATGGAATGAAGGTTTACAAACAATTAAAAAGGATAGAGAAATATTTCCTTAATCTAGAGACAAAGAAAGCACAAAAGTAAAGCTATGGGGTAGAGAATGATGAAGAAATGAAGTATACAGAAGGCTTTAAGAAGAATTCACTGAAACCAGAAGATAAGTAGTAACCATTACAACAGCTGACAATTATGATGATTGCAATTTTCGATGTATAACGAGACTAGTTAAAATTTGATGATATTAATGCAGCACTTCTATTAGTATCTTCCCAGCAAGGCATGGAGGCACAAGATGATCCACAGAACAGAACCTATTTTAATAATTAGATATCTTTAGTATAGAATTAACGCAGGACTATCATTCACAATCCGGAGAACCCCTTTATTTGATCATGTTGACTCTAGAAAACAATAAAACTCATTTTTCATCAAGGAAAGAAATAACACTTAAAATTCTCAACTCATAACCCAACTGAGACTAAGTTATTTTCTTATGTAGTTCTCTCAAAACTTCTATTTGTTTTAGAGTGGGTAACAAATATCAAAGATTCTGATAGTAAAATAACATTACATTCTTTTCCAAATTCTTTTTCCATCATATGTTTCTATTTATATTCATACTAGCATGTAACTCCAATGCATGTGATCACTTAGTACAGTCTAAGAACTTGCGAGGTTATATAAAGTACCAACAATATCATTACCCTACCATATTCCTGAGACTAACGTAAATGAAGTACTTTCATATTTGATCCTACTCTGCAGTTTTCACCATTACCTCACTTTCAAACTATGCACTTCTCACTGTAACCGTCATCTCATTACATACGCATCACATGTGTGATCCATCTAATAATATAATAAGCTTTCCCTCACTTCAAGAAATAAAAATATGCAAATCTTTAGACTAGTTCGCATCATTCCAGATGAACTTGCGTGGCAAGTCAAGCAAAAGTCATTATAAAACATGCATTAATGTTACCACAATAACTAATTCATCATGATTGGTTTAACAATATCCAACGGCAGTGTAAATATTGAGGAATAACATATTAGTTTGCACATTCAAAGAAAAAAACAGAGAAAAGGCCATACCCAGACAGCTTCCCGGAATTGACGTATCAAAGACTGGTTTTGTGAAATTGAAGCTGACTTAGCCTTTTGCTTTGCAACCTCATTTTTTAGCAACTTCTCAAAATCAGTAAGCTGACTAGGCTGATATTGAATATCGAATAAACATATCAGTTTGACGGAACAGAAACAATATAAAAAAAAAAGGTAAGTAAACCAAGATTAGCACATGATTAAGCAGAGTCATTGAACCAGAAACTGTGCATGATGAATAAAAGTGCAAGAACCTCTGGAGGAGGTTGGTAGCTCTCTCCAACAGATTGAATTGCTGATGAAAGATGCGTACATCCATCACAAGTAGCCAACAACTCAACAGCAGCATTTTCAAGCTCCTTCACCTGTTCAACATTTGGATTGTCATATCGTGAGAAAAGATTCCAATCTTGTGTCTATGACAATGTTAATTACCGTTTCTACCTAAAGCTGAGTATCAAAGTTGGGATTACAATATTCAGAGAATCTTAGCAGGCCTTTTATTAAGCTAAAACCACCAAATAAAACAGATAGGGTAACACGGGATCAATTGCGATTACAATAGAGAGAGTAACTTCAAGATTTCAGCAATTAGCAGAAATTTTAGCAACACCTACAACACTGAAACTAGTAGCTATCAGCCACATTTAAGACCTTGGCAGAAAAGCTTTAAACCCCCACTAATAGCTATCAGCTGGTTTTGCAAGGAAGACTTCTACTCAGAGACCATTAAATTTGACATAAAAAAGCAAGTTTCACTAAGCAATTGGGCAAGACTACACAAAAAGTACCTCAAAGGCAGGACTAAAATTCCATTTGGGGGAGAATCAACATGTTCTTATCAACCAAACAGAGCTTAACTGCTCAAAAACAAAATTTTAAAAACAAAATAAATTTTTAAAAAAAAACTTCAAGGCCATTTTCTATTGAACGAATTTTTTTGAAATAATAAAAGAAAAGGGAAAATACCTTCTCAAACTGATTCGCTTTTTCCAAATCAACTGCAACTTCCTTCATCACATTGAAAGCTCTTCGAATATCCTGAAACCAAAGACTCATTCAGAATAAGAACCAAAGAATCCATTTTTTACTTGTGCAAAAATAAATAACAGCTTACGCCGAGTAGCGAGTGGTTGTCGTTGTAAAGATTGGTTGCGGCGGTTCGGATCCGACCCGCGATGCCATGAGTACGAGAGGAGGCCGAGGCCATGGAGGGAATTGGGGTTTAGGGTTTTCGACAGCCGGGTTTGGGCGAACCGGGGCCAATTGGCGGGTGAATGAGGCTACTAGTTCTCAAGTGTTCGACACTATTGCGCATTTTTGGAGGGAGTTTTTTTTTTTTTGCATAAAATTGAAACTTATCATTAAAGGAAAACAAATATTACACAAGACCCAAAAGGGTCAGCTATTACAAATTTACAAGCAAACAGAAATAGAAACACTAAGGGCCCAAACCAGGTAAGCCCAAACAAAGTTCACCCAATCCACAACCTAGCCAAGAGAGAAACGCCGCCACAGCAGCGGCGCCACCACAAGTCGCACCATGTCGCACAAACACTACTTGACCAGAGCCCGAGAGATTGAGAGACGCCATCCACAATCCCGTCCTCAAGACGCCCCAACAACCTTAAACCATAAACAACGAGAAATAACAAGAGATCCCAGATCAAGTACCACCAGAAAGGAACTTCAGCCACCAAACGAACCAAGGAAACCAAAGAAAAATAAAAACAAACCAGATCCCCAAAGGATCGAAAGGACAGCCATCCAAAGATTGAACAGTCCCTCGTTGCACGATCGGGTAAAAACCCTTGTGCGCTAGCAGGATAAACCCACTTAAAAAGGAGCTCCATGGAGAGAAAATTCCTGCAGTGGCTGAAGAAGGACGAAACAAGGAGCAATAGCCATCGGTGCTGAAGAAGAGAGATGGATTTGAGAAAAGTGAAAAGAGTAGATATGGTAGAAGGAAAGTTGGGAACGGCAAGGAGAGATCAAAGACAGCATGACCAACCAAAAGGAAAAACTACAAAATGGGAAAAGAGAGGCAAGAAGCCTCGTTTGGGTAAAAACCCAGGCAAAAGCGCCCCAAAGGGGTGGAGGCAGTCGCCACCGACTCTCAACTCAGTGGAGAAGAAACCCAGGGTGAGGGGTTTTCTACAGAGAGAAAGGGTAGTTTTATTGATTTGAATTTTTGGAGGGAGTTTGAGAGTCGAAACTCGGAAAAAATTAAAAAAAATATTAATCTAGAGTCCTCCTTAATGTGAAATTATTTTGCCCCTTGACAATAGGTCTGTCTGATCGCTCAATTTCATGCTCTTGAAAGGATGTGAAAGTAAGCAAAACATTTTTGCATGAGTTTTATGTATCTAAATTGTGATCAAATGATATACATCTCATAATATAAAACTCAAACAAATTTAGCATTGATAGTAACTATATAATTAATTAGTACAGTCCAATGATTACAGATTGAAATAACGACTTTATCGGGGAGTTAGGCTTAAAATGCTACCTTTGAATTTGGCCATATATAATTTTAAACTTACATCCTTACTTGCAATTGCTAAAGTTGGTCTCCTTTTGTGGGCATAAATTGTCAATTTGCTATCCTTTTGTCAATTTCAACAAAATTCATACAAATTGCCGTCAAATGTCATTCATGTTCGGGTCAATTTCATCAATTCATGTCACCTTACTCGTCACATCACTCATGGTCGACCCAATTTAAAAAATGTTAAGTTGAACCCATATATGTGCAAAGTGTTTTAAAGCGAGCTAGTCATAGCTAGAATGATGAAAATGACCTTACTTGTCGACAATGCGAATGGAATACGTTGAAATTGATGAGAACAATAGAGAAATTAACAATTTACGCCAATCAAATGAGACTAGATTTAACAATTGCAAGTTCAAGGTAGAAATTGATTCTATGTATAGAATCTAGTTAGCCGTTGTAGAGGGTACGTTGTTGGGTACTCCGTCAATTTTCACATCTTTATGTCTCGTAGACGACATCTAAATCCTAAGTTTGACGTATGTTGTCCCCCCCCCCACCCCCCAAAAAAAAAAAAACCCTAAACCACTATAATTAAACACCCACACTAAGGACCTCCTTCAATGGCCCTGGCATCTGGGTCAATTTTTTGAATTCATTCAAATGGCTAATCTTCGTTTCGCTAAGGTAAACAATCGATTATCGAAGGACGAGTTTAATCAATTAGATCGTGCAGAGTTTGAGTGCTAGCTAATGTCATTGCATATTCCTCTATGTACAATTCCAGCTTAACATCGTCATGAAAAATGGAGCAAGTGCAGATCTCGTTGGACAAAAGAACACATATCGCAAACCCTAGCATAGCCAGGTCATGATATTTGATGTAAAGGAGATTGTAGATTGGTAATTAACGTTGTGTTTCTCTTAAATTAATTGTCAATTTAAAACAAAAGTATAGTTTGATTTACTATTAAGAACATCTCCAACAACGTACTCTAAAATATATGGCTACAACACTTCTCAACACTTTCAAAAATATAATTACCGCGGAATTAATACTCACTGCTGATTATTCTCATAATGCAGTAGAAGCAATTGGTTTTTTTTTTCTTCTTCTAATTTTCTTTGTCAATAAAACATTAATGTCACAACAAACTGATTGTCACACCAAATAAGTCAACGTTCCTTTAATATATGATCTTAATCACCACACACGAACAATGGCAGAAAACACCCGGCCAATTACACGTACATTTACAAGCAGTCACATTTTCAGATATATGAATATATCATATATCCGATCCCATATGTTCATGAAATTAAATTGATTAACTAGTAGCTAGTGCTTTACAATAATTGTCTTTTTATTCTTCTTCCTATCAAATTAATATGCATGGTTATATATTATATATAATTGCAAACTTGCAATGTAAATAATTAGCTGAGTACTCACCCAGGGATAATTGCAAGAAGACATTCTAAGATCAAAATTAATCTACTGAATGCCAATCAAACAAGCATAGAGCTCCTCAAGTTCCTTAACCTCATGATTAACCCCATGATCACGATCATCCCCATGCTGCAAACTAGAGCTAGCAGCACCCTCTTGATCACAAGAAGCTGAAAACATTGAGCAAATCACAGGTTGATTTGGTTGTACTGTTTGGTTGCTCAAATCCAACAACAACTCATGAGCCTTCTTCAACTCTCCTCTAAGCCTCTCAACATCTTTCTCCAGTCTCCTCTTTTCAGCCAATGCAGTCTCCAGCTTCACTTGGATTGCGTTGTAGCCCAGCTCGAGGCTCTGCGTCTTCCACCGGGCTCGCTTGTTTTGGTACCAAATGGCGACTTGCCTGGCTGGGATTCCGAGCTGTTTGGCCAGCAGGAGCTTGCGGTCTGGCTCGAGCTTGTTGTTGGAGCTGAAGCTTCTCTCCAGGAGCTTCACTTGGTCTTGGGTTAGCCTCTTTTTGTTGTGATGGAATTGGTGCCTCTTGCTTGGGGTCTGGAAAAAATCCATGCTAGTTTCCGGAGCTTGGAGATTTTGAGAGATGAAGAATAAGTGACGAGTGTGAGGCATGCTTAGACAAGCAGGTGGGATTTATGCTTTCTTATAAGGGTTTGAAGCTAAACTTGAGAAGTTGAGAGAGACTTAGAGTTCATGCCCCTGTGGTTTTCACGTGGGAATGGCCCTACTTCAACTTGATCTACCTAGCAATTTAAAATATTTTTATGACTTTTTAGGTAATGTCTTGCTCTATAGAATACAATATCCATATCCTTTTCATTTATTTTTATTTTTATTTATTCTTTGATATGAACCTGGACCGAACGAGAGATTTTTTTTTTTTTTAAGAACAAACCCTGTTCATTTATTTCCTTTCTATAATTTGTGTTTTTTAGGTTGAGAATATAGAATTAATTTATTTTTTTTAGAGTTTTCTCGTTGCCTCCTTCAACAAGGGCTTTGTGCCAATACTATATGGTTCACAAAAAATGGGTTAAGCACAACACAAAAGCGAGGGCTTTCTAATTGTAAAGGATAGAGGCAAAGGAGTTGATCGGAGAGGTAATTGTTTGCGAGGATTAAGAAAACCCTACTTTACATCCTACACTACCATTTATATAACAACAAATTTTCCACATCCTCTCTCTCCCCCCACCTGAAAAATTGTTTTTTTCTCAATCTCACTTCTCCCAACACACTTCGACTTTTTAATCAGATCACCCTCCAATAGATCCTTCCAATTGACCAAATTTTCAATTAGATGTTATTATGAAGGTGGAGGATGAAGAAATTAGGTATGACACGGAATTAAATCGATGTCCTTAATTAATGAGCTAAATGAGAATGTAATCCTGATCAGAGACATTTTTGTTTCACGTGAAGACAACTACATGTAGAAATTTGAGTTATTGATTTTGAGATAATATGTTTTAATGTGTTATTTCAGTAAGTCGGAGGGGAGAGAGAGAATTTTTTAAAAAATTTATTCCAATTTACTTAATTTTAACAAACATAAATTTACGGTGATTGTTTAGAAAATTGCGTAGGCTAGACTTTTGAGGAGAGCTAGGGTTTTTGAGGGCCTTTCACAACAAGTAAATGGTGAGTTCATATATGGTATATTAATATGCTGATACATCAAGTATATTAATTTGATACAAAAGTAGACTAGTTCGGTACATAGGTAGATTAAGTCAAATTAGTCTACCAATGCATGAAGTCAGTCTACCTCTATATCGAACATAATAGTTTAGTCAATACATGTATCGGTACACAGGAGCGGAGCTACATGAAGGCCAAGGGTGGCCTAACCTTGGCTCCCTAGATATTTTATGCAACGTACCTATATTCTATGTATATTTTCCCTTTCTCACCAAAATTTTGCCTGTATTCTACATGTTTTCCCCCTATAAATAAACTATAAGTCTTGGCCCCTCCCACTAACAAATGCTAGCTCCGTCTATGTCGGTACATTAATATACCGTAAAACTTTCTCGATCCGATATGAGTTTCCATATTTCCTAAAAAATTAGATTAACAAACGGATTAGATAATATCATATGTCCTCTTTCTTTCATAAGACAATTCATTCGATCCATCCTTATATATGTCGCAACTTTCATTTCATTTCATTTCCATAAGTTGAGTTGGATAGAGTTCGTGAGTTTATGAATCTATTCTAGTAGCTAGGTGGTGGGCCAACAAGTTATGTAATTGTTTGATCATCATTGGTCATTACTGTGTATATACATATATGATAGACCTTCTGAACGTACACATCAATCTTCCGTGCCCATATTAAGGGAAATTCATACATGCAGATAATGAAAAAGATAAAATAATAAACAAAACAATGCCAACGGCCGTCTTGGAATTTTTCTTCTTTCCTTTTCTGTGCAAAAACAGTGGTTGAATTTGACCGTCAATATATCTCAGTTGCCAAAACAGTACGTGGTTGAATTTTTTTTCTTTCCTTTTCTGTGCTGTCATGATCTTAAAGGCTGATGAGATTACACTTCAATGCTTGAAGTCTTTGGTAGCCATGAAAGCAGAGAAATATTGCCTCAACCAAAAACAGAGAGGAAAATACACAGTTGCCAGAGTTGAAGGCTTCTGGAAAACAGGGTCTAATTAAGCTTCTGGAATTTTTGGGATTCTCCCTCGTGGTCTAGCTTGTTGTTTTGTTTTTTTATTAGCAGCCTTTGGCTAGCTGCTGCTTGCATTTTGTGTAGTATTGTCGAAATAAATTTTTGTTTAGTTACCAAAAGAAAATCTATTTAATTTTTTTATAATTGGAATTAACATCCGATCGATCCGGTTCTAATCAAACTCTCACTTTTTTTTTTGTAAATTATCTCCCCCCTCTTTCACAATTCACATTTTAGTAGCAAAGGAACAAGAAGTCGTTAAACCATGTAGTGAATGTCTTGTATAAACTTGGTAAAAAAAAAATTATTGAGAATTAATTGTTTTTGTAGTAACCTAGTTTCTACACAACCCCAGACTCATCCTTGGGTTGTGAATCCTTAAACTCCAAAACCTCATCCTTAGGGCATAAGCACATAATTAATTAGTATTAAAAAGATCGGTAAGTAGAACGTCCTATTTCTTTTTGAAAGAGATATTGCTGAATTTAACATAATCTTTCTTCTGATTTCTGCTGCCTCCCTTAGACGTGCTGTGCTCAACAGATTCTCCCATGCTTCGGGCGTAACGTGGTCCGGTGGTTGGACTGAGAACACTACCGGAGCTGAAAAAAAGTGAGTCTGATGGCAGTGATGGGTGCGTCTAGCAGCTCTGAAAATGCTAGCTAGCTATGACCTTAATTCTCTTGGATTGTAGCTAGTCGACGCAGTACTTTAGCTATTTTGACAAACATGCATGCATGTCTGATCAAATTTTGGTTCTTAATTTGTTTTGCAATATATAATATTCTATGAGTAGCTAGTGTCACTTCTCGATCAGTAGTCATTGACCTTAATTATTAAGCCAATAATCCACGGGACGTTTGCAAGTTGATTGAAAAATGTACTGCTTTTGTAGGTCTAAATCTCTCAGATCTCTTTGTCAATTTGACTTCATGACATTTGAGAGAAGCTATCATTATAACGTACTTAGTTGTGCAAGTACATAAACGGATAAACCCTATAAATTTGAATACAACGAGATAATTAAACGTAGCAATTTTAATATTCCATCATTGAAAATATAAATATATATAAAGATGATGGTTGGCTACTTAATTAGCTCATCGCTTGGATACATTATCAATGCATTAATGATACATCAGCTTGATATAGTGGTAGATAAGGCATATAATGACATAAAGCTCTTACCATTGTACCGAGCTTTATAACTAAACACCTTAATTTGTGGAATTGTGGACAAGTTAATTGGAAGAGGAATTCTTAATGAGCTAACTGATGATCATGTACGTTGAATCGAAGTACTTTGGATGTATTTTTTTTGATAATTTCAACAACAAAAAATAAAAATTATAGACTACACACCTAGGTTAATAAGGCCTTGTGTTAAAAGTAAATAAAAAATAAAAAAACCAACACAAAATCTATAGGTAATCGGTGAAAAAGATACATAATCAAAAAACTTATTCCGATTACTTACGTCAAACATGTATACCAGATTTAGGTTAGAGTTGAAAATGAATTGAAGATGCACATTATAATTAATATTATTTAATGCTTAATCAGAGTATCTAACTCAAAATGAATTAAAATTAGACATAATTTAAGATATATCTAATGCTTAGTTAGAATGTCAACTACAAAAAATTCTTGTCGAAATTCAAGATATTCTAGAGATAAAACCCTAGATATCCTTAATTCTTGTTAATTTCATGTAGATTCATTTCAAACTGAAATTAATGCATGACTCATCAACTAATTAGGTAAAATCAAATTAAATCTTGTATCAACTAATGCTCACTACTAATTGCATGCCCTACTACTATTGCTTACGTTTGATCAATGTGATTCTGTCGTTTGGAGGGTTACACTCTTCCCCACTGCTCTTACATGATATTATAATAACTAGTTAATTTGGTGGGTGGAACTTTTTATTCATGCACCGTACGACTTGATGAATCTATTTGGGATGGTAAAGCCAGGCCAGGGTGTTTGTTCTGTGATAGATACACGAACAAGGTAGCTAGGTAGGATTAGGGAACATTGAATGGTATTGTTAGCCTTACGACTTACGTCGCTGATTCAATGTTTTGAGGGTCGCTTCCCAGCTAATAAGTTCATCAACTCTGGCCAGCCATCATCGCTCCACGACACTACATGTTTTGACCCACCATCGATCTATCACAACACAGCCGGCCACCAGTACGTTTCGACTTCAATCAATTTCCATGATGATCGCAGCTCTTTGCCTTTCTGAACAAGTTGGTGAACAAGAATGGTTTTCGTTTTGGCATTGTCGATCGGTCATTTCCATAGTCATACATTTTACTTTGAATTTTTATTACCAGCATGGTCTAAACTTTAGTGTACTGGACATAAAAGTATCTAACTTTCCAAAGTGATCAATAAGGTACCTAAACTTTCAAAAACACATCATTTGGATATATTTGTCCATTTTTCATTACTTGACTGTTATTATGAGGGCTTATTAATCATTTGACATATCTCAACTTAAAAAAATGATCAATAAAGTACATGAACTTCTAAAAGCACATCATCAGGATACATCCGTCATTTTTTCGTCATAATTAACTTAATTAAATCAGATCACGTGTGGTCTATGTGAGATATTTTTCAAGGATTTTATGGTATTTTCTCATATTTTTTTTTTTTGCTTATATCTTCTTCTTTTTTTCTTCGACTCCCACGAAGGTGAGAGACTGAATCTAATGTCACCGGGGTATTTTTTCATGTATGGATAATTCACATAATTAAAGTGTCGTGTTTGAAATATAAATATATGGATGATCTAGTTTTTGAATTAGTCAGTACTTAAAGTCATATTAATTAAAGTAATCAGAGTAATACTTTCCAAAAAAAATGACACATACCCTAAAAAAAATATCAAAGTCTACTTAATTATTGATTATAGGAAGAGGATAAGAATAAAATTTTAAAGAAAAATCTGGAAGGAAAATAATTAATTGCATTGTTAATTTTGGAGAGAAAAGATAAGGCAAGAGACATGTACTAGAAAATTCGTAGAAAATTGAAAAATACATGAAACCCAACGACATACTTTAGGAGCACCGGAAATTATTCTTTTAGATAGTGAAATTAATAAAAATTAGGAACACCTATAGCGACGTACCAATCGTCACTACAAATTTTTTTAAAATAAATTATTATTTTTTACTTTAAGTAAATGTAAAATAATTTTATTTTTGGGGCTCTTGAGCTCAATAAATTAAACAAAGCTAGAAGAACTTTGCCAACACATTGGCCATCAAAATCAAGTTTTAATTGGCATGATTCGGTGAATTAGGTCAAATTGAAGAAAACTTCCTTATTATAGCACATAATTTATTTGAAATATGAAATCGTTGAAATTCCCAAAATCGGTTTGCACGGGTGTCCAAAAGTGTTTTAGGGATTCAATGAAACCCAAAACGCTAGACCTAGGAGCACCGCAAGTTCATCTATTCAATTCGTCAAATGGTTTTAAAAATAAAATAAAATTAGAAACACTTGTAGCGACGAACTATTCGTCGCTACAAGGTGTTCAAAATGCTATTTTATTTTTATTTTTTTCATTTGAGTAAATGCAAACAGATTTAGCTTTAGGAGCTCTTGGGCTCCATGAATTAAACAAAGTAGAAGAACTTTGGCAATACATTAGTCATCAAAATTGAGTTTTGACTGTTTTGACATAATTCAATGAATTTTGGCAAATTGAGAATAACTTCTCTATTATAGCACATGAGTTCATCGGAAAATGATGAAATCTTTGAATTTCTCAAAACCTATTTGCATGGATGTCTAAAATTATTTTATGGGTTGAATGAAACCCACCACAAGAGCATAGGAGCATCAGAAGTTCTTTTTAGTTCGTCAATTTCTTAGCCTTTCAGACCAGAGACTCCACTATTGAGCAAAATTCAAAGCCTGAAGTAAATTTCTGAAATAAGTGTAATGCACATAATATTTCAGGCGTCAAAGATAACTGGACTTCAATAAGAACACGTTGGTTTACTATATAAGAATGAAACAGTTGGTGCAAAAGATGAGAAGAAAGAAGTAAAGCACTTTCTTAGTGATGAAGTTTACATTTCCACCTTAGTAAAGGCACAAGCTGTTCCTGCCCACATCCAACCAAACCCTACTGCCATAATTATATTAAAAATCACCCAGTCTTTTTCTCATAAACATCTTCTAACCAATCCCAAACTAAACATTTTACCAATAGGATAGAACCAAGTAGCAGCAGTAACAACATATCACCAAGAAATGGGAACAAAACCAACCATCAAAGCTTTATGAATTTTGATTCTTCTCTCAAAATGTACTAGCTGCAAAGAAACGCCATTCATTCCTCGACAACACTCACCAGTTCATATTCAACTAAAGACATATTGTTATTCTGCCTGACTACGAAGTCTGCAGGCTCAGTCACCTCAATTCGACCCCATTTATCAACTGCTAGCCTCATTGATCCCTTAAACATGTCAATCTTTGCATTCCGGAGAATAACTGTCGTATCAGGCTTCATCAAGTCAACTGGGAAAAGTGGCAGAAAACAAAGCAATATAAGATACAGAATGGAACAATGATTTCAGTAAAACAGATGCATCAAGGAGATGCTGAGAGCTACGTTTGGTTCAGTAGCACGCACCATCACAAAAATACACAAGCAAGTTGAGAAAAACTCATTTCCATGACTATTGACTTTCAATATACAAGTGAATTATATATCAAGATTAATATCAGATTCAACAAATAGATATCGGATGAATACATCAAATTTTCAACATAATCTCACATCAAGGCAGATTGACGACAACTTACAACATAATGTTATACCAAGGATGACCAACTGCCAGCCTCTAACCAAAGAAGGGATTACTTCTGTGCAAAGTACAAGGAAGTATTGCTCACATAGAAAAGCCCAATTTCCTCTATGTACAAGAACTACTAAAATGCCATGCTAACATACATTATAACATCAGTCAGCAAAATAAATTTCACCATTCCAACCACATTCAATTACTCTACATGTATATAGAATAAGGAACTCAAATAATATCACATTCTTGCACAACAACAAAAGGGGTGAACATTGGCTGCAGGAAGAACCTGGAAACTCCTTCAACAAAAGAAGAGCTATCATGTTCAGGACCTTGGGTCTCCTAATTTTGAAGGCCAGAACCAGCAAGCCACTATATTTCCGAACCACCAAAATATATCACATCTCTCTTTGTAGATGCCAGCCATTATATTTTCAACAGTATGTAAATGCTTTGATTTCATCACATTTAGAGAGAATGATAATGCAGAAAATACTTCCAAGGTTTAATATTCTTGGATGATATATGCAATTTACTATGTTTAACATACAAAAAGATGAATTAAGAATAGTAGTTTATTCTCACTTACTTCTAGTTTTAGGCTTTCAGTTCCAATACCATTACAAACTTCATTCTACCAAACAATTGAAAAAACATATACTTCAGTGATTCAATTCCTGATAATCTTTTCATCCTAGTGTATGCTTACAAGTTTAAAAGGCATGCTCTTGGTTGCGGTTGGTTGTTGCTCATAACCTTCATGATCTAGATGTACCCCTTTAACTTTGAATACAACCATATCCAAAAATAAAAAAGGTTTCCACACCCTACTCATTCTGCTCAGCTATATCACATCCACGATAATATTAATCATAAAAAGCCTATTTCATTCGTTTCAGATTCTTTTTCACAGTTAAAATGAAACTTAACAGCACCAGCACTACAAACAGACAGTACAATAGCAAAAAACAGCTTGACTATTCCATGTGAACGATAGCCCTTCACTACAACAAGACACAGATTATCATTTCATTTATTCCACCTCAACAAATTTACTTTAGCTGAAACTTATCATCTTTACAAAACACAAACAGTGTAGATATACATAACAACATTCCCATCAAAGAAAGTCCACCACTAATAAGATGGCATAAAATAGACATAATATATACTGGAACTAATGCAGACAAAAAAATTTACTAAATGAGCACCGAGTACAATGCGCAAGGCCCACTGAAACCCAGTGCTTCAATTTGTTGAATTTCTCTTCTAACGATCCTAACATAAAAATCCATAAACCCAATGCCCCACCTCGTTCGTATCCCTATATCAACCAATGAATACACACCGTGTTTTCAACAACAGGCAAATTAATTTCAATTTCTCACACATTTCACATCATGCGCTCAATTTTTCCGAGCAACCAAACAAATACAAAACCGGAAATTCATACCTTGATCATTTCTAGCAGTGAAGAGAATGGTCCCGGTCTCATCCCCAATGAGGCACTCGGAGATTCGGGTCTGGCGGAGGTGCTGAGACACCGATCGGCCTTTCTGCAACACAGAGTTGGAACTGATGACCTTGGCGACGAGGGTGTGGCCGCTGGTTCCGGGCTTGAGCTGGCCCACCTTGATGAACACGGGCTTTCTGAGGGCCGGCTTCGCATTGCTCTGCTGGGCCGGCGGTCCCGCTTTGTTGGTCGTCGACGACATGGTTACAGAGTCCAAAAACCCTAAAATCCAAACCCTAGAAATTGAAAATCTCCGGCCAAAGGATTCCCAATTTCGATCTCTCACTCTCCGACTCTCGCTCTCTTCTTCTGTGTTGTTTGGTTCCGTTTTCGTGTGCCTTTTATTATAAAGTGTGATATTGACTCTGACGACGCTTTGGTAATTGGGGCATTAACTATTAATTACTACTTTTAGAATGCGAGTCGGTGAGTTGGTGACCATTGGATCTACAAGCCCGTCTAGTCTTTGGGCCTAATTTGTAGCCCAAATCAACATCACAAATCTCCGTATTCCCGATATGAGATATACCATCAAAACACTCAAAACACTATCTTAACTTGACGTAAACTAATTACTTAAACAACTTATATTGAATGACATAGCGAAAATGTGGCTGCTTGAGCCTAACATGAGAAATACAAAAGCTAAAGTATCAAACGTAAAATTCACCGACAATGAGTGAAGACATTCCCAAATATGAATTATAACACAAGAGTCACATTTGTTTGCCTACAATATGAATTTTGACTCAAGACCTCACATTCTTTCCATGGAATATTTTTTTCCACCTTCGTTTAGGCCACCAAGTGACTGTTGTTTGAAGAGGGTCATTCCCTGTAGGAGAATACTCTCGTCTCAATTCTCTTAATTTTGTGTATAATATAATTGTTATGTCATGGTTCATATCCGTTTTCTAAATCACTATATAAAGATCGCTTATGTAATTATAAAAAATAAAAATAAAAAGAGGGGATTTTTGGACCTTGTCAACACAACAAATGCTCATCCACTTGATTTTTGTTTCGGTCATGGACTCCACTTGGTTCAAATCAAGGGTTTTGTATTGGCTTCCTAGAACACGTGTAACATGAATCCACTAGAATTCAACCCTAAGACATAAACTAATTAATATTGGTATTCTATAATTTCTATTTGGTGTTGTGGACCGAGCAAAATCTAGATGGAGAATATCGACTGCGTGGAAACCAAGTTATTTTCCTCACATGAGATAAAAAGTTTTTTTTTGTGTGTGTGTGATGAAAATGGACTGAAAGATTAAATACAAGACTCTCTTAGGCTAATTTTTCAGCTAATTTGATGCATATGTTTTTGTTTGATAAGTTGATTTACCGGTGGTGTTAATTTTGGGGAAGTTGATTGTGCGGATTTTTCTTTGGCATTAGATCGAAAAATATTAGAACTTATTTGTAAATTCAAAAATTGTACATGATTGAACTCAAATTGTACATGAATTTCCTTTAGCATTACTATTTTCCTTTAAATAGAAACAAAAATTAAGTTTCAGTTTGTTACAATTTCAAAACTCAAAATATAAAAAATTGTACATGATTGAACTCATTTGTAAATTCAATTCCAAGCAAATCCGATTCAAAATAAACCATATTCATGTGCCACACTTGTTTACAGACCTAATTCTTTTATTAATCACCAAAAACAAAGACAGTGTAAAAGATTAATTAACATAGGCATAGAGTTCATGTATAATTACCCACCCCATAGTTTCTTATAATAGCAACGATCCGAATCCTTCTTATAATAGCCCTCTGCAAGGGAGGAAAAAAAAAATAACAATAGTTTTAGTTATAGACCTTATAGCTAACCAAACCAGTCCTTGAAAAATTTAACAGTTGCATCGTCAAACCCACCACAGCTGGACACCACAGGATAATAATAGCAAAGTCACATGAAAGCATCATCATCTCTCGGTAACAATAGAAAAATAGAAAAGAAAAGATGCCGCATCATATATCA
Source organism: Rubus idaeus (assembly GCA_030142095.1). Taxonomy (NCBI): domain Eukaryota; kingdom Viridiplantae; phylum Streptophyta; class Magnoliopsida; order Rosales; family Rosaceae; genus Rubus; species Rubus idaeus. Next base: position 11,277,742 of record CM057967.1, read on the forward strand.
TTGGTAGTCACTCCCTCTCCCATAAAAAGCCTCCCTCATCTGAAAACCTAGCAATAAGGTCGTTTTTTCTATAGCCGCAAACCCTCATATACAAACATAGATCTACAGATCTATGCTTTGGAAACTCGTAGAAACGTTTCACTTTCCCTTTATTTCTATCTGATAAGTCTGTGGTTGTGTGTGTGTGAGATGGTCGAGCCTTGGCCGGAATCTTTTTGCCGGGGTGATCCCCCATGGCAGATAAGTGGTTTGGAGGTTGTAAAGAGCTGTGAGTTATTCTGCAAAATTATTCTCTATCTTAAGTAATAGTGAATAGAGCTGGGAGTTGTTCTGCAACTAGCATCTGTTCGTGTTTTCAAATAAAACCTTTTCAAATTCTAATGGCAAAAGTTTTGGGAAATTAGTTGTAAATTAGGGTTTTTACTGCTGTAATGAATAACCGTAGCCTAGAACAACTCCGGCAAACATGACAGAAGTTGAAGAGGATTATTGTTGTGTTCCTGGTACTGTATGTTCGTCTCCAACTCTGTTATATTCTGATAATTCAACAGGGTTAGAGACGAACATGCAGTAGCAAGTGCATACAGCAGCAGAAGATCGATGGCATCATCGGTTATATTTAAGATTCATTTCCAGTTGTTTTCTATTAACAGTTTTTTCTTTCTTTCTATCTTTTTCCCTATTTATGTTTATGTAAAACCTGGGTATTAGAATGAATTTCGTTGTTGCTGTTTAGCCTAACTTTGTGAAACAGTTCTGTTACTGCTTGATTTGTATTTTTTATATATTTTTTTTATATGAAAGTTTGGTCGATGATGGACTATTTGCAGCTAAAAAGCTAAATTGTAATGAAGATGTTGGTTGGTTTAGCCTTTAGGAGAAAGCAACGCTATTTTCCTATATTTTAGAGCGTATCAGTAATTGTTTGATAATATATAGTACTTGCAGCTAATTGCAACTTTTTAATAACTATTATGTGCTCACCCTTGTCAATAGTGTTAGCTTGTTAGGGCTGCATACTCGGAAATTTGATCTGATTCCAATTGATTGCTTAGTACTTTACATCATAGATATAGAAATGAGCTTACTATTTGACTCAACCTTGGAATCAGTTATATTCAGAGAAGCAAAGTTCAGTGGCTGATGCCTTTGGCTTCATTCTCTGCAAGTTGGTCTGTTTGAGAAGATGACCTTTCTCTTATTGCTCTTTTTGCTTATAATTTTGGGGCATAGCGTCGGTTTAGGGGATGATTTTTCGGTTTGGGGCATCGAGCTCCCCTTGTAGCAACTAGGGAGCTTGCAGTTTGGTCTACAAACAAAAATCCGAACCTTCCAAATTAATAAACCGGAAACGGCAATTTATATCAGCGAGGTTAAATGTTAGCATTTGAAACTGTCGCTATTGCTATCAGCAACAAACTAAATCTTGTCTAGGTTGAAACTAGAAAGTCGTGACCAAAGTGAGCACAACAAGATTGTGAAGATAAATGCCATTTTAATGGCCTAAAACTGAAGCTCTCTTGCATTTCAAAGAAGCTAATTATTCGTGTAGACTAAATCTCATCTGTTGTTTATTAGCATGTCCCTTATACCCATAAATAAGATCTGAAGATCGTCCTTGGAGACTTGAAGAAACCTTTCTTTTTGTCATTGATTGTTTGTGCTGTGACACTTCTATATTTATTTGGGATGGTAGAGTCATATTTAGAATATCTCCAAAAGTGATGAACCGTAGTTGATTATCATTAGTCTAGACAATGAAACAGAAAGTTAGAGGTAGTCAGGTCTACACATACTTATCTCCAAGGATCAACGCCTATGATTTTGGATTTCAACTTTGGGAATGGGTGGAATCAGTAATATTGTTCTCCAGTATCAAGTCTTCTGACAATCGCTCACTTAGTACTTCAGTAGTGCCGTTCATTGCACTGACAATCGCTCCCTCAGTAATGACAACGCTCAAAATTCTATGAATCTCATTTAGGGTTTTTGATTATTTAGTGTTCAAGAATGTCAAACAACTAGGTCGATTCTTAAATTCCCTTCATTGTTTTTTTTGGCTTTCCCATGTATCGCGGATTAGTGAAAGTTGCATAAACTGCATAGTAATTGCTCATTGTGCAAGTGCTCCGATGTTCGGTTGAATAAGCCAATAGATAATTGTCAATTAAGAATTAAAGGGAACTAGAACTTGCACCCCTAAACTAATCTTTGTCATGTACATCTGAATAACCGAAATAGCTGAATAACAAAGTTGTCAAGAATTATAGCTTGACAGTTTCTTAATATTCTTTTAATGATTAGAATCAAGTACATCTAGACTTCTTGAAACTTGACAATCTCACTCACATTGACGTGACTCCTCAACATTTTCTTCAATTCTTGTTCTCGATTGTTTCCCCTCAAATCTTTGTTTATTATAATGATTGGTTAACCAGTAATTAAGAAAATTATGGTCACTCATTACAATATGTTTAGATGGTGATGGAAAAATTTGTGCTTACTCATCAGTCATCACATAAGAAAGATCATGAATTAAATTTTTTTAGTTTATTCTCTTTGCCAACCTTTTTGGAAACTAGCTAAACAAGAGAAGACTACTCACCTTGATTATAAATAATAAATAGGCTTTGAGGTATTGGAACAAGATGTTGAAAACTTAAGTAAAGTACTCGTGTCCAACACTCTCTTACTGTTTTGATTACTTGTGTAAAATAAATATTAGATTATCAGAATTGTTCAATTTTTAATAATTTTTTTTGTCCGAGGAGAAACAACAATTTTATCATTACCTCCTCCCTTATTCATCTCTATATGCCAATAAGATTCAAATTTGTGACCTCCATAATGTTGGTTTTGTCATTAACCAACAATGTTGGTTTTGTCATTATCCAACATGCCACAATTCACTGGCAAAAAAACATTTATGTCAGTTAGATTTATTTTTTTATAACTCTTTTAATATCATATATGCAAAAAATTACTTAAATTATAAATTATTTGATCATCCCACTAGATGAATCAAATGGACATTTTTTCATTTTATCAAAGTACATAATATAAATTTTTTTTTAAATGATAACCTTAATTAATATTTAATAATGTGGCAATATTACAAGGGAAACCCACCGCGTGTAGTGGCTCAAAAGAAGGTTCCCTATGTGAAACACTATACTTCGTACGCCAATGACTCCCATTGCACAACAAAATTATAGTACTGTACAAAGCAATAAATGGAAAGGTCAACCCCCATACTCAAAATTCAACTATGTGGCATTGTTTCCACTCTACTATGCCAATTGGCCGCATCTGTAGGACCAAAGAGGGCCCCTATAGACTAAATGAGAAGAAAAAAACAAGATAAACAATAATGGCAAGTTTACTTTGTGGCATGGTGGATTGATGTATTGTAAGCAGCTGAGACTTAGTAATGTAGAGATTGAGGATGATGCTCTCTTTTAAATTCGCTAAAGATAGATTTGTTGGATCTAAGTGAGATCGGTGGAGTGCTTGATGGAATCAGATTGATGTTGTCTGATTTAATTTTGGTTTCTTGGAAACATGTTCGGAAGCGAGTGCAATCATTGTATTGTAAGAAGATTGACCCTCCTTGGTTGCAAGAACTAGTTGAGACAAATTTTAATATGGAGTCATGAATGGGGAGGGTATGTTGTTGAACCCAATTTGGTCCCTAGTTTGAGAGAATTGGTATGAGAATAAATAATTCTCTCCCATATGTTTAATAATCATGAAGGCTAAGGTTTTGCTCGAGAGAGCACTCTCATGGGGGCTAAGGTTTTTTGCTTGATTTCAATTGATGTTGTTTACTAGTTCTCCTGAATATGAATTAAAATTAGTTTGATTACTAAAATACCCATATGAAAATAAATTGCCAAAACTTTACATTACAAATAATAAATCATTCTCTAAAAAAAAAATTATTTGTGGCAAAGATAGTTCTTTGAAAAGTTTTAACACTTAAAAAACGTATATAAATTAATTTTTAACTTTAATTATATATTGAAAAAAAACTTACAGATAAGTTTATACTATTTTATTTTTGATGTTGAGAGAACGAGCGTCATTGTTCTTCTTGATGTTGAGAGACTTTTATTTTTCTAAAGTTATCGGTAATTTGAGGTTATTGTAAATATCTAATGATATATTTGGTAGAAGAAATACATTTCGATAGAATTCATTCATAATACATACACCTCTTAGTTATCAAACTCCGAGATGTTCGAGAATCGATTCCTGACAATTTGACATTGTTACTAGGGTTGCACCTTAGCATCTTGGGATTGAGAGCCATGACGGGTTAGGTCCTTGCACTTAGTATGGGCGGTCGGGGCGGACCCCCATTTGCCTCCATTAACGGTGACCTAGGCTGGATAAGGCGAGCTAGGTCTGGGCCGTTGGGGCTAGCCTTGATTTTCCTTGATTTTGGTGTTTGGTTATGGCTGCGTCCTTAAGCTTGGTATGATGAATTATTCCGTCGGCTTTCGAGCAAGCTCCTAGGTATTTTGGTTTCTAGTACCAAGATTGGTTGCCTTGGCAAGGGTCGATGAAGGCTGCTGTGGGTGATGAATTATTCCGTCGGCGTTCGAGCAAGCTCCTAGGTATTTTGGTTTCTAGTACCAAGATTGGTTGCCTTGGCGAGGGTCGATGAAGGCTGCTGTGGGTGATGAATTATTCCGTTGGCGTTCGGGCAAACTCCTATAGGTATTTTTGGCTTCTCGTTCCAAGATTGGGTACCCTGGCTAGGAGTGATGATCAAGTTGTCTTACTATATTTCTTTATTTTTTCAGAATATTTTTTTATTTTTTTTTTTCATGATTTTGAATCAGTGTTCTCATCATGTCCTTAATGAGTGTCATTTACTAAGAATTATTTTTCGTTCTTGGGTATTATATAGAATACAGTTTTATATGACTCTTCCACGCACTAGGTGATCTCGACGATCATAGTGGATACATTTAATTCAGTTCTTTTTTTGCCAAAAAAAAAAAAAAAAAGATTCGGCCCAGAAAGGAGTCACAATAAACTAACCAATTCAAGTTAAAAGGATGATGCTGAAGGCCTACATAATGGGGAGCGGCTGGAATACACCGTTTAGTAGTATACACCGGCCACGTGGCAAAATTTGTATGGTGGATGTTAACTTGTCTGTTGTTAACTGAAAATTAGCTGCTCAGGATTTCATCACTTGCAGCCATCTCATCTCTCTCTTGTTCTTTCTCAATCTCGGTTCCAAATTTACGGAGAGGCAGAAACCAAAAAGGCCTTGGTTTTGTTTTAATTTGTTTTGATCATGGGTTATTATCCACCACACTCCAAGTTTAAGGTGGTCCTCTCAATCTCTATTTCATTGTCTAAATATGCTTCGTCTCCAACCAAAAATGATCGACCAAGCCTTCATTCATCTTACTATCTTTTCACCACCAACAAATTTATAACCCAAAAATCCAAACCAAAAGTTAATTCATGGTTAAATACGAAAGAATTATCAAATTGATCAACCCGAAACTGTAATTTGTATGAGATTTTTGTACAAATCAAAGACGCAAAGAAAGAGGAGCAAAAGAAGGGAAGAAGATTGGAAAGAAAGACACATGGAATAAGATCAAGGAAGCCGCCGTGTCCGTAAAATCTCGTCCCAATTTTCTTATAGTCGACCTAATTGGAGAAACCAACCCAATTGTCCACAAAATAACATAAAAACCCCTCCAATTCCTGGACATGGCGACCAACACCAAATTCTCCCAATTCTCAAAAAAATTGAAGAATGGAGAAGAGAGGAATACCGATGCAACTAAATGATGTTGGAATTCAACGGATCAACGATCGCAAAACTTGAAGCTTTAATGTTCGTCAAGGGATGTTTTGGTTAATCGAAAGAAATGAAGAAGAAAATCAATACATCTCTGATCTCTCTCAGCTTTCGTGAAGATGGAGGAGAGTTTACCAATCTCAAATCCCAGCCGCTCAGTTTTTACCTCAGACAAATCCAGCCATTCAATTTCTGTTAACTAGACAAGTTAACATCCTGTCAGTTTCTGTCTCTACTTTATGAAATGAATGGCTCACATTCGGCCACGTCATCGGTGTATGCTACCAATCGGTGTATTCCAGAATTTTCCTACATAATGACCTAAATATTCACAGCCGAAAGCAACAGAAACTCCCCCCCCCCCCCCCCCCCCCCCCCTTTTAAAATCCTTCAAAATTTTGGGGGGGGGGGGGGGGGGGGGGGGGACCACAGAAACTACATGAATATGGATCCCACTTCAAAACTATATTTATATTTTATACCAAAACCCCATCCTCAATATTTGACACATGCATCAATGGCATCGTCAACCCAAGCACATCCAGACCAGACACAAGGGACCAATAATTTAAAGCACACGAAGTAAACATGGCAGGCAAAAGTCACTAGCGAGGCATGTGCCCGCGTTCACTCCCCCACCTGCCCACCACCCAAAAAAAAAAAAAATGCCAACGACTAAAGTTAAACACCACAGGGGTCACCACCTCACCGGTCACAAAAAATGATAATTTGGTTTTGTTTTTTGGACCCTTCTTTCGGTGACCTCAAAGGCTCAAACTGAAACCCTCAATACAAGATCTGAAGCCCTTCCTCTAGATACTTATTCTCTTTCTTTGTGCGCGTGAGAGATGATAGAGCCTTGGCCAGATTCTTTCTGCCAGCTGCAGGGTGATCCGCCATGGCAGGTCCATCACTGGTTTGGAGGATGAAAAAAAAAACTGGGAGTTGTTCTGCAAAACTGTTCCTCACTACTACGGATTAAGAGGAGAGCTGGAAGCAGTCCTGCAACTAGGATCTTCTACTGTTTTTTACACATGCTTCTTCAGTTTGTGGTAGTAAGGGGCTTCGCTTTCTGGCTAGCCACCATAACCATATGCGGTTAGAGTTGAAAGGCTCTTGCCAACGTTGAAATCTGAGGCGGTAGAAGAGATGTTCTGGGTGATTTTGAAGCAGCCACCATGTCTACCTCTGTCTTGTAAGGGCTTTGGAAGAAGGACAAGGTTTGTGTTCTTCTCACCGCAGCAGAGTTGGAGACGAACATACAACAATTGTATCAGCAGCAGAATATAGCATCATGGCATGATTGCTTAAAATTAGCTTCTTTTCCAGTTGCTTCATAGCGTTTTTTTTCTTTAATTTTTTCCTGGTTATTTTGTGTGAAACACAGGATGTAATGAATCTGTTTGATGCACTTAAGCCATTGCTATAACCTGTAATCTGGGACCACTTGATTTATGCAGTTCTTTTAAGTTGGTGTGTATGTACCTAATTGTTTCGAATAGCGTTCGGATAGCGTTCAACAATTCCACATCAATTAGTACATATTACAATGATATTTACAATATAAGTTACAACCGTCCCAGCAGAAATTACCACAGTCCACTTACTATAGACCTATAGTAGGTCTATAGTACGTCTTTGCACATTTTTATATTTTTTGCCTGTTAAAGATCAATAAGTTGATTTACTAAGCATGGCAGATGAAATTTCTGAAATATTTGACTTCCCTCAACATTACTCCAAAAAAGTCTCATCTTTTACAGTAGCTGAAGATCTTCCTTTGGAACTTGAAGAAAGCTCTCTCTTTTTATCAGATGATGATGTGTGTGCATGTTTGATAGACAGACACTTCTGTCAGGGATGAGAGATGGTAGAGCCTTAGTCCAAAATTTTTCTATGAAAGTGATAAAACCATTGAAAATCACTAGTTTGTACTTTGTAGGATGAAACAGTGTTACAGGTCCACTGACTCTTATGAGGATCTGAGGCCTATGATTTTAAAATTTGTACTTTGGGAATGGTGGAATCGATTAAATTGTTCTCCATTATGAAACAAGCAAACGAGAGCCCTACTTAGTTCTTCAGCATTGTGAAAAAATGCACAGCAATCGCTCATCGTGCAACACAAGCATTGCCCCGATAACATTGCAAAGAAAATTCATTTGCAATGAGTATTGAAACATCAGAATGCATATGGTCGAAATTTTAAGCACTTGGGGAAATCGGTTTTCTAGCTGGTCTTTGATTATTAAGAAACACTAGATCATTTTTAACATGGATCAGAAATTGAAATATGATGTCCTCACTAAGTCACTAGCAATTAATCATAAACAAATAGCAATAAGCCTCGAATCTCCATTAATGATCAAGAAGGTGTACAATGATTTCAGAGAGAATGGGTTTGTTATAAAGAGAAAGTGAAGAAGACGAAAATAGAAAACTATCTGAAGTGTTTTATTCAAGATTTCCATGTTCACAAAAAAAAGAAGACGAAAGATGAACCAGAATACAAGGCATTTGTAACATGACAATGAGCAATGAGGCAGCTAAATGCAAGAAGAAACCTTCTTTTATCTCTAATTTGGTCACTCTTGAATCCTTAGATGTAGGGAACTAGTGTTCTCTGAGTTTCAGTTGGTCCTGCTACCATATCATCCCACACCAGATCTGAGAGTGCCATTGTCAATTCTCCCACCTTTCCTGTTATCAAAAACAAAAATAGATAAATCCATTGTAACTTATAAGAATATAAATAACAGATGAGTTTAATCATCAAGAGAATGTAGTTACCATCTCCAATGGGCTGTTCGTCCCACGCTATAATTGGCAACAGAGGGAGTGTGCTTCCTACAAACATCATTTCCGCTGAGCTTTTGGCTTCTTCCACAGTAAGATTTCCAGTTCTCACACATTTCAAACGCCCCTGCTCAACCAATTTCGGTGCTAGTTCAAGAAGCCTCAACACAGTACAACCACTAAGGATCTTGTCAAAGAAGGGTACAACAAGCTCCTTGTCATGTGTTATAAAAGCAACATTCACATTTGGACCTTCTGCTATGTAACCTTTCTCATCGATCCAAATGGAAGCAAAGGTTCCTTTGTCTTCAGCTTCCAATTTTGCAAGGACATTGGGAAGGTAGTTTACATTCTTCATCGTGGCCATTTCTGATGACTTCATGGGAATGGTGGAAGTGATCACTTTAACCCCTTCTTTGCACTGATCAAAGTCCTCATCAATGACTACTGCATAGAATGCAGATGTTGGGCACCCTGCAGGTGAGAGCAAGAAGTCACCAGGTCCGGCACTCAACCAATATCGTAGAGTTCCTTTCTTGATCTGTGATGCTGCTGCCAGTTGCACAAGAATGCTCCTAAGAGTTGATCGATCGAAGGGAGAGGTGATCCTTGCTTTTGAAGCTGATCTGAGGAAGCGGTTTAAGTGGACATCTAGCTCATAGAGGTATCTGCAGGTATCAAAATCAAATTTACAACTCAAGAATTCTCATTTGACCCCAAAAGCTTAAACTGTTATGCTTGGAAATGAAGACACAACGTATATCAAACTAACAACTCCAGCTTACAAAAAGTATGAAACTAGGAAACCTAGAATTGCAAATGTTGCAAAAAGTAATAAGCGTGCTATGAAGCTGGAGATGATTCAACATAAATGTCAAAGACTCAAAATACCAAAGAAGATATTGTAATGCCAAAAGCAATATCACTGGACTCCAAAAGCTTAAGCTGTTAAGGAATGGACAAACAACATATATCAAGCTAACAACTCCAGCTGACAAAAAGTAGAAACTAGGAAACCTATAATAGCATGAAACCTTGCGAAAAAGTGTTGCAAAGCATAAGCCATGAAGCTGGAGATGTCTCAACATATATGTTAATTTGTAGTATCGAAGAGGATATTGTAATGCCTACCCATTTAAGATAACGGCTGTGTCAAACACACCATGCCCTCGATGAACCATGTGATCGTCTATTGGAATCACCATCAAAGCTGGATCAAGAATAATTCCACCAAAAGTGCTGGAATACATGGCAGGGTAAGGTTTCTTTATAACTTGGCTCCACTTCTCATGCAGCTTTTCAAGCAACTGCTCAATTCATAAAACAATATGAACTTAAAGAACAATATTACTTCTAATATAAAATTTAAAACAAAAAGTAAAAACATATGCTACAACAACCAGTGCCTAATCACATAGTGAGTTAAAATTACAGACACCCAAGTTGGCTGTGATAGTAAAATTAGGGGTTTTGAGTTCTCACCTCAGATGATGATTTAAACACATGAACTTTAAAATCATTGACATCTCCAACCTCCAATGAATCTTCACAACAGCAGAAATAGCAAGTACATCAACAACCAGAGCACCAAGTAATTTCACAATAGAAGAACATAAACAAATCAAATGGAAAAACTCCAAACCAGGCACAGAACCCAACTTTACCTGATTTCGGATCAGAAGAGGAGCTAGCCATGGATAAGCAGAAGCAGAAATTGCAAGAGTTAATACAAATGAGCAGTAGAGTAAGGAAGAAGGTTGGATAATGGATTGGTATGAACTGGGTTTTATTGACACTACTTATAATTGTAAATTATTTCAAAGGAAGGGAATGCATTTCTGTTTCAACCCTCTGTTTGTCTTGCAGTGTGAATTATTGTGAACTGACTTTTGTTCTTTCTGATGTACCCTTCTTGGTGGAGAGATTCTACATCTAGGAACCCTTGATGAATCAGACCGAAAAAAAAGGTACCCTTGATGAATTAAAGTAATACTGAATTTTCTTGTACGCTATCGTTATAGATATACCGACAATAATGATTATGTTTAACTAAGAGTCGAATACTATTATAAGACAATGTGCATAATCAGCTCACCATCCTTTTGTTTTGAACTTTTATCCCCAACAGTACATTGAAAATAACTACATTACTACCATTGGCATTTCATGGTCATCAGTCATCACTCATCAGTGTTTAGGGTCAGGCACGGTTTCATGGTCTAACAAAAGCATTGCACGCAAAAACGCTTTAAGAAACTATCTTGCTTCTCTGTACTCTACCTGGAGCCGAAAAAGGCATTTGATTGACACCAAGTTTTTTCTTTTGGCCTATCATTTGTAACTCAGTTGGGTATCACAATTGTGTGTTAGTCCTGTGTTGAATGAATAGACTATAGTGTCTGTTGACACTTTTCCTAAAGAAAAAAAAAGAAGGAAGAAGCTTTAAGTAGCTGATTTAATGGTTTAATTCATTTGTCACTCCAAATTAATAATAGTTTTTCAACTTTTAAGAATGGCTTTTTGAGGCAATGCTTCATAATTTCCAATAAACAAGGAAACAAGGCTATATATCATTAGAAAATTCCATTCAAAGTATATTGGATATTTCTTTGTAACTGGCACATATACAAGGGATGCCCAAATATAGACAGTTTTCTTGAAGATATTTCTGTTTTAAATATATTGGATATTTCTTTGTAAATATCCAATATACATATATCTATCTATAATTTCTGGCATGCCTTTGATAGAAAGACTTTGTCCTCCTAAAAGCTTCTTCAAGAGAAGGTGGATCAACAGCAAATGTAACGCGTATCCAGTTTTTCAGCCCTACTGCTGTACCTGCAAAACAAATCAATGATGCAACAGAACTAAGAAAAATTCAGAAACCTGACATATATGAATTGCAAACGTTGGTGCTAAATAATTTTTTTTATTGATAATTTCTTACCAGGAAGAAAGATAACGGATTCCTCTTTGGCCAGCTTGAAACAAAAATCAATATCATCACTAATATCATCCAGTAGTGAAAGGTCTAGTTTCACCTGGATCACATAGAAAATAACTAAGCAAGATTCTGTATATTCCTACATAAGGATGTCAAGTTCAAAGCATGAAAAAACGAAATTGTGCTATTGCTTACTAACCATTACAGCCATAGATCCCTCTGGTTTGTTTGGACAGGTAATACAAGGGATCTCCTTTATCCTATCACAACAAAGATCTGATGACTGCTTCAGTAAATAGATAGTTTTCTTGAAGAAGATCTCTTCAGTTTGCTCAAGGATGCTCGGAACTGCTGCCTATTACTTGCCAATTATGTCATTATGGAAAGAGATATGACAACTAAGTTGACTCCTTGACATGAATAATTTAAGCTTTCAAAATTCACATTAGTTGAGCTAAAAGTTAATGTCTTTACATTTCATCTAGCTGAAGCAATACCCAAATTTTTTGGTGCTGGACAGTAAGGCCACAAGCATGGAACTAGCTAGTAGTGGGACTATTAGCAAACTTTTCTCTCAAAATGTATATAGTTACAGACGAAATGGAATAATATATTATATTTTTCAGGTCTTGACTGCAATCCCAGAGGGACTGTGACTAATTTTTTTCTTTCATTGTACTGATCTGGAATGAGTTTTAAAAAATAGAAACTTTTAAAGAGAGAGGCTGCAACTTGCAGGATCTGAAACTAAAAAAACTTTATTAATCAAGAAAACTAGCATCTATGTTCAAGAACTTTAGCATATGAGATACACACCTGAATGAACGTTGCAGGACCGCCCAAAATATCAAAATATTTCTTAATGCGCTCTATAATCTGGTCAGAAAAAAAGTAGGGTGAGTTTACATCACTACTATAAGTGGAATATTATTGATTTTAAGGATCTGAACAAGTTAATAGTAACAGCACAAACTTCAACTTTGATATCTGGGAAGTGCTTTACAACCTCATAACTGCTAAACCTGATTTTAATTACTGACTGTCTGAATTCGGTGTAATCATGTAATGCACTTAAATGGCAGAGGGATAGGTCATATTTATTCAAAATGCATCATGATTGTTCAATACGGTACATATATTGGAATAGTTCATAATTCTAAGATTACGGATAACAACCAAGTAGAGAAATAGAAAACTCTGACAAACAAATATTAAAGAGAGAGAACCTTGGGTTTTCTAAACGTGCCGCAGGGATCAGTTGTCACAAACCAACCAAGCCGCCATCCAGGAACTATCCATCTCTTTGATAGAGAGCCAAGAGTAAGAACAGGAACAGTTGATCCAAACACTCCCATTGGCACAAACGGTTTATCCCCAAAAGCAAGGTGTCCATAAACTTCATCAGCAATTACAAGAATTTCAAGTTTCTTTGCAGTTTCTGCAATCTAAATGCAATACAAAAACAATAAGTCACAACCATAATTAATTCCAATAACAAAAAAACATGGTTTCTCAATGTAAAATATTGTCTTACGAAGCCAGACCATAGACCACTAACCTTCTCCAAATGTTGGTAACTGTATACATTCCCACAAGGGTTCCCGGGGTTTATAATTACCATTGCAACTGTGTTCTGATCTGCAAGAGCTTCAACAGCATCAAGATCAACCTCCCAGCCACTCTCTTGCAGGAGATCGAAATGTCGAACCTCAAGATTTCTAAATGCAGAACAAAGTTCATAAATAGGGAAGCCTGGTCTTGGAAGCAAGATATTTGCACCGGGACGAGCAAGCATTGCCAACGCGACATCAATAGCTTGTGTGCAACCAGACGTGATGAAAACATCATCAGATGTTAACTTGTATGGAAGATCCTGGGACAAATATTCAGCAATCGCTCTGCCATGAATTGAGATTGTAGAAAAAATTAATGATGTACTATTTTATGAAACTACCCCTCAAGGGCAGATGCACTGATGTTTGGTTGCTCGTTCAGGAGAAGTTGCCTCTTTGAGGCATCTTATCAAAACATATTGCCTCCCAATTCTTAAGGAATAAAACAAAAAATTAAATTTCGAGCATTGATTTTGAAATAAAAGGAGGTCCATTATCCAGTTAAAGACTTCAGGTATACAAATTGCTTCTCTTGAGGAGTTCACTATTACTGCAATTTTGATTAAGCTGGATAAGAGGTGTTTGAGGTTCTTGTATTTCTGAGGAAAAAATAATACTTCTTGGAAAGACTCTCATGCTGCAGGCTTGGCAAGCTTGCTTAATTTATATGTAAAGTAAACACAAGAAAAGAAACTGACAAATCAAGAAGAATTACAAAGTAGCAGAGAGGTTGATGAGGAAAACACCAAAGACAGGCACACTTCATATATAATGGTATAAACTATACAGAAGTAGCTTAATTTTGATAAATGCTTCTTTACTATTAACTTTCTAGCATTTTCTTTACTCTAACAAGTAGTTTCTTACCTGACAAGGCACACCGAAGGAACAAACCATCCTCTACAATCTTTAATTTTTTTAATTTTTTTCACCTTTATACTTTTTGAGCTGTTTCTACTTTCTCTGTTAAAATTGACAAATTAGTCAAAAGTTAAAAGCCTGATTACAGGGAAATTTAAAAGAAAAATTGATTAAGAATACAACTAATCATACTTAAAGTAATAAAGTAAACAAAAATACAAAGTTATTTCCTTAAAAAAAAAAAACCCAGAACACAGAAACCCAAATTTGGCAGCACTTGAATTCGATAAAAACAAGAAACCCCTCGATAGGAAAAAAAGGCAATTTGAATCAATAAATAAATTAAGCAAAAGTCCCCAAATTTAAATAAAAATTACCTTCTGGTTTGAGGAAGACCAACAGTGGGAGCATAGCCATTGAACTTGTCAGATTGAATAGCATCAACCACAGCTTCTTGAGCAACATGGGTTGTGTGGAAGCAAGAATAAGCAGTTGGGTCTCCCATACCCAATGAAATAAGCCTTTTCTTGCTCTCTTCTTCATCAACACTTTGCAATAGCAAGCTCAGAATGCCTTTAATGGTGATTGTTGCAGCAGTTGTATCCACTAGTCCTCCTCCTTGATGGTTCACATGAGTTCCATTTTCCATGGTTAATTTCGGGTTCTGGGTTTTTGCGTTTTTGGACGTTTGGGAACTGGGATTTTTGGGTTTTCAGGGTCAGAGCTATAGAAGTAGAGAAGTTAGGGAAAAAGACAGACAAATGGCGTGGTTCAGCAGAACAAGCACCACACGTTGTAACTTCTGTGCACATGCATGGTCAGCATGGAAACAAAACTAATTAATCGGCGGATACTGGTTGGAAGTTGGAACTAATTAATCGGTACTGGTTCATATAGTTGTAAACTTGTAATTAACAAAAACTAATGTTCATCAGTTCCAGAATATGTATATACATTTGCATTTTTTATAACAAATGTATTCATATATACTGTGACATACTATAGTATGCTTGATACTCTAGATCATAAAAAATTGAAAAAGGGAATTTGGCAGTTTCGATCTTTGGATTAAAAAATTTCACGTCACAACTGCTTTCCTAGAAAATTAAAAGGTTCAAGTTAAAGTTTTATGTTGTTTATGAAGGTGTTAGAATTAGGGTATTTCAAGTCTCCTACTAAGATATGAATATCTTTATCCATTTGTAATTCAATTTGGGTTCGATCATATATGAGTATCTCATGCCACTCTCCTTAATAAAATTAGAAATTGTCATAAAGTGGGTTGTTACAGGTAGTTTTTGAGATTGCATGATTTTCTTTTTTATTCATTTGTGTTTTGATTTTTTTTTTGGAAAAAATCACCTTTAGTCCCTGAAGTGTGACTCATTCGACACTTTCGTCCCTGAACTTTGAAATATATCACTTTCGTCCCTGAACTTTGAAAAAAACTATCACTTTTATCCCTGATAAAAGTTTTCACCGAATAAACTTTCGATTCCGGCCAATTCGAACGACAACACATACTGAACTTTGAAGCCCTCCTTGAGGCGAGTTCAACGCCACCAATCTTACCTCAAACCGCCGCCGGACGGAGGAGAATTTTACGATTAAAGTTTTGGCCACCACCGATTTTCGAGGTAAATTCGAGCCATTCTAGGCCGAATTGAGCTTAGCCCCAGTTATAAAAGCTACTCCTCTCATCCGTGCGAACATTTTGGTATAAGTTTTGCACCATTTTTTCCGGACAGGGATGAAAGTGATAGTCGATGTTGAAATTTAGGGACGAAAGTGATATATTTCAAAGTTTCAGGGACGAAAGTGTCGAACGAGTCAAAGTTGAGGGATTAAAAATGTATTTTTTTTGTTTTTTACTTTTTTATTTATTTATTTTAATCTCTAATAGTTATTTAATTTTTAAGAAGTATTAAAGTAAAAAAAATTCAGTTATAATTGATGGCATGAATATAGATTTAACAAAATCATTCAATTCCTATGAAAGTAAATTTTTGTGCATACCAATGCGAACATTTTACGTATTAGATCCAATGATTACATATGCTTCATAGTGACATATCTTGTCATCAGAGTAATTCTACATGCATACT
The DNA here is from genome assembly GCA_030142095.1 of Rubus idaeus. NCBI lineage: Eukaryota > Viridiplantae > Streptophyta > Magnoliopsida > Rosales > Rosaceae > Rubus > Rubus idaeus. The sequence goes on from CM057967.1 coordinate 11,293,894, forward strand.
ATGCGTACATTCTTCGAGTTAGATATTTAGATTTAACAATCATGCATGTCTATATATAGACGTACTTGTTTAATTATTTAGTTACGTGACAAGACCAAATGCCCAACTTTTCTAGTAAGAGTTGCACTTACTATTATCGTGGTGGGGGATTCTTTGTTATCGGAGTACGACCCAATTGATTTGATGACGTGATTCAACAAAATTCAAAATTTTCCAAACTTAAACAAAGTGACAAAGCTGTCACGTATAAGCATGTTTCTTTTTGTGCAACATATAAGCACCTTTTTAGTGCAAATGAAGTTATTTTCCTTCCCATGTTTGATATTTAATTTGGCTTATGTGTTTGGCTTTCTGCCTAATAGGTTGACACGACTGCTTACAGACAAGAAGATTAAGACTCCCGGCCGTTAGTGTACACATCATGTTAACATTGGCTATATATAGAATGAATAGCCACCTTTCGATTTGATCCTTTGGGTTTATCTTTAATTACAAGTCCATCTTCATCTTCCTTTTCATGACGATTTGTGGAGGATTTGAGAGGAGAAGGTAACTTCAACGTGGACTAATTGTACTCGGGAGATTCGAAGAACATATATACTCTACGATCACATTGTCCTAAATTTGGCATAGGTGGTTTTTATGGAAGGATCTTAGGACATGAAAACGAAAGTTATAAGACTGCAACGTACTATGGGCGAATGAGAAGGAAATGCTCCGTTCATCGATATTAATTAACCCCAAAAAAAAAAAACCCCCCCCCCCCCCCCCCCCCCCCCCCCCCCCCCCCCCCCCCCCCCCCCCCCCCCCCCCCCCCCCCCCCCCCCCACCCCCCCCCACCCCCACAAAAAAAAAAAAAGAAGGCGAGAAAGGAGGGAGGGAGAGGGGGGGGGAAAAGGGGGAAAAGGGAAGGAGGGAGGGAGAAGGGGGGAGAAGAAGCCCCACCCCCCCCCCCCCCCCCCCCCCCCCCCCCCCCCCCCCCCCCCCCCCCCCCCCCCCCCACACCCCCCCCCCCCCCCCCACCCCCCCCACCCCCCCCCCCCCCGCCGCCCCCCCCCCCGCCACCCCCCCCCCCCCCCCCCCCCCCCCCCCCCCACCCCCCCCCCCCCCCCCCCCTCTCTCCCCCATTCAGATCCAAATCCCTCCCTCCGTCCCCCGCGGATCCCGCGGTGGGGTTGGTGGGGGGTGTGGGAAGATGGAGAAGGGGGGGGGTGGCGACAAAAAAAAGGAAAGGAGAGAGGGGGAAGAGGGAGAAAAAGGGGGAGGGGGGGGGGGGAGAAAAGGAAAAAGAAAAAAAAAAAAAAGAAGGTTAATATGAATTCACCTACAAATTTTGTTTGGGGGGGCCGGCCGCCGGGCGGGCGGGCGAGCGGCCCGTCCCTCCGTGCAAAACTATATTTTTTTTTGTTGTTTATGTGTTTTGTAGTGTTGTCATGGATGTGTATGTCAAATACTATATTAATTAAGATGCGACCTGATCAATATACTTTTTTTTGGGGGGGTGTTCAAAACATTATATTAGTGTGTAAAATTGCGATGATAAAATTCAGCAATAGAGTACTAGATTCAAAGTTTTATGTATTCTTCTTTTAAGAAAAACTTGTTAATTATAGAAGAGATTCTCATCTAAAAATCAAGCAAACTTCTATTGTATATGCCCCATAAATTCCGAAAAATACTAAAAGAATTGTATAAAAATTATAAATGTATGAAGAAAAATAATCAGATGAATTTTCTTTATGTATGAGCACATAAATTAATTACTTTGCTATTCATCCGAAATTTTTTTTATTTTACTTTTTAGATCGGTTAGATTTATCATTCTTTACTACTAATTGACAAAAAACCAATAAGTTTAATGAGAGCTTCTCTAGTGAGGACCTTTTAAATGAGGACCATTTGAGGACTTTTTTATTAATGGTTGTGATATCTATTTTTCGATCACATCTCGAGGAATCAACCGTTCAATGTTAAGATATTCATGAGTAGATCACTTCTACAAATTTTCAACAAAATTTGAAATCGTTAAGGTACCAAACTAGACCAAATAAATGAACGAACCAAATCTGTCAATTTTGAACCATTCATATTCATAAATGGTAAATCACAATTATAGATGACCTAACGATTTTAGATTTCATTGAAAATTTATAGAAGTGATCTACTCATAAATATCTAAATATTGAACGGTTGATTTGTCAAAATGTAATAAAAAAGTATGTCTACTAGAAAAGTCTTCAAGTGATCCTCATTTAAGAGGTCCTCACTAGAGAACTTCCCTAAGTTTAATAGTTTTGGTTCATAATCTATATCAATACTGTATTTAAGAGAACTCATTTTGTCAACCATAATCAACATTTTTTTTTACTTTAATACCCTATAAAGATTAAATAATTATATATTTCTTTTTAATTTTCAGGGATAAAATAGTCAAAATAGAAATAAATAATTAATAAAAAGAAAATAAAAAGAAAACTTATAACCACCCACTCCTACACTGATAACTATCCACTTCCACACCCATCGGGTGTGTAGCAGTTTCTAGTTATTATTTAAGAGAACTTCCTTTGTTAATCAAAATAGAAAATATGTACTAAAATATCATTTAATTATTAAAAAGCTTTATAAAATAGTTAGCAGTTATGGTCAATAATGTAAAAATAAAAATAATAATAATAATTTAAAAATAAAAAATAAAAAATATTCTACAATTGATTAATTACGTATTACCCCACTACTATTTCAATTAACTGCCCACACGGACAAACATCTAGTGTGTATTGTTTCAAGTATTATTCATTTGGAGAGAGAAGAGAGAGAGAGAGAGAGAGAGAGAGAGAGAGAGAGAGAGAGAGAGAGAGAGAGAGAGAGAGAGAGAGAGAGAGAGAGAGAGAGAGAGAGAGAGAGAGAGCGAGAATTAAGCCCATTTTTAAACATCTATAAGCCTAATTAATTATTTTGATAAGATATTGTCCAAAAAATTATTTTGATAAGATCGATATAGCAAAACTTTAGGGGGATCCAGACCCCTATGGGCCTAGTAATGGGCTCACTCTTGTGAATATATATAAGGGTAAACTCGACCACAAACAAGGCTAAATGAAAAAAGAAAACTAAGAGTGTGAAGACAAAATATTTGTTAAAATGTTTAAAATAAGTTTAGGATATGGATTATGTTCTTAAGAAAGTGATAGGAATGCAAAGTGTTTAGGCAAGGCCTTCCACAGAAGAAACTTGAGAAGTTAACTTGTTTCATGTGTTTTATTGTTTTTTGGGCAATTTGAATATGTCGATAATGTGGATAAATAGTGTGATACGAGGAGTTGTTTAAGCACTCTACTTTTAAGTTATTTATTTTTAACTACTTAAAAATAAGCAAGCGTTAAAATATATTAAAATTTGACGTATATTGATGGTTTCATGCGGGATGTGTGGACTGTGGACTCCTCGACCACATTTGAAGCACATAATTAACATTTAATGGTATATATGGAACATTATACAAGACCTTATCCATTGATGCATATATAACAGCATAAGTCCATAACTTAATGATAAAGTTCAAAACACTAGTTTGAAATTGAGAAATTAACGAAAAGAAAAGATCGAGTTTATACATACCAGCAAATTATAGGCACAAATGTTCGAGGAACACGATCGAAGCTCCCTTGTGCAACCACTTGATTAACTGAGCAATGAAATCTCCTCTAAAAGTATTGGATTGTTCAGTTTTATATATATAAGCTCGGGTATGTCCATACCATTTCCAATGTTTAAGATAAGTTTGATGATGATTGATACATCTGTTTCTTATATTGGTGGAGTACGTAGACCAGTTCAGGACGTCTATCCAACTGGGAAGTAGTAATCAGATAAGCTCAAGCATGCATGCTTTGCATTATGCATGGCACTGGCACAAAAATTAATACATTATAAAAAATGCGTTATTGTTTATTTGTTTAGGTTTCTACTAACACACACAATCACTCAATCAGCATTCCAACACTACACATCATCTTATCTAACACACAAGAAAAAAAAACATATCTTTGTAAGTTTATTCCAACACAAATGTTCTACGTCCCACTTGAGGTCATTTTAATGCATTTAACTTGGGGACCAAAAACTCAAGTCCTAGCTTAGCCCCAACATGTACAAAGCTAGATGCTTCAACATTTAGAACGAACATTGGTCGTGTTTATATGTTAGCACCATTATTTTGATGTTAGTAGATTATTTCACAAAAGCTTAAACATGCAGTTGAAGCATTTCAGAAGAACGTGATCAACATATATATGAGATTCAGAGAATTGTGATGCAGTCAAGTGGGAGTATTTTTATTCAATCTATTATTCATTTGCTAGATAGTTTTCAGGTTTTACCTTCAAGTAATTGCATTAGTTAGACTTTCTTTAAGATTGCATGTGTTCTTATTTTAGTGTGATTTTCAATTTCATTCCAGTTTTTGAATATTCGTACAAGGATTTAGTTTAGTCTGTGTATTGTATTTAGATTTTATATAAACGTGTGATAAAGGAATCCATGAATTTCTAAATTTATGAAATTAAAGTCAGCAAATTTATAAAATTCGATAAATTTTAAAATATAGACTTGTAAGGATTTGTTTTTTATTTTTATTTTTTATTTTAAAAGAAAAAGATGGACTGTATGGACTTTCATGAAATTAGAATGCCGGCCACCATACAAGATGGAGACAAATTCTCTTAATGAAAGTGTAAGATAATGATCTTTTTTTTTAAATCCCAAATGAAGTGAACGAGTATTGTGAAGATTTGATCGGTATTATCCACATAGAAAAACTAATTTTTCTCATCTATAGAGTATAGACTAATAATGTAAATGATCAATTTTTGTTTTTAGGCAAAATCCGGGTCATTGCAATGGGGATAAAGATAATAAAATTAACAAAACGACAATTAAGAATTCTAGGTAGTAATTGTTGAAAAAAAAAAATTCTAGGTAGTAGCTACCATACACAAAAAAATGTAAATTGTATTAATATATAATATGTTATCTTTCATGGACAAAAATGTCAACCTCCAAATCCTTGGTTGACTGTGGAATCCTAAGATTAAACATAGGTGTTGCTGCAACTGGTAAAACGTTGTGTTTGTCGATTATTTTTAATCTGTCTTGTTGTAATCTAAAAGTATAGTCTGTGTGACGATCCTCCTTAAGTTTTTCTCATATGGATTGCCGTTTGTGGTAACATTTAATATATATAAGAAGCCAATGGGTCATTTTCAACCACTTTCTTTAATGGTTATTCTCATTATGCATGCATGTTTAACCTTAGATGACAGTATTTACTCTCTGCGTTCTTCCCAACTATCTCAGTTTGTCCCAAAAATGATTGCCGCCGACAACTCTTTAACCATTACAATCTCCTTAACCTCAAATTCAACGAGATTATTATGTATCTTGTTTCTGCTAATCCCATTTGCAACTCCATTAACCTTTGATTTCCCCAATTTTCCCTACAACATCAACACTCTATCTCTAGAGGGAGACGCTTTTTTCGAAGGCCAATCCCTCCGCCTCACCCGAAGCGCCAAAGATGAATCAGCAAACGAAAGCGTCGGTCGAGCCACCCACAACCAACCCTTCCTCCTCCGCGAAAATGCCACCGGAAAGCTCGCTGACTTCACCACAAGTTTCACATTCGTCATCGATTCCCGGACAAAATACCCCTACGCGGATGGTCTTGCCTTGTTCCTCGCACCGAAAGGGTCCTCACTCAACCGCACATTAGGACAAGGTGGCAGTCTTGGCCTCGCCATTGAAAACCCAGACGCAAGTGCGTCCAGGGCTCAGTATCCAGTTGTGGCGATTGAATTTGATATCTTCCAGAACACTATACAAAGCGTGGATGATCCGGTCGGCGATCACGTTGGAATCGACGTCAACTCTCTCAAGTCATTGATTACCAAACCTTGGGAAGGCGGCATTGCGGATGCACAAGTCAATAGTGCTACGGTTAGCTATGATTCTAAATCGAAGAATCTTAGTGTGGCCTACACTAATTATGTGAATGGTTCCCAAGTGATGAGGTATCTTGACTACATGGTTGATCTGAATCGGTACCTGCCGGATTGTGTCATTGTTGGGATATCTGGTGCAACGGGACTTGGAGTTGCACTACATAAGATCACCTCATGGAATTTTACTTCAACTTCCCTGGCTGATGAGATTAATGCCAAGAAATCTGCAAATCTCGGTTCTAGAATAGCACTATCTGGCGGTTTGAGTGTAGTTGGATGCATTATCGTTGTTGGTGGGTTAGTATTGGCTTGGATAATCTGGAGGAAGAAGAGGGAAGGAGAAAGTGATCGTATGTTTAATTACTCGATGGAATACGAATTCGAGAAAGGGACAGGCCCGAGAAAATTTCCATACAGCGAGTTGGCTCGAGCGACTAGTAACTTTGTGGAGGGAGAAAAGCTTGGAGAGGGAGGCTTTGGTGCGGTTTACAAAGGCTTCATAAAAGACTTGAACTCATACGTTGCGGTTAAGAGATCAAAGGGGTCTCAACAAGGGCTGAAGGAGTATGCAGCAGAAGTAAGGATTATCAGTCGAATTAGGCATCGGAATCTAGTGCAACTCATTGGTTGGTGTCACGAAAAAAGACAACTCCTACTCGTTTACGAGTTCATGCCCAATGGTAGCCTAGATTTCCATCTCTTCAAAGCAAAAAGCTTGTTGATCTGGGAGCTAAGATATAGAATTGCTCTAGGTTTGGCATCGGGGTTGTTCTATCTACACGAAGGATGGGAACAATGTGTGCTCCATAGGGATATCAAATCGAGCAATGTTATGCTAGATTCCAATTTCAGTGCGAAACTCGGAGATTTTGGATTGGCTCGACTTGTAGACCATGGAGAACAATATTCGCCAACTACAAATCTAGCAGGAACCATGGGCTACATGGCTCCAGAATATGTTACCACAGGGAAGGCTAGCAAGCAGTCAGACGTCTACAGTTTTGGAGTAGTTGCTTTAGAAATTGCTTGCGGGAGAAAACCCAGCGATTCAAAATTTGAAAGCAGTCAAGTCAGTATGATGGAGTGGGTTTGGGAGCTCTATCGAGAAGGGAAAGTCCTCGAAGCAGCGGACCCGAAACTAGGTGGGGATTTTGATGAGAAGCAAATAGAGCGCTTGTTGATTGTTGGGTTGTGGTGTGCTCACCTAAACTATAACATCAGGCCTTCGATACAACAAGCGATCCAAGTGCTTAACTTCGAAGATCCACTGCCCATTCTCCCATCAAATATGTCGATGATCAGCACCTATTTTGCTCCTTTTGTGTCACACTCAATGTGGGATTGTAATACTACTAGTTCTGGAAGGGGTGAAACCCAGTCTACATGCTAGTCACCTTCAATAGTGACTTATTATCCGTGTAAATTAATCAATGCATGTTGCAAAATGATTTTACTTCATTTTACTGTTTTTACATGACCATATGCAATTTGAGACAGTGGACACTAAGAAATATGTTCAATCCAAATTAAGTTGATATACAGTTTATAGTTTGTCCGTACCCAATTGATTACCAATTCTAGACTTGTAAGGTGGATGCTAATCCAGTGGTCTACAGCATAGCATGGATTACGTTTTAATGACGAAAAAAAATAATTTGAAGCAACGTATTTAATTAATTGGCAAAAAAATAATTATGGAGACATACTAAAAAAAAAAAATTCTTTAAACATGCGTCTTCTCTATGACATCTCCAAGAAAGTGGAGTATATTTGGGTGATAAAGCTTCACTAGCAAATTAACTTCATGTCTAAGACTTGAATTACCAATCTATCACGATTAATTCTGAGTGAATTAATATTTTTTTTTGTCAACAAAAATTTAATTAATGTAGGTCTAGTGAGAAAATATGGACTATATTATAGTATCTTTAGCAAACTCTATATCTTAGTTCTTTAGCTATTTTTATAGAGTATGTTTAGCTTTTCAATTACCAGCCTTCTAAGTGACTATATATTTTAGATTTTAGTTATATGACTCCTAAATATAGAGAGCGAGATGAGTCTCTCTATTATTTTTGTTAATTTTTAAATGGCTAATTTCAGTTTACTACCCTATATTTTACATTGAAAATCAGTTCGTCATTATACTTTCAATTTCATCAGTTATACCCTTATACTCTATAAATTTGATCAATGTCAACCAACCATCAGATTTGGGCTTTTTGTGAAGGGTATTTTCATCATTTCATATTTATTATTAGTATATATAATTAAATAATTTATTAATAGTACAAATAAAATAAAATAATTGATTATTAATGGAAATAAAATAAAACAATTTATTATATTGTAAGTTAGCATTGAAAAAAAATAAAATATTTATTATTAGTAATAGAAATAAAATAAAATATTTATTATTAGTAATAGAAATAAAATAAAATAATTTATTAGTATAAATAAAATAAAATAATTTCATAAATGGGGTAGGCTATGGTACGGTGATGTATGCCATACCCCCATTTACGACTTTCTTGAACAAAAAATTACATAAAATTGAACCAAAATTACTACAATAACAACATAGTTACCACATTCGTTTTACACTATTTACATAAAATTAAACTAAAATTACAACTTTGACAACAAATTGTTCACAAACTTGTAACAATATCTAATAATAATAAATATTTTATTTTATTATATTCTTAATAATAATAAATATTTAACTGTATTGTATTCTTATTTATTTTAATAGTAATAATAATAAATATTTTATTAGTACGAGAGTACAAATAAAATATTTATATAAGGTCATACACAATATGATAATAAAATAAAATAAATAATTTATTATTAGTAGAAATAAAATAAAATAATTTATTTCAATTATATATAGAGTTATATATGAAAATAAAATAAAATAAATAATTTATTATTAATAAAAATAAAATAAAATAATTTCATAAATTGAAAGTTAGCATTAAAAATAAAATAATGCTAACTTTCAATGCATTAAAAATAAAAATAAAATAAAATAATTATTTTATGACCAAAATGGCATCATCTTTAACAATTGGATAACATTGATCAAATCTATAGAGTATAATGATGTTTTTTATGAAATTGAAAGTACATGGACTGAATTGATTTTGAGTGTAAAGTATAGGGTAATAAATTGAATTTAGCCCATTTTTAAACCATTCTGAAATTCCGGTTGCACGGAATAGTCCCAATAAACGGTAGTCGTTCTAGACACTAATCGGAGAGCATACACAACTTTGAACAAATTAAAAGTTTAATCTCTCCACAACCTAACAACCTAGGTTCAAACAATTGCACAAGCAATTCACAATTGACAACAAATATATATGCAACAAGCACAATCAATTGTACAACCTAGAATCCCAAAGTGAGCATCATCAATAGCTCACCACGGACTATATCTATCAATGTATGAACAAGCACACAATATGCTAATCAATTAAGCACAATAGCATATAAATAAGCAATCATACAATATGCTAATTAATTAAGCATAATACAATAGATAAGCAAACACACAAACAACACACGATATGGTCACCCGGAAACCTCTACCTATAGAGGGAAAACCGGAGGGGAGCCGTACCCCACGCTCTTGTGTAACACTATGAAAAACGCCAATTGGCAAACACATACAAGGGGGAATCACAATCCCAAACTCTACACTATCAACCCTATGACTAGTGGCAGCTCTAACCTTGTGTAGCCTCCAAATGCTTCTTCAAGTGCTCCCACCTCAAGCCGCTCCAATTGAAAGAACTCCACCACGTGAATCCTCCAACCGCAAGCAACACCAACAATGCAAATGATATGTGTATGTGAATGAATATAATGAATTCAATTCGTTTGACACAAGCAAGTAAACAAGGAACACTTGCTAGAATCAAAACAAATCGAATTGACAAACCTTGAATATGATTCAAGGATTGATTTAGTTATTCACAAGGAACAATAACTAAATCAACAACATCAAAGATGTGAGGAGCCTATAACATGGATCTAGGGTCACTCAACTATACCAGAAAACTCTCTCAATACGTTTTGGACAATTATAGAAGAGTTAGAAGAGTTGCAACAAATGAAAACCGAAGGATTCTATTTATAGAAAACAAAACAGACGCTCGGGCGATCGATCGTCACTGTTCATGAATAGTGGTACTGTAGCAACGGACAGATTTTTGAATCGCAACGGGCAGATTCTCCAACGGTACTATTGACGATCGATCGCCCGATTCCAGGCGATCGATCACACTGTTCACGTGAACAGTGACACTGTAGCAAAACAGAAAAATATCTTAAAAATAAATGTTTGCTTAACCAAATGAAATTTAATTAATTTCAAGCAAACCTAAGATATTTGTGCTACTATTTAAGCATAAACAAAATGTATGAAATGCATATGCATGATTCATACCTTGAGATGCTTGAACGAAACCTTCGATGAACAAAAATCGAAGTCCGGAGAAAAGACCGGATAAGAAAGGCGTCTTCACGAACCATCTCGAGTAAGAACAACCTAAGCCACTATTCCTAATCCCTTAAACAACCTAGCATTGAATACAATAAAATGCTAATACAAGGGAAGAGGTTTTGTCAAATAGGAAATAGCCAATAGCAAATATTTTGCCCTTACAATCTCCTCCTTTGGCATTTCCTAGACAAAACCTCAAATGAAATACAACTCAAATAACCTATGCTATAATAAGGTATCTTCAATATCGACAAGACATTCCTGCAATGATCAACACTAAAGCACAAGATACCGTGAAGCATATATGGTATAACAATTGAGTTATATAAATATTCTCCATTTAAACAATTAAATCTCCCCTTAAGCATGTAATTATCCCCTTAACAATATAATTCTCCTCCTTTCAATATATCTCCTCCTTTTTGTCTAGAAAGGCCAAAGGGGGGAGAGAACAAAGTCGTATAAATAACATGTTATGAACAACATAAACATGATACATAATTGAAATCAATTGAAAACAATTGATAGCAAACGACATAAATAAGAGACTTTGAAATAATAATCCATAAGGATACAAAGTCTCCTCCTCAAATGAATACCAACAAGTAAACATCATGCAATGAGAAACAATAATCATTAAGCATAGATGAATAAAGCTTAGTCTATCATATGCAAGTTATGCAAGTCATAACAAGATATAAAATAGGAAATTCAAGACATAAGCAACTTGAGGCAATTCCAAGGAGTCTCCTCCTAACCGAGGAAGGGGTGTACTAACTAAGAGTACAAGGTGGGAGTGTACCTACCAAGAGTACATGTAGAGAATAGCCATAACAATACAATACAAGTTGTAAATCAATCAAAGATTAACAACTACATGATCTTCGTAGAGACAAAAATAAGGAAGATAAACAATAAAATCCTTAAAAACATGCAAGACTTCCCAAAACATATGAAGGGAAGGACACCAAATAAACACATAGTGTAGGTGTGTGCAAAGGATTTTAACATATATTTGCTCAATATACGGCTCATTGGATAACCAACTCGGACAAGACCTAGACTTCATGGAAGGACTAGTGAGCATGAGCAAATAAATGGTCATTCCATATTGGAATAAAATAGGACAATCATATGATAAGTCCTAAAGGGATGCAAGACACCAAGTTGAAAATACCAATTTGAAATACTTTTAGCAAAAATGGCTTGGCAAGCGGAAGACTAAGAAACTATAACAAATAGTTTACAAAAGATAAGCCAAAAATACCAAAGAAATATATCAAATGACAGACAAAGTCAAGCATTTCATCCAAAATAAAAACATCAAATGGATTTATAACAATAGAAGCTCATAGAGTCTAGACAAACAAAAACACCATTTGATGGAGGCACAAAACCAACAAGTTAACCAAGACTCACTATGGAGTATAGAAGAGTTTTGTGGTGCTATTGCAACTATACCTCAATATATAGGAGACATAAAGACAAGATTGCTATACATTAAAAGCAATTTGTGCATTAAAACATTGGTCTCCACCTAAAAATCTTAATTTGCAACTTAGATAAAATATCTAAAATATGAACAATAAGAAGCAAATCAAGATACCCAAAACTCATTTAAAAATAACTAGAATAACTAGTTCAAGAAACAACAATTTTGACATCAAAATTGAAATCAAAATTGAAATGAGTTAAAATGAGATTTATAACCTCTACAAAACAACCTCAACAACATAAAATACTCGAAAGTATGAAGAGGCAAGAGGAAATAAAGCTTTAAAAGCAATTTAGGTCGATAAAATTGCAAGCAGCAGAGAGGCGATCGATCGCAAAACAGAGTGCGATCGATCGTGAAGAATCAAAAAAAAATAAACTGCTCTTTGCCTTGCATGCGATCGATCGCCCGATAGGATGCGATCGATCGCGCGCTCCAGTAGCTAAAAACCTTAAAAGCGATCGATCGCATATCATGGGCGATCGATCGTTCAAAGACAAAAGCATAACCAAACCAAATGTGCGATCGATCGCCTGACAGGGTGCAATCGATCGCAATACCTTCTGACTTTAAAATAGCAAGACTCATCATCAAGTCTAAAAACAAAACCTTTTACACCAAACAAAATAGAGGCACATCAAGCAAATAAAAGGCATACAAGTCAGAAATCAAACCAATCAATTCATCAACGAATTGAGGGACAAACAATTGATGATTAAATCATCAAACACAAAATGATTAAGTCTCATTCTTAATCTATGAAATGTCCTACAAGACTTTAAGAGAAACACACATGTGTGAAGTTTAGGACAATAGGAGACTCAATCATGGTCATTGACCAACACTTTCTTGACCCAAACCATCTTGTTTGAGATAAGGGGAGGAGAAGAGGAACCACTAACGGTTTGAGGAATAATCACCCTAGAGAGTTTGACAACTTCACTCAAAAGATATTGCATTTGATCTTTAAGTGAAGTGTCATGTGAAGGTGTGTGATTATAGGCTTTCCTAGGTTTACACTTCACATTTTTAAGGCCTTTAAAGACACAAGTCTTCTTAGGTGCATTGCACTTAGGCCTAACATGACCAATTTTGCCACAATTATGACAAGTAGGAATAAATTTCTTTTTGGTCCTAATTAACTCTCTAACAATAGGAGGTGAGCTAGGAGACTTAAGAGTTTTCCTATAGATATTGCACCTTGGTTTGATATGACCAATCTTACCACAATGGTGACATGTAGGCACAAAACTCTTAGGCTTTAGGGACTCAATTACAATGGGGGATGAGTCTAAAGCCACAACATCATTGGTCTTAGAAGAAGAAGAGATAAAGCTCTTTTCCACAAAACCAATGTCACTCTTGACATCAAGAGATAAAACATTGTCAATCTTGGCTTGACATATGGTCAAATCAAGTACCTCTTTCCTATACTTATCAACACTCTCTTTAAGATTATTATTTTCAAGAGATTGAGTGTTGATATGAGAATCCTTATTAAGGACCTCACTTTTAAGCTCTAGATTTTCCTTATTAAGGAATTGACATCTTTCTTCTAGCTCTATAATACTCAAACACAAAGATTTAAATTTATTAACATCTTGAGCATTACCATCAAATAAACCCTCAATATTGGCTTCAAGTTCATCTTCACCAATATCCTCATCACTATCTACATTTGAACAAATGTCCAAATGACATGGACTAGAAGAGTCCTCCCTAGCAATTAAACCTACAATAGGTACATCCTCATGATCCGAGGAAGAACAACTCTCATTGGAATCGCTCCAAGAGTTACATGCGGTTTCTACCTTATTAGTACATTCGGTCAAATCGTGACCATAACCACCGCATGTCAAACAATGAGGACCACGCCTCCTAGACAATGAGAATTTTCTACGACTTTGTAAAAACCTCTCATACTCGTCATTTAAACCCGACAAAGAGGAACAATCTCTAATTGCCATGACGCACAAAGAAACGACTAAACCGTGATCGACTCTATTTGCCTTAAGAGAAGGCTCTGATACCAATTGAAATTCCGGTTGCACGGAATAGTCCCAATAAACGGTAGTCGTTCTAGACACTAATCGGAGAGCATACACAACTTTGAACAAATTAAAAGTTTAATCTCTCCACAACCTAACAACCTAGGTTCAAACAATTGCACAAGCAATTCACAATTGACAACAAATATATATGCAACAAGCACAATCAATTGTACAACCTAGAATCCCAAAGTGAGCATCATCAATAGCTCACCACGGACTATATCTATCAATGTATGAACAAGCACACAATATGCTAATCAATTAAGCACAATAGCATATAAATAAGCAATCATACAATATGCTAATTAATTAAGCATAATACAATAGATAAGCAAACACACAAACAACACACGATATGGTCACCCGGAAACCTCTACCTCTAGAGGGAAAACCGGAGGGGAGCCGTACCCCACGCTCTTGTGTAACACTATGAAAAACGCCAATTGGCAAACACATACAAGGGGGAATCACAATCCCAAACTCTACACTATCAACCCTATGACTAGTGACAGCTCTAACCTTGTGTAGCCTCCAAATGCTTCTTCAAGTGCTCCCACCTCAAGCCGCTCCAATTGAAAGAACTCCACCACGTGAATCCTCCAACCGCAAGCAACACCAACAATGCAAATGATATGTGTATGTGAATGAATATAATGAATTCAATTCGTTTGACACAAGCAAGTAAACAAGGAACACTTGCTAGAATCAAAACAAATCGAATTGACAAACCTTGAATATGATTCAAGGATTGATTTAGTTATTCACAAGGAACAATAACTAAATCAACAACATCAAAGATGTGAGGAGCCTATAACATGGATCTAGGGTCACTCAACTATACCAGAAAACTCTCTCAATACGTTTTGGAAAATTATAGAAGAGTTCGAAGAGTTGCAACAAATGAAAACCGAATGATTCTATTTATAGAAAACAAAACAGACGCTCGGGCGATCGATCGCACTGTTCATGCGATCGATCGTCACTGTTCATGAATAGTGGTACTGTAGCAACGGACAGATTTTTGAATCGCAACGGGCAGATTCTCCAACGGTACTATTGACGATCGATCGCCCGATTCCAGGCGATCGATCGCACTGTTCATATGAACAGTGACACTGTAGCAAAACAGAAAAATATCTTAAAAATAAATGTTTGCTTAACCAAATGAAATTTAATTAATTTCAAGCAAACCTAAGATATTTGTGCTACTATTTAAGCATAAACAAAATGTATGAAATGCATATGCATGATTCATACCTTGAGATGCTTGAACGAAACCTTCGATGAACAAAAATCGAAGTCCGGAGAAAAGACCGGATAAGAAAGGCGTCTTCACGAACCATCTCGAGTAAGAACAACCTAAGCCACTATTCCTAATCCCTTAAACAACCTAACATTGAATACAATAAAATGCTAATACAAGGGAAGAGGTTTTGTCAAATAGGAAATAGCCAATAGCAAATATTTTGCCCTTACACATTCATTTTTAGTTGTTTTGTGAAATTATTAAATACACTTAAACTATTTTTTATTTATTAAAAAATAATTTAAATGCAATACTAATTAAAGTAGAGAGCATTGGCGTAAACGTATTTTCAAACTGGCTAGCCAAATTAGTTTTTTAGCTATTTTAGCTAAAATTTATTTAAAAAATAGCTAGTATTGCTAAAGCCTAAAGATGCTCTTACTAATTTACTATGGTTATTTTTGGAATCTAAAAGAGGTCTACTAAGGAAATTTTGTATTTTAAAAGTAAAAGGGAGGTGTAAAGAATATAGTAGGTCAAGGGAGGAGATTTGGAGGTTCCAATAAAAAATCTCAGAGAGTAAACTTACATTGAAGAAATATAATGTATAATGTCGTCTAAGAGTTTATAATGTTTTCAGTCTTTGTGTCTATTGTCAATTAGTTTTAATTTTGATGCATATCTAGATTTTTTTTAACTACGTCAACCATCTCTCATGACCATAAAGTTTATATCAACATGTAGATCACAATCCAATAATGAAATTATGTAACTACATGAATGTGAGATTCAAAGTAGATTGAGAGATATTGATCCCGGAGTTCCATAAAATGAAAAGTCAACGACCTCAATCCTCCACGTACGGCAGTCGACGTTGAAAATTGAGGGTACCACGAGGTTGATGGGATGGAGGGCTTTAAATCCCAATTGATTTGGAGGATCAAAAGTGACCGGAGGAGGTTCATTTGGATGTGATTTGCATATAAATTAGGCCTCTAATCATCATTATTATGCTAGTTCGATAGCTATTTTAGAGTCTCTAATTCGTGTTTGCACACTTGTAGGTAAATTGAGCCAGAATGATATTGGGAGCAAAATGGTGCGTTTTGAAGCTTTTTGTGTATTTTTGACAAAAGGACGAAAAGTCAACCCGAGGACCGGCGGTCAACTCGTGGTCAACCTTGACTTTAGAGCGTCAAAGAGTCAAACATCAAGTCCCGGGAGTGAAGCACAAGAGAATTCCAAAAGATTGACCAAGAAACCGAAAAGTCAAGCAAAGTCAACTATGGTCAACTATGATGGTCAAAGTCAAAGTCAATGACGAAGTCAACCTTGTGACTCACCACAAGAAGGTTCCAAGTCAACATGGACCATGATAGATACTATGAGGTCACCCCTTGATTATTCTTCCGTTTTGTTTCTTATGTGATTTTACCTTAAATTTTTTATTAAATTTTTTAGCCATTGAATCTAACCCTACTTCATCATAGTCTTCCATTTCTTTCCCTTTTACCTTTATATAACATACTTTACCTCATTTAGGTCATCTTTAGTTAGCCACCACCATCCATCACTCTCATCAAAATAAACATCATCCATTTTTGATAGAGATCCTCACCAATTCATCAAGGGACATCATCAAGAGCCAATGAGAAGCAAGAGAACCATCTATTGAGCATTCCTCATCTTTACTCTCACTTCTACTTAGGTCTAGAACTTTAATTTGTAAATTTATGATATTTATTTTGATGATTAGTGAGTAGTGACATTTGTTGGGGACAAGGGTTGTGTGCCTTAGTCCAATATGACTTTGTGATGCCTTTAATAATGAATAAAGTCTATGTTGATTCATGAATACATGTGTTGTCTAGGCTACTATGTGTTGATTGTATGTTTTAAGGCTTAGCCACTTTTTGGTGTGCAATGAACCTATCTTGTATGAGGATTGTTTGGTTTGGCCACTTTACCATTCTCTAGACTATGACAACATGTGTGATGAGTATGCTAAACTTGTGTAATCCTTAATTTGGTGATTTAGGCCTCCTATTCTTTCTCACTCTTCATGGAGAGTTCTATTGACCATAGTAAGGCTTTAAGATGCCTTAGTGAATCCATTCCACATTGATAACATTGGTGGAATGGTGGATTATGCAAGTCATGCTTGTTTGTGCCTCTTTGTGTTGACAACTTAAACCTCTTAAGCACTTAGGAGATTTGACATTAAGTAACTTAGAAAAATCCCCTAGAGACTTAGGGACATGATTCTAGCTATGGCTAGGATACGTGACTTGATTCATGATAACATTGGCTTGATTTCATTATTGTCGGCATTGTTTGTTGCATTGGGCTATGGGTGACCCGAAACCCCAACGTTTTCCATTAATTTACACACACATTTATCTTTATTGCTTACCTTTATTTCATTGCATATACTTACTTGTTTGGCTTGACTTACATTACATCATTGCTTTCTAAGGTGGCAGTGACCCTTCTCCTTTTACGTATCTCTTTGTTAGCATAAAACTAAAACCACAAGATCATAATTACAAATACTTTAGATACAAAACACATACTCATATGATCATATTAAATACAAAAGATCAAGAACGTACCTTGTGCAGACATGGTTGACAATCTTCAAGGTAATGATCTTTTGCTTGTCTCTAACTTTGAGTACTCTCTATGGATAAAGAGGGACTTTTACCTTATATAGAGAGTTAGAGACATTGTACTTAGAACTCTCCCATAAAGAGTATCTAGATATTTACCAATGTAATCTCTATAGATTTCCTTAGTTAATTTTTTATACACATATCACATATATATCTCCTTAAGAAACAAGATATAAGATCTCAACATATATCGTTTTCAGATGCACAATAGATTACAAGATTAGATTTTAGATACAATCTCATTACTCAATCTCTAAGTAATGTATCTAATCATTATTTTAAGGAATTTTGACGACAACGATGAATTCATAATTATATTCTTACACTTTTCTCCTCAGGAGGGAGAAATCTGTGCAATGTCATTCAAAGTCTTTAGTTCCTGGCCGGATTTTCTTGTGTTGGGCTTCAGTCTGATGCTCAAGTTGGTAAGCCCTTGATTATTAGTGAAAAAAAATTGAGGCACCTCTATTAGAGACCTAAACCATGAGTCCATGACTCTTTCCAAACACTTTCCTCATAGTTTCATGACTATTTCACAGAAAAATGACGAGAGACCCGTACGTCAAATATGCAAATTTAATTAGTAGCACTACAAATAAAATAAAAAACAATATACAGCTTAGCCAGTTGCTGTTTTCTATATGTATAACGTCCTGAGTGTTTTGGACACCAGTATTTTGGATTTTAAAACCTCACTTATAAGGGACAAGATGAAAATTTACAGATCCAACGATCCAGATTATTGTTAACATGCCCGAACACTAATGTTTCACTATTTTGGATATTGTAAAATTTTCATGTACGTAGTCCTATCAATAATTCAATATATATATATATATATATAATTTTCAAAAGATTCGTATTCACGAGGTCTCCTGGGTCCAGGTCTCTTTACAAAAATAATAATTTATTTGGCAATTGGCTGGTCTATTTCTGAATTTCTCTGAAACCAGATTACTTTGATGGTTTCAACTTTCAAGTCAAAAATCAATGGGCACGTGTTGTTGCCAAAATTGAAAAAACAAAGAATATCAATCCACAAGTCTGCTTTATTTTCGAGAACAATTGATCTATAAGCTTAATTTACCTATTCTAAATTTCTGAGTCACAAACCCCTCTCCAAATTTAGAAATGGTTGTTTATAAGTCTGAGAATATTGGGCTCATGATCATACTACAGTTTTCACTAAAGCAGCTTCAATTCTTGGTTTTTATCCTGTTTCTCTTGATCCCCTCTGCAGCTCCATTGACGTTTGACTTCCCTAGTTTCAGTGATACCAACACTCTATTTCTAGAGGGAGACGCTTATATTCGCAACCAATCCATCAATCTCTGCATCATAAACACTACAGGTAGCAGCATTGGTCGAGCCACTTACAGTGAGCCCTTCCTCCTCCGGGAAAACAGCACCGGAAAACTGGGTGACTTCACCACACATTTCACATTCAACATCGAACTGCCAAACAAAACTCGCTTTGCAGATGGGATGGTTTTCTTCCTTGCTCCGAACGGGTCCAAGCTCAACCGCAAACAAGGAGGTGGAGGCAGTCTTGGTCTCCCCTTCGACGACCCTATCACTGACGCCTCGAGGAATGAGTACTCGTTTGTGGCGGTGGAGTTCGATATCTTCCACAATGCTGTGTATGATCCAAGCTACCCTCATGTGGGTATCGACGTCAACTCTCTCCTGTCAAACGCGACGGCGCGTTGGAATGGTAGTCTTGCGGATGGACGAAACAATAGTGCTTGGATCAGTTACAGTTCCAGTTCCAAAAATCTTAGTGTCGCTTTCACTAATTATGTGAATGGTATCCAAGAGATTAACTACCTCAGTTACACGGTTGATCTCAATCAATACTTGCCGGATTTAGTCATTGCTGGGTTCTCCGCTGCCACAGGTACTCGTATTGCTCTACCCAAGATCAACTCATGGAGTTTTAGTTCTTCACTAGTCCTCCCGCAAAGAGTCGGTACTAATCCCAAGTCGGGAA
The DNA here is from genome assembly GCA_030142095.1 of Rubus idaeus. Lineage (NCBI taxonomy): Eukaryota > Viridiplantae > Streptophyta > Magnoliopsida > Rosales > Rosaceae > Rubus > Rubus idaeus. The sequence continues at coordinate 11,313,863 of CM057967.1, forward strand.
ATAACAAAATCGGACTAGGGGTGGGGATGAGTGTTGGTGGCGGTGCTATCTTGCTAAGTGGGTTAGGGTTGATTTGGTTATTCATATGCAAGAAGAGGAAAAGAGGAGAAGGAAGTGATGAGGATACTGTACTTCATGACTTCATTGATGAAGATTTTGAAAAGGGAACAGGTCCCAGGAAGTTTACGTACCATGATTTGGCTCAAGCTACAGATGATTTTGATGAGGGTGGGAAGCTTGCAGAGGGAGGGTTTGGTGGTGTATACAGAGGCTTCATAGAGGACTTGAATTCCTATGTTGCTGTCAAGAGGATATCTAGCGGGTCGAAACAAGGGTTGAAGGAGTATGCGGCAGAAGTCAAGACCATAAGTCGACTTAGGCATCGGAATTTAGTGCAACTCATTGGTTGGTGCCACGAGAAGAAACTACTACTTGTCTACGAACTTATGCCCAATGGTAGCTTAGATTCACATTTGTTTAAAGAAACAAGCTTGTTACGCTGGGATGTAAGGTACAAAATTGCTCAAGGCTTGGCCTCTGCGCTGCTCTATCTGCACAATGAATGGGAGCAATGCGTGCTGCACAGGGATATCAAATCCAGCAATGTTATGTTGGACTCAAATTTCAACGCGAAACTTGGGGATTTTGGGTTAGCTCGACTTGTGGACCATGGACAACAATCACAAACAACAATTGTGGCTGGAACTAGGGGATACATGGCTTTGGAATACGTTGTGTCCGGAAAGGCTAGCAAGCAGTCAGATGTCTACAGCTTCGGAATTGTTGCTTTAGAAATAGCATGCGGGAGAAAACCCATCAATCTTAGTTTGGAAAGTAGTCGTGTCGATATTGTGGAGTGGGTTTGGGAGCTTTATGGTGAAGGGAAAGTCATTGAAGCAGCTGATCCAAAATTGTGTGGAGATTTTGATGAGAAACAAATGGAGTGCTTAATGATCGTTGGATTGTGGTGTGCTCATCCAGACTATAATTTCAGACCTCCAATACAACAAGCGATACAAGTTCTTAACTTCGAAGTTCCATTGCCGAGTCTCCCATTAAATATCCCAGTGTCAACATTTTTAGCTCATCCAGTACCACCAATGTTCTCCAGTGCTGATAATACTGGTTCTGAAAGCCACACCGAGTCTTCAGGCAAAACTTATAGCATGAATTAATTAATTCCTCAATATGCACAATGTCTTTTACCACAAATTCTCACATATATACTAGTCAATATTTTAAGGGTCTTGGGTTTTTCCTATTAAGAGTTTGCGGACATATTGTGTCTAGGTAAAGTGTTTATATCCTTGATTTCCACAAGGAGTCGACAAGATTCTTAAGATGTTTATCTCTGAATCTTTTCCATGTTTTGTCTGAGAGGTATATAACAAATGTGAAAGTTGAATATTTACTTGAACATTCAACTTAACTTTGAAAGTTAATTCGTGCCTTAACGAATAATTCTTGTCTTGAACTCCTTGTTTACGTAACTTTGAAAGTTGAATGTTTGTAGTTTTGGCATTACACACTTGGATCCACTAATACAAGAAAAATGGACAAGTCGCCTTTTAGTTCCTGCACCTTTTAGGGCCACCCTGCGGCAACGTTTAAGGGGGAGTCCACCCTAGTGTTAGGGCATCTCCAACAACCCTTTCCAAAACTCATACTCAAACTCAAATTTTGACTCACCAAAACTTATTACTATTCATTTGAGTTTTTCATCTCCAACAAGGGTGAGTCAAAACCCATACACATTTTATATTTTAATAATTTTATATAATTATTTAAAAACAATATGATTTTTATGTATTTTTTTCTCGATTTTTATGTATTTTTTTCTTATTTTTTTATATTATTTTCTAATAAAAAAATGTCAATTTATTCTGGACCGTCCAAATCAAGAATCAAAGTCATCTCCAGCCGTTGGATGGAGATGACAGTTGGGCATTTGGAAGCAAAGCATCACGTGCTCCACGAGTAAGCGTCCCCCCAGGCCAGTTGGCCGTTGTTTTGTCTCGTAGCGAGCCTGGCTCTTCAGCGTCAGTCATTCCCCCCTTCTGTAGACCTGGCCCACGTGTGTCCCCATGCATAGTAATGGGTTTCCTACCCATAATTCCTTCTATTTTGGATCAGTTTCTTAATAGGAACCCATAATGGGTTTTGGGTTTTATTGGTTGGAGATGAGAATTTTGGGTTATAGGTATGGGTATGGGTTTTGAGTGGTGTTGTTGGAGATGCCCTTAGTGATAAGCTATTAGGGGAATCTTGTTATGGGTATTAAATATCATTGTAATTCTCTAATTTTCTATCAAGTCAGTAACAATGTAGTCACATTCAGAATACCGTTTTTTCTGTCTTCGCTTTCTATCATCTTCTTCTTCCTTGAGTTTTCCTCTATTTCTTAGTTAGGTTAATAAATTTGACACATTGATGGATGTGTCAATTCGTTATTCTGTATATTCTGTAATGTAATTTGATACAATATTTAGTCAATTAACATTCAATTTTAGAAGATACATAATTTCTAAGATTTTAACAAAACACATACTCATTCCTATTTTCATGAGTGCAACTAAACTAATAGTACTAGTGGTTTAACAAAACACTAAAATAACTAAATAAATAAATAATACTATGTCGCTCATTGCCGTATAACAATAGTGGAAAGATAAGAGGAAGCCTTGGTTTCACGTTCGCCGGTGGCAGCAGCCTTTGGTTCACTAGTCATGAAACTAGCATAATTAACCCAACTAATATATCAAGATCATGAAGCTTCCACAAATCATCTCAAACTTGCAATTTCTAGCTTTTGATCAGGGAAAAGGCCTTCATGCGCGCCATCTATCAGATGTAATAAGCATTGATACTTTGACAGTTAAATATATTTAGCCTTTTGGCTTTCTTCTTCTTTTAATATTTTGATTCCCTTTTAGCTTTCATATATGTCCTGCAGCGCACTAGCTACCTAGAACGCTCTCCCTGACCATTAATTCTTTACTGCGACAACAATGTCACGAAAGCAACTCAATGAGTACCCACATGGAACACGTACATTTTCCATAATCTACTCATTTCTCTATATATTTTTTCACCCAATTAAATTAAGAATAAAGTTGAATGCAATTTCCTACCTAGCTAGTCTTCCCCCAGTTGACGATGAGTCAACCAGATCTCAAGTCCTCCTCCATGGAAAATTAATTATCTGCAATTCTGCAGTCTGCCCTAAGTTAGATAACAACTTCTGCAACTGCAAGCTTAACACAGTAACTTCCTCAGCCGCTCTCTCCAAAAGTTTTCAAATGGAAGCTGTCCACATTCGCTCATCAAAGCTTTACTTCCTTCTTCTTCTCTCCTTTCTCTTAGCTGCTCCTTACGCAACTCCATTAACCTTCGACTTCCCCACCTTCAGTGCCGATGATATATTCGTCGAAGGAGATTCCACCATCGACGCCCAATTCATCCGCCTCACCAAAAGCACTGCAGAGCAAGTACAGAACGGGAGGAGCGTTGGTCGAGCCACCTACAGCAAACCATTCCTGGTACGAGAATCTATCGATTTCACCACAGATTTCGTGTTCACCATTAATCCTGCAAGTCAGGACAGCTATGGTGATGGGCTCGCCTTCTTCATAGCAGAAAACGGTTCCCTACTTGACGGCACAGTTGGATCTGGTAGCAGTCTAGGCCTCCCCGTCGATGATCAGCACCCGTTTGTGGCGGTGAAGTTTGACATCAACTCCTCCGGCTACAGTGTTGGTATTGACATCAACTCTATCGAGTCTAGTATACCCGTGCCGGTGAATGGTGTCATTGTCAAAGGACAACAAAATAATGCTACCGTTAGTTATGATTCTGGCACACAACGCCTTAGTGCTTCGGTAACAACTACTTCTGGAGAATCTGGTAGTTCCCTTGTGACAAGATCATCTCTTTACAAGACTGTTAATAGGGAATACTACTTTCCGGCGGATAGGGTGATCCTTGTTGGTTTCTCAGCTTCAACGGGTTCTGCTTTCGCTCAGCATAAGATCATCTCCTGGAAATTTACTTCAACTTCACTCCAAAATGCTGCTGCTCTAGTTCCTGCTTCTAGTCCAGTCAAGAAAAATGATTCTGTAGTTACTTCTGGCCAAACAAGCAACAACGAATCTCAAGTAGTACTGCCTGCCCCGGGCCCAAGTTCTAAAGCCGAGTCGACCAAACACACGGTTGTGATCGTTAGTATTACTATTGGCGGAATTATCTTGCTTGGGTCGTTTGTTTGGTTCATGTTGAGGATTAGAAAATCGAAAATGGAAGAAAGTATTGCTGAACAGCCTATTGGTCACTCGAAGGACGTCCACTTGGAAAGTATTGCTGAACAGCCTATTGAAAGGATCAGCATAAGTATTGCTGAACAGCCTATTGGTCACTCGAATGACGTCCACTTCGCAAAGATCGGCCCCAGGAAGTTTTCGTACAAGGAGTTGGCTTCGGCAACAAGTAATTTTGCTGAGAGAAAAAAGCTCGGAGAGGGAGGATTTGGTAAGGTTTACAAAGGCCGCATAGATGACTTGAACCTAGATGTTGCTGTCAAGAAGATATCACCGGGATCTCGACAAGGCCGCAAGGAGTATGAAGCAGAAGTAAAGATCATTAGTAAACTTGAGCATCGACATCTGGTTCAACTCATTGGTTGGTGGCACGAAAATGAAGAATTCATGCTTGTCTACAAGTTCATACCCAATGGTACTTTAGATACTCATCTATTCAAAGAAACCACGTTAAGTTGGACGGTAAGATACAGAATTGTTAAAGAATTGGCCTCGGTTATACACTACCTACACGAACAATGTGCCGATCAGTATGTGGTGCATAGGGATATCAAATCCAGCAACATTCTGTTGGATTCGGATTTCACAGCGATACTTGGGGATTTCGGTTTGGCTCGGCTTCAAGATCATGGACAATCGTTGAAAACGACAAGTTATGGTGGAACCGAGGGATACATGGCTCCGGAATACATTACCACCAAAAAGGCTACCAAGAAATCAGATGTTTACAGCTTTGGAATTGTTGTTTTAGAAATAGCATGTGGGAGGAGGCCCATCGATAATAAGCCGGAAAGTGGGAAACGCGATATAGTGGAGTGGGTTTGGGAGCTCTATGGAGAAGGTAAAGTCCTTCAAGCAGCTGACCCAAAACTCTTTGCAGACTTTGATAAGAATCAAATGGAGTGCTTGTTGATTGTTGGGTTACGGTGTGCTCATCCAGATCCCGGAAATAGGGCTTCAATAAAAGAAGCGATTGAAGTGCTTAACTCCAATGCTGAATTACCCCCTCTCCCTCTCAAGATGCCAGTGGCCACCTTCCTTTCTACATAAATTTCCATTTCTTAAGAAATGAGTCTAATATGAAAAAGTTGCAGCTCCTATTTCAACTTTTTGTAAGCTTCTATACCATGTTTATTTTATTTTTTTTTTGAGGATTTCCCCTTTTTCAATTTTTAATTACCATTTTGTTTTGTTTTTTCGGCAATCCCATGTTTGTATTGTTTAAATGTTTAGTCATACAGTACTATAATGGCGGGGTTGAGTGCATAACTACCCTAGAAGTTAACATATTTTTACATTAGATTTGTATTTTCAGATTTTGGAAGAACAATAGTACTCCCTAAAAAATATCATTTTTCTTAATTTAATTCTTCCTAAATGATTCTTTATTTTAGTTGTTTTGTGTAATTATTAAATGGACAACTCTATTATTTTTGTTAATTTAAAATATTCTTTTTAGTTGTTTTGTATAACTATTAAATACACTTAATGAGAAAAATTCGTATACAGTACCTAAACTTTCATAAAGAACTTGGTGGTACTTGAACTATTCATCTGTTTATCATTATAATACTTATCGTTAAATACTTTGTTAAATGTTTAAGTGACATGGGTAAAACTTGTAATTTTGTGACTAGAGTATGGCAAAAACAGTCATTAAAAGTTTTTACTATTAAATTTAAAAATAAAAATAAATTATGCAAAAAAATATTATATTAACATAATCAAATTAGAGTTTTTATCCCCAACATTCAAGATTATAGATGCAAAAATTATTTTTATTCTCAAATATTCAAAATTAAAGATGTCATGTAAGTGATTATATTATTAAATTTTAGAGAAAATTAGGTTGTAGTCCAGAAATCACACTCTATTTTGAATATAGTCCAGACAAATATTTTTTACTAATTGAGGTCCAGTGACTCACCTGCCACATAGGATTTCTTAATTTCCTTTTCAATTTTCTCTAACTAATTATGTACTTTTGCATTCCTCTTATACCCTTTTGTAATAAATTATGGTACATTGTCATCATAATTAAATAGTACTCCATAATTAAAATAATTAATAAGGTCAAACAAGATTTCAAATTTCATTAAATAACAAATTTATTCTCTTACAAGGTTTCCTTAAAAAAAAATCAAAGATTATTATTAGTGCATTAAATTTGACAAATCCTTATATATTTGTTAAGCTATCTTAGCATCTCAACATTTCCTTCTTCTTCATACTGAAATATCTCTTTCTCTCTCTTCTTCTTCTTCCATTGCCATCTTTTTTCTAACACGTAAATTTTCTAAATTCTACCTTTATCATAGACTTTTCCGAAACTATTGTAGAATCGTCATGTCGTATCAACCTTCATCATACAATCAAATATAGATTTTGGATGAATTTTTCATATGAAGGTTCCGATTCATTTAAAGGAGATAGTATTCGATCTACCTTGTGTCATAGATACATTTGCATCTTTATATACCAAATACAAAGGTGAGTTAGAAAAAAAGATGCATTTTTCATATCTTAACGGAAGGTAAATTTAGTAATTTTATTTTCCTAACTTTGGATTAGGAATAATGCATGTTAAAGTTACATTGTTTTTTTTTTCCCTACCTCGTGCATAGAAACCTTTGCACTTTTAATTAGATACATAGTAGAAAAGTGATAATTTTTGTATACTTTATTTTGAAAATTGAAAATAAATGAAATGACTGTTTTACTCATGTCGCATAAACATTTGACATAATATTTAACGATAGGTACTATAATGGCAAACGAATGAAATCACTAAGTCGTTCTTTATGGAAGTTGAGGCCAAAAATTATATTTGGTGATAGTTCAGGTAACATATAAAAAAATTTCTTCTAAAAAAATAATTATTATTATTGACTTCATTTAAGGCCTAAAATTCTAAGCAAGACCATTCCAGCAGACAGCCCGAGACCCACACTCTAAAATTTGGGCAAGAGAAAAGTCACTTCTCACTCGGGGACCGCCGTACTGATGCCTCAAAGTAGTTTTCCAAACTAGTGGTCACTCTCATAAAGACAGATTCCACATTAGAAAGCAAGCAAGTAGACCTTTAGGGACTTCTCTATTAAAAGACACTCTCTCCTCAATAAAAAGGTAAACATTAACTTTCAAACTTACCATTGCTCTATCCACATTAATACTCATTCTGACTTAGGCATCAGAGATTCGGAGGAGCAAAGACCGATCCGCACAGTCTACCTCTTGAGGCCAGTTTGCTATATTTAACAGGTCTTGTCCAAGAGTTATCATCAGAACATACATTCATATACTCTTCTAGTAACTTAGACAAAGCCTCTAAAATTAGGCAGAAACAACAACATGCATCCACTCTATGTCATGTATTTACAATGTCATGTATCTTCCAAAAATCTTTATTATTTAGAGCTTGTCGAAGACCTTCTCTTAAATCTTGGGACTCAACTACATTAACTGAAGCATGCCCTACAAGTTTAGTAGAGGAAACAATAGGGTTTCCATTTGAGCTTCTAATCGACAAACCATGCTGCATGCCGAACTTTTATTATGATTGACTGAGACATCAAAATTGAGTTCGATAAATGGAAAATCTAGTGGATACGGCCATTTAATCAAACTATTTTTCTTTTGGCTTTTTTGAATAAAACTATTAGTATCCCAATATTGAAATATAGCATTATTGATGAAGTGGTATTAGGTTAGTGATTAGAGCACCCACTATTTAAGATCAAAGTCATGAATTATGGTTACCATGGGAGGTAGGAGTGAAATCCTTTAACCCTCTTTAAAATAAAATAAAAAATAGAGCATTATCATATCAGTAGCAAAGAAAGTTCGGGTAGAGGAGTTTTTAACTTGATGTAACACAAATGTGTAAGCGTACGTGGGCATTAAATCCCACAATCCCGAACCGGTACCTGGTCCGTCCCGTTCTGTCTCTTTCCGTGTGGGATTGATTCTTATTTTTCAGTAATTGGGATGATTCCGTCCCGTTTCAAAATTATTGGGATAGATGTGGGACAGAAGATTGTACCCCGCTCTCATCCTGTCCCGTCCCTTCCCACAATAATAATTAACCTAATTTAAATTAAATTTTTAATATATATCTAAATGTGATTGAGTTTTTGGGCAAGTCTATACATCTAGTGTACACTTGACCACTCCCAATAATTTCTCAACCCTCATAAACTGTAATTTTCTAGTCTATACTTTTAATTTCTCACTGTAATTTGGTTATTTGGTCAAATTTGTTATTAAATGTGTTTGATTTATTGATTCCTCAAGAATATTGATTACGCTTACAATAATGTGAATTATACGGATTATGCTTACAATAATGGTGATAGATTATGTTAAAATAATAAATTTAATACTTTACTTAGAAGTGTGATTATTTCGTCCCGGTCCCGATTCCACGCTGGATGGGATGGAACAAGATCAATTTTCAAAATTAGTCATCTCGTCTTGTCCCGAAATTATTTTCGCAAGATGAGATAAGAATAGTATTCTTTTCGACCCGTACAAATTTGTTTCTCGAATGCCAAATATGATTGCAACCATTCAACTACACCAACTTGATCTATCTATCTCCACAAGTTTTACTTACGAACGTCCCTGCGGCCTGCCTAACGTACGCTTTATCTTAAAATAATGTAATGGCTGGTCAGAAAATTAGGCAACCAGTGTGGGCTGTGGCCTGGTCAATCGTGCCCCGCGTTGCTGTCTTCTCAATACCATTCACATTAGCCTTTTCTTTTGGTAGAGCCACATTCAACAACTTTACAGCAATATAATTTTATTTTTTTTGAGCAATTTACAGCAATATAATTAACGTACGAATATCTGGTCCTCTTTCTTGGTTTTTTCGTTTGTTTTGCATAAGGGTCCTCTTTCTTAGTTGCTTCTCATACATTTGATCATCATTGGTGTATAGAGAAAGTAAAAAAAATCATTTCTCCTCTATCATTTCTTCTCGTACAAATGCCCATGCATAATGAACCCAACAAGAGGCAAAGTCCTGTCCATGACTAATTAAATTTTGTCAAACAGTTTTCCATGTAAATCAATGCCTACATGAAACTTATGACTCTTAAGGGACCTACCCTTTCAGTGTATTTTGTATGTCTTAGAAATTGAAAATAATTCTATAATTTTTGAAGAGTTTTTTGTAATTAATAAAAAAAAATACCGGACTGAGGGAGTAGTAACTTCCCAGAAAAACTAGTCGGGACTCGGGACATACAGAGTCAATGTCTAAGTCCTCCACTGAAAAATTGACCTTACAGTCTTCCCTAGACTGCAGGGAGACTGGGGTCAATCTGCTCAATTTTACAGGAGAAATATATTTATATTTTGCAATGGAACTTTTAATACCAACTAATTACTCTCAAATCTCGACCTCTCTCCAAAAACAAAATGGAGTTTCATCATTTCCTCATCCATCTCCTACCGAGATTACACATCTTCTTTCTGTTAACCGCTACTGCAACTCCATTAAGTTTCGATTTCTCCACCTTCCAGCAAAGTGATACCAACTTAAATACTGAGGGAGACGCTGCTATCGGCAACGACCAATTCATACACCTCACCAAAGCCAATCCAGACCAATCACAAACAGAGAGCGTCGGTCGAGTCACGTACGGTGAACCCTTCCTCCTCTGGCAAAATACCACCGCAGAACTCGCTGATTTCACCACACATTTCACATTTGTCATCAATCCTCTAGACAACAGTGGCTATGGGCTCGTGTTCTTCCTGGCGCCAAATGGGTCCTTACTCAACAGGGCACTAGGGAAAGGTGGCAGTATGGGGCTCCCTGTCAACCCTATCCGGTCAACCAATGAGTATGCCTTTGTGGCGGTGGAGTTTGATACCCACCGGAATCAAGAGCCAACCGTCCAAGACCCCCTCAACGTTCATGTAGGTATAGACGTCAACTCCATAAAATCAATTGCTGTCCAGTATTGGAATACAATTAATGGGGGTACTAGTACTATGATGGCTCCACAAAACAGTGCTACGGTTAGTTATAATTCCACCTCAAAAAATCTTAGTGTTTCCGTAGTTACTAGTTTTCCTGGTGGACGTTGGACCAGTACTTATCTGTATTCCAAAGTTGATCTGAAAGAATACTTGCCGGATAGGGTCATTGTTGGGTTCTCAGCTGCAACAGATAGTAATACTTCCCATAACATAATCTCCTGGAATTTTACTTCAACTTTACTTGTTGATCCTAAGCCTCCAGCTCCTTCTAGTGCACAAGTACCTCTTATTAGTCCAAAGAAGGCACCTGACACTGAAACTACTTCTGGCCAAAATCAATCTCAAATTCCTTTCCCGAGTCCTAGTTCTATACCCAAGTCCAGAAAACAAAATATACCGATATTAGTGGTTGTGATAATTTGTATTACTGTTGGTGTAGTTTTCTTGCTTGGAGGTTTCATTTGGTTCATCTTTTGGATAAAGAATGGGCACCAGGAGAAAGTGATACCGATGAACATCCTATGATTGGTGACTACCCACACAGGCAATTAGAACAAGTGATTGATGTTCCTAACTCCAAAGACCCATTTCTAGATCCTAATATTCCAGCACCTAGTGTAGAAACGTCTATCTACATGACTATTTCTGATGAAGTTCCGATGATTGGTGACTCGGCAGACTTTGAAAGGGAAACCGGCCCCCGGCAATACTTTGAAAGCTTTTTTCCAGCACCTAGTGTAGAAACGTCTATCTACATTACTAGTAGTTCTGATGAAGTTCCTACGATTGATGACTCGGCAGACGTGCAATTTGAAAGGGAGACCATCCCCCGGCAATACTCCTATAGGGAGTTGGCTTCGGCGACGAGTAACTTTTCTGATGAAAACAAGCTTGGACATGGCAGTTTCGGTGACGTTTACAGAGGCTTCTTAAAGAATTCGAACTGTGAAGTTGTTGTTAAGAAGATATTGAAGGATTCTGACCAAGGGTATGGAGCAGAAATAGGAATCCTGAGTTCGCTTAGGCATCCAAATCTTGTGCAACTCCGTGGTTGGTGCCACGAAGAAGAAGCACTTCTTGTTTACGAGTTCATGCCCAATGGCAGTTTAGATTCTCATCTTTTCAAAGGAGGAAGCTTGTTAGATTGGGAGATCAGATACAGAATTGCTCAACACTTGGCATCTGTGTTGATGCATATCCAACAACAATGGAACCAATATGTGGTGCACAGGGATATCAAATCTAGCAACATCATGTTGGATTCAAAGTTTAATCCAAAACTTGGAGATTTTGGGTTAGCTGGATTTGTGGACGACCATGACAAATCTTCGAAAACGACAATTGTGGCAGGACCTGTTGATTATATGGCTCCAAAATATGTTCCTAAAATAAGGGCTAGTAAGGATACAGATATCTTCAGCTTCGGAGTTGTTGCTTTGGAAATAGCATGTGGGAAAAAACCCTTTGATGACTGCAGGTTGGGAAGTGATAAATGCAATAATGTGGTGGGTTGGATTTGGGAACTTTACAAAGGAGGGAGAATCACTGAAGCAGCTGATCCAAAACTGGGTGGGACTTTTAATGAGAGCCAGATGAAGTGTTTGTTGATTGTTGGGTTGTGGTGTTCTCATCCAGATAAGAGTGAGCGGCCTGGAATAGAAAAAGTGATTGATGTGCTTAACTTCAAAGACTCATTTCTAGATCCTAATATTCCAGCACCTAGTGTAGAAAATTCCATCTACAGAACTACTAGTTCTGATGAATGATAGATTTGAGTATTGATATTGATATAGCACCGATTCGTCATAGTTAACCCATCCTTCCAATTGTTTGCGGGTCATCAATTTCCGTTCAAAATGAAACGTGCAATTTATAGATTTTATAAATTTTGTTAGCTTGATTGCATTTGAAGTTTTTGTAATTTGGTTTATACTTTTATTAAATTTTTGGGCTCGTAGCATATTCTCTATATCTTAACTCTTTACCTATTTTAGAAAGCATGTTTAGCTTTTCATCTACTTTCACAGCTATACCAACCTCTTAAGTAGCTCTCTATTTTAGTTTTTCGTTATATGACTCCTATTATTTTTGTTCATTTAAAACATTTTTTTGTAGTTGTTTTGTATAATTATTAAATTCACTTAAACTATTATTTATTCATTAAAATAATAATTTAAATTAAATACTTGTTAAAGTAAAGAGCATTGGTCCAGACATATTTTCAAACTAATTAGCTACAATAACTTTTTAGCTATTTTAACTAAAATTTGGTTAAAAAATAATTAGCATTGCTAAAGATGCTCTTAATATATATCCTTAATTTTTTTTTTGTAGAATGAAACAATATACATTTCAATTTTTTGATATTTTTTATCTTCTTAATTTTGTTGAATGAAACTTTATACGTTTCCATTTTTTGATTTAATAGCAAAAATTATGCTTAGCACAATCCTAGTCAAATTGATACGTTTGACAAAGATCAAAAATAACGAATCACTAGTATTTACTCATGCATCAAAACCAAATTAAACCCATCAGTTACTTTTTTCATTTCCTGGCTTATATCTAGTGTTTTATTCGATATGATCTTTCATCCACTTATGATTTTATTAGGTTTATTTTCTGATGGATTGTTGCATCTCTAATACTGTTCTTGGTGTTGCAAGGTTTATTTATTGTTGCATTTTTAATTTTAATGTGAATTGTCGCATTTTTCTTAAAAAAATAAATTTAGCTGGGTGGGTATTGCTAGGGTACTATTATTGATTAGCTGGGTGGGTACAGAGTACTATTATTGGTTCCTTTCGTTTATTGTTTTTTTGGGCAAAAGTTATAAATGGTCTATGTGGTTTGGGGTGATGTTCAACATTAATCTTGTGGTTTCAAAATGTTTAATATAACCGTTGTGGTTTACAAAATTAATCAATATTGATCCATATGCAAATTTCGGTAAAAAAATCAACAATTAAAATTCATGTATATGTGATTCATAATGATAAATTTGTCATTTTAATTAGAAAATAATTTTCTTTCAAGTATTTCTTATTTAATTTAATTTTTGACACTATTTGAATTGATGAAAATTTTGCTATAAATAACATTTTGGACAAATATTGATCATTATTGCAAACCACAAAGGTGATATTAAACATTTTGAAACATCAAGGTTAATGTTAAACATCACATCAAACCACAAGAACCATCTATAACGTTTACCCTTGTTTTTTTGTTACTTTATTGTTGTTGCTATTGTTGTTTGTTTTTTATTTTTAAATATCCTTTATGGTGATTTCTTTGTCGTTTTCTGCTAGTTTTTTTTTGCTTTCGCAGGGTGTCCCCCACTCGTAGGCAAGGGCTAATCCCTCATGCCTGGTCGGACCCCATTTAGGGGGGAAGCTCTCCCAACGCTGGCTGCTCCATTCACAAGGCTTGAACTCGAGACCTTGCTTAAAGGGAACAACCTCCTTACCACTTGAACCACCAGTCGTTGATGTTTTCTACTAGTTGTATTATCTATTCTTCATTCTTTTTTTTTCTTTTTCTTTTTTAAATTTGTTTTTTGTGAGGCTAATTGCATTTTCTTAGGGTGAAGTAAATGCTTTACCAAAAAAAAAAGGTGAATGCTTTACCTTTCTGTCAGGTGCGATTTTCTTTTCTATGCAAAGCGTGGTGGCTTGTTTCCTTTTTGAAAAGTGAAAGTAAACAGGGGTTTATTGCGATGATGATTATTATCTGATGCTCTCGAATGGACATTATTTCTGGAATATTGCAATGATGACATAGTGGGGTATCAACAAATTGAGCGCGATGAAGGCATGTGGAGTGTTTGATGATTGTTGGAGTGTGGTTTGCTCATCCCAATTACAAAATGAGGCCTTCAATTATCAAGTGCTGAATTTCGAGATCCCATTGCTCATCTTTCGATCAAACACGCCGGTGGCAACCAATGATTAATTTTCCTCCTCCAAAATCATCTACAATGTTGTCTTGTGATACTACGAACTGGTTCGGAAGGAAGCCAAACTACTACTTCCTAGTTCCTACTATAGTTTCGAAACCAATTCCTCAAAGTTAACTCCATCTCCTACGGCAAATTTCAATCAATCAAATACCCTAGGGTAAGAAATAAGTTGATCGGCTAGTTTAATCATTCGAGTAAGAAGATTAACACAGAATAAGATTAAAAACTACATCATTTTCGACTTCTATAACATCATTATTAAGGAGATTAATGGAGAATAATATGAAATATTAACTCTTAAACAAATCTTTGAATTACTTTCTCTTAGAACATGTGTAGGGCGCGTCGTTTTATCATGAATCAATTATATGATTTTATATAGAATACTATTTTATATTTTTCTTTTAATTAGAAATGTATATTTTGGTCAATAAAAACATTGTTATTTTTGTCTTTATAAATAAAATTGTGAAATTTCATGTAGAATTTTGTTTTTTTCTTCGTGGAGAATGAAACAACGATTGACATAAAAGATTAGCTATTGCTATTTAAGCATTATAAAAGTAGTACAAGAGCTACCAAGATCAAGTATTACAACCATTTAGAAGAAGTTTTGGGTTGGAGCTAATCGTTTTGGCCTAATTGATTGCTTTATGTGCCTTTTCAGTCAAAAGCTGGGATTTAATTAAACTGTTAAAGGGATCAAAAGAATACATAGGTTGGAGAACAGCTGAGCCCATGCATTGAGAACGTAGGACCATTTCCGAGTTATAATGCAATATTGGGGGGGGGGGGGTACTTTGATTTGTTACCCATGTTCGTTTTTTCTGCTTTCTCCTTTTCTTTTGTGTTATAGAGGAAAAATAATAATAATAATTAACATTCATATCGAGATTCATTTCCTGTATTTGATAAAGCAGAGAAATCATTCATGAAAGACCATTTGATTTCTTTTCCAGTGTTTGGTTAGTATAGGAAAAGAAAGCCAAAGTATATTAATTTTTAATAATACCCTTGTATTTAAAGGAAAACAAAAGTATATTAATGTTCTTCATGTGTATATTTGAAAATAGTACATTTGAGTTAGGTTATTATAGTCCTAAATTTTCGTAATTAATGTAGGAAAAAGATAAGGGAACATTAATCTCATGAGGTTTGAAATGAATGATCTTCTCCCTCATTTTTTCCTATATCAGGAAGATACTTCCCAAATTTGTCTTTGCCAAACAAAGGAAAGGAAATAGTTTTCTTTTTTTATTCCTCAAATTCGTGAACCAAACATGGCCGAAGGGTTGCTTGCAATTAATTTGGCTCGGGAAAGCATTATTCTTCTCATTGTCCAAACAAAAAGGAATTCTTTTGTAACAAAAAAAAATTCTTCTTATCTAGAGACGAACTGATATGAACTTTTGTTCTTCATTTTGGATTAAGAACAAATTACAAACTATATATATATATAGGGATAATTATAACTTTAGTTCTTGAACTATAACTCGTTTGACACTTTCGTCCCTGAAGTTTGAAATATATCACTTTCGTCCCTGAACTTCAACACCAACTATCACTTTCGTCCCTGACCGGAACAAAATGGTGCAAAACCTATGCTAAAATGTTCGTAAGGATGAGAGGAGTAACTTTTATAACTGGGGCTAAGCTCGATTCGGCCTAAAATTGGTCGAATTTAGCCCGAAAACTTATGGTGGCCGGAACTTTAATCGTAAAATTCTCCGCCGTCCGGCGACGGTTTGAGACGAGGTTGGTGGCGTTGAACTCGCCTCAAGAAGGGCTTCAAAGCCCAATTGGTGTTGTCCTCCGATTTGGCCGGAATCGGAGGTGTATTCGATGAAAACCCTCGGCAGGGATGAAAGTGATATAAAATGTTAAAGTTCAGGGACTAAAGTGATATATTTCAAGCTTTAGGGATGAAAGTGTCGAATGGATCATAGTTCAGGGACTAAAAGTAATTTTTTCCCATATATATATATATATATCTCTATGCTGTGACCACTGTCCTTTAACCAAAGTTATCAGAGAAGAGCCAGATTTCACTTGGATGCATGTAAAATTATGACGAATTGCCAATTTTAATCCAAATAAAGCTTCAAAAATTCTACCTAAAAAATCTTACCAACACCCAAATTAGAGAGAAACCAAAAATCCAATCCCCAGTTCTATCTCGAATCATACCCCTATTGAAATGGCTCCAGTAGTGGACAACCAAGAACCATCAAAATAAAATATCATTTTTGCTGCAAGTGCTTGGCTCTTATCAAGTTTGTTATTAACCTGTTTTTTTTCTTTTTCCTTTTTTGTAATTAATCAAATTGTTTTTTGAACAAGTGAAATTTTAATAAAAGCAGCCAAAACTGCAAAGCAAATGCAATTAATCAATTATTATAACATTCAAAGATCGAAGTTGGTTATGGAGTTATGCCTTGGGGTTAAGGCCTATACTTGGGCCCAAGAGGCCATCGCTTAAGACCCACTCCATGAATCTCCATCTTCTAGCAGGCATAGTGTTCTTGGAGAGAAGTGGTCTAATTTTGTCATAGTGTTCTTCTTCACTCCCTCAATCTTGATCAATTGGCCTTACCGGTTTTGGTGGAATTTTTCGAGATCATCTTGGTCGTTGTTTGGGTTGTTTCGCTAGTTCTATGGGCGTTGCAACTGCTTTGGAAGCAGAGTTCCAATCTATTATTCATGCCGTCTCCATGGCTTCGCAAAATGGATGGTGAACTCTTTGGATTGAATGTGATTCTACTTTAGCACTTCACTTTCTCTCCAATTCGTCATTGACCTCTGTGCCTTGGCGCCTTTGTGTTGATTGGAAAAATTGTCGTTCCACGATCGCCTCTATGCACATTCACTTTTCTCATATATATCGTGAAGGTAATCAGGTTGCGGATTGTTTAGCAAATTTTGGAGTGGATAATGGGGGGATTCATTGGTGGGATTCATGCCCTCCTTGTGCTTCTACAGCTTTTGCTCGAAACCTTTTGGGATTGCCAAACTTTCGTTTTGATTGATTGACTTCATATGGATATGCACCTTAGCCTGCTCTTCGTAGGTTGCTGCTTCATCAAAGGACAATGGTTACTGGACTATTGTTGCTTTTTATTATTTTTCTTCTGTTATAGGTTTATATGTTTACAGGATGGAAATTGAGGATTTCCATTTTCCTTTCCTTCTTTGTTTTATGGGGTAAGGTTTTTGCCCTCCCTTTCTTCTCTTTGTATTTTTGTTCTTTTATTAATAAAATTTAAATAAGGGGAAGGGAGGTGGATTCCCAGAGTGTGGCAGACCCTTCTCCTTTGGGATTGAGGATGAGACTTGTTCCCTACATCATCTGCCTCCGAGGAACTAATATCGCCTAATCCCTTATTTGATTAAAAAAAAATTTTGATATCCTATCACATTGAACGGGATGAAGGCCCCCTTGATTTAGAGATTTTGTAGTTCACCATTCTTTATTGGTCTGAACTATTGACCCATTTTTGCAGCCTGTTTTGAGAGAGTCTTCGGTCCACCTCGGTGACGTCCACAACTCATGTGCCGCACATGTGGCCGTATGTCTCCGTTATCACATCCTTAGCCAATATAAAAAATAAAAAAATTGCAGCCATTACAACAGAACTAAGGCCATAACTAACCTAAAATTTGGGAAAATTGGATCCAACCACACTACTACTCACCACATAACCTCTAGTATTTCGGTGAAGGAAGTTGAAGATTCTAAGAATGAGCAAATGGGATCTGGGATTTTGGGTATACCAGCGGCGATTTTGGCAAATTTTGCGGGCTCCGATCTGCAACTGTGGTTAAGAATCAATGAAAGAGACCATAATAGGAGGAATAGTAGGGGTGGGTTCGTAAAACCAAAAACCGCCAACCGAATCAAAAATAACCGAACTGCGACCGAAAATAACCGAATCGAAAAAAAACTGAAACCGAACTTAAAAAACCGAACTGAACCGAGCCTATTCGGTTCGGTTTCAGTTTTGGTCATCAAAAACCGAACCGAACCGAAAAAACCGAAGAACAAAAAACAACGTCGTTTTAAGGCTCTTACATAAAGTGTAGACCTCACAAAGCATATTTCTTATGAGGAAGAAGAGTCCCCCTTTTATAAGTATGGGAGACTCTCTCTTCCTTTCAAATTTTCAATGTGGGATGCTAAGACAACATTCCCAAAACTTTTACTTATGGAGGATTACATAAAGTGTAGACCTCACAAAGCATATTTCTTAGAGTCCCCCTTTTATAAGTATAGGAGACTATCTCTTCCTCTCAAATTTTCAATGTGGGATGCTAAGAAAACATTCTCAAAACTTTACTTAATCTCAATGGAGAGTTACATAAAATGTAGACCTCACAAAAAATATTTCTTATAAGGAATAAGAGTCCCCCTTTTATAAGTATGGGAGACTCTCTCTTCCTCTCAAATTTTCAATGTGGGATATTTTTTTGAATGGATAGAAGAACTTCTTTTATAAGTATAAGAGACATTATTTTCCTTTCAAATTTCCAATGTGGGATGCTAGTGAGATAATAGTCTATTTTGTAAGTATTTGAGACTCACTTTCTCACATATTTCCAATGTGGGATGCTATCAAATATTTTTAAAACTTTGTTACTTGATGAAAATATATGAGTACATGCATATTCTTTTATATAAACATAGGCACAAATTTCTTGTTTCATCCTCTATATATGTACATAATATAAATATTAGTTCACTACTTATAACTTCATAGATCTTTTATTACATATGTGTTTCTTAGTTCATCTTCTCTCCCAAAATCCAAAGGTTACCATCATAATATACTATAAACATGAAACAAGTTTGGCAAACCATTTGCAACTCTTAAGTATTGACTAAGTCATATCTTCTCTCTTTAGTTTTTATTGATGCATAACATATATTTGATACTAATTTGTATAATTATGAGTGCTTAATTCATATTCTTGGACTATGGTTGCAAGTCCTAGCCAAACTTTCATGTACTAATATGTTTTGATAATTATATATGTTTTATTCTTAGTTGAGTATGCATGTTTGAACTTGGTTAATTTGAGCATGTAAACTTATCTATGTGCTACGTCTTAAATATAACTATATAAGTTTACATGCTCAAATTAACTAAGTGCAAATATGCATTCTCTATTAAGAACAAAACATATATCAAAACATATTATTACATGTAAGTTTGGTTAGGACTTGCAACCATGCATATTCCCAAAATATAAATTAATCGCTTGTAACTATACAATTTAGTATCAAATCTATCTTATCCATCAATGAAAACTAAAGAGAGAAGTGATGACTTAGTTCAATACTTAAGAGTTGCAAATGTTTTGTCAAACTTATTTAATGTTTATAGTATATTAGGTGGTGGCCTTTGGATTTTGGGAGAGAAGATGAACTAAAAACCATATATTTAATAAAAGATGTATGAAGTTCTAAGTAGTGAATTACTATTTATATTATGTGAATATATAGATGATCGATGAAACATTATATTTGTGTCTATGCTTATATAACAGAATATGTAATCATCTATTTTTATCAAGTAACAAAGTTTTGGGAATGTTTGATAGCATCCCACATTGGAAATATATGAGAAAGTGAGAGTCTCTCATACTTACAAAAGAGACTATTCTTTCACTAGCATCCCACATTGAAAATTTGTGAGGAATATAGTCTCTCTTATACTTATAAATTAGACTCTTCTATGCATTCAAAAGAAATATCTCTTGTGAAGTTTACATTTTATGTTTCTTTCTATTGAGATAAAGTAAAATTTTTGGGAAATTCTAAGCATCCCACATTGGAAATTGAAAGGAAGAGAGGGGCTCTTATACTTATAAAAGAGACTATTCTATCCATTCAAAATATATCTCTTGTGAGGTTTATATTCTATGTAATCCTCTATTGAGATTAAGTACAAATTTTGGGAATGTTTTCTTAGCATCCCACATTGGAAGTTTGAGAGAAAGAAAAAGTCTCCCATACTTATAAAAGGGGGGCTCTTCTTCCTCTTAAGAAATATCTTTTGTGAGATGTACATTTTATGTAATCTCTTATTGAGATGAAGTAGAAGTTTGGAGAATATTTTTTTAGCATCCCACATTGGAGATGTGAGAGTAAGAGAGAGTCTTCCATACTTATAAAAGGGAGCTATTCTTTCACTTAAAAAATATTTTTTGTGAGGTCTACATTTTATGCAATCCTCTATTGTAAGTAAAATTTTTGAAAATATTTATGGTTGCTCTACAAAGGTTTTTTTTTTTTTTTTTTCAGTTTATAAAAAAAATTGAAAAAACCGAAAACCGCACCGAAAAAACCGCACCGAACATACCGCGGTTTTGATTTTTGAAACCTAGAAACGAAACCGAACCGAACCGAACCGCCAAGTTCGGTTATGCATTCGGTTTTGGGTGAAAACCGAACCGTTTGAACCGAACCCACCCCTAAGGAATAGGGTGTTGAGGTGAAGCCAACGGTGGTGGTCTCATCGTAGAAGGAGGCCAGACGGAGGAGATGGTTTTGGGTCGGGTCAAATGGGTCTTAGCGAGGTTGAGAATCGATGAAAGAGACCACAATAGGGAGGACGATGGTGTTGAGGTGAAGCCAACCGTGGTGGTTTCTTCGTAGAAGGAGACCGGACAGAGGAGATAGGTATGGGTTGCGTCAAACGAGTTGCAACGGGTTTGACGGTACCTCAAGCTGCCAGCGTTCGTAGAGCCTAATACGCTGGTGATATTCAGCCTTATAACCGATCAGCCACAGATCCACCACCGATCCCCTCAGTGTTCATGTCCTTGTAAAAGAAACAGTTGACCTCGTTTTTTTATGAAGTAATCTGGGTTTCACAACGAAAATCAATTGGTAATAGTTGAAGAGGCTCAAATCCTTATAAATACATTTGCAAGGTTCATTTTCTTCAATGTGGGATAACACTCCACATTCTCACACGCCCCCGCACGTGTGACAAATTTACAAGCTAAACACGTGGACAACTCATATTGGATGATGTGGAGCACGAGTGACTACTTGACTTCACACGTGGGCAAACCTGCAGCTCTGATACCATGATAAAGTAATATGAGATTCACAACCAAAACCAATTGACAATGGTTGGAGAGGCCCAAATTTTTATAATCACATTTGCAAGGTCCATTTTCTCCAATGTACGACAACACTCCACATTCTCACAGTTTTGACACTAAACCCAAACCTTGCCGACCAAAAATCCTCTCCCTCCTCAATCACGAAATCATCCTGACCAATTTTTTTTTATCCATCTCTAACTTAACGCTGGATGTTGACTGGCATAACAAAGTAAGCATTAACTAACGACTCGAATTGAATTGAATGTCTAAACTTGCATCAAACGGCTGAGATCACTTGATGGCTATTAAAATATTAAGCATTGTGTTGTTGGTTAACAACAAGTGCTGATTGACAAGAATTTTCCATTTTGCATATCTAGTGTTCTGTTTTGGGTTCACGAAAATTCTTGTATCTACCAGGTTGAACTCCACTTGATGATCTCAGCCATTGATTGATCAATTGTTCATCCAATCATTTATTCACCTTTGCATGTCAGCCTTTGGATTGTCCGGATTGAGGTCCACTAGGTGTATGAAAGACTCTCTTTTGGGTTCACTAGTTTTACTTTGGTTTATAAGAGGAGATAAAGAGAGTGTCTTATGTTCACCTGGTGGAGTTCAATGAACGGCTGAGATCTCACTTGGTGGGTCATGGTGGGTCATGGTGTGTTGAATGAAGAGCTGAGATCCCACCTAATGGAGCTCCACCTAGTGGATGTTAGAATTTCCGGGAGATAAAAAAAGTAAAAACACCGATTTGATGGACTAATAAGAGAGACCTGTCAGTCTGTTGATAGGCTCTTTCAAAAATTTCTCAAACGTACAAGATATGTCAATTGGCCACTTTTCAGTTTCATTTGCTTTTTGACTTGTGCTACACTTTTATTCAAATTTTGCTAGACTTTTTTTACTTTTGATAGGCTTCTAAGAAGTATATACCAGTTGACTATCTCTATTTTTTTTATTTATAAGATCTCTATTTGGATGCTTCAATTTAAGTTAGTTTGGATTAAAGTTTTTTTTTTCTTGGGTTTAAAGAAGAAAAAAAGTTTTTTTTTCGGCTTAAATAGAGGATTAAATGAGAGTATCTTCTCACATTATCATCATATTTGACATATAATCACCTTGTAAAAATGAGACACATACCTTCTCCCCAAAAGGAAAAAGGGCACACTCCAAAATTGTTCCCCATTTAGTCCACAAAATCCACTTTCAACCAAATTTATTCAAATAATAATGATAATAATAATAACAATAATAATAATAATAATAATAATAATAATAATGTACCTAAGTGAAAACTACTTGAATTTAGTATTAAAACAAAAGGCAGTGATTGATTAATTGAAGGCGGTGGCCTAGGGTGTAGTTCAGTTGGATTAAAGCAGTGACATGCTCAATACATATCCGAATTCGAGTCTCACACTTCTCGAAATTTGGAGTCCCCTCCCCCTCCATGAAAAAAAAAAAAAACTGGCAATTGGTAATTTTCAAACACTTCTTTAGTCTTTACACATTTGAAGATAATTTTAGGATTTCATTTGAAAACCATGGTTTCTTACCAAGACCCTAGTCGTCAACTCTGTAATCATTCTCGAAACTTTCCTTTTCTTTACTAAATCTTGTTCAATTCCAAAGTACCCCGTCACTTCATGTGGGAAATGAAACAAATGCGTTGAAATACAGATTAGATAGTGGCAATGCAACTGAAAGTTGATTTCGTCATTGGTGGCGGGTAGATCCGTAGATCCTTATCGTTGTTTGGTCAATTACTTGGGGCTATAAATTACACTCTATATTATCTTCTTGGTTGTTATCTAAAGTAGGACAAGAAACATATTATAATACTCTTGATCCAACTTTCAACCCAAAAAATGGTTTAAAAACTTTGAAGAACATGGAGACATATATTCTTTGGATAACATTAATTGAAGTTTCATTCTCAAGTTCTGCAGTGTACTGTGTGTTTGATCTGTTAGCTTACCAAACATTAGAAATGATTGTGGTTAATCACTCTGCGAATATAGGGATCATCACATTCCAATACTGCTCACCAAAGCAGCTTCAATTCCTTCTCCTTCTCCTTCTCTTTTTTCTGTTAACCAATTCTGCAACTCCCTTAACCTTCAACATTTCCAGTTTTCCGGGCACGAATGCCACCATATTTCTGGAGGGAGATGCTAATATCGACGGCCAATCCCTCCTGCTCACTGAAACAGAATACAGCGCCGGCCGAGCCACCTACCACCAATCCTTCCTCCTCCGGGAAAATGCAACCGGAAAGCTGGCGGATTTCACCACAAGTTTCTCATTTGTTATCGACACTCTAGGCAACGACTCCTACTATGCTGACGGCCTCGCCCTCTCTCCTAGCGCCAGAAGGATCCTTACTCAACTTCACAGTAGGGAGCGGTATTGGCCTGCCTGTGGATAACCCGGAGGATAAGCCGTCGAGTCATCAGTACCCTTTTGTGGCTGTGGAGTTTGATATCTTTCGGAACTACGAGACATCCGTCCAGGACCCTGCTGACGATCACGTCGGTATTGATGTCAACTCTGTCAAGTCTTTGATTACCAAGCCCTGGAATGGTAGTGTTGTGGATGGACAGATCAATAGTGCTACTGTTAGCTATGATTCCGGATCTAAAAATCTTAGCGTTGCCTACACTAGTTATGTGAATGGTAGCCAAGTGATGAGGTATGTTGCTTACATGGTGGACTTAGAACAGTACTTGCCGGAGAGAGTGATTGTTGGCTTCTCTGCAGCAACGGGTCAGTATTTTGCTTCTTTTAAGATACTCTCATGGAGTTTCAATTCAACTTCACTGCTCGAGGAGAATGCAGCGAATAACACCTCGGTAATTCCTGCAACAAATCCAAGTGTCAACCCAAAGTCAGGAAATAATGCCAATATCGGACTAGTGGTTGGGTTAAGTGTTGGTGGAAGTCTTGTTTTAATTGGTGCTTTGGCGCTGATTTGGTTCGGCTTTAGAAAGAAGAAGGAAATTGGGGAAAGTAGTGATGATGATCCTATCCTACTTGATGACTTGGTTGATGAAGAATTCGAAAAGGGGACAGGCCCCAGGAAGTTTTCCTACAAAGAATTGGCCCAAGCGACGAATAATTTTGAGCAGGGAGAGAAGCTTGGAGAGGGAGGCTTTGGTGGTGTATATAGAGGCTTCATTAAAGACTTGAACTCACATGTTGCTGTAAAGAAGATTGCAAGGGGGTCTAAACAAGGGCTGAAGGAGTATGAAGCAGAAGTGAGGATCATTAGTCGGCTTAGGCATCGAAATCTTGTACAACTTATCGGTTGGTGCCACGAAAAGAGACTTCTACTCGTCTACGAGTTGATGCCAAACAGCAGCTTGGATTCTCATTTGTTCAAAGAAGAAAGCTTGTTAAGTTGGGAGGTAAGATACAAAATTGCTCAAGGCTTAGCCTCTGGTTTATCTTATCTACACGAAGAATGGGAACAATGTGTGCTGCACAGAGATATCAAATCCAGCAATGTTATGTTGGACTCAAATTTCAATGCCAAACTTGGAGATTTTGGGTTAGCTCGACTTGTGGACCATGGAAAAATGTCGCAGACCACCATTGTTGCTGGAACTAGGGGCTACATGGCTCTGGAATATGTTACAACAGGAAAGGCTAGCAAGCAATCAGATGTCTACAGCTTCGGAGTTGTTGCTCTAGAAATAGCATGTGGGAGAAAACCCATCGATCTTAGTTTGGAAAACAGTCGAGTCGACATGGTGGAGTGGGTTTGGGGACTTTATGGTGAAGGGAAAATCATTGAAGCAGCTGATCCGAGACTGTGTGGAGGTTTTGATGAGAAACAAATGGAGTGCTTGATGATGGTTGGATTGTGGTGTGCTCATCCGGATTACAATATGAGGCCTTCAATGCAACAAGCAATTCAAGTGCTTAACTTCGAAGTTACATGGCCTGTTCTCCCGTTAGAGATGCCGATGGCCACCTTTCCTCAAACATCTCGCCCAATGCTGTCTACTAATGATACCGGTTCAGAAGGAGGCAAAACTGAGTCTGGTTCTTATGGTGGTTATAGCAGCTACTCCTCACAGTTAACTACATCTTCTGTAACAAATTCTCATCCATCAATTTAACTTTGGTAAGAAATGTCTAAATATGATGGCTAGAATAGCATCTGATATTTCTGGAATTTTCTTGATTATATTTTCATTTTCTTTGAAGAGGTGCACATGACCTTTATATACAATTTCTTGGTGTATTATGGAACTTGACAAAAATTAAATATTAGTATACCATTAATAATACCAAAAGTAAATATATTAAACATCTTATAATGTATATTCCTACGTGCATATAATTCAAAAAAACCACTTGGGCATTCCCTCAGAAGAAGTCCAAAGCAGACACAGAAACAGCAGCAAAATGCAACATGAGTTCTACTCAGGCATTTTAACAAACACATAGTGGGCATTATACACAGCACACACTGCCCAAAGCAGTATCAGCTAGGTACCCTACTAGTACTACAAAGTACAAACACAATACAGGGAAATAATTAGTTTCTTTTTTTTGCTTACAGGAAATAATTAGTTTCTAAGTTCTATGTGTCGATTAATCAAAAGGGTTATTATTATGATACTATCCTATTACTTGCTCATCAAAATTCAATCCTACTTTTCCAATTGAAGTAGCCACTTCTTGAATGCAATGTTCAATAATTGAATTACTAAATTTTTGACAGAGTCATACATCCATTCAGCATACCTAATCGACATGTAAATTAAGTTGTTGAATCCCACAGTTAATCTTCCTTTTGTGGCCGGAAATTCCACTTCTTCAACTATGGTTGAGTTGACACAGTGGACATCAGGAAACGGAGAATCGGGTTTTGAAGTTTTCGTGGCACATAGACTTTGGTGGTAAAGGCTTCATCAATTTTTTTATTATCAAAAATACCCTTTACAATAAAAAAAAATATCATGATAATCATTTGAAATGGTTGTTATGATAAAAAAAACATAAATATAAAAAAAAAGTAAAAAGTAGGTGAATTGAAACTTTTAAATATTTTCTTCTTTTCACAAATAATACGTGCAATACACGTGTATGAATTTTGGGCTTATTGACAGGATCAATGAGCCCAAAATTCAAATTCTAAGTTATGAATCCTAACCTTAATTACTGATGCCAAGTTTTCCTAACCATTATTTTCAAGTACTTTACTTTCGTCAATCCGACCTGCGATCTAAAGACCTTCCAGCCAGTCAACCACACAAAACTACAAAAGTATATATGTAGCAAGAATTGCCAGTTTTCTTGTATGGTTACTTATGGATCCATCAGAGCTGCCTATCTCCTCCCCTTAAAAAAAACAATCTTTGCTCGCCAGCTCCCATTTTTTGTTTGGTTCTTAATTATATATTCATTTAATTATAATATGTACAAAGAAGGGGTTCCCTGAAGACGTTGGTTCCCTGAAGAAGAGGTTCCCCAAAGATAAAAAATGTAAAAGGCAAATCTCATATAAACATATAAATAACATAGAAATAAGCCTTATTCATAGTATAAATAACACTAGCCTCCTATACACATGCTCTCTATGTGCAAATTGTTTTTTCTTAAAAATTAGTGGGTAGTTAATTGAGACGTTGGTAGTTATTTCTATATATGGGTAGTTATTATTTTATTTTTATTTTATATTTTATAAATTTACATTATTATCCTTATTAATTAATTCTATTTCAAAGTTTTTAAATATTTGAGGAATATATCCGTAAAAAAAAATAGTTATGATTACCAAGACCTCGTCTCATTATAATAGTGAGTAAGGTTATGGTATGTTAACATTTTTCATACATAATAAGGAGAGAAAATCTTTGTTTAGGTAAATACGGTCATCATTAGAGTAACTTAGGTTTTCGTTTGAGTAATTAAGTACTAAAAGTTGTAATTGTAATAGTTTACGACTTGAGAACACATATTACCACTTGTACAACTCATGTGGTAACTACGAAAAAATCTTTCATTAAGGTAAATAACGTCCTCATTAGAGTAAATATGTTCTCGTTTGAGTAATTAAGTTCTAGAAATAACAATTGTACGTATGAAATACGTTAACATACACTACAATTTTCCTATAATAGTATAGATATAAATATATCTTATTTATTTAATTGTACAACGTTAACGTTCAATTAAAAGCAATTATGGTCAACTTTTGCGTATGCATGCATGTGGACTCCTATCATAATTGAACTTTTCTTTTGATGGGTATATATATGGTTCGCAATTTGCACAAAGAATCAAGGATTGAAATTTCTCCGAAATTGTCGAAATTTTCGTCAAAATTTCCGTAATATTGAAATACCGAAACAAAATTCATATGCTGTGTTATTTCCTTTAGGAATTTCTCCGAAATTTCCAGCAAATTTCTACGAAATTTAAAATTTCTGTAATATCTACTGATCTACACATAAATAGCAGAAATCAAAGAAATTTCACCGAAATTTCGATCTAAATTTCATCTAACACTTGACATAATTTTTTTTTTAGGAAAACATAAATTGTTATTAATGAAAAATTTTACTTTCTAGAGGAGGAAATATTCATATATGCTTTCATCCAAAAATTATGCAATCAAGGTCGAATACTCTAAAAAACTCATCATTCTTCATCCCAAATGTCATATGCTTCATACAATGAAATACTATATTGGGTTATTCTACAATATCGGATATATGGACTGCATGTAGGAACTAGGAAGAGATCAACAAACATACAATTCCCATATGATGAGGTATAACAATCGATATCAAAATTCATGTAGTTGGAAGCAGTATTGTATGATGCTAGATGGAGGTAGTCCAACGACCAGCTTAATCAAACCACATCTTAATATTAGTTTTTCATATGTATGTTTTAGAATGTATGTGTTTATATTGATTTTTGTTGTACTTGTTCCTTTTGATTCATGAGATTTTTGTAATTTTTAGTGAACGAGGTGTGATGGCCAAGCCTCCCTTTGGATTCCAACCATAAAAAAAATTAAATACAACAATATTATTGATTTAGTAATTTACTGCGCATTTATAATTAGGTTAAAAATCCAAAATGGTACCTGAACTTTTGCGAAAGGTACTTTTGGTACCTATAATTTTTTTTACCCATAATGGTACCTGAACTATTGCGTCTTTACCCAAAATGATACCTCCATAACTCAAAATGGTACCTACAAAATGCACCATTACCCAAAATGGTACATGAAATATTGTGCTATTACAAAAAATGGTACTTGCCTGAACTTTGTGTCATTACCAAAAATGGTACCTAATTGAATCATACTTAACTACGAAGGTACCATTTTAGGTAAAAGCATAATAGTTCAGGTACCATTTTAGGTAAAAAAAATTTGTAGGTACCAAAAAATATATTTCTCCATAGTTCAGATACCATTATGGGTTTTTACCCTTATAATAATATATAGATAAAAATATTAGTTTAGCAACGGAGCAACCTACTTAATTACTCATCCATATTAAATATCATAATTTTATTATAAATGTACAATCTTAGAGATGTTACATTGTATATAGGTTTATTATAAGTTAGTTTAGTCTATGTAAAAGTTTCATTCAAAAGTGTGATGTTATAAAATATAGTTTTCGTGATTTCTTTATTTTTAACCGAAATTTTCATCGAAATCTAAACTTTCTCCTAAATTTTCGTAAATTTGAAGGACCGAAATTTCCACCGAAATTAAAATTTGAATCCTTGCAAAAAATATGACTTTTCTTCTGCTAATTATTTTCTTGCGGTCAGACTTCTATTTAAATTTAAACATAATTACAATCGTAGAATATAGCATTATCTTGAGTGCTCATGGGTGCGATTGCAACAACATTTGGCTTGTCTAGAAACATAATAAATTGATAGTTTGATACTTAAGTCGAGCCCTAATAACCTCTAGCTTTGACACCTTCCAATACGTTTTCGGAAAGAGACAACTCTTGCTCAGTTCCTCCTAAGCATTTATCTCTCCCACGTCGCACCACTTGTAAGCAGTGGCGGAGCCACTAGCTAGCTAGTATACCAGCAGGGCGCAGGCCCCCCTATAATTTCTCCTAATTTGTAATTAGTGTTTTAATTAATGGTTAATGACTTTGCAAACTAATATAATTAAGCTTTATGCCTCTCTCAATAAATGTTGCTGCAACCCTTGTGATAATTAAAAATAATAATTAACCCTTCTTGTTAATCAGATGTTGTAATTTTAGTAAATCTTCAATGACTACAACTCAATAATTATTTAGAATTAGTTTCCATAGTAGGTTACGAATAATTAAACTTCATAAAAACTTTAGTCTTTATGTAGTACCATCGCTTAAACAACTTCAACCCAATCGATTTTGGGTAAGATCAATTTCTAGTTTGTAAATTTTTTATTTTACTTTTATTGTATTTATTTAATTGTTAGATTTTCTAAAACATACATTACCTAAAACTTGAAAGATGTTTGTATCCAAAAAAAAAAAACTTGAAAGATGATTCATGTTTTTTCCCCCCTAATGTTGTACTTTATATATTGGCCCCCCTGTCAATCTGTCATCAATTCCTTGCTCGGTTGCTCCGCCTTGCTTGTTTTAAGCAATCACTCTCATCAATTTTATATTATGATCGATGAGGTACAGGGATTGTATAGTAATAGTAAAATTCAAAGGTTACGTCGAAAATTCTACAAAACCCGTAAGTATCAAAATTCCCCCATTCCACACTCTTCAATTAGATGACTTCCAAATCCAAAACCTCCCCCTAAAAGCTCATTGGATTTGGGGAGTATCAAAACTCGCAGGTATTGTAGAAAGTTCCAGGTTACGTAGGTACGTGTTGCCGGTGTTGGAGCACTGACCGGGTCTAGGTCGATCGTTCAATTAGAATATAACTTGGTAGTCTGCTATATCTTAGATAGTTCCATGACAATCAAATCTGTCAGCGTACCAACACTCCAGTTCACAATTTCTCTCCAAAAGAATCAGAAATGTCTGTGAAAATCATACTCCAGTTCTCCCTAAAGCAGCTTCAATTCCTTCTTCTCTTCTTCTTTCTTTTCAGCATCTCTGCAACTTCATTGACCTTCAAATTTCCCAGCTTTCCCCCTGCTGTTACCACTAATATATCTTTCGAAGGAGATGCTTTCCCCGACAACTCCCTCCGACTCACCAAGAGTTCTTTTGGCGAGAGCGTTGGTAGAGCTACCTTCCACGAACCCTTCCTCCTCCGACAAAATTCCACCAGAAAACTAGCTGATTTTACATCAACTTTCACGTTCGCCATTGACTCCAACAACAACACCAACTACAGTGATGGGCTGGTCTTCTTCCTAGCGCCGGCCGGATCCGAACTCAACCGCATATTAGGAGCAGGTAGCAGTCTTGGCCTCCCCGTGTACAGTAATCTGGCAAACAATACCATGTCGAGTTCTCGGTACCAGTTTGTGGCGATCGAGTTTGATATCTTCCCTAATATGATAGAATCAATTGATTGGGGTCTCAATTATACTCATGTGGGCATCGACATCAACTGTGTTAAGTCAACCATTACCGAGGCATGGAGTGGCGGTATCATGGAAGGAAAACAAAATAATGCCACAATTAATTACAACTCTAGCTCAAAAAATCTTAGTGTTGCCTTTACTACTTTTGAAAATGGTGTAAATGGTGACGAAGTCCAGGTGATCAGAAATATTTATTTCATAGTTGATCTGCTTCAATACTTGCCCGATCGGGTCATTGTTGGGTTCTCTGCTTCAACCGGTCGTTCAGTTGCTCTCCATAAGATCATCTCATGGAATTTTACTTCAACTCCTCTGGTTGATGATCATTCAGGAAACAACAATACAACTCCTCTGGTTGATGATCATTCAGGAAACAACAATACAGGACTAGCGGTTGGATTGAGTGTTGGTGGATATCTTACCTTGGTTGGTGTGTTGGCTTTAGTTTGGTTCATCTTCTGCAGGAAGAAAAGGGAAACAGGGGAAAGTAGTGATGATGATACTTGGGTAATTAATGATTCAATTCCTGAAGAATTCGAAAAGGGGACAGGCCCCAGGAAGTTTTCGTACAATGAATTGGCTCATGCAACCGGTAATTTTGAACAGGGTGAAAAGCTTGGGGAGGGAGGCTTTGGTGGAGTTTATAGAGGATTCATCAAAGATTTGAACTCCTATGTTGCCGTTAAGAAGATATCAAGTGGATCTAAACAAGGGATGAAGGAGTATGCAGCAGAAGTAAGGATCATTAGTCGGCTTCGGCATCGAAATCTAGTACAACTCATCGGTTGGTGCCACGAAAAGAGACTTCTACTCGTCTACGAATTCATGCCCAATGGTAGCTTGGATTCTCATTTGTTCAAAGAAAAAAGCTTGTTAACTTGGGAGGTAAGATACAAAATTGCTCAAGGCTTAGCCTCTGGTTTAGCTTATCTACATGAAGAATGGGAACAATGTGTGCTGCACAGAGATATCAAATCCAGCAATGTTATGTTGGACTCAAATTTCAATGCCAAACTTGGAGATTTTGGGTTAGCTCGACTTGTGGACCATGGAAAAATGTCGCTGACCACCATTGTTACTGGAACAAGGGGCTACATGGCTTTGGATTATGTTGCAACAGGAAAGGCTAGCAAGCAATCAGATGTCTACAGTTTCGGAGTTGTTGTTCTAGAAATAGCATGTGGGAGAAAACCCATCGATCTTAGTTTGGAAAACAGTCGAGTTGAAATGGTTGAGTGGGTTTGGGGACTTTATGGTGAAGGGAAAATCATTGAAGCAGCTGATCCAAGACTGTGTGGAGATTTTGATGAGAAACAAATGGAGTGCTTGATGATGGTTGGATTGTGGTGTGCTCATCCGGATTACAATATGAGGCCTTCAATGCAACAAGCAATTCAAGTGCTTAAGTTCGAAGTTGCATGGCCTATTCTCCCGTTAAGGATGCCAATGGTCACCTTACCTCAAACATCTCGCCCAATGCTGTCTACTAATGATACTGGTTCAGAAGGAGGCAAAACTGAGTCTAGTTCTTAGAGCGGTTATAGCAGCTAGTCCTCACAGTTAACTACATCGATCTTCTGTAACAAATTCTCATCCATCAATTTAACTTTGGCTAGAATAGCATCTGATATTTCTGGAATTTTCTTGATTATATTTTCATTTTCTTTGAAGAGGTGCACGCGACCTTATATACAATTTCTTGGTGTATTATGCTAGAATCATCGAACTTGACAAAAATTAAATATTAGTATACCATTAATAATACCAAAAGTAAATATATTAAGCATCTTATAATGTATATTCCTACGTGCATATAATTCAAAACACCCACTTGGGCATTCCCTCAGAAGAAGTCCAAAGCAGAAACAGAAACAGAAACAGAAACAGCAGCAAAATGCAACATGAGATCTACTCGGGCATTTTAAAGAACACATATTGGGCACCCACTGCCCAAAGAAGGATCAGCGAGGTACCCTTCTAGTACTACAAACACAATACAGGGAAATAATAGTTTCTTTTTTTTAATTACAGGAAATAATTAGTTTCTAAGTTCTATGTGTCGATTAATCAAAAGGTGAAGCAACCACTTTCAAACGGATCGTCAAATGGTTTTCACACTTTAAATTCTTTGTCGGCTTGGTTGGCGCCAACTCAAACCTTCGACCGCATCTTCAAATTTAAACATATCAGGCCAACTATTATTTGATATGTCTCAAACCCTAAACCCATGAATTATGTCTGGGGCTGGGCCTTGTTTGAACTGAGTGGGCTTCATGAGTGGTATTGAGAGATTTGGACTTGGGGGTGGGAAAAACCGAACCACACCGACAACACTAACCGAACCAAACTGCAAAACTCCAAAAGTCAACAATAACCGAGCCGTTTGACCAAGAAATGTACCGGACCAAACTATGAGTTGGTTTTGGTTTGGTTTTGAGTGTTAAAAACCAAAGAGAACAATTAGGTCCAATTTAGGTTTTGATTATACATTTTTCTACACCGTTGTAAAGCTAAGTCGTTTCACATTTTTTTATATTTAGTTTCTTATTATATTTTGTGGGTTAAATGTTTTTTCATTTTTTTTAATGCATGTTGGATAAATTGATAGGTTATTAGAAGAATGAATTTAGTATTCAAGGATATAATGATATAATAATGTGATAGCAATGTAACTTCTTTCATTGATATACACTCTAATACAATTCCTCTTTCAAATCCATGTGCGCGAATTTAAAGTAGCACTCTACCACTAAGTTTATGAGCAATGCTCAGGTTCACCCCCCAGGTGAAAGACACGTTCACCCCCTTCTCACTTAACATAGTAGCACTTCATAATTTCATAATTCAACCGTTCATATCATAACTTATCCTTCATATATCATCTCTGCAAAAAATCAATCGAATCAGAAATCTTTTGGTCACTCTAATTATTGAAACAAATGAACGGTTCTGACAACTATTATGAGGAATCGTCTATTTATTTCATATGAATGAGTGACCAAAAGATCTCCGATTCGATTGATTTTTTGCAGAGGTGATCTATGAAGGATAAGTTATGATATGAACGGTTGGATTATAAAATTATAAAATGAAACTATGTTAAGTAGGGAGGAGGGGTGAACGGGCACTAAAACCCTTTGCTATGGCCGCATAGTTAGAGCATGTGGTCCTTGAGCGTTGTTCGGGTGGGGTTAATCACTTAATTAATTGGTAAGGCCGTAAGGATATATAGTTTTATACACAAGTTGGCTTATACCCTACTGCAATAAGCATGACCACAAAACTTATCGGAAGATCAAGACTATTCTTCGAGACATAAAGTGAAGGCAAAGTTTTCTACTTCCTTTGATGTTTGATGAAGCCTTCATATATCTCTCTTTAAGATGCTATTTATTCCCTGAATGTTTCCACTAACTCTATATTCGAGGCTATCAGCTTTGCCGACGTATAAACGTGCCCATTGACCCCAATGCGCAAGAATCACTTTCGTAGCTACAGCCCCTTTATTTTGTAGTGCCGCGAGCATCATCCTAAGTCAATTGCAAGCTGAGATTGATTACAGTTAGTCAATAACATGACGAGCTAATCCGTGAGCAATACCATTTGAGCTGTCAAGAAACATGACTTTAGTGGCCGGAGCCCCAATTTGACAACTTCTAGTACGTTTTCGATAAGAGAGAACTCTTCCTTCTTGGCGTTTATCCCTCGCACCTCTTGTAAGCAGTCACTCTTATCAATTATATATATGATCGATTAGGTACAGGGAATGTATAATAACAATAGCAAAATCCTAAACAATCAGAAATGGCTGTGAAAATGATCATACGCCAGTTCTCCCTAAAGCAGCTTCAATTCCTTCTTCTTTTCTTGTTTCTTTTGAGCATCACTGCAACTTCATTAACCTTCAATTTCCCCAGCTTTCCCCCAGCTGTTGCCAAAAATCTATTTATCGAGGGAGACGCTTCCCTCGACGGCTCCCTCCGACTCACTAAAAACGCCAACCAAAACGTGGGCCGAGCCACCTACACCCAACCCTTCCTCCTCCGCCAAAACTCCACCGGAAAACGCGCCGACTTCACCACAAACTTCACATTTGTCATCGACTCTCTCGGCAAAACATCCTACGCCGACGGTCTGGCCTTCTTCATAGCGCCAAACGGATCATTGCTCAACGCCACAGTAGGAGTAGGTGGCTCTCTCGGCCTACCCGTTGTAAACCCGCCGGATACGGCGTCCAGTTATCTGTACCCATTTGTGGCGGTGGAGTTTGACATCTTCCAGAATCAAGTGACGTCAGTGCAAGACCCTGCCGGCGACCACGTGGGCATTGACGTCGACTCTACAAAGTCTTTGATTACCAAGCCTTGGAATGGTAGTGTTGTGAATGGAGCAATCAACAGTGCTAGGGTTGGCTACCATTCTGGATCTAAGACTCTTAGCGTTGCCTACACTAGTTATGTGAATGGTGTCCAGGTTATGAGGTATCTTGATCACACGGTGGATTTGAACCAGTACTTGCCGGATTGGGTCATCGTCGGGTTCTCTGCCGGAACAGGTGATCTGACTGCCATGCATAAGATCAATTCTTGGAGCTTTGATTCAACTTCATTGGTAGAAGATAAATTTTAAGAAAAAAATAATAATGTATGACTGTATGACGTTGCCGCATAACTAATCATCCTCAATAAATATGTTTACATTCAATAAATTGAGGGGCAATAAAGGACACCAAAAAAAAGTTTATGAAGACTCACCTCTCCCCCCTTTTGTATGTCTTTCAATTTGTTAATTACAAAAACTTTTATTGTTTGTAAACTTGAGCTTCGTTCTCCTTTTTAAGAACATAATCGGCCATTTTAAAGCTTGTAATGAGGCGAGTAAAACCATCGCATTATGTCATTGCCAACTAATTAATGTAAAGACTAAAAATTTAATATTCAAGCTTTTTAACATGTGGGTGGCAATGAGTACGTTAGGCTGCTAGTCTCGTTTGTCTTGTCGCAACTCGCAAGCTTCAAAATGATTTAGTGGATTTACCATGGGCTCAAATTTGGACATTAATTAGATGCAAAACTTGTGAAGACACAATGTTAGTTCTTTATACCTCTTTTACGCCCGTGGATTTGTCTGTACATATTTGATTGTTCTAACCTTATATTTATTTATTTTTTACTGCATAATAAGGTTCTACAATTCATCTTGGATATTGAGAAAATACTTCAACGTAAACATTGATGGATTTACTAGATCTTAAGTTATTTTTTCTATTTTTTTTTCATCTTCAACAAAAAAATAATAATGTTTCGGCATCTTGGAAAATACTTGAGAATGATTGTCTTTTTGTTTTTGGCTGGATGGGGGTCTAAAAGGCCCAAAACACAACAGCAGCTAAGAGCCTAAGAAGCTATTTCAATATTCCTCGATTTAGGAACTGCACACAAGTCATTAAGAAGGACTCTAGAGACTTGTGGAGTAGGTTGCTCAAAGAATTTGACCCCAAGCTCAGTGCCATGTGAGGATGTGGAGTATTGTCCCACATTGGAGAAAAGGGACATTGCAAGTGTGTTTATAAGGATTTGGGCCTCTCCAACCATTGCCAATTGGTTTTGGTTGTGAAGCCCAGATTACTTCATCAAAGGCTACGCTTGGATAAGGAGTCCGCAGCCATGTTTAACTATCTGTAAATGTGGTGGATTTCAATCATTTCAATTTCCTAAAATTGCTCCATATTAGTAAGAGGGAGCTTCTCTGGTGAGGACCACTATAATGAGGACTTGGTGAGGACTTTTTGATTAATGGTTGTTATATCTATTCATTGAAAATTTGTAGAAGTGATCTACTCATAAATATCTAAATATTGAACGGTTGATTTGTCGAGAAAAGTAGGTCTAATCGAAAAGTCATCACCAAATCCTCATTATAGTGGTCCTCACTAGAGAATCTCTCATTAGTAAAAAGCTTGTTATGTGACACTTGCCAGCTAATTAAACGTCTTCAATTTGGCTGGAATATGGAGTTTCCATATGACCTTCCAGGCATATATAGGAAAATTATCTTTATGCATTAAAATAATAGGTACGCAGACATCATAGAGAAGTGACCATTAGATGTCTCTCCCCAAATGATTTTATCACTGGCACCATGAGCATAATTCACTTGGATTTTGGTGATCTAATGCAAGATTTCAGGGCTAAAATGATGAGACAAGAATGGCATATTGTAACCACTACTTGTCCAAACGTTCATTACATACTTCAGTTGCAGATCAACTCCTTCAAGATAATTAACTTGGTTCACCAAGGCACTGTCACTAACTCGTCTGTCATTCCAGAAGTTGATTGTACGTAGCACCATCATCAATGAGCCAAAGAATCCTTTTCAAACCAGCTTTGCCCCATAAACGAAATTTCTCTAAGTACTTGAGCTTCCAGCAGAGCCTTTATAGTTGTTGCTCAACAGAGAATCATGTTTCAAATATTTGTCTTTCAAAACACTGCACCAAAGCCCTTGGTCATTCTGAATATTCCGCCAGCTTTCTGCAAGCATGGCCTGGTTCATTAATTCAGTCTTTTTTTTATCCCAATTTTATTGGTCTACAAACGATCGATGTCCCATTTGACCAAATGCATCTTCTTTTTAGTAGCAGTATCTCCCCATAAGAAGTCCCTGTTCATCTTGTCAAGCATATTGCAGATAGTAGTAGCCAAGTAAGTAGCTTTGCAGTTTAATTGCATGGTGTATGTAGGTATGCTAGAGGAGAAAGATTGAATAAGTGTGAGCCTCCCTGCCAAATTGAGAGTTTTTCTTTTCCACCCAGCTAATCTGCTTTGAACTTTATCTACAACAGCAACATAGGTATGCTTAGTTATCCTGTATGAGAGGCATGCCCAAGTATTTTTCTATGTTTCTTAGTCAAGTTAGAACCACATATTCGACTAATATTAACAGTTAGCCACTCATGTCGGGTGTTTGGGGAGCAAAATAGAACCGATTTCTCAAAACTGACTTCTTGACCAGATAAGTCACACAAAAATTCATACATTTCTTGAGAACCTTTGCTTGATGGACACTGGATTCAGAAAAAAAAAAAAACGATTGGATCATCTGCAAACAATAGGTGTGAAACGAAGGGACCAGAGCCAAAGGCGCTAACAGGTTTCCATTATCCTATCTCAATAGCAGAATTTATTAGATGAGATGACTCCTCCATGCATAATACAAAAATATATAGGGACAGGGGGACATGAAAGCTTGTAGTTGTCACATATATAGTTCATGATTAATTTGAGTTTCACATACCACACTTTCAATAAACTGCCAACTTAGGCTATCATTGGCTTCGGAATTTTCAATTTTCCAAGCAAGAAAACCCTTAGCTCCTTTAGAGCGGTGGTATTTGTGAAGAACCTCCTGTGCAATGACAATGTTGTTAGAGAAGTGCCTTCGAGGAACAAAACTTACCTGGTTCTTCTGGCTGATGAGTTTTTTTGAAAAAGGTATGCACAAAAATATATATTATTTAATTTAAAATAATAATAATAACTACTATTTGGACGAATTTAGGGATAGTGATCACAATATCATCCTCACTCCATCTCCGATTTTAAAAAATAGAAAAAAATTGGGGATCGGGGATCCCTCTCCTTATTACCCAATCGTCCCCAAATTTCTCTCTCATTAGAGTTGGGATTCAACGGGGACCCGCCCCGATAAGAATTTTTATAATCTCTAATCCCCAAGAATTACTTTTACGTTTGGTGGCAATGAAATTATATATTACCGGTCATTCTTATTCATCTTGCCACAAGCTAACTTCGATAATATATTGGGGGTCCAAAAAGGACACCAGCGACAAAATCTGAAGAGTCAAAGCTTGTTTTCTGTTCATAAATATGTGGTCCGGTGTATGTTTTGAGCTGTTTTGACAATGAGATCATCATAACGCTAGGGACAATGAGATCATCAAATTAATCAAGAACTATATATGTGACAATTACTAGCTTTCATGTATGTTTAAATGGTAACAAATTTGATGATCCCTAATCCTTAGCCTGTTGAGCACATAGGAGGCTGTTTTGAAGCTTGTCGCGGGACAATTAGAAAAACCATCGTAGTATCTCGTTGTCACCTAATTTAAAAAATTATATTTGTTTTTGAGTTAAAATCTGGATCAAAGAAGGATCCAAACGCAGCCATAGTGCAGGCAAAATGTCTTCCATGCGCTCACTACTTTCACTTCTTCCTCACCTACCTCCTTTATTTCTTCCATATATACTTTTCAAAGAGTCCATATAATTTTCCTCTATAATCATGACCTCTCATTTCTCTACCTCCTTCATTGTTTCTATCATTTAGTTTCGGTCTCCTTGCTTCAATTTAAAAATTACTTCTCGAAACCACTAATGTTGACAGGATCAATCAACATTAAATTCCAAGTTCTGAATCCTAACCTAGCTGATGGCCAAGTTTTCCTAACCATTATTTCCAAGTAAATTTACTTTCGTCCATCCGACCTGCAAACTAAAGACCTTCCAGTAGTCTCACTTGACGCCCGGCCAGTCAACCACACA
Source organism: Rubus idaeus (assembly GCA_030142095.1). Taxonomy (NCBI): domain Eukaryota; kingdom Viridiplantae; phylum Streptophyta; class Magnoliopsida; order Rosales; family Rosaceae; genus Rubus; species Rubus idaeus. Next base: position 11,353,358 of record CM057967.1, read on the forward strand.
AAACTTCAAAGTATGTAGCAAAGAATTGCCAGTTTCCTTGTATGATTACTTGCGGATCCATCAGAGCTTCTTATCTCCTCCCCTAAAAAAAAAATTTTAATCTTTGCTCGCCGGCTCCCATTATACTTATAAAGTTGTTAAAGTTCAACTAAACACTTAAACTCTAAACTCCTAACAATAAATGAGGTAAACAAACTTAGTTCACATGATCCATCTATAAATTCATACCGAGAAATAAAACAGAGCCATAAATATATAAAACCAAAACAAAAATTGGATGGTATATGACTGGTTCCTACATTGAACTGTTGAAGTTGGGTTACTGTTTTTATTTTATTTTTTATTTTTATTTTTGGACGTGAAAGCTGGGCTAGTATTATGTCAAGCTTCTGGATGGGGTCGAAAGAAAATCACATCTAGATTATTTATTTCTTTTTCCTAGATTAATTGTAAAGTGGTCTCAAGTCGTCTCAAGTCGTCTGTCCTCCAAAGAAATCACACGAGGAACCAGCACGGCAGCACCCACCTAGATTATTTATTTCTTTGTAAAACACTAAAACCTCTAATAATCACATATGTAGTTTATTTATTTCTTTGTAGCCTCAGTAAGTATATACGTACCCCATCTTCAGACTCATTTTCGCTCAGTCTCTCCCCAAAATGCTTTGCGTCCTCATTCTTGTTTTCTTTTTGCTGCTTAAAATCCCTTCTGCAACTCCGTTAAATTTTGATTTCCCCAGCTTCGGTCCACAAAACTCCAGCACTATATCCATAGAGGGGGATGCTTTTCTTGATTCCAAATTCCTCCGCCTCACCAAAAGCGCCGAGGATCAGTACAAGACTTACAGCGTTGGACGAGCCACCTACAAGCAACACTTCCTCCTCCGGGATGAAGCCACCGGAAAACTCGCCGATTTCAACACAAGTTTTAGGTTCTCCATCGATTCGCAAAATAACAGTAACTACGGTGACGGCCTCGCCTTCTTCATAGCCCCAGACGGGTCCTTACTCAACGTCCCACTAGGTGCTGGTAGCAGTCTCGGCCTACCCTTCAACATTAGCAATGCAAGTTATGAGTACCCATTTGTGGCGGTGGAGTTTGATATCTACAGTAACCCCAACGAAGCCATCAAGGATCCCGAGTTTAGGTATCTTATTGATCATGTGGGTATCGACGTCAACTCTCTCAAATCTCGCATTACAGAATATTGGGATGGAGGTATTTTGAACGGAGATATAAATACCGCTACAGTCCGTTATGATTCTAGCACAAACAATCTCAGTGTACACTTCACTACTTTTCTATCGGTAAGTTCCATTTCTTACACGGTTGATTTGAAGAAGTACTTGCCCGATAGAGTCATTGTTGGTTTCTCTGCCTCAACGGGTGCTTCTTTTGCCCTGCATAAGATCATCTCCTGGAATTTTACTTCTTCACTTGATGAATCACTACCCATAGCACCCATACCAGCAGTCGCAGCCCCTCCGACAAGCCCCGCGTCAAGTCCTACTCCGGAGCCAACAGCAACAGTAGATCTAGTTCCTGGGCCAGACGCCAAGCCAAGAAATAAACACAAGATAAAACTACAAGTTGGGATGGGTGTCGGTGGAGGTATTATCTTGGTTGTTGTGTTGGCTTACTTAGTCTTCTTCATCTTTCGGGCGAAGACAGAAAAATGGGAAAGTGATGAAGATCCTATGGTTCATGGCTCGATTGACGAAGAATTTGACGAAGGGACTGGTCCGAAGATGTTTTCGTACAAGGAATTGGCCTGTGTGACCAATAATTTTGCAGAGGAAGAAAAACTTGGACAGGGAGGGTTTGGTGGTGTTTACAAGGGCTTCTTTAAAGACTCGAACACATACGTTGCTGTTAAGAGGATGTCAAAGGGATCTGAACAAGGGATTAAGGAGTATGCAGCAGAAGTAAGAATCATCAGTCGACTTAGCCATCGGAATCTCGTGAAGCTCATCGGTTGGTGCCACAAAAAGAGACTTCTACTTGTCTACGAGTTGATGCCCAATGGCAGCTTAGAATCTCATTTGTACAAACAAGGAAGATCGTTAGATTGGGACAAGAGATACAAAATTGCTCAAGGCTTGGCTGCTGCGTTGCTATACCTACACCAAGAATGCGAACAATGTGTGTTGCACAGAGATATTAAATCCAGCAATGTTATGTTGGATCCAGATTTCAATGCCAAACTTGGAGATTTTGGGTTAGCTCGACTTGTCGATCATGGCAGACAGTCGCAAACCACGATTGTGGCTGGAACCATGGGGTACATTGCTATGGAATATTTTACCACAGGAAAGGCTAGCAAGGAATCAGATGTCTACAGCTTCGGAGTTGTTGCTTTGGAAATAGCTTGTGGGAGAAAACCTTTCGATTCCAACTTTGAAGGAAAACAAATCCATATTGTGGAGTGGGTTTGGGAGCTTTATGGCGAAGAGAAAATCCTTGAAGCAGCCGACCCGAAATTGTGTGGTGATTTTGATGAGAAACAGATGGAGTGCTTAATGGTTGTTGGGATGTGGTGTGCTCATCCGGATTACAATTCCAGGCCTCCAATACAACAAGCAATTCAGGTGCTTAACTTTGAACTTCCTTTGCCCAGTCTCCCATCAAAGATGCCTGTGGCCTTTGCTCATTCAGCGTCATTCTCCATCTCGTCCACTGATACTTCTTCACAATTCACTTCATCTTCTACTGGTACGAACTGTTACCAATCAGCATCACTTCGGTAAGAAAACCAAGTCAAGTATAATAACTGTGGAAGCATAATTAGTATTTTCTGTAATTTTTTTTTGGATTGTTGTATGTCTAAACGTATGCGCTCTACTCAGACCCAAAAAAGAAAAAAGAAAAAAAAAGGTATGCACTCTACGGTATTATGGGATTTGTAATGTTAATATATGTACTGTATAGAAGTACTGTATTGACAAAATTCAAATAACTATTTGTTCCCGTGTTTTATTTCAAGTTAGAATTTCAGGCAAACTAACTAATGTCACGAATGAAATCCACAGTTAACTGTGGGCACTGAAAGTTAAGACATCTCTTCCACCATTGGCTTACATTTTATCTTCATCCAAAAAACATAGAAAAGGATAGATTTTTTTGAGGTCCATCGAGTGGATTTAGCCTGGTTTCACCAACTAATAGTAATATTAATGTGGAACTATAGGCCTATAGCTAAACAAAGACGCATCATTTTTAAACATAGACGTACTAACGCCCGCAACTCCGTTAACCATTGATTCCAACACCGTTAACTTTTAATGCCCAATGGACCTTAGGAATTAGGATAACCTCCCTCTATCAACTTGCAGAGATTAAAATATGTCTCCGTCTTTGGACATTTCTAAGATAAAACTCTCATAGGCCGTGGCGTGCTGGGTCTTTGCTCAATTGCTCATAGCCTTATAGTGGATGTAAAATATTAGTACTCTTAGGGCATGTTTGGTTGGAGGATTTTGTAGCATGGGAAAGGAAACTCATTCCTTCAACCATGATTCTTGTGTTTGGAACAAACAAGGAAAGGAAAATGAATGCCAAGGGAAGGGAAATTTGGGTGGAAACTCTTTCCCTCCACCCAAGGATGGAATCAGTTTCCCTTCCCATGGGAAAGGCTTTAATGCAATAGGTTAGGACAAAATTATCCATACTTATACTTCTTTCAACTTTTTTTTCTTTTTAGTAATGAGGGTATTGTTGGAAAATTACTAGAGTATTGATTCACTTCCCTACAAGACCCAAACACTGTAATGGAAATTAAATAATGGATACCAATTACATTCATGGTCTTTCCAAACACTAGAAAGGAAAGTTGGTGGGAAATTTAATTTCCCTTCCCATGGGAAAGTGAAAGGGATTCACTTTCCTTTCCCTTCCATTCCGCGAACCAAACGAGGGGAAGATCATTGGAAAATAGACCCGGTTTGTTGAATCGCGGCCCGCCTCGCTTACAATCCGCCCCGATCCTCATTTTAGCTTAATGAGTTCTTAATCGGGTGGGTTCAAGTCAACCCGGAGCCTGTTTTCCACCCGCTATTATTATATTTTTCTTTGCAATATATATATATATATATATATATATATATATATAATGTAGGACAAGAAATTAGTCAATTTATCCCTAAAAGAATTAAAATAAATAAGCGGCAAAAAATCAAGAACAATTATTGGATGATTGGAAATTCAAGGTTTATGAGGTTGCTAACTTCTGAAATATTTAGAAAGTTCTAGTTTTGGACTTTTCAGGTGACTCTTGCGAAAAATTGAATTTTGACTGTGAATCTGGTTTGGCTTAACTTTGGGCTGCAATGTTCGTTTTCATTAGTCTATACTGTTGTTCCTAATCATGTGGTTGACCTAGTGAAGCTGCTGAAAACTCATGGTTTTAGTGCAGCTGCTGAAAGTATAGCTAAGGATGTGCAAGCTGCTAAGGAAGAAACAAAGGCCCAGTTGCAAAGTTGTAGCTGACAAGCACCATAGAGTTAAAGTGTTCCGAGAAGGGGATTCAATGATGGTGTTCTTGAGGAGGACATAGATTTTCTGTTGGTACTTATGGCAAGCTGAAGCCAAGGAAGTATGGTTCGTACAAGGTGCTGAAGAAGATAAATGACAATGCTTATGTTGTTGCACTTCCAGAGTCCATGAGAATTTCCAACACCTTTAATGTTGCTGACCTGCATAAGTTTCATGAAGATGAGTCTCTTTATCCTGACAATAAATCAGGGTCAAGTTCTTCTGAAGTGGAGGAGACTGATGTAAAACGCTTAGCGGAGATGATCGAAGAATAGATGAACCGAAGCAAAAGCAAACCCGGTACTATTCAAATTTAGCGTTCTAACTCCAAATAACAATCATAATATGTTTTCGAGAAGGGAACAGTGAGACGAAGCAAACACTAGATTTTTTGTTAATGTATGACCTTTTCTAGGCATTTGAGGTCATTTTGGGTCTCAAAATAGCATTTTAGTATTTTAGTAATTTTTGAAAAGTTTTTAGTTTTTGCTATTTTATTTTTAATTAAATCTGTGGGTTTGATTAGAGGTTTTGTTTGCGCCCTAGGGTTTCTTTTCATAAATAAGCAAACGGAAAGACGGAATAGAAAAGGGAATCATGAGATCTATAAGACTCACTTTAGTGAGCCCCATTAGATTTTAGGCCTAATAAATTGATTTTCTAAATCCGATTCAACATTTAAGTTTTAGAAGATAATCTTTTTATTTTAAGATTTTATTTTCCTTTTAAGTTTAGATGTTTTCTTGATTTGAAGGACTTTAGGGTTCCTTGTTAGATTATGTTTAGGACTTTGACGCATATATAATCATCATCTATGTTTTATATTATTCAGTTTATCATATCATCAAATTCAATAAAGTTTAGAGATTTTCTTTACTTTTACTGGTCTTTACCAATTTTATCTTTTTAACGTTTAGACGCTAGTTTTACCCGTCTTATCTTGTGACCGCCGTTGTGTCAATATATATATATATATATATATATATATATATATGACTCAAAATTTGATATTATACCAAATAAGTAATTAGTTTGTGACTGATCATGATTAACATCAAGGTGAAAATGGAGACACCGATTCACAAATGATTAACGGGTAGTAATGAATTTGAAAAGAAAAAAGAAAATAAAAATATGAACGGGTGTTATTGGGTTTCAATAGATAACTAGTTAAGCTTAACAGGTTGACCCATTAACAACTGAACAAAGTCAACAAACTAACAAAGTAACAATCCGCTCGCAAGTCAATGAGTAGAAGAAGTCCAACACATTGTCTTCTTTGTTTTTTGGACAAAGCTTGTCTGAATACCACTAAATTAAAATAGAGTATGAAGATCAATTTAAACAACGATTGAATTTAACTTTGTTCAAGTTGTCGCATATATCACCGATCCTCAAGAATTATTTTTACGTTTGGTGGCAACGAGATCACCAGTCATTCTTATTCGTCTTGACGCAAGCTAGCTTCGATATATTCAATATATTGAGGGACTAAAAAGGACACCGTAGACAAAATATGAAGAGTCAAAGCTGGTGGTTCGTTAATTTGAGGTCTGGTTGTATATATAATTACTTATGGATCCAGCAGAGCTGCCTATCTCCTCCCTTAGAAAAACAATTAAAAAAATTTGTATTGTTTTTAATTATATATTCTTTTATTTGTTAACTATAATATTGTATGCATGCAAGTGGACTCTGATCATAATTAAAGTAGTTAGCTGGGTATATATATGGTTCGCAACTTGCACAAAGAAATGAAGAATGAGACTTTTTTAGAGAAACGATTATTTAGATTGAAATAGCAAAAGTATATAATGAGGGAGGCATAAAACATAACCTCGTGTATGATTACAACAAACATACAGAAAAACACCATCAATAATAGAGAGAGACTTCTCAAACCACTAGTGATCATACAAGTGTTCCCACTTGCTCGAAAAACAATGAGTCCACAAATGGCTACTCGATTAGTTTTGAGATAACAGCTATCGATCGAAGAAAAATCACCTACGCAGAGGCATACTAAACTAGTTAAAAGCTCAATTTCTTCATGCAGATGTGATCGCCCGTATTTAATACCGGCGATCCCATGTCTCATCCTCCCACTCGGAGGCAGCGTCCAATTCGCTATGACCCGCCGCCGCCCAAGGACAGGCTTATCACCCCGAAAGAAAAGTTTAATGACCATACTTTTCATTTTCACAATCGGAGGCAACAACCATTTAATAATAACATGGTATCTCACAATGGCAGACAGTGCACACGGGGTGCGATAACCGGAGCAAGAACTAAAAATCTTAAACCCACGAGGGTAAGCCATGCTAGCAGGGAATAAAAAGCAACTACAAATTAACACAATAACAAAATAATAATAAAAAAAGCAACTGGCAAACAGAAGCACAAACAGCCTCGGGAAAGCAAAGCCACGCCTCCCCGCACTACCACTTCCACACACCAGCAACAATACCACCACCGGATCACCGCCGTCAGCCAAGACCCACACCAACATGTCTATGGCCACGACATGGAAAGAACAAAGGATCCAACCATGGATAATGAACCGCAAGCAATAACCATAATCAAAAGTACAAAGCTGAAATTGCAAAAGGAAAAAAAAGGACAAATCCGGCCTACTGGCCATCATGGGATCCGAATAACCAAAAAATGCATTCCAGGATCTACCTATCACCGGCCTGAACCAAAGCACCTGCATCAAAACCTTGGTGACGCCACCTGTCGCCGCCATCACTGATGTGAACGTAAAATACGTTCACAAAGTGCTCTAAATACTTGGATGGATGCTATTCTGAAAGCTTATTTGTCGGTTTAATGTTTGTTTTCGTGTTTTCAAGGAAAATATGTGAAAAATGCTAATTTACACATAAAAGGTGATTTTTGGAGATTTACCGCGCAATTTCGGAAAGTCAACCGTGACTTTTCGATTATCTGATGACACCGGTCATTATTTGGAAGTGGAATATAACATTGTACGAAGATTTCGAAAGACGTTTCGAATCCCGGCAATTTTGCCGGCGAACCACCACTCACGGAGGCGTAACCACCACACGCAGTGGTGAAACATATTTTTAATCTCCACTTTATTTTCCCTTGTTTATATTTTATATTTATTCTTTTATTTATTTATTTTTATTATAGTATTTATTTTATTATTTTATTTATTTATTATTTCATTTCTTTTTTGTTTATTTTTGTTTTGTTTATTTCTCTCTTTGTTTGCATTTGCAGCAGCCATGTTACCCATGTTACCCAGCCACCACCGAGCTCACTCCACCGGCAGCATCTCCAGCTAGCTTCCACCATCGCACTCACTCCTTCAATTTGAATTCAAATTCATCAATCCACCATCACTTGCACTGCTATTGTTTCTCTTTAAATACCAGAAACTATTCTAGTTTTCTTCAGCCGGGGTTCATCCCTGCGCTCACAAATCTTTCCCCTTCTTTTCCTCCCCACCTCTCTGGCGTCCGTGCTTGGCTCACCTAGCCAAGCCTTCTGTTCTTGCCCCTATACCCTCTGATCATTCTCTACACTCAAAGCGTCCGTGTACAGGGAAACTCCTCCCTGTGCCTTCTCTTCTCCCCAATCCTCTGTTCTCGTTCTTTTTCTTCTCAGTCAATCACAAACCATAATCATCAATTAATCAATCACCATCTTCTTCCCCTCTTCCATAATTAATCAACTGCAATTTCACAATTCACAATCACAATCACCATCACAATCACTCAAACATCACTTACCTGCAATTTTGGTTAATTAATCTTAATCTTTCTCCTCGGGTACGAGTCTTCACCATCTGCTACCATCACGGCCTCATGCCCAGTCCACCGCTGCCGTGATCTCTCAAGCACAGCCGGCGCCGTCGCTATTCCTCTACACCGCACAAGCCCGGATCAGCGCCGGCATCCACTTCGACGTTTCCAATCTCTCCGTCGACCCAAGCAAGCCCGTGCCTGCCATCTGCTCTGCCCCGATCCCGGTTGGCGTCCTGTTCTCACCACCGGACTCTCTCTCTCTCTCTCCTCGAAACTACCGAAACCAGCTGGTGCCTATGCCTTGCGCTCCTCGCCGTTTCTCGCCATCGATCTCCGCGCACGGTCCGCCCGCCAACAAGCCGCCGTCCCTCACCGTCGTGATGCCTACTCACCACCGCAGCTGCCATCGAGCCACAAGCCTAATCCAGCACCGCCGCCATCATCAATTACTGCTGCTATTCCCAGTCCGCGACGCCGGCAGTGCTGCGCCGTTTCCGAGCCCGTGCTCTCTATCTGTTCTGCCACGATTTCATCCTGCCGCACCGTCTGCAATCCGGCCACACCAGCCATGCCGCGTCTCACCGGAGCCATATCTCACCTCCAACCTGAGCCTTGTGTCTCTCTTCCATCTGCTGCGAAGAAAAGAAAACAAGAACAGAAGCAATGAAAGAGATGAGGTCTGTGCGGGTTGAAGAGAAAAGAATTAAGAAAGAAAGAAGAGATGTGGACTCGCGTTGAAAAGTCAATGTCAAACCATGGGCTTGGACCGGAAAGAGAAAGAAAAGGGTGGGCTGCTTCTTATTTGGGCCTCCAAGCCCAATTGCAAAAGTCCAAAGGCCCAAATCGAATTTGCTAAGTGCACCCGAGCTCCCGAACCTTCACGAATACCGGCGAGTCCGATCAGCTCCCTCGCCGGAATTAAATGAGCACTTCTCTCAAACTCAATTTATTTATATTTGTTGTGTGATTTATTTGATTTATTTGTATTTTGAATATTTGATTGATTTGATATTTGTGTGTTTATTTATTTTATGAAAAACCCAAAAATATGTTATTTGATTCATTTGTGTGTTAGTTTAAATTGCATCTTAATTTGTTTTGTTCTTGTTTTATTTTATTCGTTTTCAAAAATATTAAAAACCAAAAATATTTCTTTTTATTTAATTCTTGTTTTCAAAAGAATTTCAAAAACCCAAAAATACACACCTTTGTATATATTGTATATTTTTGTAATTAGAAACAATATAGTTTAATTAATTTTGTGACATTAAAAAAGTAAATAAACAATCCTCTGTGGGAAAAACCTTTACTTCCCATTATACTATTCAACGACAAATTGTTAGGAAGTTTAGGTAATATTAATGACGTCGGTAAAACCGCATATCATTTTGGCGCCGGCTCGCCGGGGATTGTTTTTACTATTTACTTTTTTTACTTTTTACTGTTTACTATTTGTAAATAATACTTGTAAATAATACTTACTAATTATACTTGTATATATTGTTACACTTAGTAATTATACTTAGGTATCCTGAATACTGTTAATTATTTAAGTTGTTGTAGGTTGTAATTTGAACGGAAATAGGTAAGGTCCTTTTATTAATATTGGCCTAAACCCTTCATTTGTACCGTAAGGTCACTTGAGGTTGAGGGCGGCCTTTATTAACACTTGGAGAATTGTCGAACACTTAAGTGCTTTCTCAACTGAGTAAGGGGCACATGAATGGTGTCTAGATATGATCAAGACTCTGGGTGACGGGTTTGTAAAATTGGATTCAGAGGACTTGTCCACTAAATGAATCCTGCCTCTCGCTTATCTCTTGTGATCTGGCCATTCGCCTTCTGAAAACACGGAAAGTCATTTACGTCAAGATATTGCACCTAGGCCGTACGTCCACCTTGAATTACCGCTTGGAATCAACTTTGTTCTTAACTATATTTTGGACAATTTAACATTACTTGTAAATAAAATATATTTAGACATAGGAAATTTTATTTATTCATTTTGTATAGATAATTTGTGACATTATTTTTAATTTTGTAAATATTTTGTTTTTAACTTGTAAATTTTATTACTAACCTTTTAATTTTTATAGGGAATAATCCGGGTTATTCGGAATTTTTACCACATACATCGGAGCATACGTTTAGGAAGTCAAGGTTGAAAAACCTTGAGGTTGATGTCTTGTTGGTGATTTTTCGGTTTCCTCGGGAGTAAAAAGGTAAGTTTCCTTTTCACTTTTGTTATTAATTTGTTTTAAAAAAAAAAATAAAAAAATAATAAAAAAATAAAAAAGAAAAATTTTAATTGTAAATAAAAAAAAAAGAGTGTGTTTGTTCGTTTTACTGTTTTGTAATTATTTATTTTCACTTTTTATAATTACTGTTTGTTTTGGGCTTGTTGTAGTTATTTGTTATTGGGCCTTAGGCCCATTCGTTTGTGTGATTGGTTAGGGTTTTTGGTTTCGTAAAATTAAAAAATAAAAAAAATAAAATAAAATTTTGGCCCATTGGGCTCGTGTCATTCACGAAGCCCAAAACCCTTAACCCAAGCCCATTTAGTGTGTCGGGCCTATTCGTTTTTAGGCCCATTAGTTTAAGCCCACCAATAATGGGCCGGAGTTTTCTTTGGCCCAGGCCCACTTTAAGGCCCAAACCATTTCGATGGCCCAAGCCCGTTTAAAGTGTCGGCAACCTTTGCGCGTGTTTCACACGCGTTTTCACTGTTTACTTTACGACTTTTCGTAAAGTATTAAAAAAATAAAAATAAAAAAATAGAAAATAGAAAATAAAAAAAAATTGATTGGGCCGACGCACGACTTTTGCGTCGGCCGATTTGTTTAATAAGCCGCATGCGTTTTCACTGTACGCTTTGCGACTTTCGTCGCCCGATCCGCAATTTGCGGGTCTTCTGTCTCTGGCACGTGTGCGAGCGTGTGCGCGTCTTTCCCCTTCCCTTCTGTTTGCGTTAGTTTCCTTAGGTCATTTCGCGTTTCCCTTAGTCTCTCTCTCTCTCTCTCGTTTTCTCTCGTTGTTCTTCGTGTTCTTCATCTGTTCTTCAGTTTTCCCAGAAAATCTCCCAAATCCAGAAAAGCTTTCCTCCTTCCCAAACCAGAAATGGCCAAGAGAGTAAATTCTTTCAGTGAGTTATTTCAGGCAGGTCCTTCAGAGAACCCGATCTTTGAAGGCTTGGCTGAAATAATTCCACCGAGCATGCTCAATAGCGCCGATGCTAGCATGCCGACCCAGCCACAACCACAACCGCAGCCACTACCCCAAGCACCAGTCCTGGTTGCTGATCCACCCGCCGAGCCGGAAGCCGCTCCTGTCAATAGGAGACTTCCGAGGACGAAATACACCAAGGCTCAGAGAGATGCACTTGCAGCTTTCTTTGCGGTGTATTCTCACCCCACGAAACCACAACGAAAAAGATTTGGTTCAAAAATCGAACTACAAGAAGACCAAGTCTACTATTGGGGGTCGAGAAATAGGAAGAAGTTCGGTATCCAGTCTTCCGAGCAGCGTATTGCCGAGCTAGAGAAAAGAAACGATCAGCTGGTGAGAAAAAACGAGGAGCTTCAAATGCAGAATCAAAGACTCGTTGATGCTCTCCACAGCGGCATCTGTCCCAATTGCGGAGGTCCTGTTCCGCACTCAGATGTGCCTAGGCGAAGGCTCGAAGTTGTTCCTCCAGAACAAGAGCCTCTTCTCGAGTTGTCCGATGATTCGATCGACATGGACCACTTGAGAAGGGATGTGCGGAGCCTCATGCCTACACTAGTCGAGCGCCCATCCTTACCTATTCCATCTGACCATCTTCCGGGACCTGCTCACGATCTTGTCGGAGTCCACACCGACTTGATCTCGGATATCGCCCGCAAGGCCAAGCACGAGCTCATGCTCATGGCCACTGCCGGTTTTCCTTTGTGGATATCTTCGCCGACTCCCGACACTTCTATTCATCCCAAGACTCTAAATAGGGCCGAGTACTTGCGAGTGTTTCAACGTGGCGAGCCTGCGCCATACTTCAAATCGAAATCCTCGAGACACTCTGCAACCATCCATCTTCATCCGACCACCATCGTTGAGATCTTAATGGATGTTGGTCGATGGTTGCCCGTCTTCTGTAGCATGATCACAAACGCTCAACTGTTGGAGATCCTACCCTCCGACAACGCAGTAGGCTACGAGGACCAGAAGCAAGTGATGTCGGCCGAGTTTCTGGTGGCATCTAACATCGTTTCGACTCGTGAAGTCCAGTTCGTTCGGTACTCTCAATTACAACTGGATGGAAGTTGGATCATTGTGGATGTCTCCGTGGATGAATTGCGCTCAAATCCGAAGCCTTCAGTGAGATCGATTTGCCGAAAGCGCCCCTCCGGATGTTTGATTCGAGACTTGCAGAATGGATCTTCCTTAGTCACTTGGGTGGAGCACGTGGATGTGCGCGAAAAGGAGATGAAGGCCATTTTCGAACCCTTTGTCCATTCTGGGTTCGCTTTTGGTGCAAAGCGTTGGATCTCAACTCTCCAACGACAAGCCGAACGCTACATGTGCGTCACAGGGATCCACACTTCACCCGGTGACTCTATCATTTCGCCCGAAGGAAAAAGAGGCCTAGCGGAATTGGCAAACCAGATGGCGATCTGTTTCTTCAACGACATCAGTAACTCCACGTATCATCACTGGACTTGTTCAAACCGAACAAGAGACACTCGAATGGAGGTCAGGACCAACAAGCGAAGGGGAGATCCGAGCAAGCCCCCTGGAGTCAATTGTACTGCTGGTTGTTCGGTCGTGCATCTATCCCACCACACCAGGATCTTTGAGTTCCTCAAAGATGTGCATACGAGACCGCTGTGGGATAGTATGTCGATGGACAGCTCGGTGCGTCTGCTAGCAAATTTCACCATCGGTCTTGACCCGCGGAACCAGATTTCGGTGCTCGCCATAGATAGTCACAACGACTTCCTCATTCTTCAGGAGTGTTGCACCGATGCAACGGGGTCGTCTGTGATTTATGCGCCGATCAACCATTCCATTCTCCAGTGTTTGTTATGTGGAGTTCAACCGGAGCCATTTCCACTTATGTCTTCAGGCTTCTCCATTCTGCCAAACGTATCCGGAGCTGTTCTTGATGGAACACTACTGACTATGGTGTTCCAGATCTCGGTGAAGGCTACATCAGCTAAATCTGCCGTGGAGTCGGCAACTACACTCGTCCAGGACACATTGAAACGGATCAGTGCCGCACTCAACTAAGGAGCAAACGTTGGATGCAAGGCCCTGCTAGCCTTGTTTGTGACTGTTGGTGACTTGCTTCGGGAGGAGCTTCACGATCTACAAAGGGGAGTTTTTCTTTTACTTATCTGTTTTTCATTTGTATATATGTTGTGTGTTTACTTCTGTTTATTTTTATTTGTGTGTTTATTTCTGTATGTGTGTTTAAATTCAATAACCATACTTGAATTTTTCATTTTCGTGAAATATCTGTCTATCATTGAGGACAATGTTTAATTCAAGTGTGGGGGAAGGTTTATTAAAAAGAAAAGAAAAAAATTTGAAAAATTTGAAAAATTCAAAAAAATATTTTACTTGTTTTCGTTTTCTACTGTAACGGTATCTCGACTAGATCATACTCACTCCTTTGGTAGCGTTGAACCTACCATTGCACTAAGTGAGTCCCTGTGGTCACGTATTGTTACGTAAATTGAAAAAAATCAAAAAAAATCAAAAAAATCAAAAATTACAAAAATATTTGCTTCTGTTTTCTGTTTTTGTGTGTTTATTTGTGGTGTGTTTTGTTCTTTCCAATCCCGATGATGAATTGAGTTTAATTGTTGTGATTAGGAGAATGTTTATTATATGTCAAGGCTTTGTGTGATTTGTTTTGGATTTAATTTGCATAACTTGTGATTGCTCGAAATTCCATGTTCACATAACCTGTGTTGATTAATTGATTGCAATCTGAGAAGCACATTTGAACATACATTGTCATGCATACCCAGAAATTGTGAGAATTTGAGCCTGTTGAATATTCACATGTATGCATTATTCATATATTTACTCGTTCTTCATGTGTGCACAATTCATGAGTTTTTGAACCTAGAACTTGCTCATTGACCTCTCGAAACTTTTTATTAATCTGTGATGAATTGAAAATGATTAAGGCATTAGTTGAGCACCATGGCCAAATATTCACCATCCATTTAAACACGAACTTTAGGAATCCCCTTTTGAACTTATCACTCATTAGCCGTTTCTTTTGTTCACCCACACCATCTCACCTTTGTTTTATTGTGTTTGCAAGACAATGATAGTGACTTCTTGTGTTCTTATGCTTCGGATGTATAGTATGTACCAAAAGGCAAGTGTGGGGGTGTATTTATTTTGTTGTATTTGTTCAAAGAAAGAAAAAAGAAAAGAAAAAAGAAGGAATAAAATTCCTCAAGAAAAGAAAAAAAAAAGAGTGGAAAAGAAAAGAAAAAGAAAAATGCCACAAAAATATAGTTATTTTCTTGTATTGTTTTAATTTCAATAAAAGGTTGGAGGAAAATAGGAAAGTTGTTTCGGGTTTAGCATAGGTATGAGTTTCAAAGTCGTTGATTTGTCTTGCAAACATGTGGAACATTTATCATTTCTAGTCTTTCCCTTCCATTTACCATTTACCATTCATTCACCCTTTGGCCCCATTACACCATTGAAAGCCCTTATGATTTAATGATTTGTGGATTAATTGTGGAGAGTTGGTTAATGAGCAAGCTTATGGGAACATTACTTGTGTAATTGTTATGAGAGTAAACACTTAACCCTAAACACTGAGCGGAAATATTTAGTGAATCTTGTGAGTTTTAGTGGTTAATGTTGTTCATATGTGCCTATTTGATTGCTTGAAATTAATTGTACACTTGGTTTTCACATACTTCACCCGAGCACGAATGAGATGTCCATGTTAAATACTTAGCAAATTCGTGAGCCTTGGTATATAGTTTTTATTCTCCTGATTATAATTCTTTGAACTCGTTGAGGGTTATGGTTGGAAAGAATTTCTGTTTTGTGTTTCCCTTTCTGTTTTTGTGTTGTTCTGTTTTTAGTTCTGTGTTTGCTAGAGGACTAGCAAAAGTTCAAGTGTGGGGGTGTGATGTGAACGTAAAATACGTTCACAAAGTGCTCTAAATACTTGGATGGATGCTATTCTGAAAGCTTATTTGTCGGTTTAATGTTTGTTTTCGTGTTTTCAGGGAAAATATGTGAAAAATGCTAATTTACACATAAAAGGTGATTTTTGGAGATTTACCGCGCAATTTCGGAAAGTCAACCGTGACTTTTCGATTATCTGATGACACCGGTCATTATTTGGAAGTGGAATATAACATTGTACGAAGATTTCGAAAGACGTTTCGAATCCCGGCAATTTTGCCGGCGAACCACCACTCACGGAGGCGTAACCACCACACGCGGTGGTGAAACATATTTTTAATCTCCACTTTATTTTCCCTTGTTTATATTTTATATTTATTCTTTTATTTATTTATTTTTATTATAGTATTTGTTTTATTATTTTATTTATTTATTATTTCATTTCTTTTTTGTTTATTTTTGTTTTGTTTATTTCTCTCTTTGTTTGCATTTGCAGCAGCCATGTTACCCATGTTACCCAGCCACCACCGAGCTCACTCCACCGGCAGCATCTCCAGCTAGCTTCCACCATCGCACTCACTCCTTCAATTTGAATTCAAATTCATCAATCCACCATCACTTGCACTGCTATTGTTTCTCTTTAAATACCAGAAACTATTCTAGTTTTCTTCAGCCGGGGTTCATCCCTGCGCTCACAAATCTTTCCCCTTCTTTTCCTCCCCACCTCTCTGGCGTCCGTGCTTGGCTCACCTAGCCAAGCCTTCTGTTCTTGCCCCTATACCCTCTGATCATTCTCTACACTCAAAGCGTCCGTGTACAGGGAAACTCCTCCCTGTGCCTTCTCTTCTCCCCAATCCTCTGTTCTCGTTCTTTTTCTTCTCAGTCAATCACAAACCATAATCATCAATTAATCAATCACCATCTTCTTCCCCTCTTCCATAATTAATCAACTGCAATTTCACAATTCACAGTCACAATCACCATCACAATCACTCAAACATCACTTACCTGCAATTTTGGTTAATTAATCTTAATCTTTCTCCTCAGGTTCGAGTCTTCACCATCTGCTACCATCACGGCCTCATGCCCAGTCCACTGCTGCCGTGATCTCTCAAGCACAGCCGGCGCCGTCGCTATTCCTCTACACCGCACAAGCCCAGATCAGCGCCGGCATCCACTTCTGACGTTTCCAATCTCTGCCGTCGACCCAAGCAAGCCCGTGCCTGCCATCTGCTCTGCCACGATCCCAGTTGGTGTCCTGTTCTCACCTCGAAACTACCGAAACCAGCAGGTGCCTATGCCTTGCGCTCCTCGCCGTTTCTCGCCATCGATCTCTGCGCACAGTCCAGCCGCCAACAAGCCGCCGTCCCTCACTGTCGTGATGCCTACTCACCACCGCAGCTGCCATCGAGCCACAAGCCTAATCCAGCACCGCCGCCATCATCAATTACTGCTGCTATTCCCGGTCCGCGACGCCGGCGAGTGCTGCGCCGTTTCCGAGCCCGTGCTCTCTATCCGTTCTGCCACGATTTCATCCCCGCCGCACCGTCCGCAATCCGGCCACACCAGCCATGCCGCGTCTCACCGGAGCCATATCTCACCTCCAACCTGAGCCTTGTGTCTCTCTTCCATCTGCTGCGAAGAAAAGGAAACATGAACAGAAGCAATGAAAGAGATGAGGTCTGCGGGTTGAAGAGAAAAGAATTAAGAAAGAAAGAAGAGATGTGGACTCGCGTTGAAAAGTCCATGTCAAACCATGGGCTTGGACCGGAAAGAGAAAGAAAAGGGTGGGCTGCTTCTTATTTGGGCCTCCAAGCCCAATTGCAAAAGTCCAAAGGCCCAAATCGAATTTGCTAAGTGCACCCGAGCTCCCGAACCTTCACGAATACCGGCGAGTCCGATCAGCTCCCTCGCCGGAATTAAATGAGCACTTCTCTCAAACTCAATTTATTTATATTTGTTGTGTGATTTATTTGATTTATTTGTATTTTGAATATTTGATTGATTTGATATTTGTGTGTTTATTTATTTTATGAAAAACCCAAAAATATGTTATTTGATTCATTTGTGTGTTAGTTTAAATTGCATCTTAATTTGTTTTGTTCTTGTTTTATTTTATTCGTTTTCAAAAATATTAAAAACCAAAAATATTTCTTTTTATTTAATTCTTGTTTTCAAAAGAATTTCAAAAACCCAAAAATACACACCTTTGTATATATTGTATATTTTTGTAATTAGAAACAATATAGTTTAATTAATTTTGTGACATTAGAAAAGTAAATAAACAATCCTCTGTGGGAAAAACCTTTACTTCCCATTATACTATTCAACGACAAATTGTTAGGAAGTTTAGGTAATATTAATGACGTCGGTAAAACCGCATATCAATCACCAAATCACAGAGGCTCCAACCCAAGCCGCCAGAACCACCCCCACCGCCGATAAGCCACCACGAACACAAGGCCAGAAGCGACCCGACCCCGATCCGAACAGCAATCCCAACACCACCATAGCCGAGCCACGAGCTAGCAGAACCGATCCAACTGCACGTCGATCCAAAATAGCGTCACCCCATTGAACGACCCCCACCCAACTTCGGCAGCTCCGTCAATATCTTGGGACGCCGGCAAAGCCAAAGTGGATCCGAACCGCAAGCCTCCCTCCAGCACCACCGCACTCGACCCCATCATTGATGACCGAGATCGCCCCTAGGATCCCGTACCTCTGCCCATCGTTGCGGCCATGCCCACCCCCAGACCGGAGCACATCGACCAGGAGGTCGAGGCTCACCGCCGGGAGGAGCACGACGATTTGACACAGGTGCGTGAGGCACGTTCTAGCCGTCTGTCTCTCGCAAATTTTCCTAGTTAAACCCTATTTCAAATAACTCAGTCCTCGCCGAGCTTTTGATTGAAGAATGAGACTTTTCTTCTGCTAGTTTTTTTTTTTTTTTTTTGCAGTGAGAATTCTATATGAAATTTTTTTTTTTTAAATCTATTTGAAATTAAACACAATTACAATCTTAGAATGGACCATCATCATGAGTGCTCTCAGGTGCTATTGCAAGCTAAGATAGCTTATATTTATCATCAATGGGTAAATTATGGTACAGTAGTGATATATGTCATACATTTATTTACTATTTTTTTAAACAAAAAATTACATGTAATTGAACCAAGATTACTACATTGACAACAAAGTTACCACATTCATTTTACAATGTTTACATTTTAGCTTTTACCATTTTAGTTTTTTTCCCTTGAACAAAAATAGTTCAATACCATTATTCACAAACTTGTAACAAGGTCGTAGATGAAGTAATCACCTCTAATAAAACAAAGATTACACACAAAAAAACTCAGAAGAAGAGAAAATGCAGAGAATAGAAGAGAAAATGCAGAGAAGAAGAAGAAGAAGAAGAGAGAGATCTGAGAAAGAGGAGAATGAGGCTGCTATTTATAGGAGAATGGAGAGAAAGTAGAAGACAATGAAAGAAATAAAGAAAGAAAAGAAAGAAAGAGAAGTGGAATGTGAGTGGTAGAAAAGAAATGGTGAGTGGAATGGTGGAAATGTAGTCATATGGCAGTTAACCATTTATTTAAATAAAAGAAATCAAACACTAATGGTGTGGGAAGAAAGAAACAAACATGGTGTGGTGAGATGGATGACAATATGGTGGTGAGTGCAGCAATAAGAATAAAAGAAAATGAAATAATTAAAAAGCATACAGCACTGAGCTATGCCCACTTAGAACGGAATAGTACACGTTTGAACGGTTAGATGATTCTGAAATTTTAACCCAGAATACCTAACATCCACATGCAGCGTGTGCCAAAAATACATATAGATCTGTCGGTGCAGGTGGGAGATATGCACCTCCAAAGTGGACTGATCTGCAAAGGCAGATTCTCCGAAAATGGGCTTGGGCCTTTCCTTCATGCTTTGTGGACTTGGGCTTTCTTTCATGCATTGGGGTCTTCATCTTGGGCATTATGGCAGCTCACCTCTTAATGGGCCTCGAAAAAGCCCATTAGACTTGGTAAATTTCAGAGTTCCGATTTTCTGCACGTATTCACATTTATACATCATTTAGGGACTCAAATATGAAAACTAAGCAAAAATAGCAAAGTTACAATTAAATCATAGCCAAATAGTAGGGAAAATACATTAAAAACGTCACACTTTGTGCTCCTATCATCCGACAAAACTCCACCGGAAAACGCACTGACTTCACCACAAACTTCACATTCGTGATCGACTCTCTCGGCTAAGCATCCTACGGTGACGATCTGACCTTCTTCATAGCGCCAAACGGTTCATTGCTCAACGCCACAGTAGGTGACAATGAGTTAACCTGCTAAACTTGTTTGTCTTGTCGCAAGCTTTTAAATGATATACCATGGGCCCAAATTTGGACATTAATTAGATGCAAAATTTATGATGGCACGATGTTAGTTCTTATTCATCCTGAATTTGTCTGTACAAATTTGATTGTTCTATCCTTATTATATTTATTAAATTTTTACTGCATAATAAGGATCTATAATTAATCTTGGATTTTGGAAAACTGTGTCAACAAAAAACATAATGTTTCTGCATCTCCAAAAAGGGAAATTCTCACATGTTCTATGCACGTCATGCGTGGACACGTGGCATGCCCCAAAAGTCAAGAACTCTTGAATCTCATGTCTACCCCACACCCCTCCCCTATGCAATTGCATCTCCCTCCCCGGATCTCCAAAAAGAGAAATTCTCACATGTTCTGAGCATGTTATGCACGGACACGTGGCATGCCCCAAAAGGCCAGAACCCTTGAATCTCATCTCTACCTCACACCCCTTCCCTCTGCAATTGCATCTCCCTCCCCGGATATTGTACACTCCGTGGACTGAAGGTGCACCCCTCCAAAAATACATGGGATTTTATTTTGGATGGGAGCGTAAAAGGCCCAAAACACAACAGCAGCTAAGAAGCTATTACAATATTGTTATATTGTTCAAGGATCTAACCTCAAAAACACAACAACAGCTAACAGGAACCAGCTCCGATGGGAATTTTGTCATCCTTAATTCTCAAGAATTATTTTCACGTTCCGTGGCAACAAGATTACCGGTCATTCTTATTCATCTTGCCACAATCTAGCTTGGATAATATATTGGGGTCCCAAAAAGGACACGAGAGACAAAATATGAAGAATCAAATTTAGTTAGATGTTCATAAATTTGAGGTAATAGGAGGCTGTTTTGAAGCTTGTGGCGAGACAATTAGCCATACTCTAAGACCATGTATGGTATTATCTCGTGGTCACCCAATGTAAAAAATAATATTTATTTTCGAGGTTAAATCCGGATCCAAACGCAGCCATAATGCAGGCAAAATGTCTTCCATGCGCTGCGCTCACTCCTTACTTAGCTTTTGATTCCTCACCATATATACTTTTCCAAGAGTCTCCACATAGTTTCTGATTCCTCGTTAATTTCTCTACCTCCGTCATTGTTTCTACCATTTAAAAATTACTTCTCCTAACCTAACCCTGACGGGATCAATCAGCCAAAAACTCCAATTCTAAGTTCTGAATCCTAACCTTGCTGATGCCAAGTTTTCCTAACCATAATTACTTTATTTTCGTCAATCCGACCTGCAAACTAAAGACCTTCTAGGCTTCTAGTAGTCTCACTCTCACCTGACGCCCGGCCAGTCAACCACACAAAATTATATATACTAAAATGCTAGGGAGCCAAAGGTCGGCTTATGAACAGTGTTTTTAGGCTAATGAACATTACCGGCTCTAGCCGAGCCGAGCCCAACCCAGCCCAACCGATGACCTTTTTTCCCCTACCTCCTTTTCAGATTTTCTTTCTTGCCCCTCTCTCTCTCTCCATGCGACCTCTCTCTCCTCTCCCTTTATCTCCTTGCGATTCTCCCTGCTCGCTTGACTATTTAACAAACCAACACCACAGACTTGCTCGCCACACGGAGACGAAGGCATTGATACCTTTTTCACCCGCCTTCGTGGCCGAAATCGAAAAGTCTGATCGGAACAACCCAAACTTCTCTCCTCCGTTTCTCTTTCTTCCGATGTCGTTTTGATGAGCTGAGGGTACCACGAGGTTTCTGAGATAGAGGGCTTCAAAACCCAAGTAGTTTGGTGGATCAGAAGTCGCTTGAAGAGGTGGTGCCGTGCTATTACAGAAGGAGAGGAGAGAGAGTCACGGGGAGGGAGAGAGAGAGGGGGGAAGAGAGAAAGAGAAAAAAAAATTGATTTGACGAAATTGCCCCTGAAATATTTTCTTTAATTCTTAACTTTCCGAAATTCATAATAAATAGCTCCGCTATCCAAAAAAAATATCGAGAATTCATACGAACTCATCATGACGTGTACTTTATTCTCGAGTCCTCAAATTAGACTTACAAATTAAAACAAAATCTGAAAAATTCCTGAAACTCTTTGATAATAATCTAGATTACGAATCTTAATCCCGATTAACTCTAAATTTTTTTCTATTTTTTCGGGATCCCACAGTAAAAAAGGCTTGCAAACTAAAATCACAAGTCAATAATGTTGTGTAAGTCTTTCAATGTTAGCTTTAATTTAAATATATTTTAATTATATTGAATCTCGATTGATACTATATGTAATAAAATATCTCAATTATGTTTTTAGTATTTTTTATATATTTTAAATATTTTTAAAACTCGCAGCATCACGCGAGCACGTATACTAGTTAACTACTAAAGTATGTAGCAAAGAATTGCATGTTTCCTACTTATGGATCCCTCAGAGCTGCCTATCTCCTCCCCTAAAGAGAGCATTTTTGGTCACCCCCCCTTAGTTAAGGGGTGAGCCTCACCCCCCACCTCAATGATCGACACGTGTTCTTTGTTTAACCAAGGTTAACTTTTTTTTTTCTTTCTCTCTTCTCTCATCCGACTCTTTCCTCCTTTTTTTTCCTTTTTTTTTATCATCTTCTCTTTCTTGTTCCTCTCTCCTGCAACTTCTGGGTTCTTCAAGAGGGGTGAGCAAGTTTTTGGTTCTGGGTTCTTCAAGTTCATGGAGGAGAGAGAGAGTTTGAAGAGTGAGAAAATGGATCTCTGAATCCTCTCTCCTCGATTCGCCGAAATATGAGCATCACGGTGGCTCCGCCACGCATCACCGTGTTCGCCGGGCTTCTCCGAGTCAATCCCAGTTCTCTGATATGCACGGCGTCGAGCTTCGCAGCCGGCATGTGGGTGGCCATGGAGTTGCAGGCGAGAGGAAGAAGAAAGAGAAGAAGAAAAAAGAGGAAAGGGACAAAGGGCGTCGGGTGAGAGAAAAGAGAAAGGAAAAAAAAGTTAACCTTAGTTAGACAAGGGACACGTGTTGATCATTGGGGAGGGGGGGTGAGGCTCACCCTTAACCAAGGGGGGTGAGCAAAAATGCTCTCTCCCCTAAAAAACAATTAGAATCTTTGCTCACCAGCTCCCATTTAATTATAATATGTACAAAAAGAGGATCAAAAATGTAAAAGGAAAATCTTAAAGAAACATATAAATAACATAGAAATAAGCCTTATTCATAGTATAAATAACACTAGCCTCTTGTACACATGCTCTGCATGTGCAAATCATTTTTTCTTAAAAATTAGTGGGTAGTTAATTGAGACGTTAATAGTTATTTCTATATATGGGTAGTTATTATTTTATTTTATATTTTATAAATTTATATTATTGTTCTTATTAATTAATTCTATTTTAAAAATTTTATATATATGAAGAATATATCAGTAAAAACAAAGGGTAAATTCCTCCTATGATACTTGAAGTATGACCAGTTGGACATTTTAGTACTTAATCTTTAAAAACGGACAGTTTGGTACCTGATGTTCTACTCTGTTTTCCCATTTAATACTTCTGTTAGTTTTCAAGTTAAAATTGATCATGTGACACGCACATACCCTTATTTTCAGGGTTATTTTCGTCCATACGGTTCCAACCCGCAACTCAAAGAGGAGGAGAGAGTTGTGCGGCCTATGTTGGCTCTTTCTCCTTTGTTCCAGCAAATTCACCAAGAATCTCAAGTTTACGAGCTAACCTGCAAAACAATCAATTCACAACAATCACAGTCCTAGTTTTTCTTCTCCATTCTTTCTCTGCTCAATAATCTCACAAACACAACAACCAACACAATCACAGAAAACCCATAATCACCAATTCACTCTATTGTTCATAAGCACACAACCTTGGCGTCCCCAGATCGACCCTCGGGTCTCTCGGATTGCCAAAGCTTCATCTGCAAGTTCAACAACAATCACAAACTCCTACGACCTCATCTGCACCACCGCATAATTCACAGCTCGGATTCTCAATCCAAGCCCTGCAAATCAAGCCGTGCTCTCTACAATTCTGATGGCAAAATCACCATCACCCATCATCAACACCGGCTACTCAATGGGTCCCCTGCTATGGACACCCAGGCGGCCGCTCTTCCCAAACCACGCCAGTGACACAACATGAGTAATCGAGGTTTACAAGCGTTAAACCTAAAATAGATAAACTGGAATCCACTATAGAATTGAGAAGAACTTCTCAATTTTCTTGATAATAATAATGTGAAAGATAGATCTAGCAGCCGTTTAAGGTTGCTTATATAGCGAAAGAAACCCTAGGGCACTAACAAAAGGCCTAATCAAGCCCACGGGTCTAATTAAAATAAATAACAAAACTTAAAAGCAAAACCTAAACTAAAAAGGAAAATAATATCCTAGAATAAAAAAGAATATCAAACCTAAAAATACTAAGTCCTAACTTTTAATGCGAACAACTTGAAAAGTCCAAAACCATAATTTCTTGAATACTCCAGAAGCTAATAACCTCATTAAACGAGAATTACCAATCTTCCAATCATTCTTCTTAATTTAGCGCTGCTTCTTTATTTTAATATTTTTAGGGTTAAATTGACCCCTTTCTTGTCCTACATCAGCCAGCGTAGCTCACCATCACCGCCGACGATGCCTGCGCTTGGCGTCCTCCTCCGCCTCCCTCTCTCTCTCTCTCTCTCTCTCTATGGAGAAGAAAAGAAAGATGAAGAGAAGAGGAAGAAACATAACAGAAAAAAGAGAAGACGATCGGGGAGAGAGAAAAAAAAAAGGAAAATAAGTCAATTGGATGAAAATAACTTTGAAAATAAGGGCATGTGCGTATCACATGATTAATTTTAACTTGAAAACTAACAGAATGTTGAAGGAAAATGTTATTGTGTGCCTTGTCAAACTAGGACTCTTAGTATAGGTTATCCTTCTAGAATATGGATTAGATATTTCCTACATCAATATGGATTGTATCTTGTATTCCTCTATATATAGATGCCCTTTAATCATTAATAAAGTTGATCATATTCTGAGTATTCTCTACTATTTTTCTTGTTATTTACGTTTCCCTTAAACACGTTATCAGCACGAGCCCTAACCCTAGCTACAAAACCAAATACACAAAAACAGTTTTCGTGAATAGTACCACCGTGAACAGTACCCGCCGTGAATAGTATCTTCCGTGAACAGTACGTCGTGAACAGTAACCCCGAAAATCAAGAATTCAAGAACTCTTCTGCAATTAAGAAAACCAAGTAAGTATTTTCTAAAAGTTCCTGCTTTTGATGCGGTTGTGTTTTTCTCGGGGATTTAAAAACTTCCCTTCTTCTACATCCCGACCCCTCTTATGGCGTGAGACTTTCATGGTGAAATTTATGAGCAAAAATACAATAAGCTATACCTACTTTGAAAGATTATGAGAAGTATTAGGGGAGTGATCGAGCTTTATATCGCTTGCGATATATGTAAGTCATGAGCACCTCTAATCTTATCATTCTTTAGTAAAAGTTAAAGAGCTTTAATGAATCGTGGGGATTCATATTATATGCTATGATAAAGTAATTTCATGAGCATCCAAGAAAATCTTTGTGATAAAGTAAGTTCACAAAGGCATCGAATTCGACCAATTTTTGGTCATGGCTTATTCATTACTAGACTCACCTACGTAGGTGTGATTTAGGTAAGGGATTGGAATCAGTGGTATTGAGAGAGCTTTGCTCCACCGACATTCCTCTTTCTTATCTGGTCAATGCCTGCGTGGAGCTATCGAACGGTTTAAGTCATGGTCATATCCATCTTGGTCTTGTTCTAATCCAAAAATACTTGGAAATTCTATTTAGTATTCGTGGATGTCTTTTATGACTGTGAAACTAAGATATCTTATTATTGCGATAAAGTAATTTCACAAGTGATAAAGGTGATAAAGTAATTTCACTATTGCTGAATATAATTCAGATATGCTTCAACTATGGTTATGCTTCAATTTTGTAAAGATGATTCTTACAGAAGCAGAATTAATAGAGAAACCTCTCTCTACCTTCCTAGCTTCGGCACTTATATTGTACAAACAATATCGATTAAAGTATATTGCCAAGTAACTTTCAATCAGCTTATCAATTATCTGCAAATAGCTGAAAATATGACACGATCATGATGAACACCAATAATTAGGCCTGCCGGAATAAAGAGAGTTCCAAAAGTAAATTATGGCAAAAATGGCCAAAAGAGTACGAAACCCTAATGTCAAGGGTACGTGATTCTAATGGACAATCTGGTTCATATATACATCCCAATAAGGAAGGAAATCTCAAACAATGTTGCACAAAATCGTGGGAACTATTGCACCACGTAAAAAGGGGCAAAGAGGAAGAGGCATGGGCCATTGAGGCCATGCCAACGCCGGCAAAGTAAAGCGTGGCAATAAGGTGCCAAGAGCACCAATCTATCCTCCAAAGGCACATGGTGCCGAAATACTTTTTCCCGACGAACGATTCGTCGCTATAGCCCTTTACCAACGAACGGATCCTCGCTATTGGTAACCTTTCTTTTACCAATTACCGGATCGCCAATGAAGCATGTGTTGATAATGAGTTATATATACTCCACTTTATGAGAAGCATTCAAAGATACCAGAGATGACACGGATGTCAATTTCATAATTACATATTTTAAAGTCAACCAAAGTAACGAGAAGACTACGGAAGTTCCAGACTTCAATTTAATTGCAATTGTTTTTTCCAAGTTCATTATGTAATGGCGTTTATGAATAATAATTAATTGCCTAAATTAATTTGACAATTGTCATAGTTATTTTGGATTAGATCTTCTGGACAAGACCTCAATGTAATCGTTGGCATATGAATAATAATTTTTTGATTTTTCTCCAAGTACTGAGAAAATTTCAATTAATGTGTCATAGTATCAATTCATAAGTGCTCAACGATTATCATATGGAAACGCATTGTAAGAATGGACAAAAATACTTATGTATTATTTCTAATGGTTGCGGAAGAAAGCGCATATTAGAAAAACTTATGTGTCGATCTTGTGGGTTATACTTAACCACTATTCGTATCATTGAATCCAACAAAGTTTTCGAGATTATCTCTTCGATTCTGACACATATAAGCTTTGACACGACTTCTTGGGACATCCAGGTCGTGATATGATGATCCGTATATTGAAAACCTCACACGGACATCCTTTTTTATTGAGCTAATCGAAGCAAGAATCAAAAGTTGATTCAAGGAGGGGAGAAAGACGTCACTGACATGCCAAAGAACCGAGCATTTGATGTCAAAATTCTGGCGACCGGTCGACCAATTTCGGCGACCGGCCGACCAAACTCGTTTTTCTACCTTTAGTGACGAACAGTTCGTCGCTACAAGTTTCCCCTATGACCAAATTTTCATGGTCTAATCCTGATTCCAGTATTGATCAGGATACATCCTATGCTTCTGCAGCCTTTATGGCTAAGTGCTCATTTTGCAAAGCCTGTTCCTTAGGCAAATTAGGATCGAGACCATCATATGCTAAGGACACAAAAGAAATTATTTCATTCTTACATCATATCCAAGGAAATATTTGTAGACTCATCCACTCATATTGCGGACTTTTGAGATATTTTATGATTTTTGTGGATGCACTGACATATTGGTCACATGTCGCTTTATTGTCTACACGCAATGCTGCTTATGCAAAACTTCTAGCACCAGTTATACGCTTAAGGGCTCACCACCCAGATCATCCTATTATGTCAAATATGTCTTGACAATGCTAGAGAGTTTACATCACATAAGTTTGATGATTATTTCATATTTATTAGGATTAAAGTAAATATCTCATACCCCATGTGCATAAACAAAAATGGTCTCGGACATTGGTTATGCGCACCAATCTCCTATTATCTGCTTGGGGTCATGCAATATCGCATGCAGCTTTACTTATTCGTTTCAGACCCACTATCAATCAACCGCTTTATGCGTACCAGATGGTAACTGGATATGAGCAGGATGTCTCATTTTTTACGCATATTTAATTACGCGGTTTATGTGCCAATTGCGCCCCCACAGCGCACTACAATTGGTTCTTCCGAAATGTTTAAGTATTTATGTTGGTAACGAATCTCCAACTATTGTCCGCTACTTGGATCCTTGACGGGCGATCTCTTTATTGTCACTTTGATGAGACAGTCTTCCCGTCGTTAGGGGGAGATAAGAACAAGTATGTTCAACAGAAACGACAGGAATTGTCGTGGTCTGTCCCCACTATGTCTCATCTTGATCCCCAACTCAATATTCAGGACGTAGCAGATTCGATGGCTAATGCGTTTTCTGTTATTGATAAAGTGACGAGATCAAATACACCAGCTGCACACATGCCTGCAAGGTTGGATATCTCCTAAAGGAAGAGGGGATATGACACCACTACACCAGTCTCTGGTGATCATGGTGTCACAACCACACATAGTGGATGTGTGGTTGAGGCCGTGGTTCCCTAAAGGAAGAGGGTGATACCACTTGGTTCGATGGATACTCACCAAAGGAAGGAAGTGAGTTTGGCACAGTGTTGTGAACGTAAAATACGTGCACAAAGTACCTTAATCATTTGGATTATGTTATTCCGAAAGCCTATTATTGTGTATTTAATATTGTTTTAGTGTATTTCAGGGAAAATACGAAGAAAACGTTTTATTTGTACAAAATGTACATTTTAGAGGTTTTAGCGCGAATTCGAATGTTGAATGGAAAAGTCAACCGTGACTTCTCAATATTGAAATGACACCGGTCATTTCTCGGATGTGGATTTCAAAGCATGTACGAAGATTTCGAAATACATTTCGAATCCCGGCAATTTTACCGGCGAACCACCACATAAGACAGCGCAACCACCACCCGCGGTGGCAAAATACATTTTCTAAACCTCTATTTATTTCCCTTTATAAATTGTTGTTTAGTTTTATTTTTCTTTATTTAGTTTAAGTAATTATTTTTATTAATATTATTGTTATTATTTTATTTAATTAATTATTTTTTATCTCTTTTTTTTATTGTTTACTTTTCTTTTGTTGACTTCTTCTTGTTTGTTTGACTTTGCAGGTTTGTTCTTGTGTCCTTGCCGGCCACCCATCACCACCACCTTCACCACATTTCAAACCAGCCCCCCTTTTCCAGCTGCAATTCACTTGCCATTTCAAATTTCAAATCCCATGCATCACCACCTATCCTTAAATCCACACACCCAAGCACCAAAGAAGATGGCCGGGGGCCTTCTACCTCCTCCTCGTGCCACTTTCTCTTGCCTCCGTGTAAGGCTCACACAGCCTTGCCTTCTGCTCTCACCCTCCTCTCCGTTCTCTCGTTCCTCTCTCTCAGTCAACATCTTCTCTGCTTCTCTATTACTCACGGCATCTCTCAAATCTCTTCCTCCTCCCTTCTTTCAAATGTTATCTCAGCCCCGTCTTCACCTTTGTTACCACCCCAATCACCACAATCACAAACTCACGGTACTTCAATCACAATCCATCACTTTCAATCCATCTCTTCACCACTGCCACCCCCCTTCTTCCTCTCTACCATAATTCAATTAACACAATCACCGTGAACCTGCAATTCACAAAAACAATCACCATCACAATCAACTGAATCAAGCAATCACAGACCATGGCCTCCTCTCGTGCCGCAGAGCCCAGTCTCCTCACCTCGCTCCGCCGCTTCTCTGCCGGCGCCGTTTCCATCTCGAGCTTCACCACAAGCCCGCCGTCGTTCATGTCACCAAATCTGCCACTGCCGTGACCCATGGACTGCGCCTCTTTCCTCATGACACGCGCCTCCAATCCCGACGCCGACGTCGCTGCTCTTCCACCACACCGGATGCGCCGTAAGCAAAGCTGCTGCCGTGTTTCCAACCCACTGCCGTCGCCAATCTGCCGCGCCACTGCTGTTCTCCATCCTCACCGCCTATCTCTCAAGCCATGCCGGCGATACCACCTGTCCAAACCGACGCCGTCGTCGATCCTTTCGAGATGCTGCCCGGACCGGTCTTCTCGAGACCCACGTCACTCAATCCGAACCCGTGCCCGGCGACCCCATCTCGGTCCTCCTCTCCACGTCGCCGGCCTCATGTCTCTGCTCCGCCGTCCTCGCCCATCCCAAGCCGCCGCCGTCTGCAAGCCACGATGCACCGCAGCCCCCTCTAGCTCTCTCTCTGTTCAAAGAAGAAAGAAGGAAAAAGTGGGTGTAGATAGTAAAGGTGTGGGTGCAAAGAGAGAAAGAGAGAAGAAGAAAAAGAAATAGAATTGGGTTTGGGCTTTTGACTAATTGACCAAACCCAATTTCTTTTGGGTTTCAAAACTGCAAGGCCCAGGACCTATTGGGCCCATTATCCGGCAACTCTAGGCCCAAGCCCAATTTGTTGTGCACACCCAAATCTCCGAGCTTCACCGAATTCCCGGCGAGTCCGATTAGATCCCTCGCCGAAATTAAATGAGATTTCTAAACTCTCTCCTTTTTAATTTCAAGTTTTATTTAATTACTTGTTGTGTGATTTTTGTATTATTATTTTGGTGTGAAAATTACATTTGTTAATTTGTAATTTGATTTGATTATTATTTGCTTGAATTATTTAAGAAAACCCAAAAACATTTTCTCTTTTGTAATTTCATTTATGTGAGTATTTTTCTTAATTTGAGTAATTGTAAATATTTGTTTACTTATATATTTGTTTTGTTTATATTTTTAAGTTTTATTTTATATTTGATTTATTTGGGAATTAATTTCTAATTTGTTTAGTTTAGTTGTAAATTAAATAAATATGTTTAGAATAATTGTAGTATAGTTTAATTAATTTTGTGACATAGAAAAGTAAATAAACAATCTCCTGTGGGAAAAATCCTTACTTCCCATTATGCTTTTCAACGACAAATTGTTAGGAAGTTTAGGTAAAATAAATTGATGTGCGTTTTCACGTTAAATCACACAGCCTAATCCATTCATCATCAATATCGAAACTCGTCTCATGAGATTATCTCTGATTATGTCCATGAGTCAATATTGGGGGACGCCTCAATGATTGAACCAATTTCAGAGAATAATAAAATCTCGATAAATGCATGCATGCTTGAGACGACATTATTTGATGATGTATTGCTCAAGAGATTATAGAGCACGATGACATCGAACCACGCTCTGTTGAAAAATATCAACGTAGAGCATATTGGCCTAAATGGAAAGATGCAATCTCAATTGAACTAGTTTCACTAACAAAGCAAAAAGGTATTTGGGTTCGTAGTGCTAACGTCCCCAAGTGTAAAGCCTATTGGACATAAATAAGTCTTTGTTAAAAGAAAGCGTAAAGAGAAGAAAGAAGTCTTGAGATATAAGACTCGCCTCGTGGCGCAAGATTTCTCACAAATGCTCTGGGATTGACTACGAGAAGATGTATTCACTCGTAAGGAATGATATTACATTCCGCTACCTTGTCAGTTTGGTAGTTTCCACAAATAACTTGACATGCAGCTTATAAATGTGGTTACAACATATCTCTATGGGGATCTAAATTCAGAGATATATATGAAAGTGCCTAATGGACTTCAATTACCCACATCAAGTGACTCTAAACCACGGAGTGCGTTTTCGATAAGATTAAAATGCTCACTTTATGTGACTACTTGATTGGGAAGGGATATATAAATAATGGTTTATGCCCATGCGTGTTTATTAAGAGAACAAGTTCCGGATTTGCAATTATTATTGTCTATGTTGATGACATGAATTTAATTAGCACTCTCGAAGAACTGAGAGATATTGCTACGTATTTGAAATCCGAATTTGAGATGAAAGATCTTGGGGAACTCGGTTTCTAGGCCTTGTGCTAGAGCATCGAGATAGTGGAATATTAATTCACCAATTGGCTTGTATCCACAAGATGTTAATGAGATTTAACATGGACAAAGTACATCCATTTAGCACTCTCATGATCAATCGGACCCTAAATCGAAGGAATGATCAATTTCGTCTAAAGGATGATGACGAATAAATTCTAAGGGCCGCAGTGTTACATCTCTTTTGTTGTGAACTTGTTAGCTAGATTTAGCTATGCGCCCACGCAACGCCATTGAGTGGCATAAAGACAATATTTCGTTACCTTAAAGGTACAATTGATTTGGGCTTATTTTATCCCTACAGAGAGAGAGAGCCAAGTATGAAAAACTGGCTACATATGCTACTGCCGACGACGATGATCGACTGGTCGACGTACAACTGTCGAACGGTCGACACTCGGACAGAAAGGTTCTTACTGCCTATATCGAAAATCCTTGTGATGTTTTGGTTGGTTTTGCTGATGTTGGGTAACTCTCTGACCCGCATAATGGTTGTTCCCAAATTGGTTATGTCTTTACCATGGGTAACACGGCAATATCTTGGAGGTCCACCAAGCAAACGTTAGTTGCTACTTCCTCGAATCATGCAGAGATAATTGTTCTACATGAAATCGTTAATGTGTATGGTTGAGGTCTATTATTACACATATTCGAGGAATAAGTGGTTTGAGGTTTACCACTTAGGAACCTACTTGCATTTATGAGGATAATGTTGCTTGCATCGAGATGATGAAGCAAGGTTTCATTAAAGGGGACAATACCAAGCATACATCGCCTAAGTATTTTTATAATCAGCAACTAGAAACTCTCCTCAAAGATTCAAGTGAATCAAGTTAGATCCGAGGAGAATTTATTTACTAAGTCTTTGCCTAAAGTCCACATTTGAAAAACATGTTAGAAGCATTGGTATGCTTAAGTTATCTGAGATCCCATGATTGTAGGAATCAGGGGGAGGTGCAGACTTGAGTATGAAGGGTGCGTTGTACTCTTTTTCCCTTCGACCAAGGTTATTTTTTCCCACTGGGTTTTATTGTTACTTGGCAAGGTTTTTAACGAGACAACATGGAAAGCGCCATCTAGTTGTGACCAGCACAAGGGGGAGTGTTGAAGGAAAACATTATTGTGTGCCTTGTCAAACTAGGACTCTTAGTATAGGTTATCCTTCTAGAATATGGATTAGATATTTCCTACATCAATATGGATTGTATCTTGTATTCCTCTATATATAGAGGCTCTTTAATCATTAATAAAGTTGATCTTATTCTGAGTATTCTCTACTATTTCTCTTGTTATTTACGTTTCCCTTAAACACGGAAGTATTAAATGGGAAAACAGAATAGAACATCAGGTACCAAACTGTCCGCTTTTAAAAATTCTATATATACTAAAGTTGCTAAAACGGCACTGTGCTTAGTAGCAGTGCCTGGACGCTTTTGCCCTTGCTTAATGATTTTTGGCTTTTTCCCGTTTTGCCTCCTCCTCCTTCGTTTCCTTCGCGCGTCACTGTTCTGGTTCCCAGAATATTTATACATATCTATTTCTCCTACACCGTTCATGTGCACTGTTCATATGAGAATGAAATGACCATTTCATCCTCATTTTTTTCATAGAATTACAGTTCTGCCATTACCCCTTAAAATTACAGTTTTTTCCTCATTTCTTCATGGAATTACAGTTCTGCCATTAATTATTATTTTTATTCTAAATAAGAAGAAAAAAATGAATTTGTTTGATTAAAAATAAATTAGAAAAATCATTTTTAGAAAAATAAAAATAATGAACTATAAATTACATGCTAATATTCTAATCACTCAATTTTTTGCTATAAAATAAATAGTACTCGAATCGATCATGTAATCAACTCCGATAATTATTATTATTATTCCTAATTTAGTGAGTAGATATTTAGTTATTTGGCTTTTTCTTTCTCTATCCAATTTTCATAAACAATATGTAATAAATTTTTGCAGTGTGCTTAGCTTTGCTATTTGAAAAAGATAATTAGAAAAATGAGTTATTCTTAAAATTTGATCATGTGATCAACTCCGTTTAATTCTTATTATTATTATTCCTAATTTAATGAGCAGATATTTGGTTATTTGACTTTTTCTTTCTCTATCTAATTTTTCTAAACAATATGTAGTAAATTTTTGCAGTGTGCTTAACTTTACTATTTGATAAAGACAATTAAAAAAATGAGCTATTCTTGAGCTTCATAAGATATTCTAACTTGAAAGTTTGTTACTTTTTTCTGTTTCAACTTTTTATTGATATCTTAAATTTTTAAGGATTGTAATGCTTTATTCATTACATTATTGTTAATTTCAACTATTTTTATACTTATTTTGGACTTACTTTCAGTTTTGCTTCAACTTTATTCATTCATTTTATCACTTTATTTTTTATTTGCCAATAGATGTATGTTATAGAAAGGGAAGGCTTTTTTTAGTTTCTTACTTCATCTCAATTGTATGTTAGTAGTGAGACATTGATATTTTCTTTAAAATTTATATCAAGCCTATTTACAATATGACAATCTATTTTTTGAACAATCTATCACACATTTGTACTGGTGGTGATATTACTAAAACATAATCTACTTCACCTTTTATTTTAAAACAGACTTAATTTTTTGTTAATATAATGATTATGTCAACTATATTTTCTATGCCTTTAAAATGTAGTCCTTAAATAAAATTGTGTTACCTTCAAAACCCGCGCCGCTGCAAAGCGCGGGTACGATTTCTAGTTATGTACTAAAGTGTCTAATTGGTCATACTTCAAGTATCATAGGAGGAATTTACCCAAAAACAAATTTAGTTATGATCAATAATATCTCTTTTCGTTATAGTATAGATAAAAAAAAAAAGCTTTATTGACTTATTCATTTAATTAAAACAACGTTAACGTTCAATTAAAAGCAATTATGGTCTTTTGCGATGCTTGCATGTGGACTCTAATCATAATTGAACTTTTCCAATTATACCCAGCAGAAGAAAAGTTCAATTATGTGTTGCCGGTGTTGGAGCGCAGTCCAACACTCCAACTTTTCCAAGTCAACCGACGGGGTCTAGGTCGAAGTCGTTCATTAAAAAAAAAAATAAATTATTGTGATCGATATTTCAATTAGAATTTAGCTTGGTAATCTGCTCACAATTCTCTCCAAAAGCCGATTAAAATGGCTGTGAAAATCACACCCCAGTTCTCCCTAAAGCAGCTTCAATTCCTTCTTCTTCTCTTGTTTCTTTTAAGCATCTCTGCAACTTCATTGACCTTCAATTTCCCCAGCTTTCCCCCTTCTAATACCAGCAATCTAGATTTCCAAGGAGATGCATCCCCAGACGGCTCCCTCCGGCTCACCAAGAGTGCTCGTGACGACGCATTGAGTGAGAGCGTTGGTAGAGCCACCTTCCGCGAACCCTTCCTCCTCCGGCAAAATTCCACCGGAAAACTAGCTGATTTTACATCAACTTTCACATTCGCCATTGACTCCGACAACAAAACACTCTACGGTGATGGGATGGTCTTCTTCCTAGCGCCGGCCGGATCCGCACTCAACCGCACATTAGGAGCAGGTAGCAGTCTTGGCCTACCCGTCAACAGTTCGCTGGCAAACTTTACCATGTCGAGTACTCAGTACGAGTTTGTGGCGGTCGAGTTCGATATCTTCTGTTTTGGGGTAGAATCAATGGATTGGGGTCTCAGTTCTCCTCATGTGGGTATCGACATCAACTCCATCAAGTCAAACATTACCAAGTCATGGGATGGCGGTATCATGGTAGGAAAACAAAATGCTGCCACAGTTAGTTACAACTCTAGCTCAAACAATCTTAGTGTTGCCTTTACGACTTTTGAAAATGGTAGCGAAGTCCAGGTTATGAGAAATATTTCTTTCATAGTTGATCTGCTTCAATACTTGCCCGATCGGGTCATTGTTGGGTTCTCTGCTTCAACCGGTGAGTTATTTGCTCTCCATAAGATCATCTCATGGAATTTTACTTCAACTCCTCTGGGGATCCGGAAACAACAATACAACTCCTCTGGTTGATGATCATTCAGGAAACAACAATACAGGACTAGCGGTTGGATTGGGTGTTGGTGGATGTCTTACGTTGGTTGGTGTGTTGGCTTTAGTTTGGTTCATCTTCTGGAGGAAGCAGAAGGAAACAGGGGAAAGTAGTGATGATGACACTAGGGTACTTAATGATTTGATTCCTGAAGAATTTGAAAAGGCGACAGGCCCCAGGAAGTTTTCGTACAATGAATTGGCTCATGCAACCGGTAATTTTGCAGAGGGAGAAAAGCTCGGGGAGGGAGGTTTTGGTGGAGTTTATAGAGGCTTCATCAAAGATTTGAACTCTTATGTTGCTGTTAAGAAGATATCAAGGGGGTCTAAACAAGGTCTGAAGGAATATGCAGCAGAAGTAAGTATCATTAGTCGGCTGAGGCATCGGAATCTGGTGCAACTCATCGGTTGGTGCCACGAAAAAAAACTCCTCCTTGTCTACGAATTCATGCCCAATGGTAGCTTGGATTCTCATTTGTTCAAAGAGAAAAGCTTGTTAACTTGGGAGGTAAGATACAAAATTGCACATGGACTAGCCTCGGGATTACTTTATTTACACCAAGAATGGGAACAATGTGTGCTGCACAGGGATATTAAGTCCAGCAATGTTATGTTGGATTCAAATTTCAACACGAAGCTCGGAGATTTTGGGTTAGCCCGACTGGTAGACCATGGAAAACTATCACAGACAACAATTGTGGCCGGAACCATGGGCTACATGGCTATGGAATACGTTACCACGGGAAAGGCTAGCAAGGAATCAGATGTCTATAGTTTCGGAGTTGTTGCTTTGGAAATAGCTTGTGGGAGAAGAGCGATCGATCCCAAGTTTGAAGGAAAGCAAATCAATATGGTGGAGTGGGTTTGGGAACTCTACGGAGAAGGGAAAATTATCGAAGCAGCCGACCCAAAATTGTGCGGGGATTTCGATGGGAAGCAAATGGAGTGCTTGATGATGGTTGGGTTATGGTGTGCTCATCCGGATTGCAATTCTAGACCTCTAATACAACAAGCAATTCAAGTGCTTAACTTCGAAGTTCCATTGCCCAATCTCCCATCGAAGATGCCGGTGGCCTTTGCTGCTCTTCCATTGTCACTCGAGATGTTGTCCAATGGTGACACTACTGGAGGTCAAAGTGAGCCTTCGGGTTATGGTTTTAGCATCAACTCCTCACAGTTCACCTCATCTTCTACCACAAATTCTAATCCATCAGCAACTTTTCAGTATTAAGTTTATCTAGTTTGATAAATAAGTAAATTTGATAATCTGTATTGAGTTTTCCTTCATCCATACATTTGTAATTTATTTATTGTGATGATGATATATTTCGAAAATTGTTATTGGTACCCCTCAAAAAATTAATGGTTCATCTGAAAATACGTAATTTGTCGAAAATACTAGTTGATACAAGTGTGATATAACTAGTTCCACCATCATCATTCACTACAATCAAACAATTCTCTTTGAATTCCTAACCCTCTTTGATATTACTATCCCAACCCACTTCTCCACCCATCTCTCTTTACGTTCCTAAATTACCCATACACCTTATTGTTATTTTATTCTCACTACGACTAGAGCATCTTACTGATTGATAGACCCAAAATAATCCAACACTCTTCTCCAGACCCACCCCCTTTTTCCGCCTTACTCCACTTTTCTTTTTCCCCTCTTTCCCCTTACCCCCCTACACACCCCTTAGGAACGTAAATCTTCTTCTTCTTTTTTGAACTGTAAATCTTCTCTCTTTTTAAAAGAAAATATTATGTACCAAAAGAAAATGACAAGATAACCAAACAAATCCAACTCTCAATTTCATTTTTAGCTCTTTGTTTATTTGCTCTGAGAAACCATGATGGGGTGAGCACCACAGCGGCGAGATTTATGTGAACAGATTGAGCCACAGTGCATAAATGCACGTCGTTATCTTTAATTATGTTGACGGCTATCCGGCAACTAATGCAAATACTAAAATACAATGCCAAGCTAAAAAGTCGATTACTGTTTCCCTCAGGTGTAATCAAATCCCCCAAGTCAAGTTATCTTGAATTGAATTGGTAAACAAGGGCTGCTCATGATTAAAGCTAGCTGATTAAAACATTAACAACAATTAATTAGTCTCCACCCTCCTTTATTTTAGATGACAATTTCATCTCTTTGTTAATCTAGTCAAGGCAGCTAGTCTCTTTTCTGAAAAAGAAAAGAATTGGGAATGGATGTCGAGAAGCTTCAATTCCTTCTTCTTCTCTTGTTTCTCTTGACCCAGTCTGCAACTCCCTTAACCTTCAACTTCTCCACGTTCCCCACCGGCACCAGCAATATATCTCTAGAGGGAGATGCTTACATCGACGGCTTCCTCCGCCTCACCAAAAGCGCCGTTGACGTTCAACAGAACCAAAGCGTGGGCCGAGCCACTTACCACCAACCCTTCCTCCTCCGTCAAAATGCCACCGGAAAACTCGCCGACTTCACCACAAACTTCACCTTCGTCATTGACTCTCTCGGCAAAACATACTACGCCGACGGTCTCGCCTTCTTCATAGCGCCAAACGGATCCTTACTCAACTCCACAATCGGAATAGGTGGCAGCCTCGGTCTACCTGTTGTGAACCCGCCGGACACTGCGTCTAGTTATCAGTACCCGTTTGTGGCGGTGGAGTTTGACATCTTCCGGAATCAGGTGACGTCGGTCCAAGACCCCGCCGGCGATCACGTCGGCATTGACGTTGACTCTACAAAGTCTTTGATTACCAAGCCTTGGAATGGCAGTCTTGCCAATGGAGCAATCAACAGTGCTAGTGTTAGCTACGATTCTGGATCCAAGAATCTTAGCGTTGCCTACACTAGTTATGTGAATGGTGTTCAAGTTATGAGGTATCTTGATTACACGGTGGATTTGGACCAGTACTTGCCGGATTGGGTAATCATCGGGTTCTCTGCCGCAACAGGCGCTCTGACTGCTCTGCATAAGATCAATTCTTGGAGCTTTGATTCAACTTCATTGGTAGATGAAAACAAAATACCTCCTGAGCCAAGCGGTCAAAGCCCCAGTGTCGAACCCAAGTCAGGAAATGGCAATGTTGGACTAGTAGTTGGATTGGTTGTTGGTGGAGGTGTTATCTTGGTAGGTGGGTTGGGTTTGGTTTGGTTCGTCTTTTGCAAGAAGAGGGGAGCGGGGGAGAGTGATGATGATGAAGATCCGATGGTGTATGACTCGATTGATGATGAGTTCGAAAAGGGGACAGGCCCTCGCAAGTTTGCGTACAGCGTATTGGCTCGTGCGACGAGTAATTTTCAGGAGGGAGAGAAGCTTGGAGAGGGAGGATTTGGTGGGGTTTATAAAGGATTCATAAAAGAATTGGATTCATATGTTGCTGTTAAGAGGGTATCGCGGGGTTCTAAACAAGGGCTTAAGGAGTATGCAGCAGAAGTTAGGATCATCAGTCGACTTAGGCATCGAAATCTGGTGCAACTTATTGGTTGGTGCCATGAAAAAAAAGAACTCCTACTTGTTTACGAATTCATGCCAAACGGCAGCTTGGATGCCCATTTGTTCAAAGCAAAACGCTTGTTAGTTTGGGAGGCAAGATACAAAATTGCTCAAGGCTTGGCATCGGGGTTGTTTTATCTTCACCAAGAATGGGAACAATGTGTGCTGCATAGAGATATCAAATCTAGCAATGTTATGTTGGACTCAAATTTCAATGCGAAACTTGGGGATTTTGGGTTAGCTCGTCTTGTGGACCATGGGAAACAATCACAAACGACAGTTTTGGCCGGAACATTAGGCTACATGGCTCCAGAATGTGTTACTGAGGGGAAGGCGAGCAAGGAATCAGATATCTATAGTTTCGGAATTGTAGCTTTGGAGATTGCTTGTGGGAGAAAACCAATTGATGTCAAGTTCGGAAGGGGTCAAATCAATATGGTGGAGTGGGTTTGGGAGCTTTATGGAGAAGGGAAAGTCATTGAAGCAGCTGATCCAAAACTCTCTGGAGATTTTCATAAGAATCAAATGGAGTGCTTGTTGATTGTTGGGTTGTGGTGTGCTCACCCGGATAGCAAAATCAGGCCTTCGATACAACAAGTGATTCAAGTGCTCAACTTCGAAGTTCCATTGCCCATTCTCCCATCAAAAATGCCGGTGGCTAGCTACTTTGCTGCTCCAGTATCATTCTCAATCTTGTCCAGTGATACTAGTGATTTAGAAAGAGGTCAAACAGAGTCTTCAGGTTACAACACCAATGCTTCGCAGTTCACTACTTCTTCTGCATCAAATTCTTCTCCATCAGCTTCACTTCTATACACACAATAAAGACAATTTACTGATTGTAAGTTTGTAACATACAATGTAGGATTTTGTAATTCACTTTATACTTTTGCATTATATGAATTATTTGTGTAACTCGAACTGGTTAACTATCGTAACTCTTTACCACAAGAAAAAAAAAATTACAAATAGCAATCGCCCACAAGACACAACACTTTGTTCATTGAAAGTTTATTGTTTTTCCTCGGTTCAAGAACTGTAATAAATAAGAAACTTAAAGAGATGAGTACCTCAAAATCTACCCCCCCCCCCCACCAAAGGGCGAAGCGCCCGACCGACCGAGTCCTTCTTGTTTTTAAAGAAGAGAAAGAATATTGTTTTTTATGTTTGGGGAAGGATAAAAAAAAAAAAAAAAAAAAAAAACCACCCCCCCCCTTTTTTGGAGAAAAAAAAAAAAAAAGGGGGGGGGGGAGGGGACCCCAATCCCAAAATCTAAGCCTTTTCAAAGTTAGCTTGTCGGGTTGTTACCTTACTAGGAATAGAACGCACACTGTGAAGTTGAATCTTCAATATAAGCACACGGTCTATTCTTCTTTTCCTCATTGCACAATTTTTTTTCTTCTGTTCTTGTGCAATGAGAAAAAATACATAGTTTGGGAAAAGAGAAAATATAGCTTAAAAAAAACAGAAAAAATCTAATTTTGTTAAAGACCATTGGATCTGATATAGCCATTTGTCTTTATTTCATACAAGGCTAAGGTAGGTTAGGTAAAATAATGGATTAGGAGAGGAACTCAATCAATGTAAAATTGCT
The DNA here is from genome assembly GCA_030142095.1 of Rubus idaeus. NCBI lineage: Eukaryota > Viridiplantae > Streptophyta > Magnoliopsida > Rosales > Rosaceae > Rubus > Rubus idaeus. Next base: position 11,394,180 of record CM057967.1, read on the forward strand.
TAAGTAATGATTCTTTTTACTGTATATTAGAGGTGGGTCAATATGTGTAATTTCACTTTTGAGAATGAAATAAATTAATATATTTCCCTTATAAAAGAAAATAGAAAAAAAAAATTGTATACTTGTTTTTTTTTTTTTTTAGAAAGCAAATAATAATCATTAATCATGGCCAAAAGGCCTTGTACCCCTAAATCTGAAGGTCAGACAAGTTAAGAAAACTAAACGGTATCACTCATTAAGTCATGTTCGCTCGTTTATTCAAAACGAGCCTATAAAGTTGAAATACATCAAGAAAAAACTACCCTAATTAGAGATAATATATTCAACTGCCAAGCACACAATTGTGGTACGATAAAAAACTCATAGACCATCTTCCTCGACGATGTATGTCATCATTGTAGGCCAAACCCAAATTACTAAGTAATAGACGAGGGTGGCAAGACACCCTCCATTAGAACCCCAACCATCGTAAGAACTCATTGTATATCAAACTCAAAAGCAGGCCCAAAAGCCTCACCCCAAGCCCAATCGCAACAAGCCTCTCCCAATGGCCCAGTCTTGGTCGTCCTTTCCAACAGTTCTAATAGGGACATATTTGTATGGTCCATTGTGCTTAATTCCATATTAATTCTCTCACATATCATCTTTATTCGAGTTATTTATGTCGTTTTATGGTTTATAAGATTCTTGGAGCATTGAGGATGAAAAGAAGCAAAAATGGCAATTAAAAGCTACATTGGTGAATCTGATGTGCAGATCAGTCCACTTCGACGGAGAACTTGGAGTAGGTCAGAATGAATTAGAAGATGTACCATATATGGATGGAAAGCCCCGAATGTCTATTTTCGTAACTTCTAACGGTTTGTGATTTGGATTTTTCTAGAAGAAGTTATGGTTGTTTAAGTGAGCGAAGGTCAATCTGTCGCGAATCTGAAAACCTAATTTATTTAGGATTTGTGACTTTTCCTCATGGGCTTCGACTCATATTGGGCTTGTACGAATTAAATCCTAATTTGGGGTATTTAAACATCTCTTAATCAGCCGGGATGGGGGGATTATACCTAGAGAGCAGTGACTCTATCCATCTTTAGTTTTCTTCTTATGAACTTATGATTACATTTATGGCCATGTCTGGCTAAACTTCTTAATAGTTAGGGGCTATTTGAAGCCCTAGATATGATTGTTAAGAAGCTTTGATTATTTATATGGATTTTTTTTGGATTGGATGCCAATTTATTCACCGATTTTACATCGAGAATTTCTATATGTGTTTCTTTGGTGCGCAACTTAGATGCATGTGTAGGATTTCAGTGCTATGGTTATTATGTAGACTGCCATATCGACATATAATCTTAAGTAGCAAAAGGGTAATGAATTGTTATTGTGAATAAGTTGCTTGGTTACATAGGATACATGTCATGCTTTATGGCCGATGTGATGCTCGTTCTCTTCATGCTTAATGATTCTTGAATGTTAAATCTATGAATATGTCATTCTAGATTGCATATTGAGGAATAGATTAAGGAGTACATGTCATGCACTTAACATGCCAACTAAGAGAGAACAATAGGATTTGATCAACATGTCATTGACTTATCTTGAGTATCGTCATCCATGAATTGTGTGAAACCTTGCATCTTTAACATGATTGTTTAGTGTGGATAATTGTTCCCTAGATATTCCATCATCATTGTTTACATCAACCTTCTTATAATCTCTTCTCTTTAATTTTCGTCATTGTTTTCTGTTCTGTCTTTACTATTTATTTTCGTCAATCAAATCTTATCCAAATCATCTGAAATTTTGTAGGCGTCATCATTAGTGTGTCTAGAGTCTAGGTATTTAATTTCATAATCTTCTGGGTTGTTTTATTCTGTCTGACGTTCACATCTTTCTGTTTAGGTCAATCTGAGTCGTTATAGTTTAGTGTCAAGTCATAGATTAGCAATTAACACACAATCCTCTGCGAGAGGCACCATTGCTTTCCTATACTACCATCGACTAACCATTGTATTGCAGAGATTTAATTGAGCTATTTTTAGGTGCCTATTTTGGTGCTTGAAAATAGCTTATCAAGCTCATGGTGTGTTTCAACAATCCCGGATCAGACCAAAAAACAAAACCCGGTCACCACTTCCGTCGTACCAATCACGAGCAAAACTTTCTATGGATCCACCTACAATAGATCTCAGCCGGAAATACCGCCGCTGTCCGTGGCAGAGAACCAACTCGCTATCACCACCTCTAACCATAGATTGCAAAGAATCTATGGATTTACAAACTCTATGAAATTATAATCGTCAAATTTATCAAATCTTTAAAATTCTATGAATTTTAAAAGATAAACTTGTATGGACTTGTAAGAACTCTCGTGGAATTAGATAAACTTTTTATACTCGTCATTTTATCTAGAAAAATACCTGGTAAAAGCCCAATAAATAAATAAATTGCTTAACATAAAAACTTTCTAATTTCATAGTTTCATATAATCATATAGGAAGAAAAAAAAACTCATAAAGAACAAATCATCAAGTAAAGGAAAGAAGCCGCTTATATTTATGAGCGATCAATATATTACTTGCGATAATCACCACCACATTTATTTTTTCTCTCTATTTCATTTCATGTTTTCGGTTTCTAGATATAAGTACATTAGGTTGTAGAAATTGAAGCGTTAGATTTTTTCTTTGTACTTTAAAGATAACTTTTTATTTGTTTCGTTTAGTAACAAAAACAATATTAGAGAAAAATAAATTTAAGAGAAATGTGAGTTTGAAAAGAAAAAAAATATGTCTTGCAACATTTTTATTTGTTGCTTGTCATAAAAGTTTATGGGTAATATATATTTTTTGTGTTGTATGTGACTACGTCCTTGAATAATATGGATGTGGGTGTGTGTGTGTGTGAAAGCGAGAAATGACAAAAGATAAATGAAGAACAAGATGTGTGTGTGTGTGTGTGTGTGTGTGTGTGTGGGAGAGAGAGAGAGAGAGAGAGAGAGAGAGAGAGAGAGAGAGAGAGAGAGAGAGAGAGAGAGAGAGAGAGAGAGAGAGAGAGAGATGATCATAGAAGAACAAGATGAAATAGAAAAATGAAATGAAATAATAAAAAAAAAAGTTGAAATCCATGAAAATCTCTAGGCTAGAGGTTGGATTGTTAAAAAAAATTTGTCTTAGCAATCCATCTAATTCCATTATTTAATGAATCTTTATAATTCCTTGATTTTTCAAATACACCTAAACTTTTATATACTCATTAAAAGTCTTTAAAAATCTAAATTGAATACATTCAGACTTCTAAAAAATTTTTAACAATCCTAATTGAATACCCATAGACTTCTAAATTCCACAACATTCTTTAAAATATCATAGAAATTCAAATACAATAACCCCCCTAAAAACCTTTGAACGGGGGTTTCATTAGTCATTAGCCTTATTTTATTTAAAATGAGAGAAAAAATTATATGCACCCCGATCATATATAGTCACGTGGTGGTCCAGATCAATGTTATTGGTCCATGTTATCTTCAATTATTTTTCATAGAGCCTCGTGTATTTAATATTGCTGAAGCCGCCGTGTATCACCACATGACTATAGTCTGAAACTATAAAATAATTAAATTGTAACTTCCAAAGTTCCAACTTCCAGCTACTTTCCAGGCATACAAATATATTCTTACAATTTCCCATAGGACATGACATTTCTATCATCTTAATTTCGGCTGGCCGTCAACCACCTAATTTATAAAACTAATTTTTTTTCTTTTTTTGGTTACAAAACTATTTTTTTTATCAAAGAAGAGTACGACTGTATTAGAAAAAGGAATTAAGGAGCCAACTGCTATTGAGATATAAAATATACTATACCTAATTACCTAACCAAGAAATTGCTCAAAAAAAAAATTACCTAACCAAGAATCTTTTGGTTTTAAAGATGATCTTGTCTAAATCACCTCACTTATGTTTTTTATGTTGACCGTCATTCATTGTCGGATTGAAGTCGTCAAAGCAGAAATATTTATTTTGATTTGAATTGGTAAAACAATGACTTTATTCCACGGCAGTGGAGTTTTGAAATCTGTGACTACAACTAAGGTTCATGAACACAAGTCCACAAAACGTGTTATCTATGACTGAGGTAGATTACAAGATGACTCGAAAATAATGTGGTACAAGGTAGATAACATGACCGAAAGACCAGTGCCACCTACTTTTGATTTTACGCAATCTAATATTGGAAGCAATTCATTATACAATCTCGTTTTGATCAAATGATATTCGTCTACAATTTAAGAAACTTTACAGGGGCCCATTATGCAATCTAGTGTCAAAGCCTGTCGGGGCAGTACTTGAGAATTCAAAGACTTGGTGCAAAAATTTAAGTAAGTCTTCCTAATTTTAACTAAGTATGAAAATACATACGGAAGAAAAAATCATTAAAATAAAAAAAAATAATAAAAAAATTATTAAAAAAATCTTCAATAATGTATGATCTATCCTCCAAATAACTAAAGAAAAAACCACAAACTTTTACAAGTAACTAAAGAAATATACCTGAAAACAACTATGGTTGTCACCGGCCAATGACGCCATCATATTTATTTGAAGAATTGAAACTAATAGTAAACATTCTACCAAAAGAAAAAATAAAAGAGAGTCATTGCAATTTAAAGTCTGAAAATTGATCTCCTTGCATTTTTTGATGCAAAATCACCGATCAAATTTTCATAATCAAATTTATGAAAAAAGGATTCCCAAACAGACTTACCATAATTAAGGAAGTTACAAGCACAAGCACTTACCAAACTACAAGAACCAATTTGCACCAAAAAAAAGACTACAAGAACCAATTTTTTTATTAATGTTTTGAATATATATATATAATACATATATATAGATAATTTAAAAAAATTGGAGGCCTTCAATTTTTAGAGGTCTAGTGCGGCTGCACCGCCCGCCCCGCCTAAGCGCTAGCCCTAGAGGCCGTATGCATGTGGGACCCATTATGCAATCTCATTTTAATAATTTAAACAATATAAATTATACTATAATTATTACACACCTAATGAGTGTGGGATAGAAGTGGTTAACCAATTATGCAAGTGTTTTTTTATTTTTTTATTTTTCTGTTATTTATGGCTTGACTGCTTTACTCTTACTGACTAATTTAGTTTTTAAAGTATTTCAATATATAATTAACATTTACGTAAAAGAATTCAGTTATAGTTAACATCATCTCTTCTCGTAAATAAACAGAAGAAAATTTTGCCCATCCAAACATGAAAAAAATATATTTCCCTTTTAACTCATTTAATGATCTGAATAGAAAATATATTTTTATTATCCAACAGCTGACAATATATTTTTATTATCGGTCACTAGTCGGTAGAATGTTTTTTTATTTTTTTTACAACATCCATGCCGAAGCTAGCCCTATCAGCAATACTCTCTTCAAGAAGGGTATTATGGACAAGTTACATATTAAATTAGATAACAAAAACCTTAAACATAAAAATAAAATGTATAGATCGACTTTTAGAATGTGTGAATAATACTCTTATTATAATGGTATTATTGAGTTATATGTAGAAAATTATTAGAACATTAATTAGAAGTATGTAGTTTTAGCGATTTTTCATTCAAGATATTTCAAGAACTACATACTTCTGATTAATGTTGCATTCATATTCAATATAGGAAATTATTAATGTAATATTTTCATATAAATATAGTACTTTAAATTTAAATTTATAAAAAAAATCTCTCTCTACCGCTCGTCTACCATCATGTAATTTTTAGAACATTGATCAAAAGTACATAGTTCTTAGAATTTCTTGAAACTTGAACTTTGATAATACTCTTAGGCCTTGTTTGGAAACAAGATTTGGATTTGAATTTTGATTTCAAATATGAAGTAATTAAAATTTGTGTAATAGAAATCTTTTCATTTGAAATTCTTGTGTTAGAGTAGTTCTTGAAACATGAGGACTTTGGATTTTGATTTCTACCAAGCATGTATATATGTACGTAGTTAATCAATGTTAAGCGTCTCAAAGATATTTTCAATGCTCGTCTCAAAGCCTTGGGTGATCCTCTCCATCTTTTTCACAATAAAGCTGCAATTTATTTGGAAAATAAACTGAGATCATATAATCAAATCCAAATCCTCAGGTCCAAATCTCTCTATCCAAACAGGCCCTTAGAGATGCAATAGCTATTTATGGATACATTTGATCTGCTGAGCGTGCTTGTAGATAGATAAAATTGAGCAACTCACAAAACATGTCACCTATAAACTGAGAATATGAGATTCACACGCACGGTAAGTCATATGACCTTCCACTATACAGAGGTGGTGGACTTGTGAAAACCGCAACGGTAAGTCTACCAAAATTGATAGAAGGAAATGGACCAAAAATTTGAGAAGGAAGCTATTGAGAAATATTATATAAACCAAGAAAATTTAAGAATGAAAAGAATATCCTATGAATTCTTATTTGCAAGAGACATCTCTGAGATTTGGATAAAAATGAGTGAAACTCAAGAAAAATTAAAGAAATTTTAACTTTTGAGTTCCTATAATATGAATTTTTCAGAAAAACTAAAGCATTTCCAATAGGCTTCCTATTTGAGCATCTTATACAAAATTTAGGCAGAATCTAAACAAAAACGCTTCAACCATGCTCTCTAAAATAGGAAAATTGCTAGGACTTAGGAGCTCCTAAATCTGAGGAGAGAGAATGTGGCTCCTAGTGAATTAATTAAACTAATTATCTATGTAAAATTATAAATATTTTACTTTATGATTTGTTTACCAAGTTTGTCATAAATTTGAAATTAAAGTATTACATTAAAAATAAAATAATAAATTGTGGCTTACTAAAGTTTTGAGCATGGTGGAGCAAGATTTTTGTGGCTCCCTAACAGTAGCTCCTAATTTAACTTTTAACTATTGGTTCAACAAATTTGATGAAAAAATATGGAGCACCATTGGAGATGTTCTAAGAAGTCAAAAAAAAAAAAAACAGGCCTAAATAACATAAAAGTTTGTTTAAATGAATTATCATTTATAATAAATCTTATATTAAGAACAACTCCAACAACTTCCCTATAAATTGTTTTATTTTTGTTGTTAGTTTAGAAAGAAAAAAAAGGGCATTATTTTGCTCCAAGAGTTTTACCTTAACCTTTCCCTATTTTAGAGAAAGGAAATAGAGAGAAAGTTTGATTGATTGATTCCCTATATTTAAAGAAAACTCTAAAATTATAGGGAATTATTATTTTTTATATATTTTTACACTTTTCTGTTTTCTCTCTTCAAATTATTTTTATTTACATCGATCATAAATTATTTGATTATATTTTTAAATTTAAAAAATAAAATTATATTTATAGTCATTAAATTATAGAGAATATAATACATAACCAGTTGAAGTTACGAAAGAAAAATGATAAAAACTTCAATTTTTAAGTCTCTATAATATAGATTTTTTAAGAAAATTGTTAGAGTTGCTCTAATGTTATTGGTTGGCTACAATTTTATCTTCGGGTTACGATCGGATCGATAGATATGTTAAAGTAAGAAGTTATTTTATTAAATAAAGAAAGTAAACCTAACCCACAAAATAGTCAATTTACCTAAATTTATAAAACAAAGGGGCTGCCCCTATACCTAATAATTAATAACAAAGATTGCTAAAAAAAAAATTAATAACAAAGTCGCATTGTCATGCAATTCTTTTTTGAATGGCAAAAAAAAATTATCCTAATCAATTGACATTAAGTGGAGTTTACCCTAAATAATTAAACTTGACGTGCATGTGTTTGACATAAAAAAAGGCCACTTAATTTCTTTTGACATGCATGTGTTTGACCAATTGACCCTAAATAATAGAGTAGGAAAATTATCACAAATAGTACCTGAATTTTATCTCAATTATATAGTTGGTACTTGAACTTCACTTTTGATTACAACCAATACCTGAACTTTTCGAGTTTATCCTAAATGGTACCTGCCGTCACATTTTGTCCATGTGACCCAAATTTCAGGGTTATTTTTGACAAAACTCCTCTGTTTTCAAGGGCATTTTAGACACAGCTTCGAGTTGTCCTTATTTAGAACTGAATAACTGAAGTTTCAACAGTCTGATTATGCTGTAATTTTAACTGGAAATACTAGACACCCAGAGACATAATTATATAAAATTATAGCTTCATCCAACGGTTCAAAAGAGAGAAAATATCTACCTAAGTGCACTATTCTGCCCAAGAAAACATAACAAACTAATTAGATTTTTTTTTATTCTACGGTAATTTGGTCTTTTGCTGTAAATAATGTCATTTTTTTTACAGAAGATAGACGAAATGTGACACTAGATACCATTTAAGGTGAACTCGAAGAGTTCAGGTACTGGTAGTGATCAAAAGTGAAATTCGGGTACTATGTGTATAATAGAGGTAAAATTCAAGTATTATTTGTGATAAAAACCCAATAAAATATTCGTCAAGATAATTCACAACAGCAGAGTAAGATTGTTCTTTTTCTTCTTTGTACCACGACCTCGTGAAATCATAGCAGTCTTATATTCGTCAAGATAATTCACAACAGCATAGTAAGATTGTTGAGCAGTGAAGCATTTATTTTCAAGCACCAGGCTATTACGTTCATGCCATAATCGCCATAGACTTAAGGGCTTTAAGGCCTAACAATAATTTTTCTTTTGAAAGGAAAAATAAAATAAAATTAAGAACAACTCATTGAGCAGTATGACATTAAATAATTGCAAGTACAAAAAAAAATGCAAAAGAAAATAGTACACTGGTATTTCACTATTACATTAGGCTTATTGCCCATATCAAAGTGGTGATGAATGAAACTTTGCAGAAGACGAATCCATCTTTGACGAATTGGTGCTGTAACCATCTGAAGACTTGATATGACCTATTTCAGTATCACCAAGTGTTGAAACTGGACGAACAAAAGAAGGGGCCATTGGTATGATTTCTGGAAGAATGGGCAATGGGTCCTTGAAGTTAAGCACTTGAATCGCTTGTTGTATTGGAGGTCTGAAATTAAAGTCGGGGTGAGCACACCACAGCCCGACGATCATTAAACACTCGATCTGTTTTTCATCAAAATCTCCACGTAATTTTGGGTCAACTGCTTCAATAAGTATTCCTTCTCCATAAAGCTCCCACACCCATTCCACTAAATTGACCTGCCTGCTTTCCAAATCGAAATCGATGGATCGTCTCCCACAAGCTATTTCCAAAGCAACAATTCCAAAGCTATAGACATCTGACTGCTTGCTAGCCTTGCCTGTGACAACATAATCAAGAGCCATGTAGCCCCTAGTTCCAGCCACAGTCGTCGTTAGCAACCCTTTTTCGTGCTCCACAAGTCTGGCTAATCCGAAATCTCCAAGTTTCACGTTGAAATTCACATCCAACATAACATTGCTCGATTTGATATCCCTGTGCAGTATACATTGTTCCCATCCTTCATGTAGATAAAGCAACCCGGAGGCCACGCCAAGAGCAATTTTGTATCTTACCTCCCAACTTAAGAAGTTTTCCGCTTTGAACAAATAAGAATCTAAACTGCCGTTGGGCATGAACTCGTACACAAGTAGGAGATCTCCTTTTTCGTGACACCAACCAATGAGTTGCACAAGATTTCGATGCCTAAGTCGACCAATGATCTTGACTTCGGTTGTGTACTCCTTTAGCCCTTGTTTGGATCCCTTGGAGACCCTCTTAACAGCAACATATGAGTTCAAGTCTTTTATGAATCCTCTATAAACTCCACCAAATCCTCCCTCTCCAAGTTTCTCTCCTTCATCAAAATTACTCGTGGCTTGAGCCAACTCGCTGTATAAAAACCTCCTGGGGCCTGTTCCCCTTTCGAACTCGTCATTGAGTACCACCATAGAATGTTCATCATTTCTACCTGCTTCCCTCTTCTTCCGAAAGATGAACCAAACCAAAACCAACCCACCCACCAAGATACTTCCACCAACACCCAGCCCCAAAGCAATTCGTGGTATATCTGTAGTATCAGGGTTTGGTGTATGAGGTAGTCCTGTAGCTGTTGTAGTGTTTGTCGCACCATTAATCTCATCAACAATAGAAGTCGAAGTGAAATTCCATGAGATGATCTTGTGCAGAGCAATCCTATCACCGGCTGCAGCAGAGAACCCAACAATGACCCAATCAGGCAAGTACTGGTTCAGATCAATCCCGTAATTTAGATTTCTAATCACTTGCTCTTGGGTACCAGCTGTGCCATTCACAAGAGTAGTGTATGCAACACTAAGATTTTTTGAGCTAGAATTATAACTAATCGAAGCACTGTTGATTTGTGCATTCGGAACACCTCCAGTCCAAGGCTTCGTTATATTAGACCTGAGATTGTTGACATCGACACCCACATGATCGTAAGGAGGGTCCATGTAAGTTGGCGGTGCATTCTGGAAGATATCGAACTCCACTGCCACAAACGGGTACTCATTCCCTCCTGGAAGGTCTGCGACGGGAAGGCCAAGCTTCCCGCCACCTCCTAATGCACTGTTGAGTAGGGATCCGTTTGGCGCTAGGAAGAACACAAGCCCGTCGCCATAGGTTGTGTTGCCTTTAGAATCAATGACAAACGTAAAATGTGTGGTGAAATCTGCAAGTTTGAGTTTTCCGGAGACATTCCCCCGGAGGAGGAAAGGTTGGTTGTACGTGGCTCGACCAATGTTCCCAGCCTCTTTGGGTTCTTGGGGGCTTTTGGTGAGTTGGAGGAGTTTGCCGTTGGTATAAGCATCTCCTTCTATTAATAAAGTGGTGGTGTCATTGAGAAAGGTAGAGAAATTGAAGGTTAATGGTGTTGCAATACGGGTACACAGAATGCAGAGAAGAAGAAGAAGAAATTGTAGTTGTTTATGGACGACCATTATTGCCAACTGTTTGGAGACGGAGTACTGCAATGAACCAGAGAGAGATGGAGAGACGTGATACAGAATATGTACGTATATAAAACAAAATGAGGTATTAAACAATAGCTAAGGTGTTTTCCAGGTAATAATCCAAAAGTCGAAAGAAATTTCTGTATTTGGTGGACACTGGTTAATCACAAAGGCTTCTTTGTCAAACCAATTAATAATCAAAGTTTTAATTAGTTTGACATTGTATTTATTTATGTATGTGGATAAAGTTAGATGGCCTTATTCCTACATGGAATATACTCTCATCCAAATTAGTTTGGATGAGTCCGTCTAAGTTATCCATTTTTGTGTATATTAGGCTTCGTATTTTCATAATCCAATCATTCATCTTTTAAATCATCATCTAAAGATAATTTATGCAAAAATTTAATCAAATTGGAGATCGTTTTATCATCCAATTATATCAAACAAATGAACGGTTTCGATAAAAGTTAACATTCTCATTACAACCGTTCATTTGTTTGATATAGTTGGATAATCAAATGATCTCTAATTTAATTAAATTTTTGCATAGATAAGAGCATCTCCAACAGTTTTCCTATAATTTATTTTTTTTCTAATTTAGGGAAAATTAAGTCTTTTTTCCTATACCTAGCTCTATTTTAGAGATAGTGATGAGAGATAAAATAAAAATCCATATATTTACAGCAAACTCTAAAATTATAGGGAAACATCTTTTTGGAAATTTTAACCCTCTTCTCTTTCCTCTTTCCAAATATATTCATTTTCTTCATTAATTATTTGATTATACTTTTTAAATTTAAAAATAATACCATATTTTAATTGTAAATAATAAATTATAGAGAATATGATAGAGAAACTATTGAAACTACGGAAGAAAAATTATAGAGATTTTAACTTTTGAATCCCTATAATAATAAAAAAAATTAGAGAAGCCGTTGGAGATGCTCTAAACTTTAAATGGTAATTAGAACCGGCTTTGAATATGTGCAAAGTGTGCGACCTGACTGGGCCTCAAGGCCCATAGTTTTTTCAAACCCTTTACGGTTTTATATATTAGAGGTTATAAAATAATTAAAATCCATGAAGGAGGGCCCTTTTCCTTTGATACTTTGACACTCCACTCCTATTTTTCTCTCCTCTCTCAGTCTTCTGTTTCATATTTCTTTATTTATCTTATCTTATTCCATAAAAGAGGGTCCTTGATTTCGTTTTCTTTTTTTCATTCTCTCATTCTTCTGTAGTTCTATTTCCAAAAAAAAAAAAAATCTTCTGTAGTTCTCCCTCTTATTTCTTTTCTCTCGTATCCTATCTCTTAGGGTTTTAAACTATTTATATTTCCAATTAAACTATATCAACTCAAAACTATATTTACTCAATCTAAATCCTAAACTAAACTCAAACATATATAATATATTTTTATTATATATATAGTACAATATTAATTATATATATAATATATTTTTAAATATACAATAATTATACTAATTTATTCATTTAAATAATTTAATATTTCTATAATATCAATCCAACTAAAATAACATCAACCAACCTTTTTAAAAAAAATTTTAAATTTTCGATTTGACACTAATAACAAAGAATAAAGCAAACCCCAAATATTTCAAAAACAGGGGATAAAAAACATAATTGTTTAAAAAAACAAAAAAGAGCACCACCTTCAAAGCAACGCCGGAGGGCCCGCCGCCGCCCCGCCCCCCCGTTCCCCCGCCCCCCCCCCCGGCCCCCGTCAACCCGGGCGGGGTTGGGGGGGGGCCACGGTGCCCGGGAACCCCACGGGGGCGGAGAGTAAAGGGACTAAAGTCTCCCTTTCTCTTCTTTTTCTTTTTCCCCGCACTAAAAACCCTTAATTAGATTGAGACAAGTTCTCTCCTACTTCAATGAGGCATATTAAATTATTAGCCTATTTCGTGGGTCTTCTTAAAAGGCTTAATTTCATTATTGGTTTATTTAAATATGGATTGAATTATGAATTTGCTGGTTTTGATAAGTGTATTATATCTTATTTTATTATTTTTACTATGTTCAAACATATGAGACCAAGTTTAGAGAGCCACATATTAATTTTCGCACAGGGCCTCCAAAATGTTTGAGACGGCTCTCGAGGGTAATTTAAAATATGAATAGTTTGATTATAAAAATATAATGAGTAATGAGCAAAAATTAGATGAGTTTGGATGAGAGTATTTTCCTACTTACATGGTTTGTCATGTCACATAAAAAAAATTATATTCATAAATCCATGTCAACATATATTGCCGCTAAAACAGAAAAACCATTTTCAAAGCAAGTTCACATCGTAGAGTGAATCAGAGAAAGAGAGAGGTATTATCATGGCTGATATTGCAGCTTTGGTTGCTAAAGAGTATGAGAGAAGGGTGAAGAGCCCAAGAAAGGTTGGTGAGGCTAGTACTGACTTGGCTTCTTGTGTTTCGGTTTTGGCTCAAACCCTGCAGAAGAAGATTGGACGAGAAGATGGAGTTTCTTGTGAAGTGGGTTAAGTAGGAGCTAACGGATTCTTCTCTGGTTGAAGTTTTTTTTTTTGTTATCAAAGGAACTAATTTTGTTAGATGAACATTAATATTACATCAATGACTCTTGAAGTTTCTGCTTAATTATTAGTTTCTGAACTTTTTAATTTCTAATTTTGTTTTATTATGGTTATTATTGTACATATATAATTTCCAATTTTCTTTTTGATTCCCTGTGAATTGTACATAGTTATCTACTTATCTTCCATAATTGAAGGACTGCCACCAATAATCGACTTCATTTTTGCTCACACCTCTTGATTAAGGCAATACGATATGATGCACATATCTCCTTAAAAATTTAACACCTATCAAAATCATAATTAATGTTAACACATGTATCTCATATACAATATAATTTATCCTTTATCCCAAAAAAATAGGAGCGAAAGCTCTCTCTACCCAACAACGGCGGAGGCCCAATTGTGAGTTTCTTCTCCGTTTGGATCTAGGCAGCGGCGGCAGTCTCTTGCTCCCGTGACATCTATCTACTCCTCCCCTCTTGATTTCGTTGTTTGGACGGCTTCAGATAGGGAGTGGGTATTGTGTTCTGGTACTTTGGTTGGTGTTGAGCAAGCGGAACTGATCTGTTCCACGGTGATCCATCGACTGTGAAGGATTGGTGGATTGAAGGTTCTGCAAAGATTCTGATCAATCCCTTTGCTGAGGCTAGTCCTATCTGGATTTTCTTTAGTTTGGAATCTCGTGATCAAGTGGTAGTGGTGGTCTGATTGCTGATTCCCGTTTCTTTAGGGTTGGTGTGATGACGGCCATGATCTGGGAACGAGGGTGGCCTCCGGAGCTCCGGTCGACGTGGTTGTTGATCATACCTGAGCAATTGGGGTGAGCTTACTTTTTGTGGGCTTGGGGTGAGGCTTTTGGGTCTGACTTTGGGTATGTTATGAAGTGAGACATTCTAATTGTTTGGGCTCTAAGGGAGGGTGTCTTGTCACCCTCATTTATTACTTAAAGTTTTTAGGTATTGCCTACACTGATGACGTATGTCGACGGAAAAGCTAGTCTATGAGTCTTTAATCGTACCACAAATGCATGTACGGCGGTTGGATTCTCTCTAGTTATGGTAGTTTTGCTTGATGTATTTCATCCTTGTAGGCTCGTTTAGGGTTTAGGGTTTAGGGTTTAGGGTTTAGGGTTTAGGGTTTAGGGTTTAGGGTTTAGGGTTTAGGTTTAGGGTTTAGGGTCGATCCTTTTGCTTGAACAAAACTTAATGAGCGGTACTATTTAGTTTTCTAGCTTGCCTTGCTTAAGAGTTTTTGGTATGAGCCTAGAAAATTGATGTAAGGTGCCTTTTTTTTGCCATGATTATTGATTAATATAATCTGATTATCCTTCAAAAAAAATTAATTACTCTCTCTCTCTCTAATATTATTTTGGTAACGTACCAAAAGGATCGACCCTGAAATCCTGAATATTATCTACTCTCTCTTTTTTTCAAACCTTTCAAGTTGGACACTTGCCTATTTTGTATTAGTTTATTTTTGACATAATGAAGTTATATAATTTATTGACGGTATGTAACAGTCAGTATAAAAACCTTCGAGTGTGGTTTCATGTACTCATAAGACTGTAAGAGGGTTTCCTATTTGAGTTCTCTAGACAAAATTTGGGAAAACTTAAGAAAAAAAAAATTTCAACCATCTACGAAACACTGACACCAATACGGACACAGCAACACGACACGGCGATACGGAAAAATTTTAAAAATTAAGACACGATACGTTGTCGACACGATAATTAAAATAATATATGTAATATTTAAATAATAATATGAAAAAAAATATTTAAATAAAAAATACATAAAAAATCCACAAAATAATACATAATAAATTGAAAACCCTACTTATTTCTATATTTCCTTTTTAGTTTTTATACAAGTCTAGTGATCTAGGTCAAATAGCTTTAAATCAATGGGTCCTTGTCCAACAAGGACAAAGATAGGAAAAAAATTCTCAATAAGGATGCTACAGTAAAAATTTGCCCATCAAAGGACATAAATATCTCGAAATTTTTGTCCTTGATCGGCGAATTTTCTGTAGCAAACTTAGTGAGCAAAAAGTTGTCATGTTTGGACCTAGGGGGTTTTTTCCCTTAAACCACCACCAATAATATATTGTCTTTTTAAAATTATTTTTTTTTTTTTTTTTTTTTTTTTTGTTGTGGTGTTGTTGTTTTGGAAAAATGGGTGTGTTTTTGTAAATTTTTTTTTTTTTTTTCTTTTTCTTTGGGGGGGGGACAAAAAAAAATAATTTTTAATTTTTTTTTTTATCCTCTTTCTCTTCGCGCGCAAAAAATTATTTTTTTATCTGGTTAAAAATATTTTTTTTTTAAAAAAAAAAACCCCCCAAAAGGGGGGGAGAATGAGAAGGGGGGGGGGTTTTTTTTTCAAAAACACAACAACTATTATATGAAAAAAAAAAAAAAAAAAAGAGAAATGTATTATACCCCTGTTGTGATTTTTTTATTGATTTAATTAAAAAAAAAAAAAGGGGGGGATTGGTGGATCTTATATATATAGAAATATGAGAGAGATATACATAGAGAAAGGGGGGGGGTGAAACCCTCTCCCTTAGGGGGGGAGAGAGTTTGGGAGGGCCAAAGGGTGTAAAAAAAGGGGTCCCCGCAAATGCTCATACACGTGAAATTCATATTAATTTCTATTGAGTATTCACATAGTTAATTTGTAGAAGTCCTCCATTTTTTCATTCTAGTACTATGGCCTCCCAAGGTAGTTCATCATTTCTTGTAAAACAAGTCTTAGGGCTAGTTTGACATTACTATGACTTAAAAAAAAAGTCGCTTTTAAAAAAATCAATCTGTGAATTAAAACAGCTTTTAGAAGTAACCTTTGGATTGCTTCTATAATCTGCTTCCACTGACCCGTAATTTTTAATTAAAGTTGCTTTTTACTAATTTACCAAACATTTTAAGACCTTAAATTGTACGAAGAAGCTGATTTTTTTTAAAAGCGAAACTGTACCAAACTAGCCCTTATATGTTTATATATTGATTTGTAAGTTGTATGTATCTATAATGTTAGTGATCATATTCAAAGCAGCCAACAAACCATCCTTCCTACTACGTTCCTTAAATAAGGTAATCGTTAGGAGTTCCTAAATCTAAAGAAAGAAATTGACTTCCAATAAATTTGAATATTTTTTTAAATTTTATGATGTATTTACCAATAAATTTGCTATAATTATGAAACTAGAGTACTAGACAATGTGGTTATCTTTTTTAACAAATTATTGATAATGTCACTTTTGGTGACCTTGTTATTTTCCAAACCACAAAATATTTTTGTAAGAAATCCACTGCCAAATAACAAGAAAAAATACTGTCAAATAAACTACTTTCAAAGAACAACAAAGATTGTCAAGGAGCAACAAAACTACTGTCAAAGAATAATATAATAATTTTTTTTGTAGGCAATAATATTTTTATAAATAATGAAAAAAAAATACTATGGCATTTTTATAAATATTAAAATTTGTAATATTTTGGTGACTTTATAATGAATAAAAATATTTGATGGTTTAAAAAAGAGAAAAACCTCTATATGGTACATGAACTATCACCAAATGCAATTTTTGGTACCTGAACTTTTATAAAAAACCTGGTGGTACCTGAACTATGTCTCTGTTAGCCATTATAGTACCTACCGTTAAATATTTCGTTAAGTGCTTATGTGACATGGGTAAAAAACTTTTTTTTTTAAATAAATTATACAAAAAAGAAGATTTAGATAATTTATCCACAATTCAAGACCAATAATGAGACAAATTATTTTTATTTTTATAATATAATTTATTGTCAATTTTTATGTTTCTAATATAATTTATTATCATGTTGGTGGTTTTCTTATTAATTAAAAAATAAAAATAAACTATATTCAAAAAAGTAATTTAAATTTTTATTATATTAAAAATAATGATAATTTATTTTGATTTTAAAATTTAATAATAAACCACCTACATGGCATCTTTAATTTTGAATATTTGAGAATAAAAATAATTTTTGCATCGTTAATCTTGAATGTTTGGGGATAAAAACTCTAAGTTGATTATGTTAATAAATTTTTTGTTGGGTAATTTATTTTAATTTTAATTTTAAAATTTAATAGTAAAAAACTTTTAATGACTATTTTGCCCATACTTTAGTCACTAAATTATAAATTTTACCCATGTCACATAAGTACTTAAGATAATATTTAACGGTATGTACTATAATGGCTAACGGATGAATAGTTCAGATATCGTCAAGTTCTTTATGAAAGTTCATGTATCAAAAATTATATTTGATAATAATTCAGGTATTGAAAATTTTTTATTTTAAAAAATAACAAGTTCACCAAATACGACCGTATAGAGTTATATGCCCAAAGACAGACTAACCGCAACAGCATTAAATATATATATAATGGGAATAAAGAGAAGTTGCACGTACGGTTGGACCCGCGCGTTGATGTAGACGTGTCGAGATCAGAGGGCGTACGAATCATAGGGTCGCATTATTGGGGCTGACACACGCGATTATTGTAATCAGGGCTTGTTTTTGGTTGGGGATGAGTGGAGAGGAGAGGAGAGGAGAGGAGAGGAGAGGTGGTTGTGGGTGGTGGGGGGTGTTGCGTACAGAGAAGCACGCAGGCAGCAGCAGAGCGTGGCGGTGGCCCCGAGGAGGACAAGGAAAAATTTAAAAGCGTTGGGCGCCGTTGGTGGAGGGGCGGCGGGGGGGGCTGATTTCAGGGTCGCGTCACACGCGCGATTCGCAAGGCAGAGATGATCGCTCTCGATGCACGCGCCTTATCTTTTGCGCGACAGCTCCGATATTATTTTGTTCACCAGAATGAAAAGCATCGAGGTCGTGAAGAAAGGGAGCAGCTTCCCAAGTCCCAAAATACATGCATACATATATATATGAGTCCAGCCTTTTTCTGTTTGGTTTTCAAAAGTCTCGGGTTGGATTCGAACTGGGGTCAGTTCCAGTCCAATTGTGTCCTTTATCAGAACATGATGGTTGACAATTGGTGATAATCAAACAAAGCTTGGTTCGTTGTGATTTCATGGAAATTATATCAAAGCTTAGTTGTTAGTTGTCGTTTGGATTTTGGCCTTGCTAATGAGTACGATCTAAATCAAACCCTGGGGGATTTCTACGAGAAATTTATGCTCCAATGCACCGAACTTGCATGCAGTGGCAGTTATAACTTATAAGCGAGCGTCATGAGGTTTTTCGATCTCAATAGTTTCTTTCTTTTTTTTTCTTCCTATAATGGCCAAGTCTTGCTTTCAATTCGTTTGACGAAAATCCATACGAGGCATCATATTGTGAGATATTAGGTGCGGGACTCCGCGTCTTTCAATATTGTAAGTGAAATGGTTAAAGTGTTGTCATTTTGATTAGTCCACTTTGCAAATTAAAAAATTTCAAACGTAACACAAAATAGTTCTATCAAATTTTATGTACTTCCTAGTTCTAAGTGCCTCTTTCAGTCTTTTGTTATGATTGCTTGCTCCACAATCAATCGATGTGTCAACCACTCTATTAGGAGAACTTATTATGTCTACATTGTTTACATATATCTAACTCTTAGGGAGTCTAGCTTCGATCAATAAGGATCTTATAATAAAGACTTTTAATTTTCAACTCTCGTGTTGTACAATGAAGATTTGAAATATTTATTAAAATTTAAAACACTCATCCAATAGTTGAAAATTAAAAAGTCTCTACAAGTTCTTATTATAAAGTCTATTATTAGAGAGGATTCTTATGGATCTACCACAATTAACATGGTACTATTTGAAATGAATCTCAAAAGATCAGGCCTAAGTTGCAGAGTAGCATCAAATGTTGTTTTTTTGTGGCAAAAAAAAATTAATAAAAAGAAAAGAGAATACAAGAAGGGGAGGCAAAATGACAAATATCTTACCCCAAGGGGCAAAGACATATGTAACACAAGAAAAAACACCAAACCTCAAATAAATTGAAAGTTTGGATGACCAAAACAATCACGAATACATAAATTAATGATAAAATATCTCACTACGACAGTCCCACCAACGAAGTACCATAATTCGTTAAAACATATGCAACTCAATTATCTTCTCGAAAAATATGGAAAGCATTGAAAATTCATTTGAATAGCATCAAATGCTGTCATATACTTTTTATCTGAAAAAAAAAATGAATTAGACAACTCCAACAAAAAATGAAAAAGAAGAAGAAAGAAGACAATTGTTTACCCCTAGCTTATAATATGAAAGTGAATTAGCTATAGCATTTTTTCTGGGGGAGTGAAATTTACACCCCCCAAATTGTAATCCACACCCCCCACTTTATTATTTTAATATTATTTATCTAATACTATTCTGAACTTCCCAATATACCCCCTTACGTCGATTTTTTTTCATACCTCAACTGAAATTCAAAAAACTCTCCGATTTTGCATGAGGTAAAACTCGAACCTCTCACCCCATGCTTGCAAGCTTACACCTCAACCACCCCAGCACAAGCTTCCCTTAATAATATATATGTAAAACATAATATTTATAAGTTACTAGTGGCAAATAAGACCCACTTGCCCACTTCTTTACTTTTTTTAGTTTTTAAAAATTTAATTTATTTTATATTTAAACATTCATTTTGATTTATATTTTTCTATAAAAGATTTTTTTTCTTCTTTTCTATTTTTCTCCTACACGCATCATTCACTTACGTTTAAAACATTCATTTGTTAAAATATCAAATTACATGCCCATAATCAAATTGTAATTAATTAATATAAATAAAAAGTGAATGAATATGTACGTACAAAATGTTCGAACATTTGTAATTAATTTTTTTCGTCTCATTTGTTTCCAAACGCGTAATGTACGTGCAAAATGTTCGTATCATTTTTTATTTATATTAATTAATTACAATTTAATTATGGACATGTAATTTGATATTTTAACAAATGTTCGTATTATTTTTTATTTATATTAATTAATTACAATTTGATTATGGGATGTAATTTCATATTTTAACAAATGAATATTTTTAAACATAAGTGAATGACGCGTGTAGGAGAAAAATAGAGAAGAAGAAAAAAAATCTTTTATAGAAAAATATAAATCAAAATGAATGTTTAAATATAAAATAAATTAAATTTTAAAAAGTAAAAAAGTAAAGAAGTGGGCAAGTTAGCAAGCGGGCAAGTGGGTCTGATTTGCCACTAGTAACTTATAAGTATTATATTTTGTATAAATATTATTGAGGGAAGCTTGTGTTGGGGTGGTTGAGGTGTAAGCTTGCAAGCATGAGGTGAGAGGTTCGAATCTCGCCTCATGCAAAATTGGAGAGTTTTTTGAATTTCAGTTGCTTCCTCTGAAAGAGGTATGAAAAAAAATCTGACGTAAGGGGGTATATTGAGAAGTTCAAAAGAGTGTGTGATAAATAATATTAAAATAATGAAATGGGGGTGTGGATTACAATTTGGGGGGTGTAAATTTCACTCCCCTTTTTCTGTTTTGGCCAAAGAATTAGCTGTAGCACTTGAGCATTGGAGCAAAGTTTGTCTAAATTAGTAGCATCTCATTTGGTACTTTTAAGATAGTCTTACACTAACCCAAAATATTGAAGATGCTTGATCATAATTAAACATTGATGATATTACAAGGGAAAGTTAATTTTAACGGGCAAAAGAACCAAATAATCATTTATAAGCTTAAAAATCCCAAACAATCATGATCAAGATTAACCCAACACCTTCGACTTTGATAAGAGTCTTTATTAAGCATGGCGTGTGCATTCTCCTTCTCACAATAAGCGTAGTCGACACTAGACAACACGTAGTGGATGGATATTGAAAAAGAAATGTACGCTAGCTTAACCCTAAAACTTTTGACGTCTAGAACCTACGATCAATCTTATTTCCATACAAATTAAATACGATTACAATCACTTGTACGATTTATTTTCTTAAATTAAAATGTACTTAATTATTTAAAAATCACGATTGGATTAACGAACCATTCATCATCGCATTGATGTAGTTCTACACTCAAATCACATGAATAAGATGTTGATATATAGTTTTTTTTTTGTCTAGAAAAGATGTAACAAGCGAAACTCATGTTTTGTGTGATAGACGAATGAGTTTTTGCACCTAGTCAATCTTGAAGAATGAGTTCTTTAAAATCCTTTTGAGCAACTATATAACGAACTACACCCCACAAATGCACTCTTACATGAGCTTAAACATCTTCTTTTCAAGGAAAATACCTTGATCAAATTCGTTACCTAGGGTACTAGTCGAGGAATTGCAAATCCATAAAAAAAAAAAACAAATTTGGTACATGAATTATTGCACTGTTAACCAAAATAGTACCTCCATTAACTTGCTCGTTAAGTATGATTCAATTAGGTATCATTTTGGGTAACAGACTAATAGTGCAATAGTTCAAGTATCATTTTGGATTTTTTTTCTTTCTAAAATACCAAAAAGTATATTTCACAATAGTTTAGGTACATAATTAAGTTTTTATCGTACTCCAATTAGGTAAAAAATTTCATTCAAATATGCGCCACGTAGGTGAACTTAACAACAAAGTTAAACGGATGCCATTATAATTCATGTATCATTTTGTATATAAACAAATTTGTAAATAACAAAAAGCAAAATCTTTACAATTGGTGGTTTCATTTCACCCGTGTGACATTAACCTTCTTCCATTTTGTCGTTTCCTAAATCCTTGATGTAAGAAGCACAAATGCGCGAGGAAAGCGTCTGAATTAAAGCCGGCCCATTCGATATTTCAAATCCGTGAAATTCCCCAACTCCCAAGCCACCACCTTCCAAGCAAGCAAACTTGAAAAGCTGAGGATCATGAAGGAGGCCAAAATAGGAGAATATCGTCCTGGGATTTCATTGCCTTTCTGTTAACGCCACTGTTGTTGTATGAAGAAGGGAATAGCCTTGACAACTTCACCACCTCAAATTTGCAACAGAGCAAAAACGCCATGTCCAATCCGTCCAAGAAAATAATAATAATAACAATAATATTTGTGTGCTGGAGACGACTTTTGCATGCAGATTGATGAGATTTGTTGATGTTAAGTAAAGCCTGTGTGGTTTTTGGGGACTCTCAAAAAACGAGCTTGATGTGTCAAAATCCCATTGTGTCAATCTCTTCCCCATTGTGACTGTGATGGATTGGATTGGATAGGATGGGTGGATGGGATCGCTCAATGGATTCATGCATGCTTTATTTCATCATTCGGCCTGTTGAACTTTCCCAGCCCCGTTTTCCATCTGGGTCATTATTGTTATTGCACACCACCTGTTCGATAAAATGACTGACTTCCAAGTTACCCAACACTTTTGTTTTAGGAGCTGAGCTAGAATCTAAACACCAACACCATTTGAAACGCCAAGGCTCTGCTCGTGGTGTAAAATCAATATATTAAATGCACTGCAACAACCATTTGTAGCCCTTTTCAGTTTCCCCTTTACCCTCTTTCACACTTTTTGATAGGAAAAAGTCCACTTCAAGCAAGATTTGCTTTGCTACACTTCAGGGCATCTAGCGTCAATATGGTAAAAAGGCTGAGGTCAGAAGCCATCTCACCCCCTTCTGATAATTTAAATCAAAAATATTTCAATAACATAGGATATAGATCAGATATGCAATCTTCGGTTTTTCAATTTGGTTCAACAGGCATCTGAAAATGTACTAAATGATAGCAATAGTTTGTTGGTTAGTAATGCTCAACTTGAATTCACCTAACCTGTTTAATTAACTAGCATGAAAATGTGAAGTGAAGCCAGAAAAAGGGTGAGTCTGAAACAGTGTTAAAAGTGAATTTACAGCACCAGTTGTTTACCCGCTTGAAAGAAACAAAAAAGTGAATTATTAACGCACTAAATAGGTCGCAGAAACCCAAGAAAAAAACGCAGATCACCATGCATGCCTCTCTACACAACTATTTTAATTGGCCCTTTCTTGCTTTAAGTACACCATGACATGAAAAAATTAAGAAACAGAGATTTTGATCATCAGCGAATCTCACAGAGAAATTTGCAAAAAGTATGGGAATTTTTAGCAGAGAAAAAAAAATGAAAAAATTGAAAGAAAGTTGGTGCGTGGGTATTAAATTGGCTCCATTCGATTATTGATTAATTGTACTGTGCTGACATGAGAGATAGGCACCAGCTTTATCGATACATGCATGGTTAAAAAATAAATTGAAAATCTCTCTCTCTCTCTCACAGAAACTACTTTCTGTTCCCACCCTTTCATTTTCTTCACTGACAGAGGAATACCTGCACACTTTCTCACGCATACTCAAAACAGAGTACCTCCCCATCACACAGCAGAGCCCCACTCCCCCTAGAGAGAGAGATTATGATGGATATGATAAGGGGGTGGCAGAGAGGAATCAGAGGAGAGAAGTAGAGAACAGAAGAGGACACAGCAGAGAAAACACAGGGAGATTTTTTCCAGCCATATTTCTTCTAATCTCACATCTCCTGCCTCTTATTATTATTATTTTATGATTTTATCAATCACTCTGCCTTTTTCTCCTCTGTCACTCACACTCATCAACTCCCTATGAAAAACCCATCCCACACTCTTCCTCTTCTACATAAACCTACTCTCCCTCCCAACTAGAACTGTCATCCAACACCTTCTCTGCACTCTCGCATTCCTCACCCATCCTTGAACTAGAAGCAAAAACCTCTTGTGGGTTTTTCTCCACAAACAAAACCCTTGAATCCCTTTTTGATTCATCAACCATGGACCTCATAAACCTTGGTCGCCATTTTGATCAGCACAATGTTGGTCATCACCACGACACCCAATTGCCTCCGGGGTTCCGCTTCCACCCTTCCGACGAGGAGCTCATCACCTACTACCTACTCAAGAAGGTCATGGACTCCAATTTCACTTGTCGCGCCATAGCCGAAGTCGACCTCAACAAGTGCGAGCCATGGCAGCTCCCTGGTAATAATCTACATTTAACCGTCTGCACCGCTTAACATCTCATCACTTCTCCAATTAATGTTTTGCAAACTAATTTTGGTGTCCGGTTTATCAGACAAAGCAAAGATGGGAGAGAAAGAGTGGTACTTTTTCAGCTTGCGTGACCGGAAATACCCGACCGGCCTTCGCACCAACCGTGCCACTGAAGCCGGCTACTGGAAAGCTACCGGCAAGGACCGAGAGATTTACAGCTCCAAGACTTGTTCTCTTCTTGGGATGAAGAAGACTTTGGTTTTTTACCGCGGGAGAGCTCCCAAGGGTGTCAAAAGTAACTGGGTCATGCACGAGTACCGCCTTGAAGGCAGATTTGCTTACAATTACCTCCCCAGGAACTCCCAGGTGCTTGGATCTTCTCTCTCAGTCAAATAAAGTTCCAAACTCTATGATCATGACCTAGTTTAATTAATTATGGAAATTAGTTTAATTGATTATATATGGTACTCTCCTGATTCATTTATGTACTAAGCATAACGTTCGTTCTCAGTTAATGCCTTGTACATTATTTCTGGAAACACTTACATTTTCAGCATAAATAATGCACGCAACATTTTTCTGCCATGTCCGTTCAATTATGTTCCTCCCACATTAAAACTACTTCCAGTACTGCGACACTATCTTCTTATAACAAAAATTGTGCAACATTCTCTATATGACTTTATCAACCCACTTTATCGCCTGTAATTATTTATTAACCCCCGGTTAAATTTTTTTACGGACATGCTTTCTCTAATAACCCAAATATTGATAATTTGCCTTAAAAAAACTGATTTTGTCATTACATTGTCTGATGATCCCAAAAATGCAGGAGGAGTGGGTCATTTCGCGGGTGTTCCAGAAGGCCAAGAAAAGCAACGGACCCGAATCCAAGAAGACCCGAATGATTGGCTCCAACGGGTCTCTCTACCCGCCCGAACCCAGCTCGCCGTCCTCATCCTCGGTCTCACTGCCACCGCTTTTCGACTCCTCCCCTTACTACCCAACCGTCGCTTTCTCCAACGGCAATGCTTCCCTCACCGACCGTGACAGCTGCTCCCACGACAACCGTACCCCTAGGGAGCACGTGTCCTGTTTCTCCACCAACAGTGACCCCGCCAACAACGGCACTTTCAACCATCTCATGACCACCTTGGACCTCGCTCAGCCGTCGCCGCCGCAGACTTCGCTCGAAGTGTCCGGCGGCTTCCCCAGAAGCCTCGGCGGCCTCTCCGACTTCCCCAGCCTCAGGTCCCTCCAGGAGAATCTCCAGCTGCCCTTCTTTTTCCCGCCGGCAATGCAGACCCCCCAGCCCTACTCAGGCGCCGGAACCGGCGGATCATTCGACCTCGGCGACTGGAGCTCCCTCGGAAACTGGCGTGGCGCCGAAGAGCCCAGGACCCGGACCGTCGTGGGTCCCGCTGAGGCTGATTGCATGTGGACGTACTAAAAGGAGCTAGGGTGGTCCGAGTTGTC
The DNA here is from genome assembly GCA_030142095.1 of Rubus idaeus. Classification (NCBI taxonomy): domain Eukaryota; kingdom Viridiplantae; phylum Streptophyta; class Magnoliopsida; order Rosales; family Rosaceae; genus Rubus; species Rubus idaeus. The sequence goes on from CM057967.1 coordinate 11,420,168, forward strand.
GTTGCAAACAGAGATTTCTACTTTCGGTGTTTTTATCTGGTATTACTATTCAGGGGTAGTGTCGGTAATTTAGTACTCATTATCCAAAACCTAAAGTCACTGTGAAAGTGACCAACCTAGCTATCTATCTTCCTCATGTCGATCGCAGTCGACCTTTTAATTTGCTATTTAAGTATGTAATGACTCTATGACTCTCTCTGTAGCTCTCTCTCTCCTCTGGTTCGTGTTACGTATTTGGCAAGGTAATGATGATGATTAATTATGTGCTTATTTGCTGTGGTCTATTTCTGTAAAAGTTGAGAGGTATGTTTTTGTTTGAATCATGATCTGCATGCATGCCGGCATGATCCTGCTTAATTATTAGATATTATTCAGAAGATTTTGTCATAACTTGATTGCCTTAAATGGATTGCACGTATGGTTCTGCGATCATGGTTTAAGAACAGAAAGTGACTTATATGGACACTGTTCAATGTTGTTTGGACCACCCTTTCTATGTTTTTTGCTGTCATTATTGGGAGATTAAAGTTGCTCTGATCTGTCAATGACTGGGATTATGTGGGTTAAGCAACTTTCATTGAACCAAGCAACGTATCACAGATGATGTAAATTTTTTAAAAAAAAATTGAAAGGGTAATGTGTGTTATGTATGGTTATTTTCATTCCATTTTTCGGTTTTAGAAATGATTTCTGTAATCGTTATCTTATTGTCGGACAAACCAAAAAATGTATGAGTGAGATATTGAGCAGATTGAGGCATCCTCACTAAAACGAACTTACCCCATAAATATGGCAAAGGATCAAGTATGTGTTATTTGTTTCACTCGCTTCCCTTAATTCGGTTCCATAAATATCACCATTGCGTTCATCTCTAGCTATTGATTAACGCAAATTGAGGCTTCCTAACTCGCGAAACGATCATCCGACGGAGCCCGGGGGTGGTTGCTCCGTCATTGCTTCAGTGCACTCATAGCTTGAAACTAAAAGGGTGTCGGTAGAATTTTCGAAACCAAAGGGATGAGAGGGACGGAGAACGTAGCGTAACTTAAGACTTTCATAATCGAGGGTGTCATCGATCTTTAACTGTTGTGAAAAATGGGTGCACTGGAGAAGTGTTGTCCTGTCATAACATGTATCATTTAATGTATTGGTTGAATTAGGTAGACATGTATAGAGTACTCGATAGGTTTCAGACCTCGGGGGAGACTAGACCTGTGAGTATTATTGGACCTATAGTTCTCAAGGGAAGAGACATATTTAATACTACTACCTGTAATATCTGTAACATTGTATTCCTTTCTTTGTCAGCTTGCTTAACATTATAAATAGAGAGAGCATGTACCTCTAGGGGATGGACCATATAGCTAGGATATGGCCAACACAGGCATTATACAACTCTAGCAATCAAGTCTCCTCCCTGTTTAGACGGCTGCATTAAACATTTTTTATCCAATTTGGATGTCTATATTTTAACATTAAAAGCAAAAATAAAAAAAATTCATAATAGAAATCATCGTCAATGGGGTGGCATTGACCGAACCGACAACTGTAACAAACCAACGATCAACACCATATTTGTCGAAATCAAATTGAACTGAACCAAAACACATATATAAGTGTCCAAATTAAAGACCAAACTGGCAGTATTGGTGTATGGTTTGGTTTTTAATTTGAGAAAACTGCCAATGCTCCACATACTGCACCGAACCAATTCGCCCAAACTATTGCGCGCCAAACTTAGAATCCACCTCTTGCCAAAAAAAAACTTAGAATCCACCTCAAAACCCACAACGCACTCCAGATCCATCTCATTTTTGAAACTACTTCTTCGATCAAGCTGTAAAATATCGAAACCTAAACACATAAACCTCTTTGCAAAACCTAAATCCATAATCCTCTTTCAAAACCCAAATCCCCATCTTATTTTCGAATCTTCTTCTTTGATCGAATTATGAACACCGATTATTCTAGTCTGTTTCGATTTGAAAATCTAGACAACCAATGTCATCGGGTGTAGTTTGCGATTAGGGCAAAAAAAAAACTTGAACACATGACACCGAATCCACCCCCAACTGAAAGTTTCCTAGACTTGATATAATATTTCCTCTGCCACGTGGAGGGAGGCCATTGGTGGAGGTCCCATATGTGGTCACCAATATTGTACATTAAGGTTCAAAATCGTTGGGGGGCCAATAGAGTTAGGGTACAATGATATTTGTGCATGGAAATGGTATAGCACGCGGGGTTGTACCATTTTGGTGAAAGCTATGCAGAGTTTGCATGTAAAGAGGAATTTGAAGAGGGTGAAAGTGTGGGTTTGAAGCCAAAGAGAAAGAACCAAAACAAGAAGCAGCCAAAGACTAAAAGCCGGGGTTTGGAATTTACATATGGAAGCACAAGTGAATTATGGATTCTGTTTTGTGTTTGTGGAGACTGGTGTTTGTGTACGTATTTAGGTTGTTACATTATCCAGGCTTGGGATATTCTGGTGTGGATATTATTTGGCTTATTCTGGTCGTATTTGTATTTGTACGTTAAACCTTATCTTTGATCTGCCTAGGGTTGATGATGAACATCCTCGTGCTTTTCAATCATGACTTTTGATGGTACACAATTTTTGGCTTCTACCATTGGTTGTATCCTAGACCAGGAAATCAAATCCATCTCATTTTTAAAGTTTGGCTACCCAAGAGGCTTTTATATCTATTTCGTTCAAGACTTTCATTATAAAATTAAGAATTATCTAATATTTTTCTTAACTATATATACGAGAATATGAGTGCTCATTAAAATTATCAAAGATTTTCCTTGTCTAATTAAGCGGCCTTGTTAGTATCTTGAACTTTGACTTTATAAAAAAAGAAAAACCATAAACATTTGAAACAAAAATCATAATATTAAAAACCGACCTAAATAGTGGAATTCAAACATAAATTTCCGGCATTATCTTGATGTTTTAGATTGAGTGTTTCTATTAGAACATCCAAATTTGCTCATTAAACCTCATTTTTTATATAAATTATTAAATGATATACATATCCTCACATAAAATGACTATTATAGACAACATATTGTAAAAAAAATTATATTTTTTTCTCTCATTCAATAATAATGATAATAAAATAAAATATAATATTATTTATTTCATTGATTTCCATTTTTCAATCTCACTACACACTTAGATGAGGTATAACAAAAAAAAATCCCTATTATCATCCTAATGAGCCAACTAAAAATTTAAGCAACTATTGAAAATGTTACTAAGTGAGAGAGAGAGAGAGAGAGAGAGAGAGAGAGAGAGAGAGAGAGAGAGAGAGAGAGAGAGAGAGAGAGAGAGAGAGAGAGAGAGGGGATATACATATATATATATATGAGATATAAATAATCATGCTTGCATACTTGGCTAAAAAATACACAATGTTCAGATAAAAAATTTCTTGTTAATTGAATATTAATTTTTGAAACCCGACAGTTAATGTTGTTTGATTATTTTTTTTCCTTAGCAATATATTCATGTTGTATAAATGAATGGAGATTTACAAAGAAATTTAGATATATAGAGCAATTAAGTTAATATATGTGAATTATATGATTGTGGTTATTTTAAGAATTTGATAGAGGTTTAGTGAGTAATTTTAAAATTTAAAAAGTAGATAAAATGTGTAAAGAGCATAGAAGGTTAAGTGAGTAAATTTGGATGTCCCATGATTATGCGGTTTTGGTCAATCTTCTTCCTGGCTCTCACTTAGAGCTTCATCCCTTGGGTACTTTGCTGCTAAATTGTAAACACTTCATCAGCAGTTTCAGCTCTTGTAGTGTGACTCATATTCACCGAGAAAGGAATATGGTTGCTGACTGCTTAGCCAAGAGAAGCATTGACCATGAGATTGGTTTATGCAGGCTTCATTCTGCTCCTGATTTTGCTATTGATGCTCTGCTGGATGACTTAGCAGGTTTGGCTAGACCTCGTTTTGTTAATGCAACTCTGCTGCTAGTTAGCTCTTCTTTTGTTTTTCTTTTCGGCCTTTGGCCCCCTTTACACCAAAAAAAATAAATTTGAATGTCCCATTAGAAAAACTCTTTAGATTTTATAATTTCGAAGAAGGTGATTTGAGTTTGAGACCTCATTCGACTTTTATATCCTTTACGCTAAACCGTCAGGCCCAAAACATCTGTGTATTACTTTGCTTGACTCCACTTCTTGGCCCAGTACATAATAGCAGACTCTCACCGACCCGTGTTAATTTCAGGTGTCTTGCTGCCTACTCAACGCGTGTTAAAGCCCATTGCCTATTTTTCCATCTCTCTCTCTCTCTCTCTCTCTTTCTCTCTCTCTCTCTCACAGAGACACAGTGGTTCAGTGCGAGTGTAATTTAGGCTATGGAGGAATACTCAGTGGACGATCCAACTCAGCTACTTGAAGCTGCTTCGGAGTTCGCAAACTATCCCGGTAGCTATTTACGATCACTTGTATTTTAATTTCATCAACTTTTTTGAACGAATGCCATTGTTGTTTTTTTTTTCCAGGAGTTCAAAACGACGCTTCAGCTAAGGAATTTCTGGACCGTTTCCCTCTTCCTGTCATTCTCAAGTAACCTTCTTTGCTTCAATTTCTTGCTCAATTTCAATTTTTGTTTTAAGGCTTTTCCTGAATTGATTTGTCTCTCTTGCTTTCAGTGCTTTACAAACCAAAGCCGATGTGCCTGGTCTAGAAACCACCTTGGTTGCTCTTTTGGAAAGCATTTTCAAAACAAGATACGGTGCTTCTCTCATCCCGCAGTATATGGTATGCCTGCATTTTTTGAGCAAACTGATTGCTTATCACTTTCCTGTGAACCAATCAACATATAAAGCTTTGGAATTTTGGATAGGAATGCCAAACCCCATAAAAGAATTTAAGCCATATACCCTATTCCTTCAATTCATAAAGAGGCTTAATCTTCACGAATGAAGAAATCAATTGTCTTATGAAGATACCTAAGCATTTCTGCTCTTCCTTCAGCCTTTCATACAAGTTGGTCTGACGGCAGATTCTCAAAAAGTCAAATCTTTAGCTTGTAAAACGGTATGTATCAAAATTCATCATGCATATCTGTGCTTCTATGTTGAGATTACTTTATGGTATTTTCATGTTAGAGAATATTTCCGTATGCTTTGGCATATTGCATACATGATTTCCGTTTGTTCCTTGAGCTGTTTTGAAATTTTGTGTAGGGTAGAACCTAGCGTAAAATAGCAGATTTCAAGTAGTTTAGCCTGACATCATAACTGGCATATTCAGGTTACTTGCCTTCTCGAAAGTTTGAATGGAGATGCTGTTTCTGCACATCTTATAACTGACAACAATATATATCCTCTTCTGCTTGATTGCCTCATCAATGGGTAAGTTTCAATTTTGTTATTTTATGATCAGCGCGCTGGGTTTTGCTATTGTTTGCTAACAATCTATTTAGGGATTGTTCATGGATATAAGTTCATGGCCATGTTTCCTTTTGGTATGTAGAAATGAACAAGTTGCAACTTTATCAATGGAAGCAATAAAGAAGATAGCTGGTAGTCCTGCAGGCATAGTACGGTTATAGCATTTGTTGTTCTATTCATCATATGTCCTTAGATTGTCTGTTTAATGAGTACCTGGACCGTGATAACATATTGAAATCCTTTGCTGTCATTATGTAGGATATTGTTTTCCCAGCCAATACCAATGAAGCTACTCATCTTGGAAAGTTAGCATCTAAATGCTCATCACTGGTAGGGTGGTTGGTACTTTGTGAGTTTTAGACATACAGTTACAAATTCTGAAATTCTTTATAGGAAGAAGTGAAGATCTGTGAAGGAAATTAGTTGTTGGTCTCTCTTTATTTCGGAGGATATTTTTCTTAGTCTTGTATCTTAGATAGCTGTATAATTGTTACACAGTTACTTGAGTCAAAATTTGTTACTACGCATTTAGGGTCTTTGTACAAACTTCCATGATCTACTCTGATATTAGTCATGTATTTTTTCTGCTCAACTTTTCTTTTTCCTAAATCATGTTAACGTTTTCCAGGGACGGATCCGGGTTTTGGCTTTAATTGTGAAGCTATTCTCTGTCTCCCCTCATGTGGCATCAGTGATTTCAAAGTCCAATCTACTTGGGCTTTTCGAAGCAGAAATTAACTCAAATGATACCCTTGCAACTTTAAATGTTATGGAGCTTTTGTATGAGGTTGGTCATTGATTATCTACAGTTCTCTCTCTCTCTCCCTCTCTCCACAGGTCCTGCACACACAATTCACATGCCATTCTTTGAAGGTCTTACTCTCCAAAGTAGCTTCTTTGGTGGTCCATTTCATGTTCCATAATTATTATGTACCCTCAAGCTTTGTATGTGAAAGTCACCAATCTCATATGCAGTAAATTTGAATATACATACAGGAAAGAGAGAAGGTCCACACAACTGTTCTAGGACTAATATTATATTTAGGAGAAGGAGTGAAAGACTTTTTATGTGATTATTTCTGATTAAATGATATTTTAAAATATCCTATCTTTTGGTTTAGAATCAGTAGATAATTCCAAACTTATATGATATTGTTTTTGTTTTGAGTTTCTTTTCCTTGATAGTTATCTATATGGGATTTAAAATGTTGTTTTTACATGTTATCAAATGATGAAGTTGTCAGAGATCCAGCATGGTAGAGAGTTCTTGTCAACAAGCACCCTTTTGCAACTGCTTAGTTCTATAATAAGGTATTTAGTGGAGTGAATCAATTTCATTTTATATCCTTTAACTTTTCAGAAGCTATTATAGACACAATATTATATCTTCTTACTTATATGCATTTTAGCGACAAGTCAATGGAGTCGATTCTAAGATCAAGGGCGATGGTGATCAGTGGAAGACTTCTGTCGAAGGAGAATTACATGTTCGCTGATGAATCTAGTAAGATTTACATTCATTTTTTAGTGTTACAGATGCTTGGGGAACTTTTAATTTGAAGAATTGCTATTGTATTTATTTTTTTGGACAATTGAAGAATTGCTTCTTACATCATTCCCAGAGAAGTGATTTTTATCTTCATAAAACTATAACCTTTTGTATTTTCTTTAATATAAGATTCACTTCAGCCTTGCGCCTTTAGCATTTGTACTCATTGGCAGCCTGTGTACATGTCCTACGGAAACAATTCATACTTACTTGAGCACTGCACTTTTTAGGCACTTATAGTACCATTTTCTGACCCAGGGAGAAACAAGCACAAATTCTCCATCAGTTGACGTCCTTAAAGATGATGTAATGCTTTTTAAAACTTCTATTGGCCAGGTTGTTTGCTTGGCAATTTTCCAAACGAGCTAAGATGCCTGAAATTCGCCAGTTGCAATCCCCCAGCTGTCCATATTAGGTTGAAAGGGCACACTTTTTTTTTTGGTCAAGGAAGGGCACACTAACTTGATCTTTCGACCACACCTTATGCAACTCGAATTACTTTGTTTTCCAGAGTTTACCATTTTGAATTGAATATATTGCAATTCAATAGAGTTTTTTTTTTTGCATGAATTTTTTTCTCTTTGGAACATGTTGAAAAAATATCAAATAAAATTTTAAGTTCGAAAATTAAAGACTAAATCTTGAGATTTGTTATTTCTGATATAATTGCTCGTTTCTAAGATAAAAAGTAGTTAGCGATTGCTTGATTTTGCAGGTGTGAATACTGTAGTATCAGCCATAGATAGAATACTTAGTTCATCAGAAACTCCTGATACAGATGAATGTGAATCTGCTCTTGAAGCCCTGGGTCAAATAGGGTCATGTAAGTATGCTCTACTATTGGGAAACAGATTCCATAGTGTGAAACATATCTATGTGTATTATTAAGAACTCAGTACTTATAGCTGTTGTTTCCGGATGCTCTTAGCAATGCAAGGAGCACGATTGCTACTGTTAAGCTCACCACCAGCAGCAAGACATGTTATTTATGCTGCCTTTGAGAGGCAGGGTCGTGGTAAACAACTGGTCAGTACTTTATCTCTGTTTTTAATTTCATTATTTCTCTTTTTTGTTGCGCTCTTTTAACTTCATTTTTTTCTCTTTCTTTTTCTTTTGTGTTCCTTTCCTCTATTAATTTTCCAATTGATTTAGTTTGAAAATTTTTGCCGTCCGTGTGTGTTGGGGGGGGGGGGGGGGGAGGGGGGGTTCTAGTAAGTAGCTAACCTTGTATTCTCTGATCCTTGATTAAAATACTTCCACAGTGATAATTAATTTAGCTAACTATTATAGTCCCTATCCTTTATGTTTCTATGCATAAAAGTAGGAGTAGAAAAATTAGTCGTAGAAAGAAGGTGATGTCTTATGGTCATGATTTACACCTGTCTAAGTAAAACAAGGTTATGATCAAAGTTAATAGATAGCAAGTGAGGAGTAAGCTATATTATGATTCCTGTTAGCTTTTGACAAATGGAATAGCTGCTTACTAGTTATTGCCATGTTAGCTCGTTTAAAGTCCTTCACATCTCGCAACCTACTAGATGCACCATATTCCAAATAACAGGCCTTGGGTGGGGCTATGTGATTATTTTGGTTGACAGTTGAACTGTCACAATAAACTTATAAATCCTGAGCTTAAACATTTTCCTCTCCAGAAGTAGGAAAGAGTAATCTATAATCAAAATGGAGATGAGTGCACTTTAGAGGTGTCTGTGGGGCTGTGTTTAACAACATAGGATTGAGAGAGAGTAGATTGTCTTTGTTTCTGCTACACAGTCTTTCCATATACAGATCTATCTTAAATCTGTTGGAGCTCGATTTCTTCGATGTATCCACTATTCCACTGAGTTATTTCTTTGCCAAAATAAGATGAACATTTGGATTGTAAAGGGGGGATCTAAGATGATTCCTAATAGTTCGCTGACCACTGTTTTATATATTTTATTTTATTTTGTTTTGTAATTTGTCTAATTCTTAATGATGATCAAAGATAGTACCTGCTATACTTACAGGCTGCCTTGCATGCCCTTGCAAACATCTCTGGAGAAACTCGATCTGAGAACAGCATAATACTGACTAGTGATGCTGAAGAAAGCCTCCGACGCTTGATTTATGAAACCGCAGCCAAGAGCTCAAAGCTGACACCATCAGTGAGCAGTTTTTTCCTTCTTTCTTACTTTTTAAGCATAGGCATTGTTTGATATCATTGTTCCAGTCAAGAGGCCTCTGGCACTTGAGTGCAGCTGGCCTGCCTGCAAGTTGGTCCGTTTGCTTGAATTCAACAATTTTCTTTTATCAAATCACTTCGAGTTCATTATAAGTAGATGCTTGGAAGTTTTACTTGGTTGTTGATGCAATTGGCAGGGTCTTTTTCTATCAGTTTTCCAACTGGATCCAGAAACTCGTTTGGCGGTGAGGCTTCTAAGTCATAAATTATGGATATTTTTTTTTTTCTTTTAGTGATGCAGCAACTGTTAAATTTTCTGAACATGGAAGTAATTAGTTTATTGACTCCAGTTTCACCATTTTTTTAATCATGACTACAAATCAGATATTTTTAGTTTGAGATATGTGGAAGTACCCCTCATTTCTGTCATATTTTTCATCTAAAACTATGATTTTACTTTTACTGTACTTTCATATTCTTGTGTTGCTTGTGGTTCTAATTGCTCTTCACAACATGTTACCTCTTAAATTGTTGAAAGAATAATGGGTGAAGTAAATTTTTTTGATGATTCATGAGAATATGCTGATGCTTCATATGTGGCAATGTAGATAGAGAATGAAATAGAGAAAGAGATTAAATTCGTCTTGCTACTAATCTAAAGCTTTATCGAGTTTTGGTATTTATGGTGGATTGATGTATATTTTCAGGGTTATAGAGTCCTGACTGGGTTGGTGGCTCGCCCATGGTGCCTCATGGAGATTTGCTCAAAGCAAGAGATAATAAATACAGTGACTGATGCAGTTACTGAAACCACAAAACTAGGTCCTCTTGCATAGTCTTTAATACTTGCTGAATTTGTTACCTTTTCATGCAGATACTTGTGTGTGTATAGTAAGATATATATTTTTTTGAACAAAATAGTAATTACATGGAATTGGTTTAGGCTTTCCTAACAATTTATAATTGTGATTCTTTCTAGTGTTAATTTAAAGCCAATCTCTCCTAAAATAAGTGCCTTCCTCTGAAATTGCTGACTTATCATTACTTCAGCTGGTGGCACATTGATGCTGGTGTGATATTGAATAATGAAACCAATACTTATCGGATAAGCTAAAGTTAATAATTTGTGGTCAGTGTGCTGAAAGAATTTCTAAATGTGCTCTCAAGAGTGAAATTGACAAAATATATTGAACACAACCATCTGCAGTAGCAGAATCTCTTTAATTTTCTCCCCTGTTACAACTTAATTTTTTTTTTCCTTTGAATTTGAGTTGCATATTTCAGAATCTGCCAGATAAATATGTTTTCTGGTTTTCTTTTGGAGTTGAGTAACATGACTGCAACGCAACTCTCTATATTATTTTAATGCAAGTTTTTGTTCAGGTATGGAAGCCAGATATAATTGCTGCAAGTCTATCCATACGGCTTTTATCATGTCAAGTAAACTTACTAGCGACCCAGCACTTGCTGGGATTGCGGCCAAGGTCAGTTCTATAATACCAAATCCTTTTCCATTCCTTTTGCTCTAAGAAGAGTGGGAAAGGTTTTCTGGATCCTTAACCACATCTGGGAATTTAGTTCAGCCAATTAGACCTAACTCGTACAAGCTGGAGCATAAATCATTTCATGGAAATATTGTTTGATTCATATATTCTTGTTAGGAGTCTTATGCATCTGTTGATTGGCTTATGCGGGTTTGAGTTGCTAAACCATTAAAAAAGGGAATCTAGTAGTACATCAAACTAAAATTGTTAAACAAATTGTTCTAAATGCAAATAAAGTGTTTTGTCTTTATAACCTATCAAAGAATCAGTAGTCTTCTCTATTTTTCTCTAAACAACCAATTTTAATCGGTTTATGCTACGTGTAATTGTCTTATTCCTCCCTTTTTACATGCAGTTGCATGAAGCTGTGAGACTGGGTCCCTATCTTGCTAGAAAGCATCATGAAGCTCAACCTACGGTGGTGACAGCCGACAGATTCTAGATTAATATCAGCAACTTTATGCAGCTTGTAGTTACTTGTAACACCTGTTGTATACAGAAGTTTGGTCAACCTGTTATTCCTCACTGAAAACTACTCTTAAGCTTGCTAAATTCAATCAAATGGATTTTGAAAAAGGATGTGACAATTTAACTTGGGTTGCTTATTTCGAGCCAGCTGCACTACCTTACAGTTGAATCATCTTTTAACTGTGTTATCAGCGGCTGTTACTATTGTGAATTTTGAATGCATCTGTGACGGCGGGTACATAGTTGAACGCTAGAATGAGTAAAATTCCTTTAGAGAAGAAATTAGCTCTCATCTGTTGAGTTCATTTATGATCCGATTTTAGATTGTGCAAGTGAAAATAAATTACCAGTATCAGTTGAAGAGTTTGAAGAAAATGACAGGAATATATTCCTGTATTACAGCATTCCTCATAGTTGTGTTTTGTTTAGGACTAATTTGAGTTGGAAATAGGCCACTACTACCGAATAGCCAACTCTTTGAATGGCTAAAACCGAAATATCACAGGCCTCTTGTTTGTCATTGCACCCATTAGCATAGAGTAGCGAGTGATGTTTCGAGTTTAGCTAGGCTGAGGGCTCGAGCCAACCCACCATTTTACCCAAGGAAAATAAAAAATAAAAAATAGGGAATTCTATCCAACTCCATCAGGACTTCAGCAGGGACAGAAGAGGAATTTCACATCCCTGTGGATAAAATCACAGGAAGAAACACCCCCCACTACAGAGCTCCAATTTTTGAGAGGGAGAGCCAGAGACACTCAGAGATGGCAGCTGCTCTATCTTCCTGCTTAGCCCTTCCTTCCAAGCTCAGCAATCTTTCACTCAATGGCCCTTCTACTTCTTCAGCTACGCATTCCACTTCGACCCATTTCACTTCTCTCAGTTTCTCCGCAAGTCTTTCTCACAATTTCTTCTCCAAAGGTAATCAATACTCTCACTTTCTTGTGCAATTTCGCATTCATCTTTGTTTGTCTTATCCACACTGCCTCACAAAGCACCAACGCCACTTCTTTTTCTTGAAATTTGATTTCGGAGAAAATTTCAATTGAATAATATCCAACAAAGTTTAGAACTTGTTCATATATTGGGTCTTCAAGATATAGCAAGACCCACCTGCACTAACCCTTTAGGTGTAATTATGCACATTTGGGTGGACGATTTTGCTGTTTCTGGTCTAAAGTTTTGTTTTTTCTCACCAATTTCTCAGCAACAAGACAGAGAAGTTGTTAATTCAATTTCGTATTTGATATGTAGCCTTTTCTATTTTCAGGGTATTTGTCTGTGAGCCCAAGTCAGAGGTCAATTCGTCGCTCTGTAGTTTGTGAAGCTGCTCCAACCAAAAAGCCTGATTCTGCTGAAAAGAGAGCTCGGCAGGCAGAGAAAAGACGCATTTACCACAAATCCAGAAAATCTGAAATCAAAACCAGGATGAAGAAGGTACTTTTCTTATCATTTTTTTATTATGGCTTACATTATCTAGGAAGTAAATTTGTTATGATTAGCTTATTGAATGAAGATGTGAAGATCTTAGTGTGATGAATTCAATTCTTATAGTTACTACCATTTCTTTGTTAAGAACAGAAAATGGCACAAGTTTGATTTTCGTGAAGGCTTTTTTCAATCAATCTATATTATGGACTTTCAGGTCACATATATACCAACTCATTAGTCTTGGTGTATAAAACAAACAAATTGAACGAAAAAAGAGTTGGTGTATTTAGTTCAGTTTTTCTCTTTTTATGTGTAATGCTGGCGTGCTTATGTAAATAAATGCCATATTGACCCTTTGGTGTTGCTTTGTAAAGTCATTTGGAATTTCACTTGCTCTTCAATGTATCACAAACTCTATATTTCTGTTAGTTTATGTTTTTTTTTTGGAGTTTGAATGAATCTGTAATGTGCTGTCAGTTCTATAATGGATCTATTTATGTTAGATAAAAGAAATTACACTTAATTCAAGATCTTGTGTACTCTTTTGATCCTCAACTTGGTATGTTTGTTATTTGTTGAACTTCAGAATGGATGAGAAAGAAGTTTCTCTCTATTCTTTTGTTTCGTAGACTATAATTTGAGGTAGGTTTCATTCTGGCACTGTCTCAGTATTTCAGAGGGTTATGTATGCATACAGAATAGCTATCTTGCATCATTTAATACATGGGAATGACCTTTGTGCTTTTTATGCTATAACCCTGTCAGCCTGTCTGATACGTGACATGTCTTGATCTAAACCAAATTGATGTTAATGTCTGTGCGCATGCATTTTTATGTTTTAGCACAGTGATATGTTTTACTATCTCTTGTATAGCCATGCCTCTCTGTTTAGCTCTAGAGCTCTCACTTCCTTTAACCCTTGGATTCTCATCTGAATGGAACAACATATCCGTGTCTAAATTGAACTTCCCCATGAAGCAACCATGTATATCTAATCGATTACTTTTGTTCAATGTTTGATTTCACCTGATCTGATTAATCAGTGTAATGCTTGTTTGATCCAAACAGCGACTGAAAAGTCTCTGCCTGTTATTAAAGGCGTATTCTTTTCCATTTTCTTTTGGGCTCATATCTTATGCATGCTCAACCGTACAAAATGTGTATTCCTGAATGTTGAGAAAGGATATGCCATCTGAACACATGGTTAGCAATATCTCTTAACAGTTCAGTTGGATAGAATATTGGTTTGTCATGTTTATGTAGTTATTGATCCTCATTTTATGTGCTTACTTGCCAAATAAAATTGTATATTCACTTTTAAAATTGACGGAGGAAATAACATTTGAAAGATTTAGCGACTTTAACAGCTAGGAAATGAATACATTAGCATTGCAGGCATTCATTCATTTGTATAAATTCATAATTCATCAATACCAATCATTGTCTTCTTGGCTACCTTTATTCCAGGTTTTGGAAGCTTTAGATGTGCTCAAGAAGAAACCAGATGCTCAAGCTGAAGAGGTTCTGTCAGTTGAAAAGCTTATCGGCGAGGCATACTCCATCATTGACAAAGCAGTGAAGGTGGGAACATTGCACAGGAATACTGGAGCACGCAGAAAATCTCGGTTGGCCAGAAGAAAGAAGGCTGTAGAGATCCATCATGGCTGGTATGCCCCAGCTAGTTCTGAAGTTTCTGCCTAAAACAAACCCCTTTGTTGGGTGTTTTCTTTTTTCTTTTTCTTTCCTTAATTGTTAATTTCCTTTGTAATGTCCCATTTTTCCTTTCAACCTCTGTATCTCTCCTCTTATATGATACAACTGTATTCTTCGTTCTTTTGGTGATTGACATGTGGATGTGCCAAATAGTCTTGATTTTTGCTATGAAAGCACAATTCCGATAGAAGGGAAGAAGAAATAGAGAGAGAAATAGCAAGTAATGCAGGTAAATTTCACTGTATGGCTTGCTTGTTTACAATCCTTGCTTAACAGATGCATGTAAGGGATTGCATTATTTTCTATTCTAACAACGAAATCCATTACAGTAACATGCGTTCGAGTCAGTGTTCTAAAAATTCCCGCCTAGGCCCAATTAATCCCCATCTAGGCGTTAGGCAGAGGCTAACCGCCTCGATTAGTTGCAAATCCGCCTAGGCGGGTAAAGACAAGTTTTAAAATATCAGAAAATTTTTTATCTATGTGTTTTTAATCAATTATATTGCTTTTCATATATTTTCATTTTGTATATTTATATTTTTTAATACAAATATAGTTTTTATTTTAAGTAGACACTTATTTAATTAATTATATGTTAAATAATAAAATAAAAAAATCGCCCAGGCAATAGCGATTTTTAAAACATTGGTTCGAGTTCGATCCAGTCTTCAATATCACACATGAATAAAACTAAATTCGTCCGGGTATCATAATTATTGTTTCGACCGAAGCCTTTTTAACTTAGAAAATGGAATGGAATCAAACCTACAATGACCAGAGCTTCCATAAGCAAGGCTTTCTACATCACCGCTTGTCTAGGCCGGAGAAGAACTTTGGTTCTTTGATCTGTATTTCAGAATCTAGTTGTAGCAGCTAAGTTGCTGAAAAACTCGATGGATCCAATTCTTTTTTGTAGTTGTAGATGCAACTGTCGTTGTAGTTGTAGCCTTGGTTTTGCCAGTCGCTACCGAAGACTTCACACTCTCATAAACTCCTTGGTCCACAAACTCATCAGGTTCATCACGACATCCTGCACTTTCTACACGGCCATGTAGATGTATCTTCATGTAACAGTAACCCAGGCATAAGCACCCACAAACAGTAATAAAAAATGATAAAAATAATTCTAAGCTAAGCTAAATTTGAGTGGTACTGTACATACTCCGACACGCAAAGGCGAAAAGATATCCTCAAATGAGGGGTCAACGGAATTGATTTTTGCTTCCTTAGAGCTGGAGGGAGGCTCATCATGCTTATCAGAACTCTTCTTAAGCGACATTAGTTCACAGTTGGCTGCAGGATCATCATGCTTATGAGAACTCTTCTTGAGCGACATTATATTAGTTCACAGTTGAAAGGTAGTTGCTTGTCGTTTTCTTTTTTCGATAGACATGATAAAAGTAATCTGGACATCATAATCAAAATCAATTGGTAATGGTTGAAGAGATTCAAATTCTTATAAACACATTTGTAAAGTCTCTATTTTTTAATGTGCGACAACACATCACATTCCCACAAAAAATAAATAGAGAGGCAGGAATTCATCGAACGATTAAGATATAAAAAATTAAACAATTAGTCGTAGTTCATCTAACAAGAGCTGCAGCTGGCAGACACATCTGACCTAAAAACCCTGATTTTATCCAAGTCTTGGATGATTTGAATAAATTAACTATTGATCCATTTTGTAATTATCAATCTGCGATAGGCATTGACCTTGTCTCTGATCAGATATAATTTATGTAATTAATTATTCTTATCCAATCTGATACTGCAATCAAAATAGAAATGAAAGAGAAACGGTAAGAGAAAAGAAGGAGAAAATTCTATTCATTTCATCGATAACGGTTAGCTTGAATATAACCCCTTGTGACATGCCACGCAAATATAATAAATATACTAGAAGGAAACCACACACCATGTATTTATTTTTAGAAAGAAAAAAAAACAGAAAAATTGATTTTTATTTATTTTATGGTGTGGAAGTTAAGAGTGTGAGAGTGTGTACTTATAGGTAGTTTTTGAAATTTATTTATTTATTTATTATTAATTTTTTATGTTTTGACTTATTATCCTTAATGATTAAAATAAATTTATGATTATTTAATGTTTAAAGGGTATTAAAGTAACAAAAATTCTGTTTTGGTTGACAACATGTGTTCTCTTAATATATAGTATAGATATAGATAGAGAGTTGTTAATGACACACCCTAATTTGTTATTGACACACTTTTCCCTCTCTTTCTCTCTCTAGAGTGTGTACATGAAAGGAAGAGAGAGAGAGAGAGAGAGAGAGAGAGGGTGTGTCAATAACACACTAGGGTGTGTTATTAACAACTTCATATATATATATATTAGTCTCATTCACGTGCGGATGTCCGTTTTGTATTAAAATATGGATCTCCTCATTCCGTCGTGTAAACTAATGATCATTTTGACAAAAAAAAATGACATTAGAAATTATTTAGCCATTTGATTAACATATTTATTATTTCAGTTTTATTTGATGAAATGTATTTGTGTGTAAACTATAGAATAAACAGATGATTAAACAATCTCAAATTTGACTGATTTTTTACAAGAATAATTTTTTAAAATAAATCTAAATAATGAGCGGTCTTGATGATTGAGTTATGTTCTCAAATGTAATTAAACATATATGTTTTAGATTGCAAAACAGTCTCTGCAAACATGTTTTATATTTTTTTTATTCTTTTCCAAGGGGAAGTAACTATGCTAGTAAGGTAAACCGCTCGGACAGATGCAGTTGGACGCTGGATTTGGGTTTCATTGAGTAGTCATCAGACTTGATTTTCGTTTTTTTTTGGAGTTTGAGGGAGGTGTGGTTCATCATGATCTTCATATGGTAGTAGGCTTCTCCTTATCTGCCCTTCACAACACAGTATTATTGTCTGCCGTTAAGCATGTGTATATGGACCTTCGTCGATAGACTAGGTGATGACGAGAGGACTTTCTGGAAACTTTGGGAAGATATTGAGAGGATAATTAAGAATCCGTCAGACCGGCATGTAACAGAGTAATTTTTTTTTTTTTTAACAATATGTAATTGAGTAATTGAGGCCTAGATTTTCCGGGAACGTTCTACATGTAAGTCATGCATGAGAGAGGTTTGAGAAAGATTATTTATTTAATTAATTTTTGGACAATTGACATGGATTATTAAAAATACCAACTTTATGTACTTCTTTCAACTAAACAAGTTACAACTAACACCTTTGACGAAATCCTTATCTATAATTCTATACTATTGTTTAAGTAAACACACGTTATGTCGTTATCAACTAAAATAATTTTTAATTTATTTTAATGTCCTCTAAAGATTATACAGCAAGTGTGACATCGGTGAAGCTTTCGGCAACGGTTCCGTCAACATGTTAGGTGCATTTCCAAATATACAGGAAATTAATGAACCTTGACTATTGCAATGGTTTTGAGGAATTACCTGCGGAGCTCTGTGATCTGATTCATTTAAAGAAGATCAGTATCACCAATTGTCATGGATTAACTAGGTTGCCTAGAGGGATTGGAAATTTGGTCAATTTAGAAGAATTGAGGCTAAGGGCATGTTACAGGCTGTTAATGTTGCCCCGCTCAATTAGGAACCTCAAGAAGTTAGAAATTCTTGACATATGTGATTGCTCCAAGATTGGAGCGTTGCCTGAATACATTGGTGGAATGAAGAGGTTAAGAAAGTTTGACATGAGATATTGCCTGGAATTGAAAAGGCTGCCTCAATCAGTTTTGGATCTTGACCAGTTAGAGGAAGTTTTGTGTGATGCCGTTACAAAAAAGTTATGGGCACCCTTCTCACAGAGTCTCAAAAATATGCGCATAGTGGCGGATGATAATTATTTTCCTCCTGTGTTTAAACTAACCCGTTACTTGTCCAAACAGACCACGATAAGGAGATATAGGAGTCGCTAGTAAATACTTTGATCGTCTTTGTTTTCCATATATATATGGTGCAGCACCACAAAGAAGTACGTGAAACGGTTGGAGCTCTACTTGACAACTTGGTATAAAGCTGCATGCTGTCGATCGCGACTGATGAGATCGATTTTGGTGCTTATCACTGGTTGTAGAACCCTGCTTGGTAGGAAAAAGTTGGTCTTTTTGTATTGCTTGCTGCATTTGTTTCTAGCTAGCTAGTCAAGGCTAGGATCATGTCCGCAGTGCTAATAACCTTGTTGGTGATACTAGGCGCTTTTGATTTGCTTGTATTTAATTTGTTTTGGTACTTTGGGGCTCTAGCTAGCCCTTCGTAGTTTGTACTTGCTTGGATCGATGTCAAGCAATTGCTGTGTTGTCCGGCAATCAATCATGGAACGACTCGCTTATCACCAAGATTTATTTTTCGTGTTTTTGCATCTTTTTGCTTTTGATATCTTTCAGGGCATCTATTCAAGCTAGCTATTAGATGTTATGGATTTGTTCAAACACTACAAATTAAGTAGCTATAGCATGCATATACAAGCTCTCTTGGCAGCCAAACAGATATCCTTTCCTATGTGAGTTAATTTGAGAAGCCATGGCCATCAGAGTTAATTCAGTCGATCAGTAAGTAATTGCCATAATCATGCCTGTCTCGGTAGAGTTACTAGGAGTACGTACTGTACGTTGCTGTATTACAAATGTAACATACATAGGCATCTTTCAGTCGACAAACAATAGTAAAGTAACTAATGATCTCTAGGTACGTGCTTGTCATTCCCGGCCTGTCCCGCGGCGCATCCTTGGAATCTCAAGCATTTTCCTGATATTTATCAAGGAAATATCAAACTGAAATGTTTGGCGTTCATGCTGGGCTGGTTATGGCTTCAACAGATTTTTTTTTCTTTCTGAAATCTGTTAGAGCCTTAGAGGGTTAATGTGTAATTAAAAACTAAAAAAAAAAAGGATGTATGTATAAAATTCCCAAAATGATTCTACATATATATCTATATAAGAATCATCTATATATGCTTTATGTCCTAAATAGTGGATTTATTTTTAAATCTGTCATCAGAATCACCCATGTTTTATATCTCTTTTTAACGGTCATGTGCCAAAAAAAAAGCTCAGCTCATATCTTACAAATTCTATTTTTCTGCACAAGTTAGATGGACAAAATTAATAATTATTGACTTGGCCAATTTTTGGCATAAATAATCATATTTATATAGTTTGAGTGCGAGTGCGAGTTGATTGTTGTTTCCCTGGACTTGGACTTTGTTCATATATCTCATGGAAGAATAGGCGCAGAATGAGAAGAGACTTAATTTGTTGAAAAAAACTGGGAGCTAGCTAGGATGCCTGGCATAGTGACATTGACTATATATCCTCGGTTAGCTCTCCTTTCAGCATTTAGGTGTAGCTATATATGAGAGCCGCCCTTGATCGATCTAATTCGATTTATTATACATACTTGTAGACCAGTAGTAGTAGTTGTACATGTACTAATGGTACTATATATAGTAGTTCCTAGAGGCTTAGACTTTAAGCTCAAACATACGTACGTACACTCCCTTATAATCATGACCACCGGGTTTCATTAGGGTTCAAAAAGGCCAGATAAAAAAAAAGATCGATCCCTAAGCTCCACAGTCGAGGGTTTGAGAGGACTTTGTGGAAACTTGGGAGGATGAGGATCCCTCGGGCATGCATGAGTCAATACATGCATGCATATAATTATTCAACTTCTATCGTACTAGCTAGGAAGATTCTATATACATAAGTCAATGCACAAGAGCTTCTTAATTTCTTATCAAAAAAAAAATGTACTGATATACGTAAGTCAATGCACACGAGGTTTGACATATGATTATGGAAGTATGTACTAGGAGTCTAGGAAGGTTCTATACATACGTCAATGCACCAGATCAAGGTTTGACATATATATGATTATTGAAGTACGTACTAGGAAGGTTCGATCTATACACAAGTCAATGCACAAAGAGAGGTTTGACATCTGATGTCCTTCTTTCCGACGACAAGATCGAGTCAGTTGACACTATTACAGGCCTTCTCCTAGCTCGTTTCAGATAGACTCTATAGTTCATGGTGCATGTTTGAAATTGGCAACTCTATCATAGAGCCCCAAGTCCCCAACTCGCATAAATTCACTTAGTTTAAATGTATGAAAAGCATGCCTCATACGCGCTTTAGCGAGGCTCTTCTAAAAATGTCTCGGATTATACTTTAATATTTTAAACATTGTTTAGTTTCTCGAGAAGTTTATTAGGATATATCTTGGTTTGCAGAGGCATAAATAAGATCACTTATTACAGAAAGAGCTAGCGGCCCAACCCACTCTTGATTAAAATCATGGCACGTAGAACGGCCTATATACCCTACTAACCAATTGGGTTGGTAGGTTAAATATTCAGTGACATGCCTAAGGTAACTTCACTGAAGTAGTGAAGTCAACAAACCAAAACCCACAACAGAGCAATCTGACTATGTTTCACTCAATCAACCAACCATTTTAATGCTCAACTTAGTGACAAGCCCTCGCAACTAGGCTCAATAATAACAAAGTCTAATGCAAATCATACGTATTAACCAATTATTTTCGGACGTGGCACTCTAGCAAATAATTAAAGAGTACTCTAACGCGACCATAATATGAGCAGGTTGAGAGGAGAATTTATTCGAAAATTGGGAAGAAACTAGGAGACACTGACGATCCTCAACATATGTTGCACACTGAGGCCTCTTCCCAGAAGATTCTAGCTATATTATTAA
The DNA here is from genome assembly GCA_030142095.1 of Rubus idaeus. Taxonomy (NCBI): domain Eukaryota; kingdom Viridiplantae; phylum Streptophyta; class Magnoliopsida; order Rosales; family Rosaceae; genus Rubus; species Rubus idaeus. Next base: position 11,441,202 of record CM057967.1, read on the forward strand.
AGTACAAAACAGTACGTTAATTAACTTAATTGTCATTATTTTTTGTCTTAATTGTCACCTTTGACCTAAACAACCCTGATTTGTTAAGCTATATATGGTTGGTAGTACAATTTATGTATCTTGAAATCCTTAGATTTTACATTGATGAGGTCAAACCAGGACCCTGTAACCCAAAGCTGCGAAAGAAAAAAAATTGAAAGGTCTTTATATAATATATAACTAGCCTCTTGTACACATGCTATGCATGTGCAATTCTTTTTTTTGTTTTTTAGAATTAGTGAATAGTTAATTGTTTTTTTAAATTAAAAAAAAGGTAGGTAGTTATTTCTATTTTTTTTTTTAAAGGGTAGTTATTTCTAGATATGGGTAGTGGGTAGTTATTATTTTATTTTTATTTTTATTTTCTATTTTATTAATTTACATTATTATCCCTATTAATTAATTATGTTTCAAAGCTTTTTAATACTTGAGGGTTATATCCGTAAAAAAAATCAGTTATGGTTAGCAAGCCCTCTTCTCATTATAATAGTATAGATATATATATATATATATATATATTAATCTGAACTCGAAGCATTATTAGCATTGCGTCTCATTCTAGCTCCTATTATTTCTTCGTTTGCTCAATTGTCCAGAAAAAATATTGTGCAGATGAATGTTGCACTTAAAATGACTAATGCAGTAATGCGCCAACATAGTACACCCAAGAGGGAACCTTACCCAACACGAGAAAAGGCCCAACAATAAAAAAATTCACTCAGCCAGCACAAAAGAAAATTTGAAAAGATTTTAATTAAATCCAGATATTGGTAATTAGTTGTTACAAATGAGGGAATCGAACTCTTGAGTCTTGACTATCTGAACAAACAAACTTAAAACTCTTGGGGATAGGGATCAGGGGCACCTCTATCCCCAGTTAACGCTCATAACTTCAACTAGTTAGTGGTTCCAAGTTTTCAATTAAATACAAAAATTGAGATGTCACCGGTTTTCCTATGTGATCACCGGGTTTAGGGTTCAAAAAGGGTATGATCGATCATCCCTAAGCTCCACAGTTAAGGGTTTGAGAGGACTTTGTGGAAACTTGAGAGGAAGACGATCCCTCGGGCATGCATGAGTCAATGCGTACATATGATTATTCAAGTCAGAACGTACGTACTAGGTTCTATATACATAAGTCAATGCACAAGAGGTACGTTCTTATCAATATATATATGTATATATATATATATATATAATTTTTCTCCACTATATACTATATATTTATATATATATATCATATGACGGTTTGCATTAGAACTATATACTTTAAAAGCTACGTAGTCAACATGTATATATATATGAGTCAACGCACGAGGTTCGGCATATATATGATTATCGAAGTACGTTCAAGGAATCGAGGAAGGTTCTATACATAAGTCAATGCTCAAGAGGTTTGACGTATATATATATATATGATTATTGAAGTACGTGCTAGGAAGGTTCGATCTATACGCATAAGTCCATGCAGAGAGACAGGTTTGACATCTGATGTCCTTCTTTCCAACGACAAGGGTCAGTTGACACTATTTCCGGCTTTCTCCTAGCTCGTTTCAGATAGACAGATGGTTCATGGTGCATGTATGAAATTGGCAACTCTATCATAGACCCCCAACGCGCATAAATTCACCTAGTTTCAATTTATTAAAAAGCACGCTTCAGGTTCATGCACCTTCAAGACTCAAAAGACTTGTTTTTTCTTCTATTTCTCCTCTGATTTGATGTCAAAGGCATCAAGACTGGAAAAGTGTAACTTAAAGCGTATGTTTAGGAATTTTTATTTTATATTTCTTAAAAAGCCAAAATGACGTCGTTTTGGTCCAATCGTTTTAAACCAAAGATAACAGCTTTCTAATTCTCTCATCTCCTTACTCCAAACCATGATCTCAATTCCTTGTTTGTGTAGTTTATTAGTTCTAGCTTAATTTTATAGACTAATGACAACGAATAGTATTTGTTTAACTATATTAATTTTTTCTTGACACCATGGTGTGTAGAACCGCCCATTACATAAAGGCGACATACACCCTACTAACCAAGTGAGTTGTTAGGTTAAATATTCAGTGACGTGCTTAATGTAACTTCACCGAAGCCAACAAACCAAAACCCACAACAGCTCATCTAACTTAATCAACCAATCATTTTAATGTTATACTTAGTAACAAGCCCGCACAACTAGGCTCAATAATAACAAAGTCTAATGCAAATCATACGTATCGAAAATTCTTGTATACACCGAAGTGTATATTCACTTTGATGTTCTTAGCCGTTGAATCGGCAAATTCCTCATCCAACCACACATACCTCATGCATGCACACCGTTGGATCTCTCACCTTTACATGTCAGCCGTTGGATCACCCAAGTACATATGTACTTTGGTGTGTGCAAGACTCTCTCCATACGTATTAACCAATTCTTTTCCGATGTGGCACTCTAGCAAATAATTAAAGAGTACTCTAACGCGAGCATAATATGAGCAGGCTGAGAGGAGACTTTATTCGAAATTAAGAGACATTGACGATCCTCAACATATGTTACACACTGAGACCTCTTCTCGGAAGATTCTATAAGTCAATGCCCTCTTGACATTTTTTTTTTGGTCAAGTAATGCCTTCTTGACATTGATTATTAAAGTACAAAATAGTACATTAACAGACATAATTGTCAATATTTTTTGTCTTAACTGACTCAATTCAACTTTGACCTAAACAACCCTGATTTGTTAAGCTATATATGGTTGGTAGTACAACGTATGTATCATAAAACCCTTATTCTATTCTTTCTTCGTTAACTTGAAGCATTATTAGCATTGCGTCTCATTCTCCTATTCTTTCTTCGTTAACTTGCTCAATTCTGCAGATCAAGGTTTCACTTAAAATGACTAATGCGCCAACATAGCACACCCAAGAGGGAACCTTACCCAACCCAACAGAAAAGGCCCAACAAATAAAGAAAGTAACAATAAAAAATTCACCAAGCCAGCACCAAAGAAAAATGAGGGGATCGAACTCTTGGGTCTTGACCATCTGAACAAACAAAACTAGAATGATCTTCAATCTTAACATACATCTAGGGTTTTTTTTTCTTTCTGTAATTAATTTAAAAAAATAAAAATTTAAAATACAACTAAATTTTAAAAAATAAGAATGCGTTTTTGTTTCTTAAAATACATTATGCATTGAACCTAAAAAAGGAAAACTAGCTCATAGAATCCAAATTCGTTAAAGTCCTAAACCATCATCATAAAGAACTTTTGCCTTGGCTGTGGGCATATAAACGTAAGGTTGAATTTTGCAGAAAGCAACTCTACGAGAACACGTGGCATCATCTAAATCAATGATGGCACACTACAGCCGTCGGATCTAAAGAGGACCGCTTCAAAGGTAAAAGGGCCAAAAGGATTTTCAAGGACATTTCCCACACACTGACACCTATTACAGCGATCCTTATCACGCGGCGAAGAGCCGGACCATGCCGACAGTCCTATCGGCAAAACCCAAAAAGTCCAACACACCCAACCCCAAGAAATTATTATTATTGTTTCGATAAAAATGAAATATAGTTAAATGCCGCCACGGACCCTTTTCCGTCTGAGCGTCCCATCACAAAAGGAGCGGCAGCACGCACCGCCGTTAGATGACGCCGCCCTTGGGTCTAAGTCATGCCGCGTGGCGACAGGAAAACGTGCCAGCTTGGAACGCCGCGCATTTACATACGTGGGCCCCCAGTGCAGAGGGAGAGGGAGCTTGAATTGTGTGTGAGTGACGATACTAACAGGGGAGTGTATCCGGTCAAACGCTTTGTTGACTGGCCCGAATATTTTCTTTAAGCTCCTCTCAGTGTTGGCATTTTGGGCGCATCGACACGTGTAGCGAGTGACTTTGACGCTCCCTCTGTGTGCTGTCGTTTATGTTTTCGGCGTTACTATTGCAAACACACGCTGTGCCGCTGTGGTAGATAATCTTAACGATTTTTTTTCCCTAATAATTTATTGATATATATTATTTTTTTTGTGGCTAACAATAATTTATTTTTTATATTGCCATAATAATTTTTGTTCACAATAGTGAAGTCCTAAGATTAAAAAAAAAAGAGCCATAAAAGTAGGAATGAAAGGTTCATGAAAAACTAGCTCATACTTTTATGGCTCTTTTTTTAATCTTAGGACTTCACAATTGTGGGAAAAAAAAATTATTGGACAAACTTCATCTCAATCTACTTTAATGTTTTTATTTGTCTTAAAAATAATAATTAGGCTAGCTAACAGATTCAATGCTATCTAATGTGATAAAAAATGATAATTTTGACACAATTTTAAATTTTCTTGCCGCTAATGTTTTTTTGCTAGATATTGGTTTTGACGCAATTAGACTCGTTGGGTCTTATCTGGCTTGATCTTCGAGTTGATTTCCATCTTTGACCAACTTGTGTGGGTTGTTTTTAAGTTTGGGTTCTTCCATGATTGTGATTATGTCCGATCTTTTTACTTTTTCTGTTTTTGAGTAGGAAAATGTCATAGATAGTATGGTTCTTGAGTCCATAAATTTTAATGCCCGGTTCCAAGGTTGTACTATATGTGTCTCGTGTGCTATCAACAGTAGAGTGGGTGCAGTTATTTTGATAATGGTTTGGTTCCTTATTCTGTCATCCCCTTGTCAGGTGAATCTTTATGTATAATCTTCGTATTTAATAAAATAAAATGTCATCTTCAGCTAAACAAAAAGTTACAAATTTTCTTGCTATGCCATTTTCATCACCAAACTTTTACTAAACGAATCGGGGGATACATACAAGGGAAGAACTACAATTAATGCATTTCAATCACTAGACAAATTAATCGGCATAGATATTGATCCTAGTAGGAAAGAATAACCAAGCATATCAATGTCGACTAGACAGACTAATCGACATAGATGTTGATCCTGTAGTAGCTAGGGTGACTCGACATATATATTCACGTTGTGCAGAAAAATTCTTGGTTTTGTATAGTCAAGAATCAAATCTACTGCATCTTCTTCTTTTTTTGAACAAATCGATAATATTATCTAGACAAATTATAATTGATTGAATACATTTATACATAATCTGGGCAGAACATAAAGCAAGATCTGTTATTATTAATCAGGTCCTGTTTGGATTAGTGGCAACAATATATTTATATGTCTCGATCATCTTATTGAATGCGTACCGATTGGGACTTGTGGGCAAATAAATGCCTATCATACATAAAATTTCATCTATTTCTCCCTTCTCATATCAAAGAATATAGCACTCTAATAAAAAAAATGCATTTTTAGTAGTTGGAAAGTAACATGACAATTCTTTGTATCCCATCCATTAGCATACCTTAATTTTAGTCAATAATTTACCCTTGGAATTTCCATGTCCATATAATTTGCATATCCTTATCGTGTGAAAATTAGGGTTAGTTGAAGCATTGTGTCTTACCGTTAAAGTCAAATATTTCTAGTCTAATTGCTAAGCATACAACAAAAAGAACCCATTTCCTACAAGGAAAATGCATAAGTATATGTCTAATCAAATGTACTTGTATATGTCCTTCCAATAAATTGTTCATTCTGAGTCAAGTAAATAATTGGCAGAAAATAGAATGCGCCTCACGCGCACAAAAAAAAAACCCCCAAGGTGCTCAAGCCCCCTCCTCCCGGCCGTGAGCCTCCGACTTCCTTCCCCGTCGCCGTGCTCCGGTGCGGGGGGTATGGCGGCAACGACGGACGTTGGGTTGGGTTTCGTGGGTGGTCTCGGTCATCGACGATGGGGCCGAGTGAGGCGGTGTTGGAGGGAGGCTCGCGGTTCGGATCCACTTTGGCTTTGCCGGCGTCTCACGACTTTGACGGAGCCGCCGAAGGTGGGTGGCGGTCGTTCAATGGTGTGCCGTTAGTGTGGATCGACGTGGAGTGGACTGGTGCGGCTTGCTCGTGGCTCGACGATGGGGGGAAGGTGATGGCTGTTCGGATCGGGATCGGGGTTGGGTCGTTTCGGCCTCGAGTCCGTGGGGACCTATAGACGGTGGTTGTGGATCCGGTGAATGGCTTTGGTGCTGCAATGAGTTGGTGATGGCGGCGCCCGGTGGTGTCACTATGGTTTGGTCGCCGGTGCCTTGGCTCCCGCCGGTTGCGTTAGTTTCTAGAATGCTTTTTTTGGTGGTTCTTCTCCGATGATGGCTTTTAGGCCGGTTGTGTTCCTCTCTTTTTCCCTTTTGCGTTTTCAGCTTTATGTTTTAGATTATGGTTATTGCTTGCGGTTAATTGTTCATGGTTGGATCTTTTGCCCGTTTCTTGTCACGACCAAAGTCCGTTTGGTGTGGGTATGGGCTGACTGCGGTTGTCCGACGATGGTTTTGTTGCTGGTTAGTGGAAGTGGGATTGCTGGGAAGAATGGCTTTGTTTTCCCGAGGCTTTCCCTGTTTTGGTCTGCCACCTGCTTTTTTTATTCTGTTATTGTGTTATTTTTTAGTTGCATTTTATTCCCCACTAGCCCATGCTCTCGGGGGTTAATAATTTATGGGCTTAGCTTTGGTTGTCACACCTTGTGCTTTTTGTCTGTCATGGAGAGGTGGCGAACCATTGTCAAGTGGTTGCTACCTCCGAGCGTCCGAATGAAATGGAGGGTTTTCAAAATATTGAACGGTTTTGGGTGGATGCACGAAGGAATTGAGCTTTTAACCAGTTTATTATGCCTCTGCGTAGGTGAATTTTCTTCGATGGACAACTGTTATATCAAAACAAGTCGAGTAGCCATTTGTGCACTCGTTGTTTTTCGAGCAAGTGTGAACACTTGTATGGTCACTACCGGTTTGAAGAGTTTCTCTCTATTATTGAGGGTGCTCTTTTGTATGTTTGTTGTAATCATACACGAGGTTAGGTTTTATGCCCCCCTCGTTGTATACCTTTGGTAGTTCAATCTAAATAGTCGTTTCTGTCAAAAAAAAATGTCCTTCCAATAAACTGAATGTCAAACCAAATTCAACCTTAGAAAAGAAGTAAAACAAAATTGATAAGATGTTACATAATCGAAGTATACTGAAACCTTTACAGGATTTCTATAAACTAATAAATTGTTACTCTATTAACCAAAAAAAGAGAGAAGAAGAATCATAAACGATAAAAGAACAACCGAGATTTAGTTGGTTTAATAGTATTTCTCTCCACAAGTGTAGATAAGTTTATAAGTTCAAATCTCTCTACTAAAAAACTATATTAATAAACAATAAAAAAATCCATTTTCTTTGCTATAGCCTTGTTGCAATTATTGTCAGATAAGTATTAGTATAATTGAGAAGGATTTAATCGCTTTATTTTATTTTTCAGAACGAATTGAAAATAATTTTATTAAATTCAAAATTTGGGTGGGCATCCTTATCGAGAAGACATTAAAGTTATTAAATTATTTTTTTTGGGATAGTAATGTTAAGGCAACTCGATCATTTCATCATGAACAATGACTCATGCGGCATTTTTTGTCGGAGTGCTCAGTAAAGGTGGCCTTAGGTATCACTTTAGATGAAATCGAAAAGTTCAAATACTAGTCGTGACAAAAATTAAAGTTCAGATATCATTGATAAGATAGAGTTAAAATTCAGATACCATTTATAATAATAACTCAAATTGTAATCATCAAATAGTGTAACAAAGATAATAATATGTAAAAAAAATGGAGATAGAGGCTGTGATTTTGAGCGTGGGACAATGCTCATCTATAATACTAGCCATTTGAACACACATGATGCGTGTGGCAGCAAGAAAGAAAAGAACCAAAGAAAATTCTTAAGCAAAGTTCACTATATTGACAACATAAGATTGAAAAAAAAAATCTCACTGAATTAATAATTTCGACCAATAATAACTCAAAACCTGCGAAGAACATGATGCAACAACCCTATGATTTCACATAAGTTGTTTTTCTCCATTAACTTTTTCTTCCTTCTTCTTTCATGGAAAGAAATCAATAAGGGAAGGAGGTAGTTTTTTTTTGATGAATAAGGGAAGGAGGTAGTTGAGAACGTGAGAATTAGAGCAGTTGAGAGCGTGAGAATTAGAGCAATTGCGTGGTGGGAGTTTTAGATATAAACTTGATGGGAGTCTTAAAGATAAACGCAGTGTTTTTTTTTTCCTCTATTTTGTGGTTTGACATTTTGGTCCTTTAAAATTAAAAGTTGTTTAAAGTATTTTAATTTTGTAGAGTTAGTTTCATATATTTTTTTAGTTTTTTTTTTCTTTGAGAATAAATGATTTATTGGATAAGAGCAAAGCATTACATAGGATGAAAAACATCCAAAACAACACTAGACATTCAAATATGTATGAGTACATGTAATTAACCAAGATGGAAAATCAGTAAACCATGTACATGTCATTTATTGTTTTGCTGCAAAGGTTGCAAGTTCATGCGGAACCTTATTGCATTCTCTTGGTCCATAGGAGCACGAGAATATATTTTTTTTAGTTATGATTGACAATGTGGGTTTGCTTAAATATAATATAGATATTTCTCTTTGATAAAAAAGAAGGAAAAAAAAAGAATATAACTGTAATTTCATTGTCTAATATTCATCGACTAAGTAAAAAGAAATTGTCCAAAAAGGTAAAATAAAAGAAATTTGGATTAAACCCAATGGTAGAGTAAAAGTTTTTGCGGCGTAAAAAATTACATGTGTTACAACAAGACGACTTCCGCCGAAAAATGTTATCCCGTTTGATCTTACATTTGTCAACAGTAAAAAATTGGCCAGTAAGAAAGTAGGTTGGGGCAAATACAAGTACATATGGTATATCAGTAACTCTCTGTCAAGTATTTGTACAAGTGTGAGTGTCTGGGTTGGGCTCCATTCTTAAGCAGCCAGCCTTAAATTTGAGAGGCAGGGGGTTGGTTAAAAGGTTTAAAATAGGAAAATAATTACACTTGGCATGAGATGAGTGGAAGCCAGAAGTAACCGAGGTGGTTCGTGCAAGAGAAGCCACATTAGGGTAGATTGTGCGCTCGACACAACACACAAGCGCCCAAAAAGGAGCGTAGCTTTAACACTCGCCCTTTGCTATAAATTCCACCTTCACTGCCTCGCTCTTTCCCCACCAAGCCTCTCTTGGCTCTCTCTCTCTATCTGTTTAGCTCTTTACGTTTACATTCACAGATTCACTCCCACAACAACCACCTCATGGCTCCCAAAGCGGCAGCGAAATCCGGCTCCGGCAATCAGAACCCCAAGCCCAAGCCCAACTCGCTCGAGATCCGATACCGGGGCGTCAGGAAGAGGCCTTGGGGTCGCTACGCCGCCGAGATCAGGGATCCCGGCAAGAAGACGCGTGTCTGGCTCGGCACATTCGACACCGCCGAGGAGGCGGCGCGTGCCTACGACAAGGCTGCACGGGAGTACCGTGGAGTTAAGGCCAAGACCAACTTCCCCACGCCGGCCGAGCTCCACGCAAATAACCGCAACAGCAACAACAACGCCGCCAGACCGAACCCAGTCCCGGCGCGCAGCCCCAGCCAGACCAGCACCGTAGACTCTTCTTCCCCACCTCCGCCGCAGCCGCCGGCTTTGGACCTCACGCTCGCCCCCCGCTTCGCAGCCTCCGCAGGCTACTTCACCGCCGCGAGTGCCTACCACGCGCTCCCCCTTGGGCGCCCCATCTTTTTCTTCGACGCGTTCGCGAGGACCGAGAACGTGGCGACCGGTGTACATCGTCCCGCCCGCGAAATGGGCAAAGTTGACCGAAGCATCGCAGCCGCCGCCTCAACCTCTGGCGGGTCCCACTCCGTCAGCGACTCAGATTCGTCCACCGTCGTGGATTTTGTTCACTCCCCCTCCAAGAAAGGACCGCTCGATCTCGACCTCAACCTCCCTCCCCCGTCGGAGAACGCCTGAGTCCGCCGCCGGAAAGATAATTTCTTTCATTCCGCCTCAACAATTTTCATTCCGTTTTGTTAATTAGAAGAAGGAAAACACTGAAACCCCTCTTAGAGCGAGAAAGCAAAGCTCAAGCTGACATGTAATGATGAGTTTTGCATTAGCCTATGTTGTTTATTAACTGCAGCAGCTTATGTATATATAGAACCCGGAGAAAACTAGAAAACCCGAAACCGCAGCGTTTTCTGTTTTGCCAACAACACAGAGAGAGATCTCGATCTGGGTTTCTCGATGTTGTTTAGCACGTAGCAGTTGGTTGTATGTTCAAATCCTCAATGAAATCAAAAAGATTTCCGTTTCTGTATCGATCAAATGTGTATGTTTCCTAGAATGCAGACAACAAAAATTAACGAACATGATCCAAAAAAAAGATTTCCGTTTGCATTCTCAGGCATCGAACCAGAGCTCTTGGATTTACGGCTATATATGACTAAGATGCAACGGACACGTCGCCGGCAATTTTTTCCGTCTGTTTCAGTTAAAATCTGCCTACGTCACTGGTGGGACCCTGCTTATGGAATACCCACACCACACTACTCGGTTGATTTTTTTTTGTTTCCTTTAAAAATTTAAATAGATTAAAAATAAAAGGAAAGACACGGAGCGGCGTCATGATTAGAAAGCATGGGGCTCTCTCTTTGTCTCTACCCGCGGAGCGGTTGAGCCTCGTGATTTGTGTCCTCTGATTCAAAGATCTCGAACAAAATCCAGATCGAGCGGTTCTGATTTATGGGGAGATCAGGGTGGGTCCGTGAGGACTCGTTCAGTGTAGTAGTTCTCGGTTTAATCTTTTTCTTTGGTTTTTATTAAGAGGCGGCACCGACGGCGAAACCGCTGCGTATTTTAAGAGGACCGAATCAGAAGAGATGGGTCCACAGGTGGGTCCCAGCAGACCGTGTTGACGAGGTACATGTCGGGATTCCGGATGTCGTCACGTGCACCCTACTACTCTCACCGTCCCGTAATTACTAATTCTGTTTAAGTTTTGTTTTGGCCCCTCTAATTTTCTTTTGTTATAGATTCAGCCTAATGTTCCCCAATTTTGTTTTCTTATTTATTATTTCATTTTTTGGGGGTTGATAATTACTATTCTACTTATAAAAAGTCATTTTACTGTTTCTAAAAAACAAGGTTATTTTACTTCTATATTATAAAAAGATTACTTACCTTTTAAAGTTAGCTCAAATTGTGAGAAAAAGTAAAAAATTGAATTATGATTAGTTTAGGTCAAAGGTTCAATCTTCTCCAATATAACAAAAAAAACATTTTACTTGTTGAGATGTTATATTCATTGATTTCTATATAATTGGAAAATCATAATTGTGGTTGAAATTCTAGTACATTTTGATAACATTTTATGTAAAAGGAAATCCAAATTCTAAAAATAAAAACAAAATTATATATGTCCTTAAAGGAATAACATAAACTATGCGTTAACATTTCTCGTGTTGACAACAACATAGGAAATGAATTCACGAAGATTCGATTTCCTATCTACTCAAAGATTCGATTCACAAGTTGATGTTTCTTCTGCAAATTCCTTCTATTTATCATGTGCTGTGAAATAGAAATATGACTGCTCTCTCGGTTGCTATTATTGTAGACGGGGAACAAGGCTAGGGCATTTTACTTGGTTAGAGGTTGGGCCTCATTCGGTCATGTCTAACATCATTGATGATATGCATGTAATCATTGATTCTATTAGGGACATGAGTAGCTCTCAACCTTCTTCTGAAGTACCTGAGACTAGATATAGTCAGTTTCATTCTTATATTCTGATTTTCTAAATAATAAAGAAGTTTATTCTTCTTAAAGAAAAACATATAACGTAACTTATAGTTTATCTATCTTTATATAGTTGTAGCTCATCTTGCTAATTTGTCGTTTCTGTTAGTTGTTGATCTTTTATGAAGATCGAGTGCCGACAACATAGGAAATGAATTCGCGAATCGAATCCACATTAATAGGACTCGGATCCTCTCCTCACCAAGAGGAGAGAATATTGCCTCACCAAGAGATCTTGGCCGTCCATTTCGAAATGGAGGGCCAAGATTGTATACACTTTTGGGGTGGGGTATGAGGTTTAGGAAAAGTGTAAGAGATCTGGGCCGTTCATTTCGAAATGGACGGCCAAGATCTCTTGGTGGGGAAATAAGAGAAAGGCTTGGTGAGGAGAGGATCTCATTCCACATTAATAAGACTGTGTTCGCTGTTGTTGTTTGTATTCACTTCTTTTTCATTCAACAAAAAGTTATATTGGACGTATTTTGTCGTTTATGTCTTTTTCTAACTCGTCGGAACTCATTAACTGCGAATGTACTCTAACTTGTAATGGTTACACATTTACTAGTACCTCATCTCATTATTCAACTTTGTCGTTGTACGTAGTAACAACTTTGAGCTTTCGAAGTTGGTAAGATGACAACATAAGACAATAGATTATCTTGTAAAAGATCGTACCCACAGGTTCTGATCAAAAATCCATTAATAAGTCCATATTCTGTTGAGCCAGGGTTTAGGTGTCATGGTCATGTTCATGTGCCTTTTCTATTACGTTATTTTCGATGAACTGTGTATTCTAATTTCGATGTCTTCTTGTTATCAACGTGATGGTGAATTGCACTTGTAGTTCTGGTTGGTTTGAGAAACGATGACGATGTGGAGGAGAATGAAGTGTTTCGTCTTGCTGCTGGTTGTGAAGTCATATTGTGACACTCGAAATTGGTTGACTATCAGTAGCCCGAAAAAATGACAATCATTGTGGTTAGAATTTGGGCTTCATTTGCTCAGGGTATCTATAATCGCATGTTCTATAATCGGAATATGAGTAGTTTTTCTTCTCCATTTGAAGTAGTTGAGAATTTACGTTACTATTCCCCTCAAAGTAATCTTTTGGTTTAATGAATGAAGTTTTGTTCCACAATTAGGTTGAGGCCAATTTTGATGTTACTATCTTTGTCTGATCCCTCATAATTGGATACCCTAACTTGCAAGGATGAAAATATCGATATTATCCGAGATATATCTGTGATATTTTTATTTTTTTAAGGAGCGATATTTATTTTCCCAACCGCCTAATTATCGGTCGAAACTTCCGATATTATCCGAAATTTTCGTGACAGACTTGTTAAAAACTAGAAAAATAAAAAATCCATTGCCAAGATTTGAATCCTTGTCCTTGTTACAACATTGAACAACTTAACCAACCATGCTAGAGTGGCTTTTTGGTATAATTGATAGCTTATATATATATATATCCATTTTGTCAAAACCCAACTAATCATTTGAAGATTGTTTCTCAGATTGAGTCCATGAGTTGCCACTTGATTGCGCATTGATTGTTACCTTTGAGTTTTGAAGATAGAGCGTCGACAATCTAGGATATAGACTCGCAAGTCAAATCCACATTAATATGTTATGATCACTTCTTCATTCAATAAGTTATATTGAACATATTTTGTCATTTATATCTTTGTTCGAGTCATTATAACTACATATATACCTTAACTTGTAATGGTCCTACCTTTCATAGAAATTTATCTCATCACACTAATTTTTCATTGTTGACAGTTATTTTCATGATTTTGAGATTTGTGAGACAAAAATATAGGACAATAATATATTAAAAGTAGACTAATTCGAGTTTGTTTTGCTGCCTCTGTATCGAATTGGTCTACTTGATTATCGGTACACTAATTAATGTACCGTAAACGATCTCTTATAGAAATTTTAGTAACAAATTTTCATCTCTTCTTTTTGTTCTATCATGTTTGGTGCATAGTAACTGAAAAACCCTAACTTGTAAATGAAATTATGTTTACTGAACTCCAACTCATCAGGGAAATATGTTAGCATCCTCCTCCCTAAATCATCAATACTCGTTCGTTTTGGATTCTCCTCTTCTTTTTCCCTCGCTCTCCCTTGTAATATAAATGAGTAGTATCTTTATTTAAGGTAACGTCCATAGTAGTATACACCTTCCAAGTGGATGAATGATCACTAGCATGTTAGGGAATGAACCCTCTTGCCACGCAAGTAATAGTAATAGATGGAAAGAAAAATAAACAAGCTAAAAAGAGACAACGATATTTAACGAGGTTCGGCCAATATTCTTGCCTACGTCCTCGGAGAGTTTCACTTTCACTTATGAGATAATACACAAGTACAAGAATATATCGCTCAAGTTTATACCCAACCCGAACCCTTGTATCCGAAAGGATACCCCTTGTACACCCTTCTCTCAACCTAGAAAAATACTCTACCCCAAGAGTTATACACACTCTTGTACACAACTCACTTGGCTTCTATACACAAAGACCCTTAGAGTTGTAGCAGCACACACACTTCTCTTATACACAAAGAAGCCTTATTTTGCTGCTCTCTCTCTTCTTCACACGTCTCCTATTTCTGTGTGTTCTTTGCATGCATGCAGCATACATATATATAGCTAGCAATCCTAGCATGCACCCACGTTTTGTATGCACATATATATATATATATATATATATATATATATATATATATATATATGGCAGCCCACATTCTTCTTGTGTAGCACACCTATTTTGATTTCCCATGCAAACTTTCCACAAAGCCATGCAAGACTTCCACATGTTTTCCTTAAGGTTAAAACCTACCACATGTTTTTCTCACAAGTCAAAAATGTCACCTCCCTAATGCATCACCTTTCTTCTTCATGAAACATGCATTCATGCATTCAACAATTAACACATGTTAATTGTTAAATATGGTTAGCCATTTTTGACTTGTGTCCTCCACCAAAGGAGGGATATTACAACAATCTCCCCCTCCCGACTTTGATGAAGAGCTCCGCATTGCCACTTCAATCCCTGAAGTCCATCTCGATCTGAGACACCACTTGTTATTTCCACAAGCATTCCATTGGCCTTACTTGTACCAGCTACACATAACCCGAATCAGTTTATGTCCTAACTCCCCCTGATTCACAACGGCCAATACTATGTGTAACTGCCTTTGAGACAACAATCACCAGTTGCCTCCAAAGAGGGACCTCGACTTGACCCCTTCCTCAGCAGGAATTTCCTTCTCACCATCGTCTGAAACCTGGAAACATGTGACCGGCGTCTCTGCTGTGCCCGCAAACGAGACTCGCCTCAGGTACCTGTTTTCTTGTGCACACTGTTTCCCTACACCCTTCGAAGTCTGAATTTTTCCTATCAAACGGAATAAATCTCCACACTTTTCTCCCTTCATTAGGACCATGCAGCCACGTGAAATTTTCACTACTCCCCCTGCTGACGATACCCTGCAGCCCTTGGAGTCTAACTGGCTCAATGATATTAGATTTCTTCTGAACCTTGGGACATACACCACATCACCCAAAATACGAACCGCTCCATCAAACATTTTGATCTTCACTGTTCCAACGCCCATGACACTACGCCTTGTGCCATCGCCCCAAGTCACGAATCCTCGAACTTCTTGGAATGTATCAAAATATTCTTTCCTGGAACAAAGGTGATGAGAAGAACCAGTATCTAATATCCATTCATTTTGAGAACAAGTGTAATTACCTTTGGAGACTGTGAGAAATTCTCCAAAATCATTTGAAAGTTCCACTACACCAGTCATGGAGTTATTTGAGCCTTTATCATCCTTCTCCTTCATTAACGGACAATCCGGCTTTATGTGTCCCCACTCCTTGCACTTGTAGCATTGTTTGCCCTTTCCTCTGCCCCTTGATTTAGACCTGCTGTATCCACTAGATCCTCTGGCAGTTGACCTTCCCATATGATTCTGATCATGAGCAACAAAGAGGGAACCTTGGGAATCATCGGCTTTCTTCCGCTTCTCGTGTGATAAGAGAGTCGATTCCACATCGTCCACCTTCAATGTATCCTTACCATACAAGATTGTAGTGATGATATTCTCATATGAATCGGGAAGCGAGGTAAGAAGTAAAATGGCTTGATCTTCTTCCTCAATCGTAACCTCAACTTTTGTTAGTTGAGCCAACAACCCTTTGAACACGTTCAAGTGCTCCACTAGACTCGCACCTTCTCCCATCTTGAGCTTGTAGAGATCCCGCTTCAAATTTAGCTTAGTCTGCAAGCCTTTCCCAAGATAAAGCTTCTCCATTCTTTCCCAAAGCTTCGGTGCCGAATCTACATCATTAACATTGTTGATAATATTGTCAGCAATAAAAAGCCTAATAGTACTGACACACCTGGACTCTAACTCTTCCCAGTCTTCTGGTTTCATCTTTTCCGGCTTCCCATCCTCTCCCTTCAACGGTTTTGCAAGACCTTGTTGAACTAGGATGTCCTTCACCCTCCGTTGCCAAAGAGTGAAATTATTCTTCCCATCGAACTGCTCCACCCGGTATTGTGAGGCGCTAGAACTTGCCATGACGAACCACCCACGATCGATGACCGTAGCTCTGATACCACTGTTAGGGAATGAACCCTCTTGCCACGCAAGTAATAGTAATAGATGGAAAGAAAAATAAACAAGCTAAAAAGAGACAACGATATTTAACGAGGTTCGGCCAATATTCTTGCCTACGTCCTCGGAGAGTTTCACTTTCACTTATGAGATAATACACAAGTACAAGAATATATCGCTCAAGTTTATACCCAACCCGAACCCTTGTATCCGAAAGGATACCCCTTGTACACCCTTCTCTCAACCTAGAAAAATACTCTACCCCAAGAGTTATACACACTCTTGTACACAACTCACTTGGCTTCTATACACAAAGACCCTTAGAGTTGTAGCAGCACACACACTTCTCTTATACACAAAGAAGCCTTATTTTGCTGCTCTCTCTCTTCTTCACACGTCTCCTATTTCTGTGTGTTCTTTGCATGCATGCAGCATACATATATATAGCTAGCAATCCTAGCATGCACCCACGTTTTGTATGCACATATATATATATATATATATATATATATATATATATGGCAGCCCACATTCTTCTTGTGTAGCACACCTATTTTGATTTCCCATGCAAACTTTCCACAAAGCCATGCAAGACTTCCACATGTTTTCCTTAAGGTTAAAACCTACCACATGTTTTTCTCACAAGTCAAAAATGTCACCTCCCTAATGCATCACCTTTCTTCTTCATGAAACATGCATTCATGCATTCAACAATTAACACATGTTAATTGTTAAATATGGTTAGCCATTTTTGACTTGTGTCCTCCATCAAAGGAGGGATATTACAACATAGCAAACACAAACTTGAAGGCACATTGGTTAAATCGTATACCATCTAATGGAATAATTCACAATCTTCACTCGTTGATATAAGTCACAAATATATTTTTCTCTCATTCTTGCTTGTGCCAACTCTAGTGTCATTTTTGTTCAGCCTAGGAGTCCACTTTGATGGTGGTTTACACTATTTCAGTTACTACAATAGAGAATGTTAAAAATGCTTTTAAAAGTTGAGAAAGAGTAATTTCATTCCAGTATGAGCACTCTTCTCCATTTGAAGAGTAATTTGTCTTTCAACTAGATTTCATATTTCTTCCCAAGCAAGATAATTTTGTTTCCTAATTAAAGAAAAGGGTTATTCACTTAATCACTAGACTATCTTCTTTGAGCACTTTTTATTTTTGTCTTAAGAGAATTGACAATTTAAATCTTGCACCACAAGCCCGGTTAGCCCTAACGATTTTGTTGTAGCATATATAATCTACTGATTTGCCGGCTAAATCCCGCAGTCTTAAGCAACATTATTTTATTTACATATCTTATATTCGTATCTTTTCAAAATTACTATTATTACAGTGACAAAAAGTTAAGAAAGGTGGCCAAAAGCGAAAGACCGAAAAACTCTGGGGTGGTGATGCTGAAAGCCAGTACTTAGAAGTTGCTATTCCCATTCTACCCCTTCAACATGATTATCAAATTAATTAATTAAAGACGCAATTAAGGGACTCCACGTTTGAAACCGGAGCTCCTATTTAAAAAACTTGTGGCGCGGCGGCTGCCTTTGGTGGTGGGCCCCGAGCTTCCTTCGTGTCGTCTGGAATCACCAAAGTCTTTGGCGCCATTTTTCCTCCCATGCAGTACTGCATGATGCTGACACCTGGCTAATGATTCGCCGCCACGAGGGACATCTTCACGTGGGCCGAGCCGTACGGACTCTCAGCACGGCGACGGGTGTGCGGTGACGTGTCTGACGCCGACAGAAGCCCCAGTTAATGCCTGCGCGCGTCGGCGGGGTTTGCGTGGAGGGAAGGTAGAGAGTCGGCGGGACCCGCGCGTGAGGTGAAGGAGCGTTGTTGCCTGCCACGTGGTGGCGTGATCGAGGAAAAAGGCCTACTGAGCAAAACCGCCGAAACGTTCATAAATGGATTAAAATAATTCTAGGGTGGGTCCGGACCGAAATGGTTGTTCGGGTTTGGGCGGCTGCTTTATGTTGTTGGGCTGTCAGGTGAATGGTACGGCTTTGGGCTCTGTTTGGCTATTAGGTTCATTTGTTCCTAAGTTCGTTGCCTAGTACTAACTTTTGTCAACAGACAAATACAGTAGTTAGCCAAAAAAAAAGAAAAAGGTATGCATGTTTAGTTTGGCAACAGAGAGAAGATGATGCATGTTTAGCTAGTTATGAACTACTTAGCAAAAGAGATAATTATATGTAGTGGACCACTCTACCAACATTGGAGTATCTCTCATTCTATGATTCTCTTCCTAATTTTTTGTCCGATGGAAAAAGTAAAATTACAAAGAGGAGTCACAGTGACGTCCAACACTTGAACAATTTAAATTAAAATCTTAGATAATAATTCTCTTCCTAACCTCAGATAGTATTTGATGATGGTAAAAATTAACAAGGAAAATTTATACCAAACAACATTTATATATGAATAGTATTATAGTAAGATTGTTTTTTTCCTGTAATTTTATGAATGAATTGTCAATTACAATCATGAATTGATAGAGAGTTAGAGAAGCGTCTGGGTGTATCTTTGATCGAACAAACAACTCTGGGGTCAGGCCATCGGACCAACACAGTGGTCCGACCTATCCATCATATTCATAGCTTGACAAAGTGTTCAAAAATATCACGTCATCAAACTTCTCATTTTCTCAAAAAAAAAAAAAAAAAAACTGAATTACCTATTTAGAAGCTTATCATGAACCTAGGAATTATTCTTCCAATTTTGCAACTTGTATGCATCTTTCAGAGCTTTTTGTTCGGTAATAATTTTTTTTTCTTCTGAAGATTTGAACTTTTTTTTTTGTTGAGAAGATTTGAACTCGAAAATACTATTAAACATTTAAACCAACTACGTCGATGGCTAAAAGTTTTTTTTTTTTTGGGTCAAATCCGTATCAGTAAAAAAAAAAAGAATGAATGGAAAGGGTTGCAGAAAAGAATAAATTCGTAAGCAAGGTTATGGGGAACTGACATTGCATACTATTGGCCGAGCAATGTGGGCGCTGTGCAAATCCTCCTTCATATTTATCTAAGTTTGGCTACAGAGTGGGCTTGTTCAGTTGGAAAATTAAGGAGGATAAAGAAGAGGTAGATCAAGATGGGAAGGATATTTGTGGTAGAGCTTGAGGGAAGGTCTTACAGATGCAAGTTCTGCAAGACCCACTTAGCCCTCGCCTCCGATTGTGTCTCTCGGGTACTTTATTCTCACTCTTCTTCTCTTGTTTCTTTCACTTGTTGCTCAAAAAACCATCAACCATTACTATTTATTTCCTCAGTTTTTTCATATAGTTTATGTTCTTGAAGCTTTTTTCCAGTGTGTTTCATATAGATTCATGCTATCTATGTTCATCAAAGGAGTTACTTTGTTTGCTATGATCATTAAAATGGTCTAGTTTCGGAGCGCATATGATATTATTATTGTCTTTGCGTATTGGTTAATTTGCCAAGCTATGACGTTTTTCAATTTGTGATTTTTATGCACGAATATGAGTTGGAAGGAAGATTAGAAGACTTTTCCAGGAAGATTAGATTTCCCACTTCAGGACTTGCAATTTGGTTCGTAGATAGGTTTAGATGGTCAAAGCTGAAGTGCTCATTTTCTCCCCACGGTCCAATTTTGGGTTACTAGCTCTTTTTGTTTTGTCATGCACCACCATTTGTACTTGAACTGCTCTGTCATGGATTTTTAAACTGTTTCAGGTCTCATTTTTCCCCTGTGATTTGGTCAGGGTTTTCATTGCCGCCGTGGAAAAGCATACCTCTTCAGCAATGTGTGAGTTCTTCATCTTTCATGGAATATATGGTTTCATTGTTATTCTTAGTGATTGGAAAGTTGGAAACATAGGTCTTTGAAACATATACGGATTTATAACTGTAAGACTTATGGATTTTACCCTGGCCAGATGCAAATAAAGAAATGAAGCTACTTGAGGGATACTTTGCTCATAAATATTATAATGGATAAATTCAATTCTTTTTTTTTTTAATTCTTTTTTTATGGAAGGAATGAAAGGTCTATTTATTGTCATCCCATCTTCTGTTTTTGTTTTTTAGACTTAAAAGGGTTATAGAAATGTGATTTCTGCTACTATTGATGTGAGGATAATGTTTATGTCTCCATGAGTACGTTTGCTCTTCCTAGAAAGAAAAAAGTTGATTTTCCCTGAGGGTTTGGCTCGCTTCTTGCATGCTTAGATGCCAACCTGCCCTGTTAAAAAGCTTGGATTGCTGAAAAAGATATGCTTGAGTTTTACTAGATCTTGGACATTAGTAGTCAGGTACTTTGGGGATTTGGTTCCCCCAATGTTTGATTTATTTCGACAACAAATACTAATGATAGGGTGTGGCTGCGTAGTGATGAGTGATGACTGTGGCATATAGCAGTTCTGCAGTGGGCTTTACTTGTAAAATGTTGTTACTCATTCCAACTTATTTGTAAGAGAAACATTCCAACTTATTTGTTGGATGGCTCCAGCGATCTCTTTGTCTGCAGCACTGATTACTATGTGGATAGGAATCTCAAGATGTTTAACTCTTATTCTTTGTCATTCTCTTAACTTGAACTAGTATATGAGTTGACCTTCAGATTTGTTAAGCTTGAGTCTAACCTTGGTACACTTATCTTTCAGAAAAAAAAAAAACTTCGATACACTTATATTAAAATGACAAATTGGAGTTTATCATAATTGTTTTAAGGTAATTTTTTTACTGTATGGTTCAATGTAGGTCTAGACTACATTTGTATGGGGTCGTGGCCTGACATATGTTTGGGGCATTAAGAACGACTTATGAGCGAAAATTCTTAAGCGCTCCGCAGTATCAGTGCTCCGCCCTGTTGGATAAATTTTATCCGTTAGATTTTTGTTGTCAACCTTGACCCTTCAATTTTGGCCCTTCAAAAAGTGGAGCATTGATACTACGGAGCACTATAGACGTTGCCACTTATGAGATCATGGATACGAGCTTATGAAGTCTATGAGTTGAAAGTCGAAATGCTTTCTAAATTCAGTAGATATGTGTACTCTATAGCAGCAAATCCATGATTTCGTTTTCCGTCAAGGTTTATCTCAAATTGGTGGAAACTGTTCACTGTTTGACTTTTGCCAGAGACTTTTCTCTTATCAACATTCAGCTTGTGGGGTTGGTTATATGCATTGACGAAAAGTAGAATTGTTTATGCTTTCTATACTTCATACTGTTTTGATTGTACTTTTCTCTCCCTGCTTTTTTAGGTTTATAGGAATTCCTCGCCATATTGATGTCCTTATGGTAATGCAGGAAACCATAGAACTTTATTCTTGTTATTTATTTCTCTTTCTGATTATCTTGGATTTTGTTTAGAAATATACCAAGGAAATGGGTGCAGAATGCTGTTAAATGACATATATATATGCATGATATATATAACTTTGAGGTAAATGTAGAGTGGAAATGATTGAGTGAACATTTATACCATAATTTTTACAGTAAATTTATCCAGTACTGAATATATTGTCATGTGGTCCTGCTGCTTGACCTGCTTCATTATACTTTTTATAGACTCAGTTAGGCAGTATCTTTGTTCTCAAATGTAAACTCATCTAATAACAAGTCATTATATTAGTTATATGCCTATAATGTGAAAATAAATTTCAGGCCCCCTTGTGAGCTTAGACAATTCTCATACTCTTCCCAGCACACTGACTTTCCCAATAAAAGAGGCAAGCCAAGATCAAACAAAATTGACTGGTAATGTATCAAAAATGGACCAAGAGAGTGAAACCCCATACCATACACCATTGGGAAGTGTCTTCAACTTAGATTCAGTCTGTACTCTGTAGACTTCAAGACAATTGAAGCCTTGTTTCCAACAGATCGTTTCTCCCCTGCAATATTAAACTGGAAAAAGCAGGAGTTGGACTTCTTAGAAGCTTGGCAACTGTAATTATAAGTTAGTAACACTCTTGCAGAAATTGGCTGATGTGAAATTGGAGAAAATGAAATCCACCAAGAGGATGTGACTTCCAATTCGAGTACTACTGTAGCTTACCCACTTCATAGATAGTTTATAGCTTATAGGATGGACTTTTGGTATGTAGCACAGTCCAAGTATTGATAGATACTGATTTTACTTGGAGTTTTGGAACCAGGGTGAATATAACTATTGGAGCATTGGAGGAGAGGATGATGCTCTCAGGTCTGCATACTGTTGCTGATACATTTTGCTGCTGTTGTGGACAAATTGTTGGCTGGAAATATGTACTCTCTCTCTCTCTCATATACATATATTGCTTAGTTTTTGTGACTTCTTTTTCCTCAAAATATTCTGTTTCCTCAACCAGGAGACTGCTCATGAGAACACCCAGAAATATAAAGAGGGAAAGTTTGTCCTTGAAAGGTATAATCCCTTCTCTGAATTTTCTCACAATTTTTTTTTTCTGGTTTTGGGTGGTATTTAAGTGCTCAACTTGAATCCTTTCTTACCTTCATAACACAGAGGGAGGATAGTCGAGGAAGTAGATTTTTCCACAGAGTTCGATGTTGATTCTGATGATGCTTAGGATCTTCATTTCATTCCTCCAATAGTTGTACTAGCATGCAGACAGTTGCATTTTTTCCTTTTTTTTTAGTATTTGAAAATAATGCAGATGTGAAACTTATAAGTTTGTTGATTTGATAAGAAGTAAAAAAAGGAACAAATGACCCTACTTCTTGGTGTATGCTATCAATGCTTAAACGGTTTATGTTTGCAATTGTACTGTAGCAGCATCAGCATTGCTTTTAAAGTTTTATGCAATCGGTTATGTAAATATTTTGCAGCAGATGAAGTTAATTTTTTTTATCTTTCTTTTTCTACAAAAAATTGATGTAGATTACTGAATTAAATTTGCAATGATCAGCCTAATCAAAAGAAACACATTGCAATATATAAGTTTCTTTTCTCCGGTTCCTAATTCGTTATCTAGTAAAGTTATGGTATGTTAACATTTCTCATACATAATAAGAAGAGGAAATCCTTGTTTAGGTAAATAAGGTCCTTATTAGAGTAAATTAGATTCTCGTTTGAGTAATTAAGTCCTAAAAGTGGTAATTGTAATAGTTTACGACTTGAGGACACATATTATCACTTCGATAACTCATGTGGTAATTATGAAAAAATTCCCATTAAGGTAAATAAAGACCTCATTAGAGTAAACATGTTCTCGTTTGAGTAATTAAATCCTAGAAATTGTACGTATGAGATACGTTAACAAACACTAGAATTTTCCTTCGTTATCAATTAGTTTTATTTAAAAGAAATGCTATTAACATTCTCTATGTTTTAGCTATAAAAGTGAAAACTAATTCATGATCCATATTGTTTAATTTCTAAATTATTTTTAAATAAACTGAGGATTATCGTTTGAGAGTTTGTACTTTCTGTCATCTTTTATTGTAAACAGTTGAATTTATGAAATTACCTAGGTACCTAATCTTTTTGTCACCCCTTTTAGGTGTGCATCATTATGTATAACTTCGTCTAATTAATACAATTGACATTTAAGTTTAAAAAAAATAGGGTGTTGTTATTAACACACCCTAAAGTGTTAATAACACATCCCTTCTCGTTATCTCTCTCTCTCTCTCTCTCTCTCTCTCTCTCTTTTTTCTATTTCTCTCTCTTTCTTTAGTATCTTTAGAGTGTGTTATTAACAACACAAAAAAAATATACATGTTTAAAATAAACTTGAAACAACCATCACATATTCAACTAAGTTAACTCTTACATTTTTCAATACAGTAATTAGACAGATAAAGATTCAATTTTCATGAACCAAACTTTAAAGAAGGAATTGTTTGTCCTTGAGCTTTGCCTTCCAATTTGATCATTTTGGGAGTGGATATTCTAGAAGGTTTTGTTTGTAATTAACTCTTTTCTTCATCGAAAAAAACTTTAAAGCAGAGAGTTAAACTCAAATCAAACCAACTTGAACTATAAAAAAAAAATCACCAATTGTTCACTAGTTTTAGGAGTTGAAATATCAAATTTCAAAACTTAACTCAACTTTTTGCTTGAACCTAATATAAAAAATTACTCTAAAGGTCAGTTTTAGAGCTTTTGTTATAATTTAAGCCACCATATATTATTTTTCTTCTTAAGGCCACTTGTGAACGCAAACTTGTGCGTGCTTCTATTTTTTATTATCAGTTCTGATTTTACCCATTCAATTGAAATTGTTTAAGAATTTAACAAATTGATCTGATTTCAAAGATAAGAGAGAGAGAGAGAGAGAGAGAGAGAGAGAGAGAGAGAGAGAGAGAGAGAGAGAGAGAGAGAGAGAGAGAGAGAGAGAACAAATTGTAAATTGAAAAGAGACGTACGTAGTTTTGGGTAGATGGGATGCAATGACATCAATAGTAATTTTGATAAATTTTTAATGTCAAATACACATATCCATTTCTTTTGTGTGGTCTTTTGTGGGTAAATAATATTAGGTGGCCCGTTGAAAAATATGATTTATGTAAATGACTTTAATGATAATTGGCTTTTCTACTTATTTAAGATGAGAGGGCAAAAAAAAAAGAATAATAAAAAAAAAATAAAAAAAAGAGAGAGAGAATGCAACACTATTTATAAGGAGCAGGTAGAAAGATAGAAATCGGGGCAAAGCATATCAAAGAAGTTCATATCTAGAAAAACAAAAAAACAAACTAATCCTGAATTCCTCAACTTCTCAATCCCAATTACTTGCCGACCCTTTGTTTCTTTTCTCCGTGTGATTCTTAATTTGCTTCTTCTAATTTTGATTGTTGCAGGTAAAATCCGATGGCCAAGTCCTCTTCTTCTCATCGAAAGAAACGCGACAAGATTTCCTCTAAGGTTCTCTTCTTCATTCATCCAGTTTTAGGGTTAGGGTTTTCATGTTCTTCTTCACATGGCTTTTGTTTGTTTGTTTATAAGATTTGCTTCTTTTTTTCTTTGCTAGAATACTCTGTTGTATGGATACGTAGAATTAATATATGCAAGAACAAAATCGAGAATTTTAGGCAGCATTTTAAGTTGAAAATTTGATAGGCAAGTTTGCTGAAGAAAATTAATCTAGGTTTTTTCTTATTTTGGTGGTGGTTGTTGTTGTTGTGTGTGATTTAGATTCAATAATTTGGTTCGTTTAGTATTTTAGGCTCAATGCCAATGTGCTTATTTTGTTTTTGTGTACATTGTTGTTTAGGCTCGAACAAAGAAGAGGAGTAAGAGTAAGAGTAAGGGTGATAAATATAGATCGAAGAAGCTTCTGAAATCAGATTCCTCATTTAGTTCCGAGGATGATCGTACAAGTAGAAGGGCTCGATCCCGCACTCGGAGGGATGCTAAAGGTAGTAAGAAGAGGGCTCGGAAAAGATCTTACAGCCGTGATGGTAGTGAGGACTCTCCCCGTCCCCGACTGAAGAAGAGGAAAGCATCAAAAAAGGATAATGACTATGAGTCAAAGAAGAGAAACAGTTCACGGGAGAAGCCTAGGAGAAATGCTAGGACCAGTTCCGTGAGTAGTGAGTCTTGGAGCTGCTCAACTTGTCACGGTGGGAATATTAGTGGTGATGAGATTGAATCTACAAGACATAGGGGTAGGCCTGAAAAACGAAAGAGAGAGGAAACCGATAGAAACAAGGTTGAAAATAGGACTGGGAGGAGTATGTATAGGTCTAGGAGTCGTTCTTTGCGCAGTCAGATTAGCGAGAGTGATTGTCAGAGTGAGGAAAAAGTGACAGGTGAGAGTAATGGGAGGAGATTGAGATCAGTTATTGCTGTAACCGAAGAAGACAACCAGGGCAGATGGTTGGATGAGGATGGGCACAAAGAAGAGATTACATATGATCATGATGATTACCCTTCTTGTAGAAGTAATGACAGTAACGATGGAGGGAGCAGGAGGGAATTGGATACTCATTTACATGTTGCATCTGAGGAGAGAATGAGGGTAGAGAGTGCAAATGAGGAAGAAGCTCTTGTTTCTAATGCTCGAATCATGGATCTTCCAAAAATTGGCAACATTCTTCACAAGGATGGTGGGAGGCAAGAGGAAGGATTTTATTCTAGCCATGATGGAACCAGGGTGACTGATCATGTTAATGAAAATAAGGTCTCTGGGGAAATTAGTAGTTTGAAAGATGACGATCTGGAGACGATCTTAAGACAAAAGGCTTTGGAAAATCTAAAAAGGTTCAGAGGAAAGGATCAAAGGATTGCAGTAACTGGTAATCCGGAAGATAAGAAGCAACCATACACTGTAAAGGCTGAATTGGTTCAAATAGAGTCCCCCAAGGTGGATGGTGCTAAGGAGGATGTTGCTGAAATAATTGGCGGAACTCAATTAGAAGAAGAGACCAATGCTCCATTGAGAGGTTCCATTTGTTCTTCCATAAATCCTGAAAAGGAACCAAATAAGAAGAATGATGGAAATGAAGTTGCCTCTGCCAAGCAAGATGTTGCTTGTTCAACACCTCCTCAAGAGGCTGTTGCTGGTAAGTCCAATAAAAAGGTCACCACAACTGATGTCATAGATAAACCAAACTTGGCCACACCAGAATCTCTGAAGCGACCACTTGCTTCACAGGAACCTCCTCAGGAAAGATTGTTGGTAACTGAGAGTAGGGTAGATAACGGAGCTTGCGGGACTGCTCAAACTGTGACCCAAAGTAGCAATAGTAATGGTCAAGACATCAGCAATGGTTCTGGTTCTGCTGTTCCTGAACCTTCTAGAAAGAATAGGTCTGATAAACAGCAAGATGAGGCTAAGGATGGCTCACAGTTTGAGCAGAAGACCATGTCTGTGATGCGTGGTAGTGAAATGGTACAGGTGAGTGTTTTGATCTATTACAAATTTCCAGTTCTTTTCTTTTCCACTAACCAACACCAACTTATGAAAAGCACTTAGAAGGGATGCATAAAAAGAAAAAGAAGCAACTTAGGTACATAACTTGGTTCAGTCCCACCTTTCCTTTGGAAGTAGGTGGATTCACCACGGTCTGTCCCCATAGGGCGCACATTTTGCACATTACCTTTTATTAAGTGAACTGTAATTTCTAAGTTTAGATGGTCTATTTCTATTGTCTGCTTTAACATTTTTGTTTTAATGTTGTTGACCAGGTGAGCTACAAGGTTTACATCCCTAAGAAAACCCCTGCTTTGGCGAGGAGGCAACTCAGGCGGTGATATTAGGGTGATGCTTCAAACAACAATTGCTTCAACTAACAGAGGGTGGGAAATTTTTGCGCGGGTGATGCTATATTGGCCTTGTATGCATGCGTTCTCAACCTCATAAATAAAAGAGATTTGTGAGTAGTTTTTGGTATGGCCAAAAAAGGAAAGTAGTTGGTTTTGGTAGTTATATCATGTCACTATTTTTTTTCTTTCAAATGTTCATATCTGTATTATTGTTTTGATTTCTTTCTTTCTGATACTCGCAGTTTATGTAACCTACTCAGGACATGAAATTAATAATAATAATAATAATAAATTGTTAAGAATATATTTGGGTATTAATGAATCTTTTTGTTGATTGTCATCTGTGCTGTTTTTATCACTCTATCAGTATAGAGGATTCTCAAAGGGGAATGAGATACCATTCTGTTAGAAACATTATGCTGCTAGTATTTCTGAAAGAAAAAGTGATTTCAATTTTCTCTAAAACATCACGATCATCAAGCTGCTTCTCTGTCAAGGGAATTAAATTACAAGATCATCTGTCCGACCTCTAGGAACTGAATGATTAAACTCTGCCTGCTATTTCGTTTTGAACATTGTTCAAGTAGTCTATTCAAAACACAACTGAAAGAAACTGCACCAGAGCTGTCATGGGGTGACTACTGCTTCAAAACTAGCTTAATTTGTGAGTTTCTCTACACATGTTCCTCAGGTCAATCCTACATCAAAGGTAAGAAGAAGCAGCAGCAGTTGGTGATAAGTAGGCGCTATGTCCATGTCCGCGCTTCAGTTTGGAGTTGTTAAAGCTAGCCAGCTCGTATGATGTAAAAGTGACCAGACCATTCAGCCTCATATAGAATCAGTTTAGAAGGGAGAGATTTCTCAGTTGCCAGCAACGTTTTGCTTCTTTCTGCCATGGACACAGGCCCAACCATCCATCTCTGTAGTTGATATGCCTTCCAAGAACTGTGAATATCGCTCTATAATATATGGAAGCTACAGAAACACATGAACACAACTAATAAGGTCCATGGCCAAAGTCTGATCCGGATATACAGTTAATTTAGATGGAAGTGTGAAATGCACTAGTGGTGGATTCTGTCACCTCATAGGGGCACTAAGCCACTAACGTATATAGAACAGCAATGCTTTGCCAAGCTAAAGATGTATACGATAGATATGTGTATCATTGGTAAAAAAAAAAATGCTGAAACCTTGATTGGCAAGTTCCCTTCCCTTTCTATCTCGTATTCTTTTCCAGGATATCAGCTCATGAGGATACTACTATAATTTTTTTCTTAAAACTTAAAGTAAAAAATCATCTATAATCTATGATGTATGCCGGAACAATACCTGCTCAGAGAGAATCCCGGAGAGACCGATGACTCCCCCAGGCTTTGCATAAGAGACAATCTGATCTGCCAAATCTAATAGGGGATTCAAAAGTATATTTGCAATCAGCACATCATACTTGTCTGTTTGCGAGATGGTTTCTACTCCAGATGAGCTCCGTTCTTCCACACCTCCACATGGATCTGTCCAAGTTCCGCAAGTTTCACTCGGAACTAGATGTAATTGCATCTGTTCAGGTCCTATGTTGTTCAGAGTAGCATTCTGGCGTGCAGATGTAATTGCTTGCGGATCTATATCAATTCCGACTGAGAAGGCAGCACCAAACTGTGTTTCCACTTAAAAGGCCAATTAATGTCAAAGTACAAACTGAGCATAAGTTCGCATAACTAGCATCATCTGAAATGAAAATACTACTAACACTAAGGGGACATACAGCTACATGACAAATATTGCAAATGTGCAGATGATTAATCAAACATGGATTACTATGTGCAAGATAAAATGGAGTTTACATGATCAATTACATGAATTCTATTAACAATACCAGTCATGCAAAAAAAAGACCTTAATTGCAGTGAAACTCTAATCATTTACAGGATCTGTTTCAGCATAAAATAGAGTTTCAAATTCATAAGAGAAAGGTTCAAGTATATGATGGGAAGTTTCAGAAAACAATAAGAAACCAGTATGTAGAAACTTGTGTAACTGTAACGGGTAAGTAAAAGATCAGTTGCATCAAGATTTCTGACATTTATCTTGTTTGCAGGCAGACATCATTAAAGACATCCAATGCATTCCAATTTTATCGGATTTTCCCTAAGTGACAACATCATTTAAGACATCAAAGCTAATCATTCACACCACATACATATGCATATGCGAAGAATATAATATGCTATAAAATGCGTAGTAGTAGAACTAGAAAAACTGGCCCCGTCACTTATTTAGCAGTCCACCTTTCCATTTTCTCCACCAAGGGCCCGGGCTATAGAATGAGAGGTTGCCCTCCCCTATCCTAATTGAAGGCAGACATTGATCCCAATTTTCTTATGGAATGATGAAAGACTTTACAAGTTGTCAACTTCAAAGGCAGACTTTCAGTATCTTTGTTTGGAATTTCAAGTTTTTACATACAATAGAGTTGCACATCAAAGCAATTTGACTCTGAGAAAGAAACAAATTGGACAAAAATAAACCACGCAAACTAATCAGTAGTTCCTCCCGAGTTGGTGTGCTCTGCTTTAAGCTTTATACAGAATAAAGACAGACACTGCAATCCTTATAGAAAACTTGGTTGAGAATAGCATTTGAAAAAAAGAAGAAGAAGAAGCTGAGAAGAGCAAATGAAATCATGCCAGTACACTAGATTAGTTGGTACTATTGCAAGGTTGACTTTGTCTCAAGGTTCATTTGCAATGAATGAAATACCTTAACTGCAGCAATTGCAAGAATTCCAGAACCTGTGCCATAGTCCAAGAATTGTTCTCCTCCCTTTATCAAGCCATGAAGCAGAAATATACATAACTTAGTAGTAGGATGCTCCCCGGTTCCAAATGCTAATCCAGGATTCAGAATTATATTTGTTGCTTGGGAATCCTGTAGGAGTTAAGGAAAGATAAAATTATCCATATTCATTAATGGTAACGATCACATTCTTCTTTGTAATTCAGATTTAGAACTACAAGGAAGCATGTTACCGAACAATAATTCAGGATAAAGATGAATAAAAAAAGTGCAAGTGTCTGAACATGCAAAATAGGATGCATGAGCTCAGGTGTCTGTTATTAAGAATTTTCAAGTAGCATGAGACTTGATATCCACCATTTTAAGAATATCAAAAGGTCCAGAAGGCATTAATAAGCCATTAGATTCAACAACTGAGGGGTTGATATATATTGCGACTCGTGAGCAAACACTGCAACAAAAACTTTAGGAAAATAATTTGGAAACGAGAAAAATTAATCTGGTACTATCATACGGGGGGAGTTTTCCACTCGGGCACAATCCAAAGTCCTTCAGTAATTTCAACAGGATGAAATGATTCCTGTAAAGAAAAATGGAAAAGTGAATTTCAAAACATAATGCCTAGAAAAACACGAGTGAGAGTAAATCAGTAAAACTGTGCATATTGGCTTTGGTAAGTACTACAGAAGCTGTATATTGTATCACTTTGTGGCCAATAATCATCAGTATAATGTTTAATTGATCTAGATATACATTCTTAACAGAAACTTATTTTTTGATCAACCAACATTAGCAACAGACATCACACCCAAAATGGCTATAGTCAAAGAAGCAACATGATCACCTAAATCAGAGGTATCTAGAAGACCCAAGAATAAACTATTACAGAAGAAGCAAATTAACCTGAGTTTTCTTTATCCAGTCGTACTGCTCACCCATTGTAACTTTATAACTAGGCATCTCTTTTAAGCTTATGGAATCAGCAGCACATGAAATGCATGTATTTACATCTTCGCTTTCAGGAAATATGGAAGTAATGCAAATCTGAGCATTAAAGGTAAAAAATAACGTTATTATTGTTCATTTACTAAATCTTCTTAGAATCTTAGCCAAGGTATGGAAATGCTTTCAAAACATAAAAACAGCAAACAGCATTCCAATTGAAACATATACATCAACAGGAAGCCTAGCCCACCTCGTCGGAATCCTCATGGTTATCGTCTTCATCAATACTAGTAGAACTTGCACCAAAGCATAAAAGAGCTTCTTGAAGCATATCCTGGCCAACCAAAGAACCAAGTTACTAAGTTGGGCATTGTATTGCCTGAAACTCAATAAACTCCTAATTCCAACTCCATTTGTCTATTATCAACTATTCTGCTCTATATGGAGCATTTCTACTTCAAAAGACTTCAACTTTTTCTATTCACTGGCATGTAAATTGGTAAATTTAATGATACTGACATATAAAAAAAACATCTTATTTCCTTGCAAGTTCAACCGAAGTAACATGACACAAGGAAAAAGAAAGCTTCAAGGAAGTTAAATTAAAAAATTATCAGTCCCCATTTAAACACATACATTAATTCCCACAAAGAAATCAACTTTTTCTTGTTTTGTTTAGTTCTAATATTCAAACCAAAAGCAATAATTTAACAAAAAGAGAAAAGAAAGGAAGCTCAGCTCACAGAGACATGTCTTTGGCAGCGAATGTTGACGGATTGAAAAGGCAAAGCAAAGGGCTGGGCCGAGGGAGTCTCTGAAGAAGAAGAAGAAGAGATATTTGCAGCAGTTAGTGGTGAATTGGGCCGCGAGAGCTCTGTGGGTTTGCGGCTTGTGAAGAACCGAGAGGCAAAAGGGCGAGTGAGAGGACGAGAGAGGGTGGTGAACCTCAAGCTTCGAGAGCTGAGAGTGCAGGCAAGGTGTTTGAGGAAATGACCGCCTGACATTAGTGAAGTTGAAGCGGGAAGGGAATACACTGCGGTTGTTTTTGAGGCTAGGAAAAGGAGAGTATCTTGTGTCCACCTAGTGGAGTTCTATCAACGGCTGAGATCTCATATGCATTATTATGGAAAAGACTAGTTGTGCTTTTGTTTATGGTATTAAGGTATTTACATAAAAATGGGTAATCATATAATTAGTTAATTTTTAGTTATGCTGTTATGAGTCTCTAAAATACTAACATACAAATGATACAAGTCATACAATACAACCCAAACTCAAAAAGGTTTATACTTTCAAGGAAAAAGAAAAACAAAGAGGCAAAGAAACAACCCAAAATCCAAAGCCAACACAGAGAAGGGTGCTAGCATGGTATTCTCATCAAACCCATTATCTCTGAGCGTCCCTGACCCTTTGTTCGACTCATGGCTCCGTCAAAATGGCTACCCAGAAATCCTTGAGCAGCGACCCACCTCAATCACTCCCATCACCACCACAACCACCACAGCCACAGCCACAGCCACAGACGCCTCAACCACAGCCAAAAATGGCTTCTTCACCTCACTCTACTCTACCATACATATCATCATCTCTCTCTTTGCCACTAACCCCTTCTCCAAGCTCACCAACGACGACCTCGCCGCCCCAACGCCGCCTTGGCAAAGCGGCTTCATCGGCGACTATGAGTCGTACTCCTTCCCGGTGTATGCTTCTCAGGCTCAATTGAGGGTCCAAGAGAATGTCAAGCGCTATGCCAGAAACTATGCTTGGTTGTTGGTCGTCGTTTTCGCTTGTTCTCTGTAAGTTGTCTCTCTCTGGTTTATGGTTCTTGGTGAACTTGAATTTTTGAGAATTGGCTTCTGCTTGTATTGAAAATGCTGGGGAGCTTCTGGGTAATTGAGCTGTAATTTCTCTTTGTTTTGAGATTCTTGGGTGAGTTTTCAGAATTGGGTTTCGTTTGCCTCTGCGTTTTGTTGCTGCAAAAACTTCAGCAACGGGAAGAAAGTTGAAAATTTTGGATACTTTGCCTTTCTGAATGTGGAATCTGATTTTTAATGGCTGAGCAATTGTCTTTCAAGCTATTTGTTTGGTTAAATTTCTGAATTTTGCTATGTTTTTCCTTTGCCTAAATTAGTTTAGTACTGTATTTCTGGTGTTGGCTTGTGACTTGTGACTTATAAATATTTAAGAAATTTTATGCCCTATAGAATAGTTTAAGTGTTATAGATTGTAAGGAAATTTTTCTGATTGATGCATTTAATCCCATCTGAATATATACTCCTCCTTGTCTCGTGGTGGACCGAATGCAATCTATAATGGTAGAAGTTGGTAGAGTTCAGTATTTTGCTAGTGAAGGGGAGATGAAATGTGAAGCAATAGCTGCCTCTCCCTTGCACCATTTATTTACTTTCATGTGCTAGCTATAAGGAGGCTTAATTGTGTCTGGTGCTATTGAGTGTCCTTTTAAATAATACAAATGATTCAACTATTCTTTCCTCTGATATTTTTGTTTGTGTTTGTTGATTCGGTTATAGATATCAAATGCCATGGGCTGCTGCTGGATTGGTTTTTGCCTTGGCACTATGGGAAATTTTTAAGCTCTGCAGTGAAATCTGGGGACTGGATCAATACCCAACAATTCAGCAAACCATAATTCGTGCTGCACAATGCGGTGAGATATCAACTCTTTGTGTTTCAGAGATATTCTCTTGTGCATGTTTTTGAGACTTAGTTGTCTCTTGTATAATGGAGGATGAAAAACTTGTAGTTTTGGTGTGTATATGGTGACAAGATTCTTTAAAACATTCGAGTGTTTGACAGAACCTCCCCTGGTTTTTTATTTTTATTTTTGATTTTGCATGGGCCCAAATTGTCCGTAGCCCTGCTTTGTTCAAATTCTCTCCTCCTCTCTCTGAAACTTATAGTAAAGTGTTCTATCTTATATGCTCTGTTCTCAACCTGGATACTTGCACGCTATAGCTGTCAAGTACATACAATACTACCATTTCTGGAAGGAAATTTTGTTTTTCTTGCTTGCATCCCTTTTCAACCTTCTTTTTCTTTGTTAGTATGGTACATTATACATGAAGGGTGGTCTCCAGCCAGACCCCTTTGGCCATGTTAGCCAAGTACTTGCCCAACTGCCCAAGGATTGTCTACCTTGTGAGAAATTTCATAATCCTTTTTAGTCCATTATTGTTAATTTTGGGTGTACAGAAGTGTTTTGTCACTTAACTTCCTTACTTGCCTTATCCCAAATTCTGACATCATATGATATCTGATGCAAACTAGTGTTTTTGTAACATAAATTCGACTTCATCTTTGCAGTAGCTGCTGTTATCCTGATATATTCGAAAGTTCAAATGGCTCTATTCTGGGCTCTTTCTGTCAATTATGCAGGTGATTGTTAGCTATTCTTTGCATATTCTTGTATGGATAAGACTTTTGTACAGTTTCTTGAGCTAGTTCTTGAGATTTTCTTAAATAAAAAAATTATATTTCAAAATGAAATTAATATACAATGAATTTTGTGTAAATTTCAAACTCCAATGTAACAAAATAAAATAAAAAAGGTGTAAAATTATCTCAAAACTTTATGAAAAAGGTGTTGTACAAGAAAAATGCTGAACTTGTAGGAAAAACTTGATTTATTTTTCGACCGTGAGATCCAACAGATTAAAGTCGATCTTGAAATCAAGAGAGAAGATTTGAACGCACATAAAACTTGGCCTAAATTTTATCTTTTTATTTATATTTGATTTCCTCAGTATTTGAACTCATTGCAGGAATGATTCTGCACGCTGGATTTCGGACACTGACTCGTGCCAAGCAAGCTTCTCGTGGGAGATCGAGATGATAGGCTCTAAGCTTCTTAGCAATAAAATCAACCTGCTGAAAATTTAGCCTGAGGATCCCCCCAATAGAGGCAGAGTCAAACACTCGAGCTATAGTGATTGTCCCATCATGTGAGAAATAGAGAAAGAAACAATGTAATCTCATTGTTGATTCTTCTTATTTTCAATTCGCTGGAACAAATTTTTCGTAAACAAGTCGAAGAAATCATGCAGTGATAGTTTGTCCGATAGAAGCGGGTCTAAACTCGAAAATGCAAGTGTAAATAAATTTATTTACTTCTTTTTTTATCATGAAGTTATTTGAAATCTTCATATCTTATTTGTGTAAAATTTTGGACTATGGATCTAATTTTCAATCGCTGAAATTAAAAAAAAAAAAAAAAAACGGGAATCAAACAAATTATGCATTACGGTCAGATAATTCTGATTAAAAGGTAAGCAAATTATCGCTTCCGGAGATCAAACAAAGGTGCGATTTGTCTACTTAGCACTAAAGCTTTCTTCCTTCACCGGTCCAAAATCTTACAACAAAATTTCCAACACTACATTTTTCACACAAAATACATGTGCTATAGTAAGCATATCAGCATATGTTTGTCGGTTTGAATGCTCTCAACGTACCAAACCAAACCCCAACTCTAAATAATTTCTCCGCGCCAAATGTTACTCCAGTCATAGCCTGAGATTCGAGAATCCTAGTCCCTTTATTTAATCTATATATTGTCAAATTCAAAAAATTAAATTATGAATGATCTTTTGCCGACGAATACGTCGTCGGCAAAGATTAGTTTTTTTTTTTTAATAAGCAAATCATCGCTTATGGGGATCACACTAGCGTGCAATTTGTCTTCTTGGGATTATAAGCTTTCTCCCTTCACCCATTTAAAATCTTTCTATAAAATTCCAACACGCCATTATCCACGCAAAAAAACATGTAAGCAAAGGTTCGTCGGTTTGAATGCTTCACATGTACCAAACCAAACCTAACTCTCAAATATTTATCCACCCCAAATGTGACTCCCTTTATAAATTATTTTGAATCCTAGTCTCAAACATTACCAACCCCCTGTGCCCGTGCCAAAATTCACAATTGATAAGACGTGATTTTTAAAAGTTGTTCCAACTAACTTTGCTTGAAAATCTCGAATCGTTTATTTTTATGAATTTTCTAGTTTTTCAAGTTTGAAAAATCATAAAAAATAAACGATTTAATATTTTTACGTTTTGTCAGCGCGAGAAGTCTTAAAAAATCATGATTTGAGTGTCGGAAGATTTTAGTACAAAAATAAAAACATGTGATTTTATCGTGTGTTATAACCCACGATTTTGAGTGAAAAACCATGGTTTCGAAAAAAAAAAATTCTAAAAAATTCATCATTGGTAAAACATGTTTTTTAAAAGCTGTTCCAATTAACAAAACTCGAAAATCTCATACCGTTTATTTTTTTTTATGAATTTTCTAGTTTTTCGACTTTGAAATATCGCATGGACATCGTGGGCATGCTTAGCATGAGCATGAGCATGGGCATCGTTAGCCCCGCTAGCAAGGCTATCACTAGTTAAGTGTCGCTAGCATAGACATTGTTGGAAGTCTCGGGGGCACCTCAGAATGTCTCATGTGAACTGTACTTTTCTCTTCAACTTTATCAGTGTCAAAACTTCACCATTGAGAAATTAAATATGATTTTTAAAATGTGGGCCAATTGACTTTGGTCGAAAATCCCGACTCGACTGTAAGTTATGATTTTTTAAGTTTTTGGACTTTGAAAAATCGTAACTCACAAACAACTCAAACTTTTCGAACAAATTCAGTTGGAAAAGATTTAAAAATCACTTTTCAACATTGGTCAAGTTTTACCACAGACAAAGTTGAACAGAAAATGATTTGGCACGTTTGGAGGTGGCATCTAGCATGCCAAACTTTGCCAACCCCCTTTGCCCTTTAACTTTGCCCATGCCAAAACTTCACTAATTGTAAGACATGATTTTTAAAATTTGTTGCAACTAAATTTGCTTAACAATCTCAAATTGTTTATTTTTTGTGAATTTTCTAGTTTTTTGACTTTGAAAATCGTAAAAAATAAACGAGTCGATATTATTGCGTTTTGTCAGCTCGAGAAGTCTTCAAAAATCATGATTTGAGTGTGAGAAAATTTCAGTACAAAAATAAAAACATGTGGTTTTGGCTTAAAAATCGTGTGTTATAACCCACGGTTTTGAAAAAAAAAAGTTTTCTAAAAAAATCACCATTGATAAAACATGCTTTTTAAAAAGTGTTTTTTCAATTGACAGAACTCGAAAATCTTGTACCGTTTAGTTTTTATGAATTTTTTTATTTTTCGAGTTTGAAAAATCGGATGGGCATCGTGAGCATTCTTACCATGAGCATAGGCATAGTTAGCCTCGCTAGCATGCAAATCACTAGTGAACTGTACTTTTCTCTTCAACTTTACCAGTGTCAAAACTTCACCATTAGTAAATTAAACATAATTTTTAAAATGTGTGTCAATTGACTTTGCTCAAAAAGCCCGACTCGATAGTAAGTTATGCTTTTTTAAGTTTTCTGACTTTTAAAAATCATAACTCACAATGGACTCAAAATATTTTAGCAAAGTCAGTTGGAAAAGTTTTAAAAATTATTTTTTAACATTGGTGAAAGTTTGTCACAAACAAAGTTGAAGGGAAAATGATATGCGGTTTTACCGACGTCATTAATATTACCTAAACATCCTAACAATTTGTCGTTGAATAGTATAATGGGAAGTAGAGGTTTTTCCCACAGAGGATTGTTTATTTACTTTTCTAATGTCACAAAATTAATTAAACTATATTATTTCTATTTACAAAAATGTACAATATATACACAAGTATTCTTTTTGGTTTTTTTTGGAAATGTTTTGAAAACAAGAAATAAATAAAAGAAAATATTTTTGGTTTTTAATCTTTTTGAAAACAAATAAAATAAAACAAGAACAAAACAAATTAAGATGCAATTTAAACTAACACACTTAAATAAAACACACCAACAATAAAGAAATTAAACTAACACACAAATGAATCAAATAACATATTTTTGGGTTTTTCATAATATAATTAAATCACACAATATTCAAATTAAACAAATTAATTTAAACAAATATTCAAACACACAATAAATCAAATAAATCAAATAAATCACACAACATAAAATTAAATAGAGTTTGAGAGAAATGCTCATTTAATTCCGGCGAGGGATCTAATCGGACTCGCCGGATTTTCGATGAAGTTCGGGGAGCTTGTAACAGATTGGGCTTGGGCCTGACTTTGGGCTTTTGGTGAATGGGCTTGGAGGCCCAAAGAAAACAGCCCAACCCAAAGCTTCCCTTTGCTGTTTTGACTTTTCAACGCCAGATTCCTATTGGTTGATTCCTTCTTGTAGCCATGTCAGCATTAGACATTGCTTCTCTCACGATTTCATCTCTTCTTCATTTCTTCTGGTTTTGTTTCTTTTCTCTTCATGTTTGCAGAGAGCAAGAGAGACGGTGCGGCCATAGGATGAGCAGCAGAGAGGATGACCGGCAGGTGGGCCTTTGGTGACGGTGACGGCCCGGCAATTACAAAACTGCAGTTTGCAGTAATTTGGGTCTTGGTGACGCCGTGATGAGATGCGACGGCAGAAAAGAGCTGGGCTCTAGAAATGGAATCGCCGGCAGGTTTGTGCAGGTGAGAGACGGCGCCGGCGGAATGAATTTGATCGATGGCAGAGCTGGAGCAGAGAGAGATCGGCGATGGAAGACCGGCGTCGTGGCAGCCGGGAGCGCAGAGGTAGCTACGGTGAGCGGCGTCGGCACTGAGGTGAGGATGGAGGCACGGGCTCGACGTGGCTGGGCACTCTTCTAAACCTGCAAAAGAGAAACTGAGAAACTGGTAAAATTAGAGAAAAAGAGATGACCAGAGGAGAGGGACGACAGATTTGGGTTTCGTGATTGATTTGATTAATTGTGATTATGAAACCGTGATTGCAGGAGGATGGGCTATGAGTTTTCTGTGACTGTGAGTGAATTGTGACAGAGAGTGTTTGGGTGATTGAGAGATTGTGGGAGTGCAGAGAGATTGTGGCCGGGGGGGGGGATGTTTGCAGGAGATTGAGAGGTACAGAGAAGAGGAGAGAAGAGGAAGAGAAATAGAAGGGGAGAACAGAAGGCACGGTAGGAGACCGTACACGGACGCAGAAAAGGGAATGGAGAGGGAGAGGAGCTCCCCCCCGGCCTGGAATTGAAGAAGCTGCTGCCGGCTATTTATAGAGGAAAAGGCAATGAGGAATGGGACTGTGATGGTGGAGATGTAGCTGGAAAGAGAGGGAAGTGGAACAGCTCAAAATCCATGAAGGATTTGAATTCAAAGAGGGAGCCGGCAGTGAGGAGGAATCTCCGAGGTGGACGGCAATTGGTGGTGGAGAACATGGTGAATATATGGCTGCTGCAGAGAGAATAAAACCAAAAGAAAATAAAATAATAAAAAGAAACAAAAAAGAAATAATTATAAAATCAAACAAAAGAAAAATAAAATAATAAAAGATAATTATAAAATAAATACTAAAATAGAAATAGAACTAAATATAAAACATAAACATAGGGAAAATAAATTGGAGATTTAAAATGGATTTCACCACCGCGTGTGGTGATTGCGCCTCCGTGAGTGGTGGTTCGCCGGCAAAATTGCCGGGATTCGAAACGTCTTTCGAAATCTTCGTACAATGTTATATTCCACTTCCAAATAATGACCGGTGTCATCAGATAATCGGAAAGTCACGGTTGACTTTCCGAAATTGCGCGGTAAATCTCCAAAAATCACCTTTTATGTGTAAATTAGCATTTTTCACATATTTTCCCTGAAAACACGAAAACAAACATTAAACCAACAAATAAGCTTTCAGAATAGCATCCATCCAAGTATTTAGAGCACTTTGTGAACGTATTTTACGTTCACATCACACCCCCACACTTGAACTTTTGCTAGTCCTCTAGCAAACACAGAACTAAAAACAGAACAACACAAGAACAGAAAGGGAAACACAAAACAGAAATTCTTTCCAACCATAACCCTCAACGAGTTCACAAGAGTTATAAACAGGAGAATAAAAATTATATACCAAGGCTCACGAATTTGCTAAGTATTTAACATGGACATCTCATTCGTGCTCGAGTGAAGTGGGTGAAAACCGAGTGTACAATTAATCTCATGCAATCAAATTGGCACATATGAACAACATTAACCACTAAAGCTCACAAGATTCACTAAATATTTCCGCTCAGTGTTTAGGGTTAAGTGTTTACTCTCATAACAATTACATAAGTAGTGTTCCCATAAGCTTGCTCATTAACCAACTCTCTACAATTAATCCACAAATCATTAAATCATAAGGGCTTTCAATGGTGTAATGGGGCCAAAGGGTGAATGAATGGTGAATGAATGATAAATGGTAAATGGAAGGGAAAGACTAGAAATGATAAATGTTCCACATGTTTGCAAGACAAATCAACGACTTTGAAACTCATACCTATGCTAAACCCGAAACAACTCTTATTCTCCTCCAACCTTTTATTGAAAATAAAACAATACAACAAAATAACTCTATTTTTGTGGCATTTTTCTTTTTCTTTTCCACTCTTTTTTTTTCTTTTCTTGAGGAATTTTATTCCTTTTTTTTTTTTTTTTTTTTTTCTTTCTTTGAACAAATACAACAAAATAAAATGCACCCCCACACTTGCCTTTTGGTATACTACCATAAAAATCAAAACCCGAAGCATAAGAACACAAGAAGTCACTATCATCGTCTTGCAAACATAAATAAAACAAGGGTGAGATGGTGTGGGTGAACAAAAGAAACGGCTAATGAGTGATAAGTTCAAAAGGGGATTCCTAAAGTTCGTGTTTAAATGGATGGTGAATATTTGGCCATGGTGCTCAACTAATGCCTTAATCATTTTCAATTCATCACAGATTAATAAAAAGTTTCGAGAGGTCAATGAGCAAGTTCTAGGTTCAAAAACTCATGAATTGTGCACACATGAAGAACGAGTAAATGTATGAAATATGCATACATGTGAATATTCAACAGGCTCAAATTCTCACAATTTATGGGTATGCATGACAATGTATGTTCAAATGTGCTTCTCGGATTGCAATCAATTAATTAACACAGGTTATGTGAACATGAAATTTCGAGCAATCACAAGTTATGCAAATTAAATCCAAAGCAAATCACACAAAGCCTTGACATATAATCAAAATTCTCCAAATCACAACAATTAAACTCAATTCATCATCGGGATTGGAAAGAAAACACACAAATAAACACACAAAAACACACAAACAGAAGCAAATATTTTTGTAATTTTGTAATTTTTTTGATTTTTTTGATTTTTTCAATTTACGTAACAATACGTGACCACAGGGACTCACTTAGTGCAATGGTAGGTTCAACGCTACCAAAGGAGTGAGTATGATCTAGTCGAGATACCGTTACAGTAGAAAACGAAAACAAGTAAAATATTTTTTTTTGAATTTTTGAATTTTTCAAATTTTTTCTTTTCTTTTTAATAAACCTTCCCCCACACTTGAATTAAACATTGTCCTCAATGATAGACAGATATTTCACGAAAATGAAAAATTCAAGTATGGTTATTGAATTGAAAATACAAACAGAAATAAACACATCAACAAAAATAAACACACAACATATATACAAATGAAAAAACAAATAAAAAATAAACAGAATGGTTAAAGAAAAACTCCCCTTTGTAGATCGTGAAGCTCCTCCCGAAGCAAGTCACCAACAGTCACAACAAGGCTAGCAGGGCCTTGCATCCAACGTTTGCTCCTTAGTTGACTGCGGTACTGATCCGCTTCAATGTGTCCTGGACGAGTGTTGTTGCCGACTCCACGGCAGATTTAGCTGATGTAGCCTTCACCGAGATCCGGAACACCATAGTCGGTAGTGTTCCATCAAGAACAGCTCCGGAAACGTTTGGCAGAATGGAGAAGCCTGAAGACATAAGCGGAAATGGCTCCGGTTGAACTCCACATAACAAACACTGGAGAATGGAATGGTTGATCGGCGCATAAATCACAGACGACCCTGTTGCATCGGTGCAACACTCCTGAAGAATAAGGAAGTCGTTGTGACTATCTATGGCGAGCACCGAGATCTGGTTCCGCGGGTCAAGACCGATGGTGAAATTTGCTAGCACACGTACCGAGCTGTCCATCGACATACTATCCCACAGCGGTCTCGTATGCACATCTTTGAGGAACTCAAAGATCCTGGTGTGATGAGATAGATGAACGACGGAACAACCAGCGGTACGATTTACTCCGGGGGCTTGCTCGGATCACCCCTTCGCTTGTTGGTCCCGACTTCCATTCGAGTATCTCTTGTTCGGTTTGAACAAGTCCAGTGATGATACGTGGAGTTACGATGTCGTTAAAGAAACAGATCGCCATCCGGTTTGCCAATTCCGCTAGGCCTCTTTTTCCTTCGGGCGAAATGATAGAGTCACGGGTGAAGTGTGGATACCGTGACGCACATGTAGCGTTCGGCTTGTCGTTGGAGAGTTGAGATCCAACGCTTTGCACCAAATGCGAACCCGGAATGGACAAAGGGTTCGAAAATGGCCTTCATTTCCTTCTCGCGCACATCCACGTGCTCCACCCAAGTGACTAAGGAAGATCCATTCGCAAGTCTCGAATCGACATCCGGAGGGCGTTTTCGGCATATAGATCTCACTGAAGGCTTCGGATTTGAGCGCAATTCATCCACGGAGACATCCACAACGATCCAACTTCCATCCAGTTGTAATTGAGAGTACCGAACGAACTGGACTTCACGAGTCGAAACGATGTTAGATGCCACCGAAACTCGGCCGACATCACTTGCTTCGGTCCTCGTAGCCTACTTGCGTTGTTGGAGGGTAGGATCTCCAACAGTTGAGCGTTTGTGATCATGCTACGAGAAGACGGGCAACCATCGACCAACATCCATTAAGATTTCAACGATGGTGGTCGGAAGAAGGTGAATGGTTGCAGAGTGTCTCGAGGATTCCGATTTGAAGTATGGCGCAGGCTCGCCACGTTGAAACACTCGCAAGTACTCGGCCCTATTTAGAGTCTCGGGATGAATAGAAGTGTCGGGAGTCGGCGAAGATATCCACAAAGGAAAACCGGCAGTGGCCGCGAGCATGAGCTCGTGCTTGGCCTTGCGGGCGATATCCGAGATCAAGTCGGTGTGGACTCCGACAAGATCGTGAGCAGGTCCCGAAGATGGTCGGATGGAATAGGTAAGGATGGGCGCTCGACTAGTGTAGGCATGAGGCTCCGCACATCCCGTCTCAAGTGGTCCATGTCGATCGAATCATCGGACAACTCGAGAAGAGGCTCTTGTTGTGGAGGAACAACTTCGAGCCTTTGCCTAGGCACATCTGAGTGCGGAACAGGACCTCCGCAATTGGGACAGATGCCGCTGTGGAGAGCATCAACGAGTCTTTGATTCTGCATTTGAAGCTCCTCGTTTTTGCTCACCAGCTGATCGTTTCTTTTCTCTAGCTCGGCGATACGCTGCTCAGACGTCTGGATACCGAACTTCTTCCTATTTCTCGACCCCCAATAGTAGACTTGGTCTTCTTCTAGTTGGATTTTTGCACCAAATCTTTTTCGTTGTGGTTTCGTGGGGTGAGAATACACCGCAAAGAAAGCTGCGAGTGCATCTCTCTGAGCTTGGGTGTATTTGTGTCTCGGAGGTCTCCTATAGACAGGAGCGGCTTCCGGCTCAACGGGTGGATCAGCAACCAGGATTGGTGCTTGGGGTAGTGGCTGCGGTTGTGGTTGTGGCTGGGTCGGCATGCTAGCATCGGCGCTATTAAGCATGCTCGGTGGAATTATTTCAGCCAAGCCTTCAAAGATCGGGTTCTCTGAAGGACCTGCCTGAAACAACTCGCTGAAGGAATTAACTCTTTTGGCCATTTGTGGTTTGGGAAGGGAGGATAGCTTCTGGGAATTGGGAGGTTT
The DNA here is from genome assembly GCA_030142095.1 of Rubus idaeus. NCBI lineage: Eukaryota > Viridiplantae > Streptophyta > Magnoliopsida > Rosales > Rosaceae > Rubus > Rubus idaeus. The sequence continues at coordinate 11,485,428 of CM057967.1, forward strand.
TCTGGGAAAACTCAAGAACACAATGAAGAACACGAAGCGAAAACGAGAGAGAGAGAGAGAGAGACTAAGGGAAAACGTGAAATGCCTAAGGAAACTAGCGCAAACAGAAGGGAAGGGGAAAGGAGCGGACGCACGCACGCACACGTGCCACAGACACAGATCCGCAATTTCCGGATCGAGCGACGAAAGTCGCAATGAAAACGACGCGTGCAACAAAAGTCGCAAAGGGAATAGTGGACACGCGCGTTTGATTTATTAAACAAATCGGCCGACGCAAAAGTCGTGCGTCGGCCCAATCAATTTTTTTTGAATTTTCTATTTTCTATTTTTTTTATTTTTATTTTTTAATACTTTACGAAAAGTCGTAAAGTGAACAGTGAATCGCGTGTGAAACACGCGCAAAGGTTGCCGACACTTTAAACGGGCTTGGGCCATCGAAATGGTTTGGGCCTTAAAGTGGGCCTGGGCCAAAGAAATCTCCGGCCCATTATTGGTGGGCTTAAACTAATGGGCCTAAAAACGAACAGGCCCGACACACTAAATGGGCTTGGGTTACGGGTTTTGGGCCTCGTGAATGACACGAGCCCAATGGGCTAAAATTTTATTTTGATTTTTTCAATTTACGTAACAATACGTGACCACAGGGACTCACTTAGTGCAATGGTAGGTTCAACGCTACCAAAGGAGTGAGTATGATCTAGTCGAGATACCGTTACAGTAGAAAACGAAAACAAGTAAAATATTTTTTTTTGAATTTTTGAATTTTTCAAATTTTGTTCTCTGAAGGACCTGCCTGAAATAACTCGCTGAAGGAATTAACTCTTTTGGCCATTTGTGGTTTGGGAAGGGAGGATAGCTTCTGGGAATTGGGAGGTTTTCTGGGAAAACTCAAGAACACGATGAAGAACACGAAGCGAAAACGAGAGAGAGAGAGAGAGAGACTAAGGAAAAACGTGAAATGCCTAAGGAAACTAGCGCAAACAGAAGGGGAAAGGAGCGGACGCACGCACGCACACGTGCCACAGACACAGATCCGCAATTTCCGGATCGAGCGACGAAAGTCGCAATGAAAACGACGCGTGCAACAAAAGTCGCAAAGGGAATAGTGGACACGCGCGTTTGATTTATTAAACAAATCGGCCGACGCAAAAGTCGTGCGTCGGCCCAATCAATTTTTTTGAATTTTCTATTTTCTATTTTTTTTATTTTTATTTTTTAATACTTTACGAAAAGTCGTAAAGTGAACAGTGAATCGCGTGTGAAACACGCGCAAAGGTTGCCGACACTTTAAACGGGCTTGGGCCATCGAAATGGTTTGGGCCTTAAAGTGGGCCTGGGCCAAAGAAATCTCCGGCCCATTATTGGTGGGCTTAAACTAATGGGCCTAAAAACGAACAGGCCCGACACACTAAATGGGCTTGGGTTACGGGTTTTGGGCCTCGTGAATGACACGAGCCCAATGGGCTAAAATTTTATTTTATTTTTTTTATTTTTTTAATTTTACGAAACCAAAAACCCTAACCAATCACACAAACGAATGGGCCTAAGGCCCAATAATAACAAACAAACAAGCCCAAAACAACAAACAGTAATTATAAAAAGTGAAAATAAAAAAATACAAAGAGTAAAACAAACAAACAAACACTCTTTTTTTTTTATATTTACAATTACAAATATTATTTTTTTTTAAAATTTTTTTTTTTAAATAAATAACGAGAGTGAAAAGAAAACTTACCTTTTTACTCCCGAGGAAACCGAAAATCACCAACAAGACATCAACCTCAAGGTTTTTCAACCTTGACTTCCTAAACGTATGCTCCGATGTATGTGGTAAAATTTCCGAATAACCCGGATTATTCCCTATAAAAATTAAAAGGTTAGTAATAAAATTTACAAGTTAAAAACAAAATATTTACAAAGTTAAAAATAAAGTCACAAATTATCTATACAAAATGAATAAATAAAATTTCCTATGTCTAAGTATATTTTAATTACAAGTAATGTTAAATTGTCCAAAATATAGTTAAGAACAAAGTTGATTCCAAGCGGTAATTCAAGGTGGACGTACGGCCTAGGTGCAATATCTTGACGTAAATGACTTTCCGTGTTTTCAGAAGGCGAATGGCCAGATCACAAGAGATAAGCGAGAGGCAGGATTCATTAGTGGACAAGTCCTCTGAATCCAATTTTACAAACCCGTCACCCAGAGTCTTGATCATATCTAGACACCATTCATGTGCCCCTTACTCAGTTGAGAAAGCACTTAAGTGTTCGACAATTCTCCAAGTGTTAATAAAGGCCGCCCTCAACCTCAAGTGACCTTACGGTACAAATGAAGGGTTTAGGCCAATATTAATAAAAGGACCTTACCTATTTCCGTTCAAATTACAACCTACAACAACTTAAATAATTAACAGTATTCAGGATACCTAAGTATAATTACTAAGTGTAACAATATATACAAGTATAATTAGTAAGTATTATTTACAAGTATTATTTACAAATAGTAAACAGTAAAAAGTAAAAAAGTAAATAGTAAAAACAATCCCCGGCGAGCCGGCGCCAAAATGATATGCGGTTTTACCGACGTCATTAATATTACCTAAACATCCTAACAATTTGTCGTTGAATAGTATAATGGGAAGTAGAGGTTTTTCCCACAGAGGATTGTTTATTTACTTTTCTAATGTCACAAAATTAATTAAACTATATTATTTCTATTTACAAAAATGTACAATATATACACAAGTATTCTTTTTGGTTTTTTTTGGAAATGTTTTGAAAACAAGAAATAAATAAAAGAAAATATTTTTGGTTTTTAATCTTTTTGAAAACAAATAAAATAAAACAAGAACAAAACAAATTAAGATGCAATTTAAACTAACACACTTAAATAAAACACACCAACAATAAAGAAATTAAACTAACACACAAATGAATCAAATAACATATTTTTGGGTTTTTCATAATATAATTAAATCACACAATATTCAAATTAAACAAATTAATTTAAACAAATATTCAAACACACAATAAATCAAATAAATCAAATAAATCACACAACATAAAATTAAATAGAGTTTGAGAGAAATGCTCATTTAATTCCGGCGAGGGATCTAATCGGACTCGCCGGATTTTCGATGAAGTTCGGGGAGCTTGTAACAGATTGGGCTTGGGCCTGACTTTGGGCTTTTGGTGAATGGGCTTGGAGGCCCAAAGAAAACAGCCCAACCCAAAGCTTCCCTTTGCTGTTTTGACTTTTCAACGCCAGATTCCTATTGGTTGATTCCTTCTTGTAGCCATGTCAGCATTAGACATTGCTTCTCTCACGATTTCATCTCTTCTTCATTTCTTCTGGTTTTGTTTCTTTTCTCTTCATGTTTGCAGAGAGCAAGAGAGACGGTGCGGCCATAGGATGAGCAGCAGAGAGGATGACCGGCAGGTGGGCCTTTGGTGACGGTGACGGCCTGGCAATTACAAAACTGCAGATTTGCAGTAATTTGGGTCTTGGTGACGCCGTGATGAGATGCGACGGCAGAAAAGAGCTGGGCTCTAGAAATGGAATCGCCGGCAGGTTTGTGCAGGTGAGAGACGGCGCCGGCGGAATGAATTTGATCGATGGCGAGCTGGAGCAGAGAGAGATCGGCGATGGAAGACCGGCGTCGTGGCAGCCGGGAGCGCAGAGGTAGCTACGGTGAGCGGCGTCGGCACCGAGGTGAGGATGGAGGCACGGGCTCGACGTGGCTGGGCACTCTTCTAAACCTGCAAAAGAGAAACTGAGAAACTGGTAAAATTAGAGAAAAAGAGATGACCAGAGGAGAGGGACGACAGATTTGGGTTTCGTGATTGATTTGATTAATTGTGATTATGAAACTGTGATTGCAGGAGGATGGGCTATGAGTTTTCTGTGACTGTGAGTGAATTGTGACAGAGAGTGTTTGGGTGATTGAGAGATTGTGGGAGTGCAGAGAGATTGTGGCCGGGGGGGGGGATGTTTGCAGGAGATTGAGAGGTACAGAGAAGAGGAGAGAAGAGGAAGAGAAATAGAAGGGGAGAACAGAAGGCACGGTAGGAGACCGTACACGGACGCAGAAAAGGGAATGGAGAGGGAGAGGAGCTCCCCCCCCGGCCTGGAATTGAAGAAGCTGCTGCCGGCTATTTATAGAGGAAAAGGCAATGAGGAATGGGACTGTGATGGTGGAGATGTAGCTGGAAAGAGAGGGAAGTGGAACAGCTCAAAATCCATGAAGGATTTGAATTCAAAGAGGGAGCCGGCAGTGAGGAGGAATCTCTGAGGTGGACGGCAATTGGTGGTGGAGAACATGGTGAATATATGGCTGCTGCAGAGAGAATAAAACCAAAAGAAAATAAAATAATAAAAAGAAACAAAAAAGAAATAATTATAAAATCAAACAAAAGAAAAATAAAATAATAAAAGATAATTATAAAATAAATACTAAAATAGAAATAGAACTAAATATAAAACATAAACATAGGGAAAATAAATTGGAGATTTAAAATGGATTTCACCACCGCGTGTGGTGATTGCGCCTCCGTGAGTGGTGGTTCGCCGGCAAAATTGCCGGGATTCGAAACGTCTTTCGAAATCTTCGTACAATGTTATATTCCACTTCCAAATAATGACCGGTGTCATCAGATAATCGGAAAGTCACGGTTGACTTTCCGAAATTGCGCGGTAAATCTCCAAAAATCACCTTTTATGTGTAAATTAGCATTTTTCACATATTTTCCCTGAAAACACGAAAACAAACATTAAACCAACAAATAAGCTTTCAGAATAGCATCCATCCAAGTATTTAGAGCACTTTGTGAACGTATTTTACGTTCACATCAGAAAAGGGAGTTGGTATGGTTTGTCACATTTGGAAGTGTTATGGCATGCCCTTGCATACCAAACTTGTCAACCCCTTTTTCCCATTAACTTTGCCTATGCCAAAACTACATGATTGGTAAGATATGATTTTAAAAGGTAGTCCAACTGACGTTGCTTGAAAATCTCGAATTATTTATTTTTTATGAATTTTATAGTTTTCTGACTTTGGAAAATCGTAAAAATAAACGAATTAATATTTTTGTTTTCTGTTAACTCGATAAGTCCTTAAAAATCATGATTTGAGTGTGGAAATATTTTGGTGCAAAAATAAGAATCTACTATTGTGGCCCAAAAATAAGAAACCCACGGTTTTGCGTATCAGCAAAAAAAAAATCTCAAAACTTGACCGTTGGTAAAAACATATTTTTAAAAGGTGTTCCCATTGACAGAACTCAAAAAATCTCGAATCATTTATTTTTTTTATGAATTTTCTAATTTTCCGACTTTGAAAAATCGTAAAAGTAAAAGAGTCGATATTTTTGCGTTTTGTCAACTAAAAAAATCCTTAAAAATCATGATTTTAGTGTGGAAAGATTTTGGTGCAAAAATAAGAACATGCAGTTTTGGCCCAAAAATCGTGTGTTATAACCCACGATTTTGGGTGAAAACCCAAGGTTTGGGCAAAAAAAAAATTTCTCAAAATTGCACCACTAGTAAAATATGTTTTCTTAAAAGGTGATCCAATTGACAGAACTCAAAAATCTAGGATCGTTTATTTTTTACGAATTTTCTAGTGTTCCGACTTTGAAAATCGCATGAGAATCGTGGGCATCCTTAGCATGGGCATAGTCATCGTTAGCCTCTTTAGCTTGGGCATGTATCGTTAGTTACCCTCTCTAGCATGTACATCGTTAGTTAGCCTCGCTAGCATGGTCATCGTTTGAAGTTTTGGGGCACCTCGGGATATCTCATTGGGTGAAATGCACTTTTCCCTTCAATTTTAATTTCACTATTAGTAAAATGTGATTTTAAAAGATGTGTCAACTAACTTTGCTCGAAAATCCTGACTCGTTTTTTAGTTATGATTTTTTAAGTTTTCTGACTTTGAAAAATTATAACTCACAAACAACTCAAACTTTTTGAGTAAAGTCAGTTGGAAACTCTTTAAAATCATCCTTTAATATTGGTAAAAATCATCTTTTATAACTCACAAATTGAATGAAATATGTTGAAACACATGTCTATTCCCTTCCTTCACCTTATATTTTCCCTTCACAATTAACAATGCAATTAATTATTCTCCTTCCAGATTTTACCTTCAAAACTTCATCTTTATCCTCTTCCTATATTCAATAATTAAGTAGACTTTGATCATTATTTTTGGAGGGTATGTGCTATTTTTTTTATAGTATTGTTTTGATTACTTTAATTAATATGAATTTAAGTACTGACTAATTCAAAATCTTGATCATCCATACATTATATTTCAAAAGCACTTTATGTGCATCATCCATGCATGAGAAAATACCTCGGTGACATTAGATTCAATCTCTCACATCGGTGGGAGTCGAAGAGAAAAAGAGAAAAAGGAAGAGGATATAAGCAAAACAAAAACAAAAAGTAAAAAAATATCATAAAACCCGTGAAAAATATCTTACATGGGTCACACGTGATCTCATTTAACTGAGTTATGAAGAAAAAGTGACTGAGGTATCCCAATGATGTGTTTTTTTGAAGTTCAAAGACCTTATTGATGACTTTTGAAAGTTGAGATATGTCAAATGACTAATATGCCTTCATAATTAACGGTCAAATATCGGAGAATGGACAGAGGTATTCCGATGATGTGTTTTTGAAAGTTTAGATACATTATTGATCACTTTTGAAAGTTAGATACATTTATGTCCGGTATACTAAAGTTTAGACTCTGCTAGTAATAAAAACTCTTCTAATTAAAACTCCTAGAGTCATATCCTAAGATTAGGGAATCCTAATCCTGTTATTTAATCTATATATTGCAAAAAAAAAAAAAATAGAATGACCTTTTGCTGCCTAATAAGTCGTCGGTAAAGGTATGTTGGCCCTTTTTTTTCTTTCCCTTTATTTCTTGTCTTAGTAAGCAAATCAATCATCGCTTAAGGGGATTAAACAAGCGTGTGATTTGTCTTTGGGATTAAGCTTTCTCTCTTTTTGAAAATTAATTGAGAACTGAAAATCCTGTTTCATGTTTAAAGAACACATATACATGAAGAATCAAATATGATGAATGAAAACCCTGAATAATTATTTTTTGAAGATTTGCATGTGGATGTTAGTGAAGAGAATTGCAGAAAGCCAATAAGATTTGTGTTGTCCAGTTTTTTGCTTTAAGAAACTCCAGTAAAATGGGAAAAAGTGGCTATTTTAATTTGATTTGTAGCCGGCGGCTAACCAAATGAGACCCAAAATGGTGGGAAATTACATTATCAAATCAACAAACTTGCATTGAATCTTAGTCAAAAACTAAAATGCAGTAATCAGGTTGATTCGGCAATTAGATACAGCTTATAATTTGCACATCACAATGCACATAAATTGCAGGGAATTAAAGACAATAAGTTAAATAGTTGGCAAGTTAAATGAATTGAAAGAGACTATTTAAACATTAGGAAAAGTTATAAACTTTAGAACAAGTTAAAACTTCGATCAATAGGTCTTGAATTGCCTACAATCAATCCAATCAGGAAAAAAAAATCCCCAAAATTAAGATATGAGCTTCTAAGTTTGCTCCGATATTAGTTTAAGTTTAATCAAACAAGTTGATTGGCGGCATGTCGTCATCGCTTTCTTCCTCTGGTTCTTCCTGCACATTGAAGGAAAAACAAAATAAGTGAAAAACAAGTTCAACCAAACAAGAATAGTGATCATGTATTGATAATTTGATATATACACTAATTAATATTCATTATTTCCAGTCAAGGAAAATTTAACAAGGCATTTATATTGATAGACTTGAATTCCAAGTCCTATAAATAATCAGAACTCTCATTCCCCAGATAGCGTAATGATAAGTAGAATAATAGAGCAACGAACTTTTGCAACCATAGTAGTACTAAGCAAGGAATAGGATTATCACAGATCACAAAAAAACAAAAGTGAAATCTAAGCAGAGAATTGTAACGGCATTCTTACCTTCTTCGCCTCAACTGCAGGAGCAGCAGCACTTGCAGCAGCAGCGGGAGAAGGCATAGCTACCGGAGCCGAACAACCGCCAGAACCAGCAGCATTCACAATAAGGTCCTCAAGGTTCGTCTTCTCTGCAAGCTTGGCAAAGAGGCGTGGCCAGTATGATTCCACTGCCACGTTTGCAGATTTCAGCAAGGTATCAATCTTTTCTGCCTAATTCAACAAATGTCAAAAACCAAAGAAATTAAGGGTCTAATCATTACAAAACAATATAGAATTTACATCACAAAATGGCGAAATAAACATCAACTTCAAAAAGAAACTAAGATAATCAGATTATTAATTTGTGTTTCCAGAACTCGATCTTTAGTACCAAACACTAGGTTTTATTTTTGGTACGCACAATTTTCCTTAACCTTAAACCACACACATGTTGAATGATTATGTACCCGCCCTACTTAACTTCTGATTGAATTTGATTAATTTAGTTTTTGGTTGATTGATCTTCCATGAAAAATAAAAAAAATCTAGATAAGTAGCTCTTAACAAACCCTAGAAAATTACAAAGAACTGCTCCAAAACAAACCAAACGAATATATCTTGCGGTGATTGAAATAAACCAAAGATGTATGATCAAATAAAAGCATGCATAGAAATCGAAAATAAAGAAATAATAAAGACTGTCTTACTGTGATTGGGATGCCATCGTCATGAAGAATGGTGGCGGCATAGGTGCAAGCGACTTGGCCTGTCGACATTGTATCGCAAAGATTGGATATCGATCGGTCTGAAACGGACTAATACGATGAGTTTCTGTATGAGTTTGTTCTTTTACTGGAGGAGGTATTTATAAGTGTGTAAATTAAGAATCCCAATTATTCTAGAACAAGTTTTACTATACAAACTTGTTTCGAGGATGAGAGCTATGAGCCAATGAGCCCCCTACTATTATTGGTTATTCTCGCGGGAGAGAAACAACAAAATTTAATTGGGGTTTAGGGTGTATTCCTCCTATTCACGATCATTGTCAATTTTGAGACTTATTTTGATTCCTTTTCCTATTTAGTTTAGGAGTCTTACGAGAAACTTATTCCCTTATTCGAGTTTTATTTTAATCAGGATTCATAGAACCAGCAGCCTCTTGAGGTGATGCCGTGACTACTTAGGCCACCTTGGGCTTGCCGTGAAGCCCAAGCTCTGATCCGGCGGTGGCACCTGAGGTTTTTGGTTGTTTTTTATCTTCCTCAGATGGTTAATTTGTGCCCCCTCTGTCCTGGCTCTCCATAATCGATTGAGCACGCTTTTTTTCATGTTCTTATTCGGATTTTATCTAGAAACGGCAAGTCGGCAAGTTCTATAACCGAGCATTAGTCTTGCTGCTAGTGTTTGTTTTTACATTTGGAAGAAAAGGAAACAATTTTTGAAGGGATAATTTTCAGGGGTGAACCTATCCGTCCACCCCCCCCCCCCCCCCTTCATAGTTAACATAGTTCTACTCTATAATTTCATAATCCAACCGTTCATGTTATAACTTATCCCTCATAGATCACCTCTGCAAAAAATCAATCGAATCGGTGATCGTTTGATCACTCATTCATATGAATTAAAATGAAAGAAATGGACGGTTATCATAATAGTAGTTGTTCTCAGAACCGTTCATTTCTTTCATTTTAATTCATATGAATGAGTGATCAAACGATCACCGATTGGATTGATTTTTTGCAGAGGCGATCTATGAGGGATAAGTTATAACATGAACAGTTGGATTATGAAATTATAGAGTAGAACTATTGTAACTATAAGGGGGGTGGAAGGACAAGTTCACCCAAGGGGTGAACCTGAAAATTTTCCTTTTTGAATAATCTGTCGGCCACCTCTCACCCTCTCACGTTGATTGTGAACATTATAACATAGACTTGCTCCGTTGGTTTCAAAGATTCCACTAGTAATGCACATCGTTACTGCTTCTTGAAATATTCCTTCAGGCAATTCTTCCTAGCTGTTGGCAGAGTTGTTGTTCTTTGTGATTCTGGTCTTAAATTGTAACTTTTCTCTTCAAGGGTTCTGCCTTTTGCTTGATATATTTATTCATTTAACAAAAAAAAAATGATGTGGATATAGGGTTCCTTGGAGTTCGCCCAAGTAGTGGAGGACAGGAGGAGGGTACAGATTAAGCCAAGTCAGGGATTAAAAAAATAAAAAACTAAAATGTGGAAGAACTCCAACTTGCTATGATTTAGACCATATTAGCCGGGAAATTCAGCCATGTATGAACCAGGCATAATTTGCAACAAGGAACAAACAGTATGAAGTAGGTCGTAAAGATAATTGAGTATTAATATGAAATCACCCTTATAGTTGAGGGGATAAAAATGCAATTCACTCAGAAATTAATTTCGGAAACATTACAGTGGTAATCTTATAACATAGAAAATTCCTAATTATACGACAATGCTGCTACTCGGAAACAAAAATGTAAAACCAAAAAATCTAATTATAAAAGACAATGAGAACACCATTTGTTACAATGATATGTACATTGAATCAGAGAATAAATGCATAAACAGGAATAACATTACAAAACAAATATTCAATCAATACTCAAACCTCTTTTATGCTGGATTTAGATCGCGTGAAACTTGGCCTTGCCATCTGTATCACAAAATTAAAATCAATCATTAGATATTTGTATTGAAGAAAAATAATTCTCTGGTTCTAAGAAGGGAGATAATCCATCTATTGCCTAACTTATTGCTCAGTCTTCGCATTTTTCAACTTGCTCTCTTTTTCACATCTCTCATTATTCCCTGCTTGTTTTTCTCTTAGGCTTCTCACTAAATGATGATATATAACAAATTAACAACGAATGTTGGGCAAGTGTTCCTATCTAAATGATGATTCTAAGGGCTAGTTTGGGATTGATGTGACTTAAAAAAAACATTGCTTTTAAAAAAATTAACTGTGAATTAAAGCAGCTTTTAGAAGTAACATTTGGGTTGCTTCTATAATCTGCTTCCACTGACCCGTAATTTTTAATAAAAGTTGTTTTTTACTAATTTACCAAACATAATAAGACCTTAAATTGTACGAAAAAGCTGATTTTTTTTAAAGCGAAGCTGTACCAAACTAGCCATAATACTTTTGACAGATTGCATGAAGTAATATTTAGACTTTAAGGACCCTTTTAATTCTCTTTACATTATAATCGGTATCCGATAATGTGAAAATGACCGAGCTCAAATATTACAAGTGAACCTCTTAGAAGCTGAAGGAAACAAAAAGGTAAAAGACAAAGATTGAGGGTAAATCATGTTTTGGAAATAAATAGGAAAAGATGTTTTGAAAAGCTTGAATTTAATAGTCGTAAATACCTGCCTGGAGAACCGAATTGCAGAGTCTAAATCAACATAAGATATTATGAGAAAGAAACAACTTGACTACAACCTGACTAACCTCGAGAGCAAAAATCTTGCAAGTGGGCTTATATTTGCATTTGATTGATATTCCTTGTTCTGCTGCCTCTTCTTGTTAACAGCTTCTGTACTTATGTTTTGCGTTTCTTCAGAAGTTGTCTTACCCTTGGAGGAGATGCGAGCCGCCAGCTCCTGTAGATCTTTTAATGAAGATTCCTTGGAACTATCTACACTGCAAAGATTTTCTTCTATGAGTCCATAAACTACATGCCACCATTACAAGTGGCGAGAAAGATTAGGACCACTATGCCAAAAAGAGAGAATTTGTGAAACCTTGCTAATCGCTGAAGCAATTTGCTGACGAAAACTTCACAAGATCCAGGCTTCAAGCTCTCCAAATTTACAAGCGACCTTGAAAGCGACCGTACTGCTGACGCTTCCGAATCATCCGCAACCGCCTACATATTATAGGTACAAGACACACTATAACCTCATTTCATATGTATGCATACATGAAGAGGTAACGTCAAGTAGGTTGATACCATATACACTAGAAATGAGTGCTCGCTGATGCTAAAATAGTAGCAACTTTGAAACCACCTCTGTCATAAGCTTAAGCCTAGAACATGTGAACTATATCTCCTAAAGCACCCGTCTTAGAGACACAATATGTTCTTTTCCAGAAACCTATTATACCCCCTAAAATAGGTGTCATGCTTTTTCTGCAGCAGGTGTTTGTGATTGAAAGCACCAAGCCTTGGGCACTGCGAAGCACTTTAAAATGTGCTTCACTATGCTACTTGGTTCTCACTTAAGACACACCAAAACATTCTGACAACTATAATATCCTGAGCAGGAGAAAAAAAAAAAAAAAAAGAGGAAGATAAAAATACTGCTTTTATGTCTGACAAATTGTACTTTCAGTTCTTGCAGGTATTTTTCTAGAAAATGCAGAACGAGTACAAGAAAAGTGAAAGTACAATTTAAAACCGCAATATTACCCCTAGATATATGGAAGAAAGTAAATCAATGTAATATTTGGGTGCTCACCTCTTTTAGGGAAGGGATAAGCAGCATCGATAATGCTGCAGATGATGATATAACTTTTTCACTTTCTTCATCATCGCTTGCTTGAGATGATCTTGAAGATGCTTTTGGTGCATCAAAGTAGTCATGAGATTGTCTGAGGTGAAGAGAGTTCCTCTATAAATTAAAAATTCTCAACCCCATCTCATAAGTGTGAACAAGTGTGGGTGCTGGTGTGGGTAAAACTAGGAGTCGTGGAAGAATTTTCCCAGTACACGTACCTGGAAGAATCAGAGCTATTAGCCGCCCGCCCTATTCTGTTATCTTGCTTATCATAGTTGACCTTCGTGAGTGCAGACTTCTCTCTAACATTTCCTTTCCTCCCTCCTTGAATTGCAGCCTTTGCCTGCATAAACATTGTCAACTCAAAATTAATCTTCAATAGTTATACATTTTGGACTAGTGACGCCAAAAAAAAACTTCAGGATTCAAATTTTTTTTCCAACCTAAAGTCTGACAATGACATAGGAACCTTCAGAAAGAAACCAGAATATAAAATCAGATTTTCAACCAAAATATGACGAGAAGAAATCACAGATTCAAACCCTAGGAGGAGACTGGATGTGGGATAAAGATATATGGAAAGCAAAAAGTTTTCAGAATTGATACTGGATGCACAAAACATAACTGATGAGTATGTCATATGTTACAGAATGTACCTTTTATTGGTTTTTTTAATAATATTATACTGGATGTCATATTGTTAGGTGATCACCAGTATTTTGCAGATATTCTGACTAACATTGAACTGAATTATATTATAGATAAAGAAACATCGATGCTAAACTTGAACAAAATCATATCATAGAGCAAAAACCACCTCTGCAAGATTCATGGCACTGTCTTCAATTGAAGAACTTGAAGTTCTCTCTTGAACTCCCAGCCTGGATTTTGGCGTTCGAGGAGAATCAGAATCATCGTATTGGCCACGAAAAACAACAGTTCCACTGGAAGAAGCATCTTCATAAGATGCATATGTGCTGCTACTCTACAATGCAAAAAGACCTAATCTCAGTTCAGAAAATTGAACTTCAATACTTTGTATTCTTTCCTAATAGTGCAGATTAATACCAGAGTGTTTTCATCACGAAACTGAGTAGATGACTGAGATCCTTTGGGGGTTCGTATAACAACAGTTCCAGACCCACTCACAGTCAAATCTTCCTGGAATATATCATAACACATTGGTGTAAACAATTATGAACTCCAACGTGAGTCAGTTAAATGAAATTTCACACAAATAGATAAAAGGATAACTGCTATTGGTCTTGGAGAAGGCATGGTGAGCTATAAAGATTGATTAACTCAAAAGCCAGTAAAAGCAGAGAGAACTCGAAAGTCAAAATTGAAGTCATGGCATCAAATAGCTTAAACAATACTAAATTATACAATATTACAAATTCATAACTCAGTTAAACAATGCAACAGTTATGTTGGTTAACTTATAAATAAATGGATGATTACACCCTAATATATGCACCAAAACTAAAGAATTAATCTTAGGGCTGCAATACAATAATTATAGTACACAAACTACATCTTCCCCCAGCATGATAAAAATTGGGAACTGCTAGGCATGTTTCTACATCAAACCTTTACCAATTATATAGATCAGATCAGTAAACCTGGATGCAACTGGTATCAAATATGTGCAAAGATAGAGAAGAAGGTGGAAGGATTTTTATTTTTTTTTGGGGGGGGGGGAGAGAGAGAGAGAGAGAGAGAGAGAGAGAGAGAGAGAGAGAGAGAGAGAGAGAGAGAGAGAGAATTACATCTTCAGGGTTTGACTCCAGGTGTTCATCATGGTATAAATTTCTGCCATCTTTCAGAAAATAATCTTCACGGGATTCATGAAGTGCATTTCCAGGTGACAAACGTCTGTTACTACTCTCGGAGAGCCTTTCAGGTGTAACCTGATTATACCGACCTTCTGCCTTTCTTTCTCTTACCTGAGGTGGTTTTACTGCTGGAACACTTCTAACAGTCCCTGTACCCTGTGATCCAATGCTGAAATCCCATCCAGCATTTTTCATGGTCTTACCCTGTTCACTGCAAATTAGAACAAGTCGGTAAGAGTTAAGCCACACAATCACAAAGGCACTAGTAATCAATAATTTCTAACCCACCTAGCTCGAATAGTTTCATCTCTTAAATTTCTTGTCACCTTCACGGTATCAGATGTCTCCCCTCTAGCCGTAGGACCATTTCTAGTGGTGTCAGCATCAGCATCAGCATCCTTTCCTTTATATGATACTTTGGACGCTCTCTGTAAGATAGCAAAAGGCAGGTAGCCAAGTCAAAACACACTGACAAATGGATGTGCTTATATAGTAACAGAAGCTGCAAACAGAGGTGTGCACTTGTGTACTCGTAAACATATCTATGCAGGCACAGACCAGGTGAGCAACCTTGTTTTGCAGAAGCTCACAATAGAAAGAATCTTCACTACAAAAATACATAAGAAAATGATAGTCATACAGCAATATATAGCACCTTATTCTCTCAAGAAGTCTTGGACTCTTCCTAGCAGTCCTAATAAAACGGTGCTTTAGCAGTTCCTTTGCACTTGCACGCTGAAAAGAAAGCAAATAAAAAAGAGTGAATGAGTGATAATGAGAAAACTAGCAGAATTGATTAAACAAGATATTGGAAGGTCATACTGAAAAACCACACACAACAGCTGGAGAGCATATCATACAAGTAATCACTGTCCTGAACTGAACTCCAACAACCTCTATCCATATATAACTTCAGCATCTCCAGCAAGGATCGAGTTATTCATGACAAATAAAAATCTTTGAAGTTCCTCCAATGTTATATGCTAATCTTACTACTGGAATTAGTATAATTATACAGATCAATCATGTAGCTATTCTCCATTCGGATTGAAAAAGGGCCAATTCCTGGCTTTTCCTACACATTGTGGTAACCATGATATTACTTCCTAGTTTCTGATGAATTTCCACCTCCAAATAAAATATAAATAAAAATAGCCTTGGCATGCCTATGTGCGCACCAAGGTGCTTATTAAGAGCAGTTAGGACAATATTCAGTGGGAATTAAATGTGGAGAAAAGGAGGGCCATCTGTTCAGTCCTAACTATCGTTCTATACTCTCTTTTGCCCTTATATTATCTGATTGTTTTCTTTTAGAAATTTTATAAAGGGGCAGTTATGACAACATTTAGCAGGATTTCAATGGGAAGAGAAAAGGGGCTATATTAGAGGGTGATTACACTTTAATTTTCTATTTTTTTAATTCTATTTAATTAATTTTTTTCTATACTCTTTTCCCCTAGTTTTATTAGATTGACTCTTTTAGAATTTTTATGGAGAAGGGACATTGTTTGGGGATTTTGAAAAATCTAAGCATAGTGCTTCTGGCTTAATTTATATAGATATAGATCAGAAAGGACGAAAACTTTAGTGGGATATTATGATGGTACAAGTACTTACCTCAGCAGGTACCTTCTTCAAACATAGTGAAACAAATTCTTTCATGGGTCGAGAAAAATGCTCATCCAACTGCACAATAAGCCCAAAGAAATACCTATATATGGTGAATAATCTCTCCTCATGGCTAAGAAGCATTTCATCTCTCTAATTCATTTAGCAAGGATAGATTAATCAGTGTGACACTAAAGTATACTGGGAGAACCTGAGGTGGATTTTCTCGAGGTATAATGAAAAGAACTCTCATTGGGTGAAGATCAGCAAGCGGCGGTTCCCCTTTTGCCATCTCAATAGCAGTGATTCCGAGAGACCAGATATCTGCCTGCATAAAAGGTCCATGAGAATGAAGATCAAGGCTCAGTATGACTGAGAATAAGGTCTTGATAGCATATTGAAAAATGGAGAGAGAGAGAGAGAGAGGAATGTTTAAACTGCTTCAATAGACACCAAAATGACAGAGATACCAAAAATAAATAAAAAGATAAAATAACTGCTTCAATAGATACCTTCTCATTGTATCCTTCAGAATTTTGAATTACTTCTGGAGCCATCCAGAATGGCGTTCCTACAAATGTCTGGGGTTGTTAAAAAAAATTAGTGCTTTCTAGCTAGCACACAAAATTCGTGATATTGTTTGTACATTGCAATCTGACATTACATATTATGTGTGACAGGTAGTAGTAGGAAAGACATTGGCCACCCTCCCCCAACAATCCAAAAACAAAGAAATTTTAGTAAGGAAATGCCCATTTAGAATCAACTACTGAGTAAATTGGTATTCTTACTGGACAACTAGAAAAGCACATAAAGTGGGCGCACAAAAAATGATAAGATAAGTTAAATAAATAAAAATATCAAGCATACATCCCCAATCGTGATCAGCTGATTCGATCAACAACAAATCAAATATATTCAAGTTTAATACGGTACCTTCCTCCTTGATATTGTCCTAGTAAGTTGTGCGGAAACACCAAAATCTGCCACCTGTTACAAGTCACAATCGTAACTTGGAAGACCAAATGCGAATAAATTTAACACCACCCTTTAATACAGATCCTTCTTCTACTTGGTTAATTCCCTATATGAATTATAGGCATTTTGAGCATGAAAATATACCTTAACATCGCCATTCTCTGTCAATAAAATGTTTGCCGCTGCAAGATTTATAAAATTATCATCAAAACATGAGCTAGAACAAGAAATCGTGAAATTAATGAAGCTAACATGACACTGAAAATGTTAGAGAAAAGACTGTGAAGCAGCGAATAACAAACATTTCAAATGATTCTGTGATAGTTGATAAACATGTGATTAGGTAGAAACTTAGAAGGGGAAGCAAAAAAAAACCTTTAATATCTCTGTGAATTTTTCCTTCATTATGTAAATATTCAACTGCATGCAACAAGTCACGAAGAATGCAAGCCATCGACATTTCATCCAGTGGAGGACCAGACTGGAGCTGCATAAACACAATTAATGAATTATATGATTTTTACATGATTTCTACATCAGTTACTCAAAACCACAGATATATGAATATGGCAAAAATTACAACATCATATGGACAGCTAAAGCACTAATCTATAGTCTCAGGGTGACGGAAATGCCATTCATTGCCATTATAGTAAGTCAAAAGAGTGCTAGAAGTCAAATTGATCGTGATAACATACAAGAAAGAACTTTACTCTGAATTACGAAGAAAGATAATGCAGCAATAGAGTCTTCATCCTAAGAAAAAGAGATTTAAGAAATATAAAAAGGAAAATTTGATTGTCCTACTTTCTGCAGCATCAATCAACGTAGCACCTAAACCAGATAATGTTTTAAAGAATTGCACAAGATTAAAGCAGGCAACAGATATCTTCCTAAATGGCAACTTTACCGTAGAAGAAAACACTTGCTCGACTGAGAATTATTGACAAATGATGACATAACACCAAAAGAAAGTTTGTAGAGGAAATATGATGCTATTAGTTGGACAAATAATAAGAAAAAGTTCCACAAGCCATTAAATGAAAGCAATTTGCATTTGAACACACTGTACAAACAACAGAAGTAACATACTAGATCAGCAACCGAGCCACCAGCCATGTATTCCATTATTATCCATAGTTTTGTCTGGTTGAGATAGGAACCATAATACTCTGTAATATAAGGAGATCGACATTGTGACAAAACAGAAATTTCCTGGTACACATATAAGCAGAATTAGCAACCTAATCTTTTTCTTTTCATTACTGACAATGAACTGGCAATCAAAATATGAGGTAGTACCTTCTGAATGTCCTCAATTTCATCCTCTCTGCATAAGAGAATAAGTAAAAGAACACTTCAGATTGTAGCAAAGGTTGATGAACACTGGCTAGATGGGATAAGCATGCTCTAGGCTTGAATGAGATTGATAGTAATAAACAACACCACATAATAATAAATCAAGCCAAGGATGCATGTGGTATTCCTTTGTAAAAGAGTTTCTACTTGAGGTCCCCTCAGCATGAATCAGAACAGAATCACCAGCAATGAGTCCAGCGAACTCTTACAAATGAACATGATCATGCAGGAAAACAAATCATTCAGAAGGTTGATGATCAAAGGATGGTAGTCATCTTAAGCATTTTCCCCAACCGAATATCATGTTTTATTAATTAGACAATGACTTTCCTTTAGACCATCCTGCACCAACAGCGTCTAATATAAGAACTATATAGCTTACTTCAGTCAGTAAAATTGTCTTAGAATGCTAGGGCAGTCACGCTACATATGGATCATCATAAACCAACAACCTCTCTATATAAGAACTATATGGCTCAACTTCAGTCAGTAAAATTATGTAGCTTAACTGCAGTCAATAAACTTGTTCCAGAATGCTAGGTCATTTGTGTTACATGAGAAAAGGTAGCATCCTAGGAAACTTACACAGAACTCTAGTCAATACACCAATGCACTCGCAAGTCACAACCGAATCATCAATTCTCAAGTACTTGTACCCATAACTACTTGGCCTTCATGTAACAAGCATGTGATTTATATCAGTACGACCCCGGAAATTTTTTCATGTAACAAGCTTGATGCTCTTCATATAACAAAACGAATATCAACTTCCCTTTTGCATTCACTACATTATGGCTGTCAGTACGATCCTGGGAAATTTTATGGGTACTTTATGCACTGTTGTAGTTCATACTGTCTTAGAAAATTTACCCACTAGAAGGCAATAGGGCAAAAGGGCAAAAGGGCAAAAGATAAAAACCTCCTACTAGGGCAATATACTAAAGCTAATCACATGCAATCCGAAACAAGAACAAGCATATGGCATTGCAAAGTATAGTTCAAAACATAATATATATATATATAGATAAAACTCATATACTTACGACTCTTCCAAATCGATTACTTTAATTGCAACTTCTTTGTTAAGCTCCTTATCAAACCTGTAAATCAGGAAATAGATCAGGGGCTACCACCTCAGTGTGCAATCAATCTTGAAATTATGCTGAGCCCACCCCAACTCCAATAACAAAAAAGAACAAAATTAAACCTGGCATACTTTTAAACAGTTTTTCACCAAAATCAAACACAATATTTGACCACGCAGAGAAATCAGTAATTGGAGAAATATATGGAATTTGCATGTGCAACTTTGAGTATAAAACTTTCAAGCACCTTCTGTAACTCGGGCATAATTAGCAGAAGTTGTTCAATAAAACACATGATAACACTAAACAAGTCATCATAAGAAGGCAAGTGGGCAACAAAATGCGTCCAACTCAGACAGCACAAGCAGAGTTATACATTATACAAACTCGAACTTACCCTTTATACACATCCCCGAATGATCCTCTTCCAATTAGCTCCAATGAACTAAATCTTGATCCTGCTGCTTCTATCAAACCTGCTGCATCATCCATTTTAATGCACTAGCCGCTTCTCCCTAGCCCACTAAGCAGTAAAATGAAGGTCACTAAACTAGACTTGAATAAAGGTTTCTCCTTTTACAGCCAACTTCCAATTCACCCGAAACGAGTTTCTACGAATCCAAATATTGGCTTCAAATAGCAAATCTGAAACAGAATTAGCAAACAGTAAACTAATCAATCCACGTGGAATGAAACAAAGAAGAAAAATAGAAGCCAAATCTAACAATTGACGAACCAAGAGAAATACAAAGAACAATTTGCGAACGCCCATATATGTAAATGAAAACACAATGCAACCAGCTCTTGGACTGAAAGCAAAGCATTTGGGTCCCCTGTTAGGTGAAGTGGGATTCGCTAAAGTGACAGCCCAACATAATTGGGAATTCCAGGATACCCAGAACAAAATTCAGACAGATAAACGCGAAATGAAAACAACCCAGAAGTGGCTTCAAATCGGGGACCTTGGATTTCTGTCAAATTTAAGTTATTTTCACAGTAACATTGAGATTTGATACTTACCACGAAATGCGATTTGTATGGGGGAGAAGCTAATGTTTGTGGATTGAAGCCATGGATCTCTTGCGCGTTTCTTCTCTATCTATCTTTACCGCGCTCTCCCTCTCTCTCCCTCCCTCTCTATTACAGAGGCTTTGGGAGCTTCAAATAAATCCAACGCAAAGTGCTGCCTTCTTTTCTTTCGTTTTTATCTTTCTTAATAATGGAGTTCTCAATTACCTAGTAATTTTCATTTGACAGCTAGGAACCCGTTTGAAATGTGAACAGTGAAAATGGAACCAAAATTAATTGGCACTTTAGTAAAAAAAAATTACCATTTCATGAAAAAGTTATATGCCATTTTGAGCAATTTCCTCGTTGGACAACCCGGTAAAATATACCGGCATGAATGTGTCTTCGTTAATTGTGAGTATGAACGTGTCTTCGTTCATCAAAGCTCTTCATATCTTGTTTTATTGTTGCTATAGCTTAATTGGCCTTATTGAAGCTTGCATTGTATTTGTTTGCTTGGGAGGGGTTTTGGTTGCTGTCTCCCTTCCCTTGTGTTTTTTTGTTTCTCTTCTTAATAAATTTTTGCTACTTAAAAAAAAATCTCGATAAATAAACTATAAGAGTTTCATACCAAAAATCGCAAAAGCCGAAGTCCAAATATCATGGAGCATGGCTATTTTTGATCTCCGTATGTACCATTATTTTTTTTAAATAAAAAATAAATTACAAACAAAAGTCACCACCATTATATGATATACATGAGAAACGTGAATTTTTACTATCATGCAGCAATATTCTGCACTATTTCATTACTGTGTAACAACATTCAGCAACTTTCCCCATCGAAAAAACATTCAGCAACTTTACTGCAATGCAGTAACTTTTCGATATTTCCAAATCTATAACATTGTTTCTACTCAACTAATCTCTGTCCAGATTCATAACACTTAACAAAATTTCTGGGTTCGAATTGATTATTTTCTTGATCATAAAACAATCCTCATAATGCACACAACAATCCTCATAATGCATCCACTGATTGTGCAGTTGGCCACAGAATGACTCAGATAAATCCTTAAAGAAAGTAAGTGGTGTTGTTAATTAATTAATTTTTGCCAACCAATCCATTCGGAACCTGTGTGGCTGTGTGAAGAGCCATTATTCCATAGATTCATTCTTCTGTTTCTTTTTCTTTAGGGACCAAGGCCTGGAGTGCAACCATAACTCTATTAGAACATAAATGGCCCAGCCCAACAACTACCAAGAGAGAGAGACAGAGAGACAGAGAGACAGAGACAGAGACAGAGAGAGACAAAGATCCAATCTGATACACAAACAAATGTTCCAAGAAAATTCATCTACAACCCAGGAGAAGATTATATCAGCGTGAAGTCGTGAACTATTGAACTTGATCACTTCTCTTTTTTTTGGTGCTGAAAGGTAAAGTCTGGCAAAACAAACGAGCAAAAAACTAATCCATGGTGTGAATACAAACTGCTCGTGGCCACAAGGTGTCACTCAAATCGATCATCATGTTGGAAAGTAAAAGATTCCACGTCATAAAAGTTACAAAAGAAAATATAATTTATAAGTGGGTGAACTACTTCTAATTGTATCAAGTTTTTTTGAAATAAAACCTAAAACTTAATGAATGGTTAAGTTGAGACGATCTCGGTGCAATAGTGGGCCACAAGTAATGTTTATCGCTGTCTAACATGGTATTAAAGTGGGTTTCTTTTCCAATCACGTCTTGGGCTCGAATTACTGGGCTCAAAACGAATGACTGAGTCACGTGAGGGGGCGTGTTGGCAAGTGAAAGATCTCACATCAGAAAAGTGACAAAAGAAAATATATTTTATAAGTTAGTGGGCTACTCCAAATTGTACTGAAACCTTTTGAAATAAAACCTAACATCTAATGGGTGGTTAAGTTGGGACAATATCTGTGTAAAAGTGGATCACGAGCCATGTTTCATCAAGCATAGAAGAAACAGCAACATCGACACTTTTCAAAGAGATGATATCCAAGCTTTAAAGAGATACTACGCGACAAGCATATTTTCTTCTCTGTATAATTGCTTAATTGTCGACTCTTCAAAAGAATTTAAGAGAAGTTTGTAGCTGTAAATAAAAGCAATTCAATATGTGTGGCTCATATTCACTTGTCCCTTCTATTTCTTTGAAAGACTCCCTAAGTGAACATTATTGTACATGTCAGTATTTGGCCTAAAAACAAAAAGATACCTTGCAACTTATGAACTTCAAAACATGTACAAGAAAATCAAAATTCTTGGAACTCCAAATTTTGTATCAAATTTAGATCCCAAATGATTTCTAGTAGTATAAAAAGACTTCCAACAACTGACCTTTGAAGTAGCAAATCTAGTGTTTCTGTAATACCCATGAGCTTCGTATGAGCAATACCGGTGAACATCCCACATCGTTTGGGAATACGAAGGTGATGTGCATTATATGTGTGGGCACTAGCCTTTCTAGCAAGAAAAATTTTGGGCAAGATGGCATTAGCTTGAGCTCGAGAACAAAACCGTGAGGGCAAGGCCCGAAGCGGACAATATCTTGCTAAGGAAGCTAGTCATGACAAAATGGTATCATAGCCTGATCCCAACCGGAAGTGTACGTGCCAGCGAGGACGCTTAACCCTAAGGGTGGTGGATTGTAATACCCGTGAGCTTCGTAGGAGTAATACCGGTGAACATCTCACATCGCTTGGGAAGGTGAAAGTGATGTGCCTTATATGTGTGGGCACTAGCCTTTCTAGCAAGAGGTCTTTTGGGCAAGATGACATTAGCTTGAGCCCGATAACAAAACCGTGAGGGCAAAGCCCGAAGGAGACAACATCTTGCTAAGAAAGCTGGGTCGTAACAGTTTCTCCTTCTCATAGTATATGTACCATGCTATACTTTAGTACTTAACATAACTGCACTATCTAGTCTATATTCTGCATTGCTCTCTTTTTTTTGTAATTTTTGTTTCACTAAAATGATCTCATGCATACAACTATACTAATAATTAAAAAATTAACTCCCCTATCTTCCTAACAAGATTTTTTTCTATCACGCTCGGAAAAATTCTACAATATATATCAATATATGTTAACATATGACATACTAACATACTAACATACATATAATTACTATTCTTAGAACTTAATTACTGAAACGATAACATATTTACTCTAATAAAAACCATTTTTACCTTAATGAAGACATTTTCATATTTACCACATAAGTTGTCGAAGTGGTAGCATTTGTCGTTAAGTTGCAAAATTTTACAATTACTATTTTTAGGATTTAGTTATTTAAACGATCGAGAACCTACTTTACTCTAACAATGACATTACTTACTTAACAAGAATTTTCTATCCTCATTATATATGGGAAATGTTACTATATCATAACTTTACTCGCAAACTTGATATGCTTTATTTGTATATTGTTGGACTGAAATTTATTAATTTACTGGTTTTAGTTTTATAAATATTTAAGCTAAGAAATAATATAAATAATAAAAATATAAGCATTCCAAACCGCATAACCCACCCAACCTAACTTGAACACTATTGTGTTGTATGAGTCGGTTTATGACTAAATTTGGCAAAAAAAAGTTATTCAAATGTCAACTCGAAGTTGTTAGGTTAGCCAATGGGTTGAAGACTTGAAACCCAAACCAACTAACCCATCCAATGCTCACCCCTAGGTGTAGGAGCAAGAATCGTAATAAAGTAACAAATTAAGGAGAATTGCATGATTCTGGAGAGGCCTAAATCTTTCTAAACTCTATTATAAAGTCACACTTTTTCAATGTTTGAACTTTTTTGATTTGCTGAAATTCGAACATATTTGTATGTTGTTTAGCAAACGGATTTTCACCGTTTTTCTTTGTTTCTTCCGAGTGACCCGGTGACTCGGTGAGTGACTTGGGTCCACTATGCACGGCATAATATGTAATTACAGAGTACAACATGGTATAATATGACTTAGATATATGATTTTTTTTATTTTATTTTTTTTTTGGAAAAAAATTTAATTTTAATAAATTTCTTTAAAACTATAAATCACATATTATTTTTTTTTTTTTTTTTTTTTTTTTTTTTATATTTTTTTTTATTTTTTTTTAAAAATTTTTTTTTTTTCAAAAACATCCCCAAAAGACCCATAATTACGTGAATTTTTTTAGTCTCTAACAACCTTCCATGTCCACATAGTCAAAGCACATAATTCTGATGTCTTTTTACTATCTCATCCATGTCATCTTCTTGCTTATTTGTTATTTTTTGGTGCATGATTCGCCAAACAAAGATGCAGTAGGTAGAGAAATTAAGGCCATATATATGTATATATAATCTCCGCAATGCCTCCCTCCTAGTTGCCACCCTTATTCGATCGATCACTAGCTAGCTAGCGAGCCTAGACTTTTCCCCTTCTTCATTTCCTTTCTGGTACGTGAAACAAAACAGCTAGATTAATTATTTTCTGGACATGTATTTGTTAAATATTTATTAAGTATCAATAAATAGTAAGGTTAATTTAGTCGGGTATTGGGCCAGCCCTAATAGAACGCGCCTCACTCGCTAGAAAAAAAAAAGAGAAGAGATCGAGATCTTCTCCCGGCCGGATGCCGCCAGTCTCTATGTGGCTGTGTTCCGGTCCGGGAGGGGGGGGGGTGAGGGGGAGTCATTGCGTCTCCATCATCATTGTTTGGGGATGGTGGTTTTGAAGTTTTGATTTAGTTGCTGATGAATTTGGGACAAAGGATTCATTGGGGGTTTGTGGGTCGGTGTGGTTTGATTAGGCGGCTGGGGATGGTGGTTTTGAAGTTTTGATTTAGTTGCTGATGAATTTGGGACAAAGGATTCATTGGGGGTTTGTGGGTCGGTGTGGTTTGATTAGGCGGCGAACGGTATGGTTGGAGTTGGGGTTTGAGTCGGCGTATCGGGGCCAGCGTGCCTCTCTGCTTGGCTCGGTCATGTTGTTCCTTTTGGGTTGGTATAGTGTTTTTGTTTAGGTTTTTCTGCATACGAAGAAGCTTGGGCTATTGGGTGGGTTACGACCTCTGTTCGATGTGACATTACAATGGGGGTACGGGTGTGTGATGGTGGAGGCTCGACGGTTTGGGTTCACAATGGTTTTTTCAACGATCTAGTAAGTGTTGTGACAGGGCTGCGATTGTCTGGCAGTTGTTGGTCATCGATGATTTGCTAGTGTGGATCGACATTGAGGAGTGGATTGAAGGAACAATGCTTGGTGGTGGTTTGTCGAAGGATTTGCTTGCATTTGTAGATGATTGGTTCTGGAAAACTATCCATATCTGATAGGGATCAGAGGTTGGTGATGCATCCTTGTTGTAGTTGATTATGGGACCCACTGGTACGGTCGTAGTGATGGTGAGGTGGTGGCGTTGGCAATGTGGATGGCTTCGTTTCCTGACTCGTGTATTTTGTTGGTTTACGTTTTTCATTTGTTGTTAGTTTTTAGATTTGTATACATATCTCAAATAAATTTTTGCTCTTTCGAGTCAAGGTTGTTGTGAAGGATTCCGGCGGGAGTTTGGTTTTGGGTGGTTCGTCCTTTGTTCATATGACCCAATCTTTTGCCGGCTTTTAGTTGTGCAATTGGTTATCAACCTATGTTGATAACATTGACGTTGATGTCGGTGGAAAATTCTAGTTGCATGTTGTTGCAATTGCTGAATATTGAATTAATTTCACTTGATAAAAAAAAAGTATCAATAGATTTTGTTGTTATATATCTTTTTGATTTCCCTAATTAAACTTCAACTCGAGCCAAACTTAAATTTGCGCTTGGGAAAATTCAGCAAAGCTGTAAGAGCTCCATTCGAGCTCATCGAGCTCGAGCTCCATAAAATATATTAATTTGACCCGAGTTTGAGCACCTTGATCGATATACAATTTAACTCACCTTGATCAATATAATAGTCTACTAGACTACCCTTCCAAGGATTCTTGGTACTTCTACAAGTACTTCTCTGAGATTATAATCCATGGTTCTTGAGGCCTAGGCCTGCATGACACGAGTGTCCCCTTAACCTCGAGTACGTAATAGCTAGGTTTTCTTATTTTTTTTAATCCTTAATTAGGCAGACCGTCATCTCCTAGCTTGTGAGATTCTTTTGGTTCCATATATATATATATATGAACGTACAATTATTTGTTGAAACTTTAAATTACAACATTAACATAATATACACTACATGCATCAGATCGAATATACATTAGTGAATACAGAAGCTGGTCAAACCTTGGCTAGGAAACTGTTCTAGTTACCCAGAAAATTCATAGGGATAAATCGAACCCTTTTTTCTCTGGTCAAAACCATTCAAAACAATAAAAAACAAAAGAATGAACATGCCAAACCGCCGACGCTCCTGCATTAATTTTCTATCCGTCATCTGAGTATAAAAGACAAGAGCCTAACATACGTAATTACGTACTGATCGAGCCCTACAAATAGTGGCCTTAACTTGATTAGCTCGATCATGTTAGTCAAGCTAGCTAGCTAAGCGAGCTCTGTATGCATGAGACATTACTACATGAGTGGAAAAAATCCCAACTTAAAACTGTAGGTAGGTGCATGTATCCATCTCATTGATCTCAATCAACTCTCACCAATTAAATGACCATATGCATATGTCGAGTCATGGAAATTCTTTCAGCTGAAGAACCCTAGCCTGAAGTTGTGTACGTGTACGTCATTCTCAGCATTATTATGTTGAAAATTGTGGCCTTTAATTAGTGTATGTCTCCTGCTAGTCGATGAATTTGGATCACCACCTACGCGCGCGCGTGTCGGTGTGTGTGTATATATATATATATAAGTTAATTGGAGACCATATAAGAACATATGAAGATATTAACCTATAGATACCCGGAGTTAAAACAATTAAAAAAAATGAATTGAACTTTACAAAGTTGAAAGGAATTAATCAAACAACCGGTTAAAATGAACAATAATGAGCAATGTGTGTCCTCTTTTTTACCCATAAACTTAACGGGGTAGGCTGTGGTACAATAATATATGTTATATCCTTATTTACAATTTGTTTGAACAAAAAATTACATTTAATTGAATCAAAATTACTACAATAATAACAAAGTTATCACATTCGTTTTATACTATTTACATAAAATTGAACCAAAATTATAACTTTGACAACAAATTATTCACAAACTTGTAACAAGGTCGAAAATAGAATAATTACCCTCTAAGGTAAGAAAATAAAGGGAAATGATTAGATGTTTTAGACTTGATATTTTGGTTTACCTAGGGTTTGGGGGATAGGGTAGGATTTGTACGTAATCGGATAACCATCGCTGAAAACCGTCTCTACATTGGAGGTCCCGTTCAAGAAAGAATTTAGCAGAGGGATTGAGCTGCGGGTCCCACGAAAGATCTGGTCAGGGGTTTGGAGCGAGGCTTGGGCCGGTCAATGCGGAGGAGGGCGATGTCTCTTTTGTTTTTTCCGGCAGACACCAAACCCCACGCGCCGCAAACCCACAACACACAAACAAGGTAGGATCCACCGTTTGCCAAATTGGATCCTCCGTCCGATATAGCGCGTGGAAATACAGCAGCCGGTGACATGATGCAGGTGAATGTCGTAGGTAGTGGTGCCCCGCAATTACTGCTCGTCTTTTCTATTTTTAATTTTTAATTTTTTTTCTTAAGCTCTACGAAATTGGGTTTGCCGGGGTCCGGGGACGATCTAGGTCGAAGCAGCATGGTAAGACAAAACGTCAAAACCAGAGGGACCCCTACTGACCTACCTGCACCCAAATTGACAATCCTAACCAAAGCTCACTCATATGCAAGTTAGGATGGAACGTCTCCTTTGACACTTTGTACGTACTTGGTTATTTTAATTTTGGAGATCTTTTGCGATGCCTCTGACTTCAACAGTAAAAGCATCTTGAGAATATGTGTGTATTTCGGTATATAGGTAGTATGCCTATTGCCTCCACACATGATTTTAATTCTACTAATTTGTTTGTATCAAAATTACGGTTTTTTCTCGGCGCAGCGAGGGAAATATACTGTAGTATTCATAATTAGTGTAGGAAATTTTATATAATGTCATTCATAAGAAATTTTTAAATCTAAAATACTATTTTTATGGTTTTTTTTGTTAGGACATCTCCAACAGCCACACCCAAAACTCATACCCAAACCTAAAACTCAAATTTGTCATCTCCAACAACTCAAAACTCATACCCATTTTGGGTTCCTACTAAGCAATTGATCCATTTTGGGAGGAATTATGGGTATTAAACCCATAACTGTGCAGTGGGGTTGTGCGGGCCAGAGCATGGCAGGGGGAAGCAGAGAGCAACGTGCTTGGCAGAGACTGGAAAGCCAGACGCGCTAGATGACAAAAAAATGCCAATTGGCCTGGCGGGGGAAGCGGACGCGCATAACGCGCGAAGGTGGATGCCCTATGCCCAACGGTCATCTCCATCCAACGGTGGAGATGACTCTGATTTTTTATTTCAACGGTTTAGATTAAATGACCCGTTTTTATTATGAAAAAAACTTGAAAAAATAAGGACAAAATTACAGAAAATCAGAAAAAATTATTTGCCCGTTGGAACACTTTTTTAAAAAAATTCTATAAATATCATCCCCTCTTCTTCATAATTTTCACTCTAAAACATCTTCCTCTCCTCCAAAATCTTTATTTTTACAATAGTTATTTATTTAGCTAGCTTTCACTTTTTTTTTTCAAATATTTTACTATAATCCGAAAAAATAACATTTTACTATAATCCGAAATTTAAAAAAAAATCTTACTTACTTTTTAATTAAATAATATATTATATATGATGTATAAATTCATATTGTTTTATATAATTATATAAAATAATTAAAATATAAAATGGGTATGAGTTTTGACTCACCTCTGTTGGAGATGACAAACTCAAATGAATAGTAATGAGTTTATGTGAGTCAAAATTTGAGTTTGGATATGAGTTTTGGAAAGGGTTGTTGGAGATGCTCTTGTAGTTTAGATTAAACATAGGGTGTTAATTACAAATCTTACACATACATATTCAATGAAATTTGGGGGAGGAGGGCAATTGCCTACTCTCGCCCCCCCCTAGCTATGCGAAAGGTGCGTTTGTGTTTTTTTTTGGTATGTACTGTACATGGTGATTAGTCAAGTAACATACATAGCGGTGCCATTGAAGGCTTGAAGCTAGAAATTGAACTCCAGTCTGGAAGAGTACCTGCAGGTAGAAAAGGTGAAAATACATGCAAATAATTATGGTCTGAATTGGCCAAGTGGTTAAAGAGACGTCGTCGATCGTACGTAGGGATGAGATAGAGATCGAGTGATCGACGGTGGTCCTGGTGGAGGGTGAGGACGTGAATCCCTCAGATTTAAGCATCTATCGATCTGTCGTACGTCTCAACTAGTCCATCAGATATCAGACTGGGCGTACGTACGTACTCAGTCTTCTGGATCATTCATGCATATATTGTCATCGATCTTTCTCGGTTTCTCTACTCGATTGTCAATCTTGCTTGGTCTGTTCTTCTTAACTACGTACGCTTTGGATGCTTTGAATCCAACTGTTTCCTTCTTCTCGTGGGTCTTCATTTCTTTGTTTGTTTATTTGCAGAAGAGTCAGAGGTCGGGAATCAATCGCTAGCTCGCTGCAAGATGATAAGGGCTAGCTATAGCTTGTACGACCAGAAAAGGATAATAATGATGAGGGGGGCTTGTAAGTATAGGACTATAGGTCGACGCAGTACAAAGTTTTGAATCACTGAACTACGTAGTGCATGTATGGAGGGATTTCTTAATAGTAAAGAGCGTAATGCAGTAGGCTCGTAAAATTGTTGGTTAATGTCATTATTCAAGCAATCAAGCGGGTGATCTTTTGTTTTGGTAAGAGATGAGCTTGATTGATTTATGGAGGCTAGCTATTCATCATGATTTTGTGATGGTATCTATATTCTGGAGTTCTAGCTCTATGAGTTTTATTTTTTCATATCCTTAAATTATCATTAATCTCGAAAGCCCTTCGAGAGAAATAGATATCATTAATGCAAACAATGAGTCATATACTATTTTTTCTTTTGCATCTTGAGCTATGTCCAATGATGTTTTTTTTTTATAAAAACTCAAAATGATATCTGAACTATTGTGAAAAGTCTTTTTTGGTACCTACAATTTTTTTACCCAAAATAGTACATGAACTATTGTGCCATTACCCAAAATGGTACCTCCGTAGTTAAGTTAGGTACCATTTTGGGTAATGACCAATAGTTCATGTACCATTTTGGGTAATAGTACAATAGTTCAGGTACTATTTTGGGTAATGATACAATTTGTAGGTAACATTTTGAATTACGGAGATACCATTTTAGTTAAATGCACAATAATTCATGTACTATTTTGAGTAAAAAAAATCTATAAGTACCAAAAAGTACATTCGGCTATAATTACCAATTACCATTTTGACTTTATACTTTTTTTGTTGTTGTTACAATGTCCAATGGTGTTATTGAGGATGGATATTCTGGTAATTTTACATACTAACTTTTCTGATTCTACCGAAAGACTCCGTGCGCACCCCGCAATTCATGCTTTTCGCTTTCTTTATGAGAAACGAGGCACCGACTCACTGCTAACACACGTGCTCACGTGACACCTTAATCTCCCTTATTCTTTTTTAGTTTTTTCATCACACCTTCGGTTTATTGCTATTTTATTCTTTCTTAGTACAAGTGTAACCCCAACTAGAGCACTCTTAATATTTCTAACCACACGGAGCCCCATTTTGAGAAATGACAATGTTACCATTCTTCACCTAGAGCACCCTCTTTCATTCTAATTTTTTTTTTCTGAGCTAAAGAGAAAAAAGAAAAATCAAAAGGGTGACCGTCCGAAATTATAATTGCAATTCAAACTAAATTAGTCAAAGAAACACAGTCATCAAAGAATACCATATTCATATAAGTATATAACTAATATTGAGTCTTGTTCAACTTAAATTTCTTGAATAACCAGCTTGTAAAACTTGCTTGAAATCATCCTTTAATGCTCCACCTTTAGCTATTAGGACATCGACAGCACCAAGTCTCTTTGCTTGTCCATTAACAGAAATCTAACATCATTTTGAATGACAAACCTCCAAGCCATTTCATCTCAATCTTAACAGAGTCATTCTAAATTTTATTATAATATTGCAACTCTAACTATCTTAAAATGGGTTCAAGCTATATTTAAGTTGGTTTGAACTTTGAAGATTCATTGTCAAAATTAGGGCAAGTTTTAATTACCTTGGTTATGAAGTTAGGTAAGCAAGTAACAAGAGGGGAGTGCTCAAATGTTATAAACCTTTTTATTTTTTATTTTTTTATACTATGATCTTATAATACTATAATTATGATTAATCTAATGTTTGTCCTTACAAACTGACATAACAACAGTATAAAATTGTCTTAAAATATTAATCCAAATCTAAACCACCAGTGTTCCACCTTATCAACTTTGACTGGTAAAGATTCTGTGCCATTTCAATTGTTTTAGTTATCCTTCATCATTGATATTCGAAGTTTTTAGGTTCCAATGGATGTGTTTGGACACCAAAAGATCTGGTTGCAAAGTATTATGCGATCGAAATCTCCCACTTGTTTTTTAATCAATTTGGTGACGTTGTATCTGCATGGTGTATATATGAGTCGACCTGTGTGAAAAAGTGCTAGTTTGATATGTATTTTTGAAAATATTTCTTACGAGGACTTAAATCCGACAATGCTAGATATCATTATAAGTTATTTACGTTTGAAATATTTGAATTTGCAATACTATCTACGACTAATCTTTTTTTTTCTTCTTCTTCTTTTTAATTTTTTTAATTTTTTTAATTTTATTTTATATAAATTGGTAACATAGTAACATCTAACATGTATGGTTAACTTAGGACTAGAGAGTAGAGACATGCTTGCTAGCCATCACTGATTGTATTTTTACTATTTCTATACATTGAAAAAGTAGTTAACTAATTATTCAATATTAACGACTAATTTCTAACATCTAGTTTGGAACAATTATTTTAAAACACCTAGTTTGATCGAATCATTACAATACATAAACACAAATGGAATGTGAATGTGAATTCAAATAAAATAATCGAGTATTTGAACCCTAACTTGTTACGGCTAATTTCAGACAATTAATTTGGAACGTTAGAAGTTCATAATACAATATTGTTGAAATTCAAATAAAGTGATAATTTGAAACACTATTACCTATCGTGTGTGTGTGTATATATATATATCTTCTCTCTATGACTCTGTTATCCATGTTTGGTTTAGTGTCTAATTTGTAACATTTAATTTATAATGTCTAGTTTGTAATACTGAATTTATAACGTATAGTATGTAACGGCTAGTTTGAAATTTTAAAATTTCAAAATGCAAAAATAGAATTGGAGTTTAAACGATATGAGTATTTGAAACGTACACTAGTATTGTTATGCTATCTTCTCTGCCCTCACAATTCATATTTGAATTAGGGTCTATTTTGCAACAGTTAATTTAGAACGTTAGAATTCCAAAACACAAAAGTGGAAATGAGATTCAAATATTATGAGCATTTGGAACACTATTATGAATTCCTCGCAATTCATATTTGGATTCTAGCTAGTATACTTTATAACAGTTTATTTTAAACCACTACTTTCGAACATTAAAATTACAAAAATTAGTAGCGGAATTAAAATTAAAAAAATACGAGAATCTAAAATACTATCATTAGACTACCTACTCTCTCATTGCAATCCATATTTGGCTAGGAATTGCTCACAAAATAAAAAACAATTAAAGATGGTTAGTCCAACTAAACATGAGAATCTAAAGCAATATTGTCACTAAACATAATTGATAGCTAGTCTAAAGATTTAATATTTTTATAGCATCTTGAATGAAAAGAAATTGATATGTACAAATGCAAATGCAAGCTAAATGGCAAAGTCCAGCTTCAAAGCACTTAAGCACATATAGGATCCCAATCATCCCATTGTTGATGAGATTAGAACTTTTCCCAACCATAAAGATCAATTCTACTATTCACTATTCAAATTCACCGATATTTTCTGCTTAATCAGCGGCTTTAAGTGAAATTGCATTATAACAAAATCATTCATCTTGTCTTTTACCACCCAAAAATTACTTTTTGAAATTTTCTTTTGGTAAAGGGTTAAGTTTTCAATCTTTTTCTTGCTTCCTTTTTTCTGTTTATCATGCAGTAAATTCTATAAAATAGTTAACGTTGCAATGATAGGCTTATAATTTTGTCATTACACAAGAAAAGTTTGATATGACGCTCCATTGTAGTTGGCTATTAGTATCATCATGTAAAAAGTTTGATATATTATTGGAACTCAAGGCTAAGAGCCTAAGATATGTTTCATACACACAATTTACCCCATTTTCTTATTTAAAACCCTTTTTGAAAGAAAAAAAAAATGGTTTGGGGAACTCACTTGTATGATTGCCTATTCAATTATAAATTCACATAATAAAACTTATGTAAAGTATAATAATATCCAATTAGATTTCGGTTGATTCCACTTGATTTACGAGTTTCAAAATTTTTACACACACACACTCTTTTATAGTTTAATTAATTAACAAAATGTCTAATTCTATGAGATGTTGAGCATATGTATATTCGTAATAGTGTTCTTTTAATCAGTAATTTATTAGGAAAATCTTGACCAACCATCATTACAGTAGGCTCGAATCTTATAAGTAAAGAACTACCAAATGAACCAATGCGGACTCATCATAACTTAGAAGTGGAACTACCAAAGAACAATGTGGATTCATAACTTAGAAGTGAAGAGCATCTTATTCTAAAATTTTATGAAATAACAATTAAAATGAGGTTTAGGAACAAAATGCCAAAATAAAAATAAAAATAAAAATTGACAGACCTGAGGAGAAGGGCAAAATGGTAATTAGAAAATTAATGATCAAAGTAATTCACAAAACCTTTCATTTTACTTTTCGCCACCACAGTAGAAGTCTCTAATTTTACTGTGCTGGCTGTGCCAGAGATCCACAGAGGACTAGGATAAAAGCTGACCCCAGTCTGTTTCTCAAACACCCCCCAACCCCCAGAAGCCCCCCACTTTCTACTCCCTCTCTGCTTTTTACCTCAAGAATACCAATTCAGACTCTTACTTGGGACAAACAAAACAGGAATAGTTATAAAATAAAACAAAAATCAAAGACAGAGAGAGAGAGAGAGAGAGAGAGAGAGAGAGAGAGGATGAAGAAAGTAAAAGGGGGGGTTGTGTGGGTGAGCTTTGAGGTGGTTAAGCAATGTGCAGGTGTGCCAAAGCAGATTAAAAAAAAATGAAAACTTTGAGCTCAGAAGAGGAGAGACTACTACTACTTGTAGGCTATAGTATCTGAGTGTTCCAGATTAGAAGGTAGAAAAAAGAAAAGAAAAGGAAACGGTGGTTTTCCAAATTGGCAAAAGAGCAAAAATTAGAAAAAAGTTATAGAAAGAGAGAGAGAGAGACAGAGAGATGGTGGGCTCAGGAGGATCAACAACAGATAGGAGCAAAGAAGCTATTGGGATGATGGCCCTTCACGAGGCCCTCAGAACCGTCTGTCTCAACTCAGACTGGACTTACTCTGTCTTCTGGACTATCCGTCCCCGCCCGTATGTCTCTCTATCTTTCTCTCTCTACTCTTTGATCTCTGTCTTCATTTTGGGAGACTTTGATTTTCTTGCTGTTTTCTTTTCTGGGTCTTTGTTGATTGCTTTGATTCTTGGTGCAGGAGAGTTAGAGGTGGTAATGGCTGCAAGGTTGGGGATGATAATGGTAGCTTGTAAGTATATGATTTGCTTGTATTTGAGCTGTTCAGCAAAACTTAGTTAGAAACAGGGCTGAAACAGAGGAGCTGAGTATAAATTTGTTAAGACGAAGATGACTTTAATATAAGTGTAATTTGACTTTGTAAATAACACTGATAAATGGGTATTTGATAAAGTTTTGATTTTGATCGAAGTACTGAACAAATTTATGATTTTTTTTTCTTCTCTTAATATCAAATTTGTTAAAGGATGTTGATGTGGGAAGATGGGTTGAAACAGGGTTGAGACAGGAGCTGCTTATGAATTTAATGAACATGAAAATGAGTTTAATTTAGCGTTATTTGACTTCGAAAATGACACTGATAAATGGGTATTTGGTATTTTTGATCATTGTTTGAAGTGATATATATATTTTTTGTATGAGTTTCTTTTTAAATATTGAATTTGGTGAAGGATGTTGATGTGGGAAGATGGGTTTTGCCGAGGGAGAGTTGCAGATTGTCTTCCAGACATTGATGGAGAAGATCCTGTCAGAAAAGCTTTCAGCAAAATGTCCATTCAACTCTATAATTATGGAGAAGGGTGGGTATGTATGTGATTTTGTTGAATGTGAAAATATTGTAGGACTTGAAAGTATTATTTTGAGAAAATAAATTTCTTGAATTGGTGAAATTTTAAACAGGTTGATGGGGAAGGTTGCATCTGATAAGTGCCACAAATGGGTCTTCAAAGAACCAACAGAGTGTGAACCAAACATCTCCAACTACTGGCAAAGTTCATTTGATGCTGTATGTAATCAAACCCACTTGTTTTTATTTTCTCCCCAATTTCATACTTCAATTATTGGTCAAAGTATCTCATCGAAAAAATTATTGGTCAAAGTACACAAAGAGGAGTTAGCACCACTTTGTGCTCAGATGGTATCTATTAAACACTGACAGTAACCTTCATATTTTTGTGCTATTTATTGCAGCTTCCTCCTGAATGGACTGATCAGTTTGAGTCAGGGATTCAGGTCAGAAATAGAAAATAGTTAATGTTACCATTATTGTTCCCATTGTTTATTTTTTTGCAAGTTTTTTCCCTTGTGTTCTAAGTTCTTTTGAACAGTTGATTATTATTATTATTATTTTTTTTTTCACCAGACAATTGCTGTAATTCAAGCTGGCCATGGTCTTCTGCAATTGGGTTCCTGCAAAATTGTGAGAAAATACTCTTTTCCCTTCGATATTCGCTTCTATGTTAGTAATGTCCTAGGAAAAAAAATGTATGCAAAATATTCACTTACTAGCATAAGAACATGACCATTATTATTATGTATCAGATACCAGAAGACCTTCATTTTGTTCTGAGAATGAGGCATACCTTTGAATCTCTAGGCTACCAATCTGGTTTCTACCTCTCTCAGCTTTTTGCTTCGAACAGAAACAATTCAAATTCCTCTATTCCAGTACTTCCTTCGAAGCAATCTCCAATTCCGATTCGACCGCCTCCTCCTTTGTTCAATTGGGCTCAAAGGCCACTCCCATCTGCAACATCTATGCAGCTGCCTTCACCCAATTATCAAAATTCTGCTGCAGCCAGACTTGGGTACCCTCATCAACCCAACAAAGATGAAAGTACCCACATGTTCTTGCTGCCTCATTCGGCCGAAACCCAAATGGGAGATCATCACATGATGGGAGGAGGAGAGCCGCATGAAAATGACATCAAGTGGCCGAATGGGCTGTCTTTCTTCAGTGCCCTCACCGGACGAAGCGATGATGCAAAGCTTCTGTTCAATCCGGAGAGCTTAGGAAACAAAGCAGCCGAGGAGGATCCAAATTCAGATGCTTCAAACAATCCCAATCACGAGTTCTTGAGCTTGGATTGCCATCCGGACGGTAGTAACTCAAGGAAGATGAACATGGAAAATAAGTACAAGAGGAGCTTTACTTTGCCTGCAAGAATGACCTCATCATCTTCAACTTCAGCTGATCATCACCATCAGCACCAGAGCGCGTACAATCAGAATTCTGAAGCCGGTATGTACTCTGATGTCATGGAGACCTTCTTAGAGTGAAAATGGGGATCAGGATTGTGTATTATTACTTTATTAGGAGGGACAACGGGTCTGAAGTTGTATCTAGGCAAAAGCTTTTGAGCTCCTTTGCTTGGTTTCATGCTCTTAGCTCTTTCATATCTTTGTGTTTCTTTTTCCTAGTTAATGAGACTTAGTTATTGATCTCAGTTGTGCTTGTAGTTCACCTAAGAAGAAATTTCCCCAATTGTTTTTGTTCTAAATGTCACTAATCATAAAAGAAAATCAACACAAAAATTTAAGGCACATCTTACTGATCAAGCTTTACCAGCTATAATGGGTTGCGCAATCGATTATGTCGGAAATGGGTTCATAGTTTCCCAAAAGGCCAAAACCTTACGATCACAAACAAACACAACTTATAGCTAGCTATAGTGAGAAACACTCTGCCTTCATCATTAGTCACAAACACAGCATGTGCAATATATTTTACAGAACACTGAAACTCGATAGTCCAAGTTTGCAACCACCAAAACAAGCATAGATGAATGTGTTTCACTCAAACTCACAGCCCTCTTCTCTAGGCGAGTTTGTAGTAACCATTAGTATCCAAGAGGGTACTTTGGTATTAAGTTTAACTAATTTTTCTGGGTTTCCTTTGTGCTTGATCGATTTTGAAATAATTAACAAACCCTTGTGATAAAATCACAAATAACAAGCCAAACACTTTCTCCCTGTTTCCCAGAATAACTTTTGCTTTGTTCAAAGTTTAAAGAGAAAAGCCAAAGTTTAAAGCGTGCTACCCCAGTTCCACTTTCAAATTTTCAATACCCACAAGAACAATCTTCAAAATCCTGATTAATTTAACCTCATCATGCCCAAAAAAACAAAATTACAAGAATTGATACACAAAAGGTTATTGTAGCTTCACATGACTCCCATCTTTTACATGATCAACAACATCACTTTTGGTTGATGGCTCCAGTGCGTGACACTTTATGCAGGCCGAAACAAGCCACCGGAAAAACCTCCGGCAGAGCCTCCGGCGCCTGACCACAGTCGTCTTCACCTTTCTTTTCTTCTTTGCTTTGTTGGGTTTTCCTTTCCCTGCAGCAGGAATCTCCACTTTCTTCTTAACTGAAGTGTCCCGGCTCAAAGCTGGCACAGGTGTTATGAATTGCCATCTCTGGGAAGATCCATACAGTTGACCACCACCTCCGGTTTTGTATCTATCCGATGATCTAAACGCTGTCGTTCTGCTGTGGTGATGATGATGAACCAACTTTCTCTCAGAATTGTCACTTGAACTTGTCCTTGCGCTGCTGCTGCAACTGCTAGTGCTGCTCCTACTGTTAGTGCTGTTGCTTCTCGAGGACATGAGCGAAAGTGAGTCCTTGCTGCTAATGCTGCTCGTTCGGCTTGTTTTCCGCGAATGATCCACATTAAGTAGCATGCCATTATTGCTTGGTTGAAATGGGAAGGCATGAGGTAGGAGTTTGCCATTGAAGAACAAATGGTCTGCAGGAGAATCTTTGCAGGGGTCACTGGAGGCCGAGTCGGGTGTAAAGCAACCGAATTCGAAGTCTTCGGAGTCTTGTTCGTGGACCGGAGTGCTCGGGAAGGAAAATGTGTCGCCGGAGGAGCTCTTTTTCCGGCGGTTTTCCATGGATGGTTTTGGTGTGGTGGCATGGAGGAGGTTGTGTATTTATAAGAAGGTTTAGTTAGTGGAGGGTTTGGGAAGAAGCGAGGGAATTGGGGATTTCTTTTGAGGTGTGTGAGACACGTGGAGTGATCTGGACTCTCTGTTGGATTAGATGGGTAGGCTTTGGTGGTGTAAATCATGAAGTCCTTGTTGCCAACTCAATCTTAAAGTGTTTTCTTTGGTGGGGTTTTGATAACACTCAGTCTCATAGTGTGGGATACTCAAAGCTCAAAGAAGTGTGTCACATCATAAACGATGTTTGGAAGATTTAACATTTTCAGTCAAAAGAGAAAAACCCATATTCTAGTTCATCAAAAGCCAAGGCCAACCCCACTTCTGGCATAAAAATGATAGGCCCAACATAGTTAATGAACAGTGTAGATCTAATCTTGGATGGGAAATGTATAATTTCAACTTAAAGAGTTGATTTGTTCCGGGACATAAATATTTTAGGTCATTCGTCGAATGCTTTATCGTTGTTTTTTTTTGCGATGATTTTGCTTAATTAATTTTTTTTTTCCAGACATTTTAATTTTTTTTGCACTCCCTTAATAACTTTTGTACGTCCTGTAACCAATACACGTGCTTCAGTTAATTACTAAATGAAAATGTAATATATAATTTCACATTTCATTCTAATCGGCCCGTATTTTTTAAATTAATTAGTCAAATATGTTGTAATATCTTCCTCAAGTAAAGTCTTTTTCATGTATTTCACTATACATCTTGCACTTTGTCAACACCTCTGTGGCCATGCTAGACGCATATTCACTAATTTGTTTATCGTCATTTTTTTTTTGAGGTACATTGTTGAACATCTTGTCGTAATAATTTAATCCTACTCTGCTACTCAATAACCATCTTAAACTCTCTCGACACCTGTTACTCTTTCTTTCACTAGCAATCCTGCTTCTGCTACATACAAAGTGAAAATGTAATGATATATAAACGGAAACGGCGAAGAAATGAGTGGTGCATGGGGTAGGACCATTAATGGAGCGGCTAATAGATTTAATCAAGAGGTTAGTGGATCAGAATTTGTTGATGATCTTGTAATATCTTTGGCACAAGATGGAAAATCTGTAGGGAAGTATACAAGAAAGTACTCTTTCAAACCCTTGTTTGTTTATATATTCCTCATTCAATGGATGATTCTCCTTTAATCTTTGTCCACTAGCTTTTGTTTTTCTTCAAAACACAGCTCCCCAAATATACTAATTCCTCCATATTTAAAGCAGAAAGGAGTTGTGATCGGGGAGCTAGGGAGGAATTAGAAGACACATAATAGCAAGCATATTGGGTTGTCTGGGCTTTAAAGAAACCAAAGCAATGATGGAGTGCGCATATGTAGCTTCCTTTGTGTTGTTTACGCAGAGAGTGGAAGCTTATAACAATTTGATCACACTAGGGTTAGTCCCCAAGCTTGGAGACAAAGTATGTCTTAGAAAATTCTTTGGTCTCCTATCTGGGTTTTCTGTGGAGAACCAATGGGTCCATTTCAGCTCATTATGCTATGGGGACCACCGGTCAGTCAGATTTAGTCTTCTTCCCCACCACCAAACACACTTGCACAAAGCAATGTTTGGTAATAGGTACACTTTCTTGGATGATACTCTAATAATGCATATGGTAGGTCCATACTCTTGCTTGAGTAGTACCTAAGCTGTATTTTAGTTCTTATCTTTAGGTTGGGTACCGGCTGATTTCGCTGGGATTTGATATCAAAACTCTTTGTCAAATGTGTTATACGGTTGCTGCTGCTACCGATCTTACATTTGCTTCGATACGCTCGGATCATTTTGTGTTGGTCTCGCTTCTGTAACTGAAACCGGCTTGCACCATCAAATTTACCCCGAATGAAGAGTACCTTAGTAGGAAAATCCGCGAGAGTATCAATCACACCAATACATGTTGGCCTCCAAACAATCGTGTCTCCTTGGGGGCACCGATGACCCTATCGGCAAGGGGGCGTACCTCCCGACATATATTCCTCTAAAGAAAGGATGTCGAGAATATTTCCTCAAATTCTTTTGAGGACATGTGGTACACATTAGGACCGATCAGAGAATAAACCCTATTTACATGTTTAAGTATTTGACTTTCACATCAGGAAAGGGGAACCATTAACCTCATTCATTTTTGTATAAATATGGGACAAATTCTCCCAAATTAGATATGATTCTCTGCTCCAGTATGGTTACTATGCCAAAATTTGTACTCGAACTGAGTTGAGCATCAGATGGTTCTTGGTCGGTACACCAATCCCTCTTGACCATTGCTATTCTTTTGATAAATAACCTAAAGACCATAATGAGACACCTTTTATCCTAAGTGACACTGGCGGAACTATGTGATGGTAAAAAGGGGCCATGACCCCCCAACATTTTTTTGGCCAATAGAATTTTAGCTCATTTTCCTATAAACTTGGCCCCCACCCCGCAACATTAGGATTCTAAGTATTTTTCTATATATTGAGACAAAGAAAACCTAGCTTGCTACCCAATTTCTTCTTATGTATATATGCTTTGCCTTCGAATTAAGGAAACTTTCTTTGTGTTTAATCGTCATTTACCCTTTTCACGAATATATTATATATAGAGTTATAGCTAGACATGATTGAGTTGAACTTCAATGACAAACTTAATCTCATCCCAATTATATATACTTTTGCCCCCTTTCTTACATATTATATATATATCCCCCCCCCCCCCCCCCCCCCCCCCCCCCCCCCCCCCCCCCCCCCCCCCCCCCCCCCCCCCCCCCCCCCCCCCCCCCCCCCCCCCCTCCCCCCCCCCCCCCCCCCCCCCCCCCCCCCCCCCCCCCCCCCCCCCCCCCCCCCCCAAAACCACAAAAACCCAAAACCCCCCCAAAGAAAATTTTTACCCTTTTTGCAAGGCCCAGACCACTTTATAAAAAAAACATTTTAAAAAAAAATCCAAAAGTTTATTTTTCCCTATATTTTTACTTTGGAACTTGTCTTTTTATTTTTCGGTATGACTTTGCATTTGTCTTTTTGACCCCATTCAATTTGTTCATCTTCATCTAGAACAATTATGAATATTTTTATTTTTATTTGGGTATTTTTCAAATGTGCTTGTAGTTCTGTTTTTTTTTTTTGGTATATTGTGATCATAATTTTTATTTCGGCCCCCTTACTGGAACATTCTAGTTCCGCTACTGCTAGTTAGTGAGACTTACCCCTCAACCAATCAAACCACTTTGATCGATCGGTTCGTGTTGCTTTCCAATCATATGAAAATTTACAACAACAACGTTGTTAGTTGTGTATGATATTTTTGCAAAGATGATCGTAAATAAGATGTTGTAAAACATAAAACATTTCAGATTATGAAAATATAAGACTCATATTTGTAACTCACAATTAAGTGGGGTGAACGAGTAGTAATATAATAGATATGGACTCAGATTTAGATTTAAGCACATGGTGCGATTCTTTAACAAGTATAAGCGAGAGATTGTGAGAGTATTTGAGCCTTTTAAAAGATGGTAAACTAGGTCCACAGCCCAAACCCACTAAAACTCAAAAATTTCATTTCCCCATTCTTTGTTTATGATTTTTCTCCCTCCCTTTGTTGTGAGAGAGGTCTAGTGGGAAAATCGTCGTTCTAATCGGCACCGTCAAATAGGGGCTATTAGTTTGCCTAAGGAGATCGAAAGCTTCAAACTTTTATTGCTCATTTAATTTTATTAATTACCCAATCTGATTTTGCAATTACTCCCCGAAACGACGTACGACATCCGACTGGTTTCTCTTACTCTGTGTTGTAGGGATTCAGTGACTAGAACATATACAATGGTGGTGAGGATAGAGATTAACGAGAATGACGTCGTTGAGTAGCACAAAATGTCAAACGAAGACGAAAAGTTTGAAGTTGATAGGAGCATTTTACGTGACGTTTATAATGTTAATTGCCATATTTTCTTAGTTAGTTCTCTATTTATTTTAGTTATTTATTTGATTTTTCGTGTTTTGTAGGGCCCGGAAGCAAATGTGAGGAAATTGACTAACTTCATGGTTAAGAATTTAGGTATTATCTCTTAAAGTTAGCTAGAGCACTTATGATATTATCTCTTAAAGTTTTCCTTGGAGTTGATCGAAGAATTCAAGACCTAAAAGGAAATGTCTAGGGTTGAATTCTTCAAGTTAATTAACACATAAGAATAATTAAGATTGAAGACAATATGAACATAACAAGAATCTTCGAACATGGTATATATATATCCTAAGTATCCTAAAAATGATTTCACATAAACACTTACAATGCTGGTCGTACTACATGCAAATTAAACATATGCTGATATGGGTAGTCACGCATATGCTTATGGCCAATCAATAAAAAAAATGTCTTGGGTTGAGAGATCATTCTTAATGATTCAATCTTAAAGAATTTAGGTATGCGAACAGTGAAATCATTATCATCATAAACACAAATTAGCTTAATTTATTAAACCAAATATCAAAACATGAAATAGTCATGTCTAAAGCTTCAATCTAGCCCTAACTACAAAGATATTAGTTGCTCATAGTTAGGTACGAAAATATGAAAGAAAACATGAAGGAGTTCTCTCTAAAAGTTCTCACAAGGCAAAAATCATTTTCTCGGAGTTCCGTTTATATTGATCTCTCAACCATAGACATTTCCTTTTAGGTCTTGAATTCTTTAACTCCAAGGATAACTTCAAGAGATAATAAGTCCTCCAGCTTTCCTTATCTCATATTGATTCTCTAATCTTCAGGAATTCCTCCTCTTAATTAATCACGAATTAAGCCAATTCCTCACATTTGCTTCCGGGTCCTACAAAACACAAAAATCAAATAAATAACTAAAATAAATAGATAACTAACTAAAAAAAGAAGAGAATTTACATTATAAACGGCTCTTTCCTAAATACAGAGGTACCTTCTTCTTTCTTGTTCTTATTCTTCTTTGTTTGTTATGCTAGGCTGCTCAGAAATTATGGGAAAAGAAAAACTCATTCTTTTTTTCTTTTTGAAATTTTAGTCATGAACATTTTTCGAATTGAATCACTGAATGTATATGCACACCAAGTGTCTCCAAGTCTGGTAGTAACATCCCATTGTAAGCCTCATTTGGAATTATAGAATTTGGGCTGTTTTATTTCATTACATGCAAGTGTTACTCT
Source organism: Rubus idaeus (assembly GCA_030142095.1). NCBI lineage: Eukaryota > Viridiplantae > Streptophyta > Magnoliopsida > Rosales > Rosaceae > Rubus > Rubus idaeus. The sequence goes on from CM057967.1 coordinate 11,529,566, forward strand.
CCCATTATGAATTTGATGTATACAATGTGCATTTGACGTTGTGCCTTCCCACCTCCAGCTGAAGTGAGAATTATGAATTTAATGATTTTTTATTTGCTTGTAAATGAATAGGTAAACACTGTTGCTGCTGTGGGTAGTTCACTTGTAGGGTTAAGCATAGGATGATTGTGGAAGACTGCAGTCAATGATAAAAGGCTTCCTACAACCCATTCAATAAAGGGCTTATTCCCCAATTTCATTCCGACTCCAGGTACACATGTAACAACTCTCTGTAACGCCATAAGGCCCATAACCACATAGTGAACATAACAGTAACATGTTTGGAAAGCAATAAAATCTTCTTTGTGAGTTCTTCACTCGTTAAATTAAGCACATTTTAACATTCTTTTTGTCTCACTTTTATATTTCACTTTTCTAGCTTGCAGCCAACACTTCCTGCAGAGGGTAGATCCCCACCCAAGATAGGGAATGTTGGACACTTAACACGTATATTCAATAAAATCATTCAACTAGGGAAAAACAATAGCGAGATTCGAGCATGGTCTGCTGGTTTTTATTTCTCCAGGTCTGTATTTCTTGGTCTTTAAAGTTTAGTATCTATATGGAATAGCTATTTAGAAGTAAACTGAAGTTCTTTTATGGATTGAATCCCAGTCTTTTAAGCGATTGTTTGAGTGGTTCACAGACCCTTCTTGCTTCTTGTTTTTCTGTTTTAACTTGATCTGGATTTGTCTAGGTTCCTTTCTATTAAATTCTTCCTTTATAAAAAACTTTTTTCTAGGGAATTTAATTTATGAGTGTCTTCTTAGTTATTACTGCTGTTGAAGTTGAAAAATCATATATGCTTAGATCCACTAATTGCTACATTTTTTCTTTTTCTTTTTTAGGTGAAAGATTTGTAATCCTAGGCTCCTAGCTAGTTCCAATATGATTTCCTTTAAGTTTCAGATTTTTCCCATTGTCAATCTTGGTTGCATTGTATGGATTTATGTAATTATTAGATTACCAATTATTTATGATGAATACAGATTAGTAGAAATATGATGTTCTGCTTGGAAATAGGGGTTGGCCGGTCTACTGTTTCCACTGTCTAAGAGAGTAGATTCTGTATGTTCTCGAACCGAATGACAATCTGTACCTTGCAGATGGTTGCTGAGACAGGAGGCACAAAGGAAGAAGATAGAGGAGTTGGAGAGAAAACTGAAGGGTTCTGAGGGGGATGTAGTTGGGAAGCTCAAGAGCGAATTGGAGACTATGAGAGAGGAGAAAAATTAATGGCGCCAAATGACTTTCATCTTTCCCCTGGCATAGACCCAGAAGACCAACCTGGAGATAAAGATGACCAGCAACCAGGTCAATAATCGAAACGAGAATGATTCTATTGATCCTAGCACCTCTTCCTCTGATGGCGGTGGTTTGGTATTATAATACCCGCTGAGACTATATGAGTACTCTTTCCATAATCGTCCCCATTTAAATTCAGTGAACTGGTTTCTATACATCAATGCATGCAGAACCGATATATATACCAATTGAATTGAGTTCGACCCACAATTGGGTTGAAAGACTCGAAACGATCACAAATAATCCAGTTCAACGATCACATCTTGTTCCGGACTTACGAACTTCGGCACAACCACTTTGAGCAGCCCCTTGTCCACACTTGCCTTAACCTGATCCATCTTGCACAGATTGGGCAGCTGAAGGACTGTCTCCCTACTCCGCCGCGGTTCGAATTTGCAGATGTCAATTGTCATGATTCACGGACACAAGGACCTCAAACTTGGGACTGTCTTCCACATTCTGCTGGACATAAAAGGCATCGACCTTATCACCACCAGAGTATCCTCGGTTTCGAAAAAGCTAAAGGGTCGACTGCGACTGTGGGTGATACTCAAATGTTTGTTCTCAAGATTCACGAAGACATGCGCCTTCTCATATTTTTTGGGAGGTTCACACCGGCCGTCCATATATTCTGTGAGGTTCACACCGGCCGTCCATATCTTCTGTGAGGTTCACTACAGTCGTAGATGGCAGGCCGCGATTGGGCGAACCGAGAGTCATGAAAGGGGCTTGGAGAAGATTAAGGAGCGATTCGAAATAGAAAGGGACTTGGGGTTGTGCAAGTGAAGACGACAATATTGAAGACGCCATTGAGCTTGATCAAACTCACTCTTCTTATTCTCGTACTAATTTGGTGCGGCAGCCACCTTCCAAATTAAGAAAGGGAGGCTTTTCCTTTTCCTCTTCCCATGATTTTATCACATTATAGACGTACGGTTTAGGGTTTTAACCTAGGAGGTCCGACTTTCTATCCCTATATATCTTTTTGCGGGAAAAGGATACTTTTTTAGGTTTTTTTTTTCAGGATATTTTTTGTCAAGAGGAAAAAAAATCCGCAATTCGCTGGTTTAGGGTTTGATCAAGGTATCGGATTTCTAATTCCCTATCAAAGTATCAGATTCTAAATTCTCCTTGGGAGACCACCAGTACCAGAACTAGTGTTTGTAACCCCCCATATGGAAAACAAATTTAGCTTCCTTAAGAAAGGAAGAAACAAATTCTCCTCTTTGTTGTTTCTATGCAAAGTAATTATTATGTGGTTCCGGACTACCATGTGATATTGCAAAGTGGTGGTCTGGGCCAATAGTATCACGACATCTCTTTGCAGAGCTCAATGTATAGGAAAAAAAAATTATCTAAAGAGTTGGGCTTGCTTTTGGTATGTTGCTCTAATTTTGGCCCTCATTGGTTATGTGGTGCTTGCAGTGTATAAGTATGGAAGTTTCACCTTTTGGTACTTTTCTCTGTCTCGTTCGATTTCTTAGCTTGTTATAACTTGCTTTGTTTTTCTCTTTTATTCTTTTTAATAGTGAGCGTTATCACACTTTTTAATTAACACAAATGATTGCAATAATATTGAGCGTTATCGGTTTAAGATCGATGGTGCAATTATTCTTTTTCTTGATGAATTTTATTTTGTTGAATGCATAGTCCTTTTTATTTTGAAGTCTAGGCAATCACATTTGGCTGAACACTCACAAATAGGTGGTAAAAACCTGCTTAAGCTGGTTGTACTTCATGATTCTATTAGGAAGTGGGAAGGCGGAAGTAATTTTTTGGGAAAGCCCGGTTCATCGCCGATGTCTATTAGAGAAAATTGACCATTGGGCGCCCATAAGTGCTTCAATCTCATAGAGAGAGAATCAGTCCTTTCTTTCTTCTCTCTTTCTCTTTTTCGAGGTTAGGAAGGTTTATCGTGACTCTTAGGATTGTTTGACCTTGTAACCAACAAAAATGAGAGTTTATTGTGGTTAAAGTTTGCCCCTTTTGGCTCATGATGTTAATAACCGTTGGTAATATTAGGACTTTGGTTATTTGTTCCCCTAATATATGACTTCTATCTGGTTATTTTGAATGATAAAAAAAAGACTAAATTTTTGTTACTACCCTGAACTTTAGGAGTCAAATCAGTTTAGTCATTGTATTTCTAATTTTATCAAAATAGTCTCTGTACTTTGAGTTTTCACCTAATAGGTCCTAAGTTACTGACGTGGCATGCCAAATCGGCTATGTGGGGACCAAATGGCCTGCGAAATACTCTAAACACCTTGGCTCCTTTCTCCCCTCTCATACTCTCACCCACATTTCTTCCAAAAAAAAAACAATTTCTCTCCCCGATACTGAGGCCATATGAAATCAAAGATAGGAAGCTATCATATCATATCATTAATGAAAAGAAGCAAGCAAAGCCTTATAGGCATCCTCTTCCACTTGCTTCATTCCTTTCCTTCCTGCAAGTTGCAAGTTTGCAACAAACCAATAACTCTATCTAGTCTGTCCCATTCAAATTTCAAAACAAGAATCGAGCAAGTTGGAGCTTGCTTTTGCATGGAAATGTCTCTTTTTTTGAACAACTTGATGGAAAAACAAAGTCTTATTAGCTTCCCAAACATTTCCTTTCGTTTTCAATAACCCTAAACCAAACCAACAAGTGGTAAAATACCAAGTATGAACAAGCTAGATCTATGAGCATAAACACATGCACATAGTGATTTGTCCGTATTTTACGTGTCAAATCTACCTTTAATTACTTGGATTAGGCCTTTTCGATAGCTGTTTTGTTATATTTAATGTGTGTTTTCTTGTGAATATGGAAAATATAAAGAAATGATAATTTGCACATAAAGGTCCACTTTGGAGGTTTTTAGCTCAATCCCGAGAATGACAGAAAGTCAACCGTGATTTTCAACGTCAAGATAACACCGGTTATCATTTCGATGTGGATTACAAATACTGTACAAAGATTTCGAAAACCGTTTCGAATCCCGATAATTATATCGGTGAACCACCACAATTAGAGGCGCAACCACCACACGCGGTGGTGAAACACAGTTCAAACAACCACTTTATTTTTCCATATTTATATTTATTTATATCTTTATAATTAATTTTATTTTTATTTTTTTTTTTTTTTTTTTTTTCTTCACCAAAGTCTTTGGCTTTTCTTGCTTTTTGACTATTGTTGCAGGTTGTCTACGGCCAACGGACACCCGATTCTTCCATCCCACTTTGCCGTGACTTCCCAGCTTTGTTCCCAAGTCTTCCACCACTTCATCCTGTCTTCCACCTCGCTCACCGGTTCCTTGGCCTCTAGCTTCAATTTCAAATCTGTCCGTTGTTCCTTACTTTCTCTTCTCTTTAAGAGAAGGCTTGCAGCTGCAAATCAATCATCAAACCCGTGAGCCATCCTCTCCTGGTTTCCTCACCATCTATATTCCTCAAGCAAAAATGGCAGCAGCTCTCTTGATCATCAAGTCCCAATTCCAGCTCTCACCACACCTGCAAATCCAATTAATCAAAACCATCACAATTCAATCACCACATCACCACATCACAGCAAGCTTCAAGCTCACCTCAATTCCAGTTGCTGCCGCACTTCAAATTCCACAAACCACAAAGCCATGTCTCTGTTCATCACCACCGTGGCTCCTCACCATGTCCCAGACCACCAATGTCTTCATCAGCTAGCTCAGCCGTGAGCTCCACAACACCACCAATTGAAAGCCCAGACCACACCGAGCTCGGATTTCAGTCCAGACGCACGCCGCCATGACTAATCCGCCGCACCATCGAGCTCTCTGCAATTCCAGACCACCGCTCCAGACGCCGCCGCACGTCATCTCTGCCGTGCCTCCGACCTGAGCCCGTGCTCACCATCACTGTTCCGAACCCGTGAAGCTTCTCACCGCCTAGCATCCAGCTCCTCTGCCTCGCCGTATGCCGCCGACGTCTCTCAGCTCTCTGCCGCTCCACCAAGCCATCAAGCTCTCTCTGAAATAGAGATGAGAAGAAGAACAGTATGAGAAGAAGAAAAAAACAGAAGAAGAAACAAGAAAACACGGGAAAGGAGAGAAAGAAAGAAAAGAAGAAAAAGAGAGAAGAAAATAAGTCAATTGGGCTTTTGACCCATTGACCCAGGCCCAAATCTGCTTTCTCTGCACCTGGCCCATGCCAGCCTTGAAGCCCAATCCGATTTGGGCTTCCACTGTTCACTGTTCTGCAAAGCCCAGAAATCTTTCACTATTCACAGGCCCACCAGGCCAAATTACTATGGGCACCCGACGCATCCAATGGCAGTTTCGATAAGTTCCGCTGCCACATAAAGTTGAGCCAGCCACCTGCACCTGAATGATAGTGTCTATTTTCATAGACAAAGACAGTAACATTACCCAAACTCGTTTATTTATTATATTTGTTTAAGTTTATTTTTAATTATTGTGAATAAATTTGGGTAAATGTTATTGTGTGTATATATGTGTTTATATATTTATATATTTGGTGGCTAGGGCTACACCCTAGCCCATGACGATGATTTGATTTAATTTGATATTTATGCATGTTGATTGTTCATTAAGCATGTGCTTTTCTGATTTAATTAAATTGAATGCGTGTTTAAAAGCATGTGTTTAGACAATGCATGTAATGAATGTGAGCATAAGTGTGAGCATGATTTCACTTTGTTTGAATTCCTTAGTTTACTTTACGCCTCTTTTAATGAACTTAGGGACTGTAAAAAGCTTAAGCAAATTGATTGAGAGCCCCTCATGAATCGTAAAAGACATGAGGGATAAATTATATATACTAAAACGCTAGGGAGCCAAAGGTCGGCTTATGAACAATGTTTTTAGGCTAACGAATAGTACCGGCTCGAGCCCAGCCGAGCCGAGCCAAACCGATGACCCTTTTGCCCCTGCCTCCTTTTCGATTTTCTCTCTTGCCCCTCTCTCTCTCTCCCCGCGACCTCTCCCTCCTCTCCCTCTTTCTCCTTCGATTCTCCCTCCTCGCTTGACTATTTAACAAAACAACACCACGACTTTCTCGCCACACCGAGACGAAGTCATTGATACCTTTTCACCCGCCGTCGTGGCCGAATCGGAAAGTCCGATCGAACAACCCAAACTTCTCTCCTCCGTTTCTCTTCTTCCCGTCGTTTTGATGGTGAGGGTACCACGAGGTTTCGAGATGAGGGCTTCAAAACCCAAGTAGTTTGGAGGATCATAAGTCGCTTGAAGAGGTGGTGACGTGCTATTGCGAAGGAGAGGAGAGAGTCACGGGGAGGGAGAGAGAGAGGGGGAAGAGAGAAAGAGAGGGGAAGAGAGAAAGAGAAAAAAAAAATTTTGATTTGACGAAATTGCCCCTAAAATATTTTCTTTAATTCTTAACTTTCCGAAATTCATAATAAATAGCTCCGCTATCCGAAACATTTCTCAAAAATTCATACAAACTCATCATGACGTGTACTTTATTCTCGAGTCCTCAAATTAGACTTACGAATTAAAAAAAAATTCTGAAAAATTCATGAAACTCTTTGATAATAATCTAGATTACGAATCTTAATCCCGATTAACTCTAAATTTTTTTTTTCCGGGATCCCACAATAAAGAAGGCTTGCAAACTAAAATCACAAGTCAATAATGTTGTGTAAGTCTTTCAATGTTAGCTTTAATTTAAATATATTTCAATTATATTGAATCTCGATTGATACTATATGTAATAAAATATCTCAATTATGTTTTTAGTATTGTTTATATATTTTAAATATTTTTAAAACTCGCAGCATCGCGCGAGCATGTATACTAGTTCAAAACTAAATCTTGAGTACCCTTTCTGGTGCCAAGGTTTAAAGGAATTTGGCTTGTGAGTCTGTCAGCATTGCATATCTGTTAGGTTTGTCATTCATTGAAGTGGGTGAAGGTTAACTCGAAACCTCAATAGTATTTTTGTTTTACCTCATCTCCTGTGTGTCCTGAGTTTGTCAGCTCAACACACGTGTTAGCTAGATTTAAATTATTGCCTAGTTAATTTCGTAAATTCAAAAATACCAAAATCATATACACTACACTTCCTTCTGCACATAGTCCACATCACGAGTACATAGTCAATCCATCCCTTGCCTATCCACTAGTGCATAGAAACCCTATGTTACCACAATACCAAGGTGGTTTTGGGCCTTCCAATCCTTGTGGTACGACATTCTGGTCTTTAATCTATACTTATCATTGTTTTGACAACGACGAGCACTTGCGTTATTACATGCGTAAAATCGTACAAGTCACATAGCACAAAAATTTCTTCCCCAAGACCACCAAATCATAAATTCCCAATCTTTCTTCAACTTCTCCCAATAAAAACATATGAAATTTAAATGCTACAAAAGCAAAACAAAACCATGAAATAAAGCATTGGAAGCTTAATAGTCATACCGAAAAAAAAAACTAATAGCTCCACGCGCCGCCATCAACCTTCACCAATGATGTTTTCAAGCTTTTTCGGCAGTGCGTGCGGTGTAAAGCCGACATGATTGGGGATGAAACCCACTGGGCTTGGTTTGCCTTCCCTCCCCGCTCCTAATACTGGGGGTGGTGTCGATAGATGATGGTCAGAGTTGGGTCGCTTATGGGACAGTGAGAGAGAAAAAGGAAAGGTCGCTCGGGGGGAAGTGAGAGATTGTTGTTGTTGTTGTTGTTTTTTTTGGGAAGAAATGTGGGTGAGAGAGAGGGGAGAAAGGAGCCAAGGGTGTTTAGGGTATTTCATAGATCATTTGGTCCCATCAGAGCTGATTTGGCATGCTACGTCAGCGACTTAGGACCTATTTGGTGAGAATTCAAAGTACAGAGACCATTTTGATGAAATTAGAAATACAGAGACTGAACTAATTAGACTCTTAAAGTTCAGGGTAGTATCAAGAATTTAGTCCTAAAAAAAAAGAAGAGAAATGATCACAAATGGTACATGAACTTTACCTCAATTATATAATTGGTACCTGAACTTCACTTTTGATCACAACTAATATCTGAACTTTTCGAGTTTATCCTAAATGGTTGTCGTCACATTTTGTCCACATGACCCAAATTTCAGGGTTATTTTTGACAAAACTCCTCCGTTTTCAAAGACATTTTAGACACCATTTAGGTACTATGTATATAATATAGGTAAAGTTTAGATACCATTTGTGATAAAAAAAATTTGACAGCCTCCTTATATTTAAGAAAACAAAAAAAACTTTACATCGTATCATCAATTTTGAAGTAGAAATTGCTTAAGGTCTCAAATTTCTTTACCTATGTTGGGTCTAAGTGATGTGGCAAATGCATTGTTGTGAAGGTGCTCTCTAGTCTCCTACGACGGTGTCAGTTGACGAACTTGTTGGAAGGTTTGCGTCGGATTCCTAGAGACGAGATGCAAGTCATAGCAACATATATAGCTACTTTATTTTCTAATTGGTTAGTTCAAATAAGGCCATATTTTGTTGAGCTAGGGTTTTGGTGTAGTTTGTTTTAAAATTATTTTCTAGTGGGGATTGTGATCTTAGTCTGAGTCGTGGTCGTGGTCTCACTGTTGTGCTATAGTTATTGTGTTATTCTTGGAGATTAACTGCTTTATTATTGGTGTGTTCTTGTTGTCAATATATTGGTGAGTCGCCCTTGCACATGTTATGGTACTTTTGGGATACAGTGCGGAATCGGCTGCAATTTTTCTTGATGTTGACTATGCAGATTTATCGTGATTCTCTGAATTGTTTATTCTCTATAGCCTATAAAAAGGACGATAATTGTGTTTAGAATTTGAGTCTCTTTGACTTATGATGTCTGTAACTGCTAATTTTCTTGAAATTTTTATTTTTATTTTCATAATGTATGATTTATTTTCTAAAAGAAAAAGTGTCACTATTTGCGCCTCACGTAGAGCACTAGAGCTCACAACACCTCATTACTTATTAGATCCCATAACTTATTTTTGTATTACAAAATACTCAATACCACCCCTATGAAATGACTAAAATATCTTTTTCACTTGAGATGTAAAATAAAGCCACAAAATAACATACACAATAAAGGATATTTTAGTCACATAACATGGGTGCACAATTGTTCTTTATTTAGGATGCATAAGTGCTCCATAGAAGATTGCTCATAAGAACATGCAACGACGAGGGGCGGCCACAAGCATGATCTGTTGGTGCCCATGAACAAGGCACCAAAACCTTAAGGGCACCACAATTCGTTATTTACTTTATGACTTAGTTTTTTTTTTTTGGTCTGAAATTCATCTATTAAAAGCCCGGGGGCAGAAAACTTACAACCAAAGAAAGAAACACAACAGAAAAAGTAAGAACAATAATCAAAGAACATACATGCAAAACAGAGTAGCATAATCAATACAGACCAGTCCTCTACCACTATCCAATAATAACAATCATAAAATAAATTAAGTAGTAGACTCGTAGCAAAGCTTGATCTACACATCTTCGCCGACGACAGTGGTGATTTCACCTGACCGCGGGTGCCAAACTTATTCTTTAGAAGCTCTAGCTCATTCATTATACTTGGGACCTTTTGGTAGTGGGAGGGGCCAAATACATATAGATTATTAATGGGAGGGCCAATACATATAGAATATAGGAAAATTTTTGCTCTGAAAATGTAATACCCTGAAATTCCATATTTAATTTATTAGAAATTTCTGGATTTAATTAAGGATGAGAAGTTAATTTTCTTGTCTTGTCTGTGAAATGAAAGTGTTTTGGAACGATTAATTACTTAGGGGTCAAAAGTTGTATTTCTTATTAGCACATTTTCTCTGATGACTTCCTTCACGAAAGTCGTACAACGCGTCAATATAAGTTCTTAGACACGCGGCACCCTATGTTTCGAGATCAAATGAAAGAGTTACAGTCAGCGTAAATTCATTCTATGTGTGAGGATCACTATTACTATCTTTGATTATTCTTACTTGATGATTATTTCTTATAATAAACTTAAGTGTTTGCTTATCTTAATAGTCTATATTATATGTTTGATTATGTTATATGTTATGTATGCATATGTGCATGTATGTTCATACGTTATACATAGATATAGTGCCGTATTTATGAATCACAATGTTGAAAATTGGCTACATATAATAACCTATATATATATGTAGTGCAAAAGGATTATATAAATATATATAATTATACTTATGTAGTGCGGCACTAGCTAGCATATAGTATATAGAATAAGTGTTAATATATTTATGTGTGTGGTTGTAAGAGAGAGACGGGTGGCAATTAGATGAGAATGATGGTGGTATAGAGATTGGTATGAGAAATAAATTATTAGATATATTAAATTAATAGTAATTGAGTTAAGTTAAGTTAACCTTATGATAGTTAACTCACCCCTATACTTCTATAAATACCAACCTGGGCCATATAATTCCTAGTTTCCCGGTGATAGAACGATGACAGATTAAGGTTGGGGTTTCTAGTTTCCCAATGATTGGACTATATCATATTTAATTTTCGTGTATAAATTAGGAGTAGTCAATATTATGAATATTTTCTTATCTTGATAGTTAATTTTATTATTGTTCTTATATATATACATAGATATATATTATTGTTCTTATATATATATATACATATATATATGTATTATTGTTCTTATATATATTGATGAATAGTTTGATGATGAAATGTTTCTTGATACTATATATGTTGTGTTAACATATTATTCATTTCCTTTGCATACACTTGCACATGAATAAAGAAATTGGAAATGATGATGGTAGTGAAAATAGGATCCCGGGATGTTGGATATTGGATATTGAATATTTGGTATATATGATTTGTGGAGAAAGTGGTAGGGCTGCGGGCCCATTGAATTGAATTGAATACGGGTTGCGGACCCATTGAAATGAATATTGTACTGATACTCTGGAAATTGGAATGACGAAGGTTGGGCGTTGGTTTGTACAAAGAGTCATTCGGGACCAAGTGGAATATGCATGGTATGAGACGTACGAGGTCTGTTTGATCCAGAGTACGAATTGACGAAGGGTAATGAAAGAAAATTTATATTTAAAGCACATCATGCACACTGATGTATTTATATTATTTGTGATTATTTTATTTACTGATATTATTGACACACTTGAATTAACTGTGGTAATTGACCATGAAGGATTTAATACCCTACTGAGCCGCAAGCTCACACCCTTATAGATTGTGCAGGTACAAAGATATAAATTTAAAAATGGAACATGGTGATTTGATGTTTGTGTGGTGCTGCTTGTATGGATGTTACCAATTATGAAAGAAACGAATGCTGTTAGTATAATTCTTTGTATTGTTCGAGAATAACTTGTCAAGTAATTAATTGTAAACTAGACTTCCGCTAAACTCTGGATAATTTTGTAACATTTTAAATGAATGAAATGTTCGATGTACCAAATTATCGTCACTTGTAATTGTGATAAAGTTTTAATTACTGCTATTATGAGTGATACACACATCACACCTCAAATTCGGGCACCAGATATATAAACAAATATCGGGCAAGGCCACCCTTGGTCTTCATGTAGCTTTTTTTTGGTCTTCATGTAGCTCCGTCACTGCTTTTATATGCAGCATGCGCTAGCAATCTTAGGTACACCAATTCTTGGACTCGAGAGATATATGACCAACTTAGCTAAGTATATATAGCCTAGATGTTTCCTTTATTTATTTATTTATTTTTTAATTGACTTGATGTTAAGATATAGCCTATATCAAATTAGATACTTCACGTTAAAAAAACACATGCACAAACACCTAAATTACGGAAAATAATTAAAATTGTCATTTTTAGTGTAACGGAGAAGAATTTTTTTTTACAATTTTATTAAATTTAAATGATATTAATTACAGAATAATAAAATAATTTAGAAGAATAAATTGTAATTTTTATGTTGGTTCACATATGCACTCATGTTTTTAACGGAAAAATTGACGGAGGTACTAAAATGGCTAAGAACACAATAATTCAGGTACCACGAGACTCCTTTAATATTTGTAAGTACTAAAAAGTGCATTACATGATAGTTTGAGAATTTTACCTTTTATTACATCATAAATAATTGGGTGTACTCAACTTGGGATACAAATGGTCGCACCCAAAAATATCTATATCTACTCATGAAAAAAATAATAATATCTATATCTAAAGCTCTTGACGCAAGTCAACAGCTAAAATGCTGTTACCAAAGAAAAAAGAAATAAGAAAAGAGAAAAAAGAAAAAAGAAAAGGTGCGCCCACTGAAATAAAAAAAATAATCTAATCTTTGGTCCATATAAAATCTGCCCCCTATCTTTAAGTGCGTGTCACACATGCAGTCGATCCTGTTGAGCGCAATTTACAGATGGTCCAGCACTCCAGCACACCATAGCCCAATAATTCAACGACGTAATTGATCCAAAAAAAGAAGAAGACAAGTCGCGGCGCGAACGCGTCTTTGATTAATGCACAGAAAGAACGCGGCATCGTCCAAAATCAGTACGAACCACAACGCTGAAAACAGAGACCAAAAGACGAAGAAGAGGAAGACCCACCCATCGTGTCAACACAACCATCATCCTCATCCTCAGCTCTGCACACTTGTCTCTCCGCCTCCTCAATTTCTTGGCCACCGTGTTACAATTCCCCATCGAATCCCCGATCTTTGTAGTTTTATAATAATAAACATCCACATCAGGACAGCCATGACCGGCAAGGAAATCCTCCACAAGATGAAGGTTTGTTTACAAAGTTGACTCTTTTTTTCACATATCATAATATATACCCTTCATGGGTTTCAGTCATTTTCCAGTTTTCTTCAATTTGATTACATCAACACCCATATCTTGTAGATCCTTGTTGTTTGATAATAACCCATTTCTCTGAATTGGGTTGGTGCTGCAACTTTTTTTATTGTAGGTATATGATCTCTGTCCCTTTCATAGTTCCAATTTTAGATCTGGAAGTCCACTCTTTCTCTTGGGCTTTGCTACTTTGGGTTTATGGATGTGGCAAGAGGTTTTTTGATCTCAAAAGTCAAAACCCCACTCTTTGTTTTGCTCTTTTCATGGAGATTCCTAGAGCAATACCCTTTCTCTCTTTATAATTCAAGTCAATTTCATAGGGATCATGTTTTGTTTAGTGGAAGATGAAATTGCGGTCTGGAAGTTCAGTGTTTTGATCAAATTTGTGAAGAATAATACGAGAGTGGAGAATGGGAACCCAGAGCCAAGACTCTACATTTAAAAGGATAAATTGCATTTTACTTTTTACCGACTACCTTTGATTAATTACTGCTAAAATTGTGGCAGGGGTTGAGTTCTCAACTGCTAAAATTGAGTTGAAGTATTTTGTTGCTTTGCTAGAAGTATGATATTTCCCATTGCATGGATTGAAACTACGTTTTGAGCTATTATTTTCCTTCTGTTCTGCTTTAGCACTAGCTATGCCATTATAAATGATTCTTATATGCTTTTTTAGGCAAGTGATCATTTAATGGCTAGCAATTATAAGCAAAGAAGAAAATCGATTGATCACTTTGAAAACTAGATTCTCAAAATATTAACCTTTTGCGTTCTCTTACTCATTTCGATTTGTTGATAGTGTTTTCTCAGCACTATCGGCGGGTTGTTTGTTAAAAGTATGCATCTTTTGTTTCAGCTCGAGGATCTCATTTTGAGTTTGTTTATTGTAGGAAAAGGTTTTAGGTCCATCGGACCCTGACTCTGGCAAAGGAAAGAGCAAGATGTCGCATTGTATAACACATGGCTACCACTTGGTAAAGGGAAAATCCCATCATGCTATGGAAGACTATGTTGTTGCACAGTTTAAGCAAATTGAGGACCATGAGCTAGGACTATTTGCAATCTTTGATGGCCATTTGAGCCATGAAATCCCTGAATACTTGCAGACTAATCTGTTCAATAATATCTTGAAAGAGGTAATATATGCAGCATGCAACATTGCTCAGTAGTACGTTTCTTATATTTATCAGGTTCCTTCATGCTATGATTCAACATAAGATCTTGTAATTATATGATGGTAGACATTCAACTTTTAGTATCTTTACATCTTTTGCATTTATTTTTTCTTTTCTTCTAGCCCGAATTCTGGAAAGAAACTGAGAATGCAGTCAGGAAAGCATATCGAATAACTGATACTAACATTCTGGAGAAAGCAGTTGATTTGGGCAAAGGGGGTTCAACTGCAGTTACTGCCATATTAATTGACTGCCGCAAGCTTGTGGTAGCCAATGTTGGGGATTCCCGGGCTATAATCTGCAAGAATGGTGTGGCTAAGCAGCTATCTGTTGATCATGAGCCGAGCACGGAAAGAGAACAAATTGAGAACAGAGGTGGTTTCGTATCAAACTTTCCAGGTAATATAAGTTCAGCGGTTTGAGAACACATGAAAAAATTTAGATTTTCTTCGCAGTTAGCTTTCTTGGCTGTTCATATGATATGAAATTTGTTGAAAAATTTGATCGCTTAATAAATAGACTGGCTTGGATTTGGTGATGAAATATGAATTCTTATGGTCTTTGAGACCTTATATACTTCAGCTTAGCTTCCATGCCTGAGATTGTTCACCAAGCCTAATGATTTTATTCTCTTTTCCTCATCCTTATCATAGCAATGCTTTGTTCCATCTATTGTATTAATGGGATCATGACATTTTGATTCTGATGGATTCAGGTGATGTACCACGTGTGGATGGTCAGTTAGCTGTAGCGCGGGCATTTGGTGACAAGAGCTTGAAGAAACATCTTAGTTCTGAACCTTTTGTCATGTCGGAGAGTATAGATGATGAAACAGAGTTCGCTGTATTAGCAAGTGATGGACTGTGGAAGGTTGATTTATTTGAACTTAAGTCATCAGTATGTCTATTACACACACACACTACAAAGGTCATGTTGAAACCATAGATTTGGATGCATTCATTCTTCTTTCACCCATGTTTGTGCTTTGAATAAACTTCAATTTTGTTAACATATTCCAATCCCAGGTGATGTCAAACCAAGAAGTTGTGGATGCCATAAAAAATATAAAGGATGCCCGGGCAGCAGCAAAGGTCCTTACTGAAGAGGCGGTCAATAGGAAGAGCTCGGACGATATTTCCTGTGTAGTTGTAAGATTTCGGTGAATGTATAATTTGTCTTTGGCATGTTTTTTCTCCGATTTAACTCGGTTTAACATTGTATCAGATATGTTGTCTTTATAAAACACCTATGGCATTTAAGTGTGCTTCATTGGTGTCGTGTGCCCTTTAAGTGTACTCTTTCATCATATCAAGAGGTTTTTATTCTGAAAAAATTTGCCCAAACTAAACCACTTAATTGTCAATTCTTTGAAGTTCCTTCTTTGGCCAATCAATTCTATTAAGTTCGGGTAAGAATACCCTTGTTTGGAGTTTTAACTGAAGTTGAAACTCTAATGGCTATTTTGGAATAGAGAATAAAGTAGGAAAATACATCTTCATCACTAGGGTATCCTACTGGTGGTGATGACCAAAAGTATTGGACATTTCAAAGTTAATAAGAGTCGGAAATGCATGGAGACAAAGATAAAGTAGGTAAGTCATCAATTGGAAAGCTAAACTTTGAGACAGCAGAACAGCCAAGGAAGGTGACACTGGCAAGAGAAAAATAGAAAGCAAAGTTGTCGTGGGGTGAGTTGGTTACTCGGTATTTGAAGTATCCGAACTCAAAGATATGACATAGTGGACCTTGGTATGACCCGCACGAAGCACATCATTGTAGGCTCACTGCCTCATGTAGGAAAGATCAGAGTATTAAAGCCAACCAGCTATGTAGTCATT
Organism: Rubus idaeus; assembly: GCA_030142095.1. Taxonomy (NCBI): domain Eukaryota; kingdom Viridiplantae; phylum Streptophyta; class Magnoliopsida; order Rosales; family Rosaceae; genus Rubus; species Rubus idaeus. The sequence goes on from CM057967.1 coordinate 11,545,741, forward strand.
TTCAGCATCTCAATATTATCATCAGACTTCGATGATTCTTGTTATCAATATCATAGACGTACTTCAATTATAGAGAAAACAAATTCAAAAATGAACCACTTCTGTGCAATCAATGTTCAAGAGCAACTTGATGTGATACAATTAAGAAACTAATCAGCATGTTCTTAGTTGTTGATAAATATTCATTGGCTTCAAATCGAACCGATTAGAACAGGATGATCGAGTGTCATTATATCAAAAAATGAAGAACTAACCCCTAAGTAGTCGAGTCTCTAGCCATTTATAACACGATCAGTACCACTAAAATATTAACTAGTAACTGTTAAAACGCTTAGAACATGATAGATTCCTTGTTAAAACGCTACCCCGTAACTGTTGGCCTTGAACTATTTATAGAACATGACAAGTACCTGTTAAAACAAATGTAAGTTGGAGCCTCTAACAATTTAAAACATGGCAAGTGTTTTGAAATACCAACCATGAAGTCTCTGAGCACTGAGACGTTTAGAATATGATGAATGCCTTCGAACCATTTAAAACGTGGTAAGTCTGATTGAATATCAGCAAGTACGTGTCTGACCCTCGATCTACTAAGAACATGATGATATTGCCTTATTGAAACAGATTTGTTTGAGCCTCATACATAACAACCATAAACTACAAGTCTACAATAGCTGTGAACGCTTACATAGTCCACATGTAATGGCCTATGTTGTCTGGCTCTGAAACAAAGCACCAGTTGTAGCTCTATAGGTAGGGCTAGCTAATTTATACGTAGTACTTAATTCCCTCGAATAATGTAATAACACTATTCTCAATAATGCTAAGCATAGGAATATTCATATGGTAGTGATCATATATATAAAAGAAGCCATGGCCGGATGACAGAAGAGAGGGAGCAAGCAGCGCGCTGAGAGCTTGCAGACAGACAATTAGTGTTGCCTTTTATTATCTGATCTGGAAATGATTGGAATTAGCAGAGTTTCCTGGGGCTGGGGCTGTCATATGATATCTAGTAGTTGTCTGAGTACTCTCTGATCGGTATTGATGACCAATCCCCCGGCGGCTTGAGCCTTCTCCATATGGTTCACCCGAGATCTTGCGGCGCCTCTCATTGTGTCCTGCCAAACGCCGGCGACAGCTTCTTTTTGCTTCATCAAACTCAGCTAACTCATGGAACCTGTGCAATGCAACAACAAAATTGAAAAGTTCTAAAACAAGGTGAATGCAAAAGTAAAGACTGGCTTACACGTTTATTCTTTGAAGAAATAATAGACTTGGATTCTGCATCTTGAAATTCAAGTAACATAGTGGATGTGAATTCCATGATCTTGCATTAATTCCCAAAATGGTAGACATATATAAAGAACTTTAATCGGCTTCTACCATTTATATATGCTTTGCCAAGGATTATGTACGTAGACCACCCCCCACCAGCTGAGGGCCGAGCCTCCCAATTTGACCGGATTCCGGCCAACCCTCGTTTCAAAAGAAATATATGCTTTGCATGATCGATTTAGCAAATTAACTAGCATGAGGACTGTATTTGACTAACCTATTTAACTTCTGGCCGGTCAGCATTTACAATACTAGTAAAAGGTAAATTTAATTATAAAATTCAAGCCTACATACTAGTACTATCTGAGCCTTTTGTTTTATTTCCTGGGAAAATGCCATTTCCAACAGAATATAATTAATCTGCTTAGAAAAGCAGTTGCATAGCTGTAAACCTAATATTTTATGTGACATGATCATTTAAACAGGGAAATAAATCTTATATATATACTAGCTGAACTTCCAAGTTCTCCATGAATAACAAGATGCCAGAAACCCAAAATTATTTTCTTCAAAAGCCATTACTGGTAAATCACACAGATCGACAAAGAAACAAGAAAGAAATTGAGGACAATAAAATGCATGAAAATAATGGGATGATGATAGATCCAAAACCTGCTGCATTGTTGACAAAACCTCTGTCGAGCGCCGGAGACCATGACAACCGCTGCCTTGGAGTGAAATTCGCAAACCTTATGGCGGCGATGGTAGATCTTTGCATCACCTAAATCAGCACCACACCTTTCTGCTTGACAACTCGGCGGTGACGACGCTCGGCCTCCACCACCACTACCGGATCCTGACTTTTTTCCAGTACTCCCAGCTTCCTTGACCTTCTGCTTCTCATTTTCTTCAAATCTTATGCTGATCAACCCGCTACCGTGGCCACTAGTCTCATCTTCGTCCGAGTCATGATCATCTTCAACTTCATCGGCATTCTTGTTGTGCATCTTTTCATTCCAAGTTTGCCTCTCCATTGAAGAAGTTTGCTCTAACTCTCACACAGTATGGTTGGGAGCTAGAGAAGTACTCGGAGTTATGATGGTCATGAAGAAAGTGTAAGGAATTAATAGGGTGAAAAAAGTGGAAGAGGAGTAGAGGACCACAACTACACCAACTCTATTTTCTGTGACAGCGCGCGCGTGTCAATATCTTAAGGTGTAAACAGTGAATAAACATAACAAAGAGTTCAAACTAAGATGACATATTTGCTAGCAATTTGTAACATGGTATAAAGCTCTGCTTCTAAGGAGGAGGTTCTTTGTGAGAATGGATTGTGATTTGATTCAATATATAAAATTATTAGTAAATATATACAAAAAAAAAGTCATTTTACATTGAAAAATAATTATCTATGAGGGGACTTATTTTGAGCGTAATTATGTAGACCTCGAACATATTAGACTCTCCACGTGAAAGATGAGAGACTATATATATATATATAATATATACCTGTATGTGGAGAGTCGATTAATACAATAAGTTCAAACATGAGTTTGGTTAGTTTGCCATAAGTTTGTCTCTCAAACATAGAAAATTTTTGTGCTTAATTTCTCTCTATGGTAAGATGAGTTTGATTGATCAAACGACTGGAATAGTATATATAACAGAAGGTAGCTGAATGTGTATTAATTGAGAGGGACAAGACGGGTTCCAAGTGAACATTAAAGGAGTAGAGCTGAATAATACATGCTTCAATTAAATTTGCGTACTGGATTGGAGTAAATTAACATGCAGTACAACTGAGTACTTCTGTTGCTTTATTCATTCCACAACTGGCCATGAGAGGTAGTAGATCTTTAATCCATGGTGAATGCTTCGTCTGGCCTTCATCTACTTTACCCCTATGCCTTTATTGTATGTAGAATTTACTGTATCCTATATATACAAATCCAACGTATAAGATCAACTAACCCCAAATCAATTGGCTAAAGGATAGAGAGATCAACTCATGTTCGACTCACGTTCTTACTTGGCTTGATCTAGAGCTGGAGTCACTCAGCGCTCCCTCTCCGGCCATGAAACGGCTGTATCGGAGCAACGGAGTTGCAGTACACTCTTCTCCTGTACCATTTTAAAATTAGAGCATATAAACACTTCAAATAATGTCAGGAACTTGAGTCATCTATATGTGTTGTATATCGTACATATTTACGTTCTTTGATATTATAAATTTATACTAGAATTAGAGCATCATTGGCTATGAATGAAGAGATCCGTGTTCTAATTATATACTATAATATCTGAATATTTCACTTAAGCAAACGATGTGGAGAACTATGCTAGCTAGCTAACAGGCAAAAGGTCCTAAGTTTTGAATTCCTCCATTGATTTTTACTCTACACGTACGTGAGGGAGGTTTTAACTAGATATACAGTGTACGTAATATACAGGGTTAGTGGATAACCTAAACTTCAAGTCTTTTTCATATCGCGTGGCTGCCCATATATATGTGAATGGACAAGAAGACGGTCTTGAAGATGAAATTTTGTTTAGGTTTTGAGATTTTAAAGTACGTTTTCTTTTTAGTGTTTAGTTTTGTTTCTCTTTTATTTTGTTCTTAGTTAATTGGCTTGTCTCTAGTCTGTTGACATGAGAGCCTTTTCTCTGTATTTCATTGTTGGCTTTGTGCCTTCTACTATGAAGTTTGTTTTCACGACCAAAAAAAAAAAAAGACAAGCCAACTCATCACTCACGTACGGGACCTATGTGCTATCAAAAGGTACACACATATAGGCAGAGAGCTCATAGCCAGAAAAATCAATGTGATAGGACCCTTAAATCACATGGTCATAGTACTCAGATACCCAATGGCTGATGCAACCCTTTAACATGTCTTGGGGTTTTCTGTACCTTGTGGACCTATATATAATTCTGTCTATTTTGATTTTCAAGTAAATTTTATCTTAAAAGGAAGTGAAGGAATAAGAAGGAGATAGCAACTAATTCTAGCTACTTCCCAACTGGTATGCAATAAGCTGATAAGTGGGTTTGTTTGCATGTCTACATCAAAGTTCTGTGTCTACTCGCTATCGCTAAAACTCTATTGGACACATTTTCTGTTGGAAATAGTGTACATAGCTTAGATTAGAGTTTGTGGAATTCCACGTTAGAAAAGTGAAGAGTCATCTATTGAGTTATAATGAATGAAACCACACACACTAATATCGAGGGAATGAGATCCTCTCCTCACCAAGAGGATCTCTTATTTCCCCACCAAGCAATCTCAGCCCTCCATTTCGAAATGGAGGGCCCAGATTTCTTGCACTTTTCCCAAACCTTATACCCCACCCCAAAAGTGTAAACAATCTTGGCCCTCCATTTCGAAATGGAGGGCTGAGATTGCTTGGTGAGGTAAAATCCTCTCCTCTTGGTGAGGAGAGGATCCGAGTCCAATATCGAGACCTTTTATATAAAAACCTTATACCCATTTTCACCCGGGTGACTAAAGTGGGGAGAATATCGGCATGTTGGACATATGTGTGTGAAAATCATTGGCCGCTTATTGGACCGTGATTATATCTGTCCAAACATTGTTCAAGAGCTTATCAATCAGCTGCTTCTCTTAATATATGCAGACCTCACATATATTATGCCCTAATTGTTTTTTTTTTTTTTTTCAGGAGTTGGGCATAAACATCATCACTGTGGTCCTCGCAGCATCATCGAACATTGATCGATCAGCTCACTGGCTTCCGCGTCCCCTCTGTATTTTATAGCTTGTAAGATTCTTACTGTTCGGTGTTGCACGCACCAAGTTATTTTCGCCACAGATTGTGCCCTATCATTCTCAGTACTCTTAAGTTGGGTTTTGGTCCCGACCTTAAAATTTGGATTCTCCTAGCTTAATTTCTTTGTCATGGAGTACTTCTAAGCAGCGACGACCTTGCAGTCATCAATCAGAAAGCCTTTTAAAAAATATCATCATTCTTCAGCGAGTAGAAAACAAAAAAGAATAAGACTTTAAACGCTCTTGTTTGGATTAAAGGATTGGACTAGATCGACTAATATTAGTCAAACTGGATTGCATTGGATTCGACTAGATTAACTGGATAGGCATATATAGAATTGAACTATGGATATCTTATACTTTGGGAATTGAACTTAGCTAATAAACCTGGCTTCAAACCCTAAAACTGAACTTCGATCTTGTCCAAACGGTCAAACCTGATTGTCGTAACCTAAACTTCTAACCTCATGTCTCATGCCCCAAATATTGATCCCTAAGTCCCTAACCCTGAAGCCTCGATTCCCGCCAACATTTGCACATTGTACATCTAAGTTGTCTTTGTTCTTTTGTTGAGACAACGTACTTATCCGGTAGCTTTAGCTTATTATGAACCTTCCTATCCCGATTTAAAACAATTTAACAAGATCAAAGAGAGTAATTAGACTAAGAAAATAAATAAAACAGAGAACATTTTACGGCTGGAAAGGAGGCTTTTCCTTCTTCTACCTGTAAAAGAAATAAGACAACTGCACGATGAAATGGAGGTCACCAGGTCATTCTCAACCAGTTTTGGAATTAGTTGGTCCCAAGGTTTTGGCCAATTACTTGTTAAAGCACATCCTGCACTCCATGTATGCATATGATTCTCAATACATGATGTTGAATTTGGTGATGATATTCAGTCCCTCTCCCACAAACTGATTAAATTGAAGCATTAATTGGCTCTTTCATCAAACTGCTTTTCTATCCCATTCTCTTTAATTTCCATTATCTTTCCTCCATCCTCATAACTTTTTAGATCCATTAATGGGCAAGAAATAGACTGAGCATTGGATTCCAGAAGAAATATTTTCCATTTTTTTCACTTGTAAATCAAACAACAAACTAGGTATAAGAAAATGAGTTTTTATCATCAATAAAGGTCTAAACTTTGATACACCGGACAAAAAGTTACTCAACTTTCAAAAGTGATTAATAAGGTACCTGAACTTTTAAAAACATATCATCGGGATACCTCTGTCTATTTTTCATCATATCTCAATTAAATGAAATATGTTGAAGTTTATGTCTCTTCCCTCCTCTCACCTTATCTTTTCCCTCCAAAATTAACAATGCAATTAATTATTCTCTTTTCAGATTTTTCCTTCAAAACTTCATCCTTATCCTCTTCCTATAATCAATAATTAAGTAGACATTGATTATTTTTTTGGAGGGGATGTGCTATTTTTTTGGAGGGCATTACTTTGAATACTTTAATCAATATGAATTTAAGTACGGACTAATTCAAAAGCTAGAACAACCATACATTATATTTCAAACGCTTTTTATGTGCATAATCCATACATGAGAAAATATATCGGTGACATTAGATTCAATCTCTCACCTCGGTGGGAGTCGAAGAGAAAAAAAGAGAAAAGAAGCGGACAAAAAGTTTGATACACCGGACAAAAAGTTACTCAACTTTCAAAAGTGATTAATAAGGTACCTGAACTTTTAAAAACATATCATCGGGATACCTCTGTCTATTTTTCATCATATCTCAATTAAATGAAATATGTTGAAGTTTATGTCTCTTCCCTCCTCTCACCTTATCTTTTCCCTCCAAAATTAACAATGCAATTAATTATTCTCTTTTCAGATTTTTCCTTCAAAACTTCATCCTTATCCTCTTCCTATAATCAATAATTAAGTAGACATTGATTATTTTTTTGGAGGGGATGTGCTATTTTTTTGGAGGGCATTACTTTGAATACTTTAATCAATATGAATTTAAGTACGGACTAATTCAAAAGCTAGAACAACCATACATTATATTTCAAACGCTTTTTATGTGCATAATCTATACATGAGAAAATACATCGGTGACATTAGATTCAATCTCTCACCTCGGTGGGAGTCGAAGAGAAAAAAAGAGAAAAGAAGAGGATATACGCAAAACAAAAAAAAGTGAGAAAATACCATAATACCCTTGAAAAATATCTCACATAGACCACACGTGATCACATTTAACTGGGTTATGACGAAAAATTGACGGAGGTATCCCGATAATGTGGTTTTAGAAGTTTAAGTATCATATTGATCACTTTTGAAAGTTAAGTATCTTTATGTCCGGTACACCAAAGTTTAGACCCTGCTGGTGATAAAAACCCTAAGAAAATCATAGGTTTCGGTGCTCTACAAGCATACGCTTGGTTCCGATGGGCCTATAACATTTCCCATGACACACGTCCAAACAACAGACGGTCTCGGGAGATTTGGAACATGCCATCTTTTCATCTATATTGTGCAAGCAATTTTTCGTCGTTTTCGCATGCTTCGCCCTCGCACAAAAAATCCAACTAAATTCGGTGAGTCCAAAAGTACTTTGGGAAGACAACCCGGGTGTTCCACATCAAAATTCAGTCATTTTAAATCCTCAAAAATTAATTAAATCAACTAAACGACTTTCGACAAGAAGTCTTTCCTTACCTTTTTTTTCCCTTAATTTTATATTGGGGAGAATTTGGTATTCATATTTGGTATAATTTTTTGGGATCTCTAGCACTACTCATATTAAAATTAAATAAAATTTACAAACTTAAAAGTTATAAATAGTCCCTGCGGTTTGAAGTGATGTTCAACATTAACCTTGTGTTTTCAAAATGTTTATTGTAACCCTTGTGGTTTGCAAAATTAATCAATATTGGTCCAAATGCTAATTTTGGTAAAAAAATTCCAGCAATTAAAATTCATGTGTAAGTGATTCATAAAGATAAATTTATCATTTTAATTAAAAAACAATCTTTTTTCAAGTTTTTTTTATTTAATTTAATTTACTACATTATTTTAATTGATGATATTTTTGCCATAAATAGCATTTTGGACCAATTTTAATCAACATTACAAACCACTAGGGTGATATTAAACATTTTGAAACCCCAACCACTGCAAGTGGCCTAGTGGATTAGCATCCAGGTTGGGAACCCCCATACCCGCGTTCGATTCACATGCGCCAGACACTGTGCTGCAATGCACAATTGGAGCATTTCACATGCGCCACAGAGATTAGTCCTTGAGCCTAAGAAGCATTTAGAGCATCTCCAATAGGCTAGCTAAAAGAAAGTTAAATTTGACTTTTAAAAAAATTATAGTTATATTTAGCTATAGAGGAGAGAGAAGATAACTATAGCCAAATCTATCAACGGTAAAAAAAAATTAAATTTCAATGTTTCAATTTATAAGCAATTTGTTTGATCATCGTTCCAATTTCTGGTTCCTTCATAGACGTTCATCACTTTCTTATTTTTCTTTTTCTCTTTAGTTCCTCTGTCTCTCTGCAACTCGCAAACTTTGAGTAAACAGTTTACGTCCTCCGCCCGCACACTGATAGTATCGACGGCGACGCTGGAACTGATCGGAGGCGCGGCGGCGTTGGGAATTGAGCAGCGAAGAGGTGCTGCTGGGCTCGTGCAATTGAAGAGGTCGAGCGACGCCGTCGAAAGAGAGAGATCGGATTGAGCTTGAGAGGTTTAGGTTTGGGCTTTGAGTTGTTCAAGGCGGTGGTGGGTCATTGGGACGAGCACAGCGGTTCTGGGCTCGAGCGAGTGTGTGTTATTGGGGCAGTCGTGGGGCTGATTGGTGATCTGAGTTGTGATCGATGGTGTGATTGGGGTGGTCTGAGTTGTGATCGATGGTGGGTGTGATTGGGTGTGATGGTGGGTCTGAGTCTTTCTTATATTGTCCTCTAGTTTACAGATTAGTCAAGTGCGGGTAATCTTTGATAGAAAAGTGAATTAAAAATGGTGGTGTAAACGAGATAGGATCATTGGTAAAATAAAATAAAATTAATGAAATTAATGCCCAGAAGAAATAGAGATTCGGATATAATCCGGCTTTGTTTGTTTGAATTAGAGAGAAGGGAAAGGGTGATTAACGTGTATTTTACGTGTTAAGAATGCTTCTAATTACTTGGATTATATTATTCTGAGAGTTTATTGTTATGATTAACTTGTGTTTTTATGTTAATAGGTCGAATAAAGGTGCGGTGGTTATTGACACTCAAACGTTGCATTCTGGAAGTTTCTATTGCAAATTCCGAACTCCGGCGACTTTTCAACGAACCACCACCACAATCGGCGGCACAACCATCGGACAACCACCATCTATGGTGGTGCATTTCAATCATCAGCTGTCTACATTGGCAATCAAGCCAGCCATCACCATCTTGCTTACTCACCATGGAGAAAAATGTGTCACTTGGTCTCCCTATCTCCTTATCCTTGACTTTGGAGGGGGAGTGACATAGGCCAGCTAAAAAGAAGAGAAGAGACAAGGAATAAGCAGCTGAGATCAGCTGGGAACAATCATTCACGGTTCCCTTAGAAAATTGCCAAGAATTCTCTCCAAAAACCTGCCCAGACGTCCAATATAGCCGTCCGGACACCACACAATCCGCCTGGACGCCCTGGCCTGCTGCCCGAGATTGTTCTTCAATTTACACCATCTTCCACCATCCAAATCACTTGGAGTCATTCACGAAAGTTGTTCCTAAGACATTAATATGTTTAGGAAATAATTTTCACCACCATTCCATCTCATCCATTACACATTTCCTCTGGAGACATCAAGAAGTACCAAGGAGCAAACCTTGGGAGACTTGGAAGCTAAAATGAGTGAAGAGTGGGGAAGCTAGCATCACACTTGAGACATCAAGAGCTGCTGGATTTCGTCATTGAGAATTTCTCAACTCTCTCTTTACTTTTATTTATCATTTTCATATGTTCAGATTTGTATTCATGATGTGTACTTCAAGTATGTGTGAGTAGTCCTTAAGGTTGGGGGCTAGAGTTGTGTGCTATAGCCCATGATGATGTTTGATGATTATTCTTGAACATATCCTGCTCAATGATTCAGTTTGTGGATTTATTCTTTGTTCAAATACAGTTTTGTTAAATGCTTGTTTAGGAATTACTAGTTCTTGAGCATGTGTTGACTTAATTGGTTAAGAGTATTTGCTAGTAACTCATTCTCTTAGGTATTTGACATTGAACATGATGAGATTGAATGTGATATTTACCTTGTTTGAATCCTGATTCTTGGCACTCTATGCCTATTTAATTACTTGGGGACCTTTAACGAGGCTTAGGTAATTGGATTAGGAAGTCTTTGATGTCCATAATACGGCTCAAAGTAGTCTTTTAAGAATCGTTCTTAGAACCTTAAGATGGTAAAGGGAAGGGGGTTTGATCCTTGGCTAAATCATTGTGCATGTTCCTGAATGTTGTTATTCATCGGATTGGGTTGGAGTTGACCTGAAACCCCAATCGTTTTCCAATTTAAATCAATCAAAAAATCACATTTTTGTTGAGCTTGACACCCTCAACACTTTAACCATTTCAAGCATTTTACTTGTGTTCTTACTTGTTTAGTTTGGGTACTTTGAGAGTTGGTTTGATCTTTGTCACTCAAGAGTGACACCATCTGAAAACACTACACTCACACACTGCATATAATCCATTTCACAGTACATAATCCATCTCTAGTCTCATCATATCTTATACTAGAATCACTTAGTTACACATCACCTATAGGGATTTTGGGCCTTCCAATTCCTTGGGTACGACATTCCCCGGTCTTAATCTATACATCCACACATTTTTGACATACTTATAGGCATGTTTTTATAAGCTAAACTATACGACATGTCAAAGGGAAAAGGAAAAGGCCAAGGTGTTTGAGGGTTTTTGATCCAGTTGAACATGATTTGTTTGAATTCGAGTGGGCATTGGAAGAGATGTCTCATTGTTCACGGCATTGAGGTCAGGCCCAAGAGGAAGTACTAGTAGAATTCATCTCATCTATGAAAAGGGTTTGATTCTCTGTTTCTTTGATGTTAATTTTGTCTGTAATTTAAGACAAAAGGCACCGTTTACTTTGCGTTTTGCTGTGATGGACATTGATAAATTGAAAATAGCTAGCCTTTGGTGGAGCAAAAGTAAAATCTTGGCTAGGTTTTTTTTTTGGTCGAAAGTGAAATTGTATTAGATGAATAGAAAGATACACCACACATTCACAGTACAAGAGGTACAAAAGACCCCAGCTAAAAAGAGGCGCAAAGCCCCAGCAAACACAGGCACATAGGCCCGAGCAAAAACAGGCACATAGGCTCGAGCAAATACAGGCACATAGGCCTGAGAAAATAAGGCACAGTAGCCCAGCAAACTAAAAATAAAGCCCAAAACAGGCTTGGCCGAAATACACATTAATGGCCCAAGAAACAAAATAGCAAACCCTAGAGCACCAACTAGCAGCCACCAAGAGAAATAAGATCTAGCAGCGTACAACCCTTGCCGCCACGTCCATGCCGCCACCATAAGAGAAACCGCCGCCCAACAACCAAATCATGCCGCCTCCAACACCGATTAGAACTCACAAAAGACCCCAAAAAACCAACAGACACCAAGTAATCGAGGGGAGCGTGATTGACGATGCAATCTGACCACACCCCTTTTACAGAGCCAAAAATCCACCAACGGGTGAAAATTTGCTTACGAGTGGTGGAGGAGGAGACAAATTTGGAGGCCAAAGTGACAATATTCATCCAAAAGTAGCAAAAAAGATTTGGCAAAAGGGTTGGGATAGAGGGAAAGGACCCAGAGACAAGCTAGAAAGGAAGGGCTGTATGGAGATGGAGGGTTGAAGAGATGGAGAGGAGATGATGATGGTGAGATCTGGAAAAAGGGGGAAATGGGGGAGGGTGGAAAGGAGATCTGGAAGAGAAATGAGGCTCAGTCGAGATGGAGGGGGGAGGGGGGGTGGTGGTGGTCGTGGTGGTGGTGATGGTTAGAGGACTCTCAAAATGGCTGCTGGTTTTTGAGAAAATTTCTAGAGAGAAGGAAATTTCTAGAGAGAAGGAAGACCCTCTCTCTGTAGAAATATTCTCGGCAGAATCAAATCTTGGCTAGCTATATTTCACTTTTAGCTATATTTCATAGCTAAAATAGAATTCATTGTTGGAGATGTTCTTAGAATACAAGCTCATACATAAATGGAAAAAATGAATTATCATAAATTACATCAAGTAATGTAATAATATCAAGGTTTCTATTCCTAATCAAGGTTTCTCTCTTTTAAGATTATCATCTATTAATTTTGTTTTGTTTTGATTAGTGAATTCCGGATGAAATGATTTCTATTTAGGTTTATGAAAAAGTCAAAAGCTCTTTGAGATTTTGATGATTTTCTTTTAATATTTTTTTGCTGTAAATGTGGTAAAAAATCGTTTATGCAATCAAATGACAAACTGATGTATTAATTCATGTATTGGGAAATAATTTTTTGCTAGTAAATTGATGATGAGAATTTTGAGATTAATAAGAAATAGTCTAAAAACATGATATATGACATTATGATAGAGATAAATTCATTAATGAATAATATGTTTAGTTTAAGTTCAATTTATTTTTCTTTGTCTATGACCCTCATCACATGAAATTTTAACTCCGTCCCTGATTGGTTTCAGATGATGACGCTTGATCGCTATCTCAACGACCTACGAAAGCAGTTGTCTTTCATGGCACCATGAGACGGTTATGGGGCTTAAATGGTAGTGTTCAAATTAAGGAGGCTTGTCATCTTACTGAATCTGGCCTAACTCCGATTTTGTTACTGCTCATGATGGTGTGCTACGTACTTATGTGAGATTTGATATGCCTAGAAGAAAAGTGGTACTCAAATTGAGATTTGAGGTTAGTGTCTCTATGAGTTTGAATTATTAATGGAAACCAAAGCATTGTATATTATTACCAACTCGATCTCGACAGTTAGTGGTGTGATTGCTAAATAGTATACATAGCAGTATACTAGAATTTTCCATACATATATAGCAACAACCATTCTAAGAAAAACAAAAAGCAACAACCATTCCTAACTCTACCAAAAAAAAAAAGTGGTACTATATAACATCGTTGGAAGCTCTTATACATGAAAGATCCCATTTTTATGGGACTTGGTCTCACTAAGGTTTGCCCAGTATACATCTGTATATCCAAAAGCTAAAAACAGAATTACACGTACCAAAAACAAAAACAAAAACAAAACAATTAAAAAGAGTTTAGCATTACTTGTGAATCACCAAGTCCTCACATGTATGGCTGCAAATTAAACAGAATTGCATTCTTTCTGATGATGAATCTCGAGGTGATCATCCGCATACTTAGATAGCTCCTGAATACTTCTATACTCGCTCGTATCAACAACGTTCTCATCAGCCTCAGAAACCAAGGTAGTGTGTTTCACCTTTTGGGTAGTGTTCTTGGCATTGTCATAGGCACTATCGATCATAGTCTCTTTTGCCAAGTCTATCAAGTCCTCTGCCACCTCTGTCGTTTTCACCTCGCCCTGTCTCGCAGTATCTGCTACAAATCCAGCGACTCCACTCATGTTAGCAATGGTCACATCTCGTTCGTGTTCTCTTGTCTCGTTTGGTGCCCCATTTCTTGGATCCTACAATTCAAAACCCAAATTGGATGCCAGAATTAATGAAATGAATGTGCTTTGTTTTACTGGTGAAAAATGAAATGTATGGCGTTGCATGCATTTATAGGTTGAGGAATGGATGACCTGTCTAATGCGAAAAATAGAATAATCGAGTACAAAAATATAAAGATAAGTCATTTTCATTTTATTTATGCATGGCAATAACCTAGGGTTCGAGAGGAAAGATGAATCCTTTCATCGAAAAATCAAATAATAATAAGTAGCTAGAACCTTATGTCAACGACGGTCAAATCCAAATCATATGCAAAAACAATAAAGAGAAAAATTCATCCTGACAGTTTAACAAAAAAATTAAACTCAGTTGCATAGCCATAGCCAATACTGCATGAAAGATTAAGATTAAAAAAGAAAGATGTAAAGAAAGGTAGATAACCAAGTATATATATATATACCTGGGCACGTTCATAAGAAGTGGAGAAGCAAGCCCTGGATAACCAAGATTGAAGAGAATAAGGATGCTCTTTGAGCTGAGACTTCGAGATGTTGAAAACAGATCTCTTTGTCAGTGATATTGTTCCTGCCATAATCTGATGCTATGTTTGTGTTCCTCTGAAAATTTCCCAACCCAGTAACGGATTGGATCATATATATAGTGCTAAAACCTAACATTAGTGTGGCACATTGACAAAGCAACACGTGCACAAGTTTGATACGTATTTGGTGAGTGTGCAGGTTTAGAAGTGATTCAACTGCACCACAAGTTTGCAACACTTGTTTACCGTGACATACTGAGATCGATATAATAATCAACTGGCTGGTTTTTGATGAACACAGAGATATTTAGTAACCGATGATTCTGGTAGAGATCATTGCTAGATTGATAACTCCAGACAGAGTCCAGATTAATAATATGCCGTACGTATAAGACGTCAGTTTGGATTACCTATTGGTCGATTAATTTATGGGGAAAGATGGGCTAGATCCTTCGCGTTTAATTTGGTTTGCAAAATGACATTAATTTCTATAAGGGATTGCAGGAAGACACAAACTCTCGGACGATGCTTAATTGTGTCATATAGGTACGTTTGACAAACGATGTTGGAAAAAGTTGCAGAGAAGAAATATATTGAAGAGCTCAGAGATGGAAATAAAGGTGAATATGACTCGCTCTTATTAATTTCGTGATTCGAGTAAAAACACAAAATATGAAGGTGTTTTTTGGTCAAGGAAAAATATGAACTATATATGGAATAGTGCCTGTGTCATTTTGGTAAGTTTGCCATAAAGTTATATATATACTAAAGAAATAGCGGGAGTCCATGTTCGTTAGCACAGGTTCATACATTAGCTCTAATCTTACTTTCCTTTGCATCAATTAATTTTGAGGAGAATTTTGAGGAGAAATAGCGCATAGGTTCATCTGTTTCTCCCTATGATGATGACTTTTTAAAGATTTTGTAAGGAATAAGGTATATCATCGGCGATTTTGTATTGTAATTTTGCTTAGGGATAATTATAACTTTAGTCCCTGAACTATAACTCGTTCGACACTTTCATCCCTGAAGTTTGAAATATATCACTTTCGTCCCTGAATTTCAACACCAACTATCACTTTCGTCCCTGACCGGAACAAAATGGTGCAAAACTTATGCCAAAATGTTCGCAAGGATGAGAGGAGTAACTTTTATAACTGGGGCTAAGCTCGATTCGGCCTAGAATTGGTCGAATTTAGCCCGAAAGCTTATGGTGGCCGGAACTTCAATCGTAAAATTCTCCGCCGTCCGGCGACGGTTTGAAGCGAGGTTGGTGGCGTTGAACTCGCCTCAAGGAGGGCTTCAAAGCCCAATAGGTGTTGTCCTCCGATTTGGCCGGAATCGGAGGTGTATTCGATGAAAACCCTCGGCAGGGACGAAAGTGATATAGAATGTTAAAGTTCAGGGACTAAAGTGATATATTTCAAATTTCATGGATGAAAGTGTCGAATGGATCATAATTCATAGACTAAAAGTGTTTTTTTTTCCTTTTGCTTATGTGGAAAGTTGGAGGTTTATTGGTGGATGATAAATTTGCTAAATTTGGCTAGCTAGCAGCTAAATGAAAACAAAGAAGTGATGTTTACTTAAATGGTTCATTTCTTAATCGGTGGAAGATAAAAGAAGTTAGACATAATTGTGAAAGAGTGATGAAGACAAATACTAGAGTGTCTCAACTTCAAATGCATCACATGCTTTGTAAAATTTAACCCATTTATTCTTCAGGGATTAACCAAAAGAAATGCTAGAGTATGCACCAATGACATCCAAAATCGTCACTTTTTCAGAAAGCAGCAACCACATAAAACAAATAATGTGATATGTTGTTTGGAATAATTAAATCTCATTAAACAAACAACAAATGTTACGTTCTCAGTGCCTAATAAGGTGAGGTGAAAATCTTATTCTTATTATATTATTATTTATTTTTTTTAAAATCAATAACAACGTCACCTTTTGGTGTTTAAAAGTCAAAACATCATACAATTTAATATTTTGGACTTTCGGTTATAAAGTAATTTTTGTCCCTTGAAAATAAATTGTAGATAATTTCAAATAGTTCTATGTTTTTTTTAATCAAAATTCATGTGCTATATCTCACGGATTTTTGGCCGTTTATTTATGTCTAAAAAAAACTCTAACCTTGATTTGTTTGTCATATCTTATTTATAATTTTAACAGGATTCATTAATGCTCATGAAATAAAATAATTCATTGAACAAGAGGAATTTTTTTAATAAAAAATAATTAAAATTCAAAAACACTTTTACCGACGAACAATTCGTCAAGAAATGTTGTTCTTTTAAAAATTCGAACACCTTTTCCGACAAATAATTCGTCGGAAAAAGGTATTTTTATTATATTATGAACTACAACATCAAAAATAAAATATGAACTACACATGCATATTTGCTACCACCACAAACACATGAACTCTCTTCAACGATCCTTCTTATCATACCCTCCTGCACTCCTCCTTAGATCCTCATTACTACCAGTATTATCTGCACTCAAGCTCTTCTTGCTCGGCCTTTGTTCCTCTCTTCCGTGCCCTTGACTTGTTTCACACCCTCCACACTTGCCTTCCAAGCCCCGTCCATGGTGCCCTTGGCAGTGTCTCCCACGGTCTCTGCCATCTCCTCGGCTTTCACCGGTCCATCTCTTGCAGCGTCAGTCGTCGGGGCCATGCCTTGATGCTTGGCGTCATACAAGCCTTCCTTCGCCGGATCAGTGTGAGGCATACCTGTTTCCATACTAACGACATTCTCGTTTTCTCTTGCGTCCGCCACTGCATTGGAATCTTGAAATTAAAACTTAAGATTCTTATATGTTATGTTGTCAAACTATCAATTTAAGACGATATAACATTATAGAAAAGGATATGATCGAGTCATGTTTGTATGATGAGTCTCATCCGATCTTGCAAGAGAAGGAGCGTTACCCTAAGATGTTTGGCCACTATCTAAAATTAATCACCACCAAAATTGAAAACCCATGTTTAGGTCACATTTTGAATGCAGAGTGACCCTCACAATTTGATGATTTTGGAAAGGGGAGTGATTTTCGCACTCCCCTTTTCTCTCTCCTCCTTATTTTCGCACTCCCCTTTCTTTGTTTATTCATTCTTCATATCTTCATTTTCATTTGTTCCCAAAATATCCCCAGCTTCCCTTCTCTCTCTCTTCTCTCTCCCTCCTCTGTACCCGTGCAGTTCTTCTCAGCCATCTCCATCAAATATTAGCAACCAACTCATCCACCCTCATCCACCGATCACTCCAAATCAGCAGCCCATTCGAAATATTGCAAAAGAGAGAGATGCTCATTCGAGAGAGAGGGGGCTAGAGAGCAGAGGTCGATCCGAGATCGACGCCGTCGCTGGGCAAGAAGAGATGATCCGAAATGGTGGAGGCGCAGGCTTAGGAAGCCGACGATGGATTGGAAACGCTGGTGGTGTGTTGAGATAGCCAGTGAGATTCCGAGTTGAACTGGGCAAGCTCGATGTGATCGGGGGAGAGGAGAAAGGCATTGGTGGGTAATTCGATGCAGATGAAGGTGAGGTGGCGGTGATCTTGCTGCGACTTGGCGGCGGCCGAGGAGGTTGATGTCGCGCGGCAAGGCCCGGCGGTGCAAATTTGGTGATGGATGCCATGAATTAGCTAACCATTGTTAATTCCAAATTTGGGAAGGAAAAGAGGTGAGGTCGATGAGGGGAGGAAAGGTGCCATAATTCCCAGATTTGGGATGGGTGCCATAATTCCCAGATTTGGTGATGGGTCCATGAATTAGCTAACCATTGTTAATTCCAAATTTGGGAAGGAAAGAGAGGTGAGGTCTGAGGGAAGGGAATGTGCCATAATTCCCAGATTTGGTGATGGGTGCCATAATTCCCAAATTTGGTGATGGGTGCCATGAATTAGCTAACCATTGTTAATTCCAAATTTGGGAAGGAAAGAGAGGTGGCGATTGAGGGAAGATGTGCCATAATTCCCATATTTGGTGAGGTTGATGAGGGAAGGAAAGGTCTGAGATTGAGAGAGAGAGAGAAGGGATATTTTGGGAACAAATGAAAATGAAGATATGAAGAATAAATAAACAAAGAAAGGGGAGTGCGAAAATAAGGAGGAGAGAGAAAAGGGGAGTGCGAAAATCACTCCCCTTTTGGAAAACACATGTTTTCTGTTTTGATTTTTTTTTCTTTCTAAATTGTCCATAATGTGGCCTCATACAAAAGCAGGCCCTAATTAAAGCCCAAAGAAATTGGTCATAGATTCTATTCCCAGGTCAGTCTTCACAAAAAGATATTGGAAGCTCAAAGCCTAAAACAGTAAAACATGTTCTTTATTCTCCTTGTGAAAAGCTACAAAGATGAAGCTTAATTAATCAGTCCAAGGAAAAAGTATAAGAAGCTTAGAGTCCTTGTCTTGAATTATTCTGAACAAATCAGCTTACAGTTGATGGAGACAAAATATGAAAGGAGTGGAGCAAATTCAATTAATTTTAGATAACAATGCAGAATACAATCAGAAATTTACCACGGATCAAACAATTTTGTTGTGTTACATCATGATCAACATGAATGAAGGCAGGAAAGGAGAATTTCTGTATAAAAAAGTCACAGATCAAATGTTTGAAATCACTGCATGTTAAGAGTTCATATGCCTTGTCATACAAGCATATATGCTCCATACACTACATCTAACATTCCAAAATACTTCATCAGAGCACAAAAGAAAGCACATATCTCAGAAAACAGAAAAGAGGACAAATTCTGGAATTTTTGTAATGCTTACTTAATTTAGATAGAAAGCCAAAATAGCCTTTGTATACATATTACATCTGTGAGTATATAGTACGAAGGGAGTGACTCTACAAGAAACCAAAGTTGATTTGAGACTGCACCAACCGTAGCAATAGTGTTGCTCTACAGGTATGCATTTCCATTTTGGGATCCTAATCGAAACTCAGTTTGGTTCCATAAGGTGAAATGCAGCAAGGATCTTCATTGTTTCACATTCTCCAATCCAATACCATCAAGCCACGACACAACCTCTTCGATAAAGGGTCTCTTCCTTGGATTGGGATCAAGGCATTTACAAGCAACAGCAAGTACCTCCAAAAGCTGCTTCTCATGATCCTTATTCCAGATTGATGAATCTATAATCTCCTCCTCTCTCTTCTCATGTCTCATCTGAAACATCCATGATACCAAATCTCTGCAATTTTTCCCTTTGCACACTTCAACAGGTCTTCTGCCGGTTAGAAGTTCAAGAAGAACCACACCAAAACTGTAAACATCACCCCTGCAGGTTGCAGTTAACGTCTGACTATACTCAGGAGGAATATAACCCAAAGTCCCAACCAAATCTGTTGTGACATGAGTGTCATAAGGACGAAGTAGCCTTGAAAGACCAAAATCAGCCAGATGAGCTTCAAATTTTTCATCTAGAAGAATGTTGCTTGTTTTTATATCTCGATGGACTATATTTGGCTGACACCCCTTATGCAAGTAAGCCAATCCGTGAGCAGCACCTTGAGCTATCTTAAGTCTTGCATCCCATTTGAGAGGTGAAATCCCATCAACACTTTCATGCAGCCAATAATCCAAGCTTCCATTCTCCATGTACGAGTAAATTAGCAACCTGTCATTACCATGCTTGCAGTAACCTTGAAGAGAGACAAGGTTCTTGTGCTGAGCTCTTGAGAGGGCTTCCACTTCAGCTTGAAATTCCCGCTCCATCTGTCCACATTCCCCAGAAAGTCTCTTGATTGCAGCTTTTGTGCCATTGGGTAGGTTGGCTTTGTAAACTAGCCCATAACCACCACAACCAATTATGTTGGCTTGGTTGAAATTGTTTGTAGATTTTAACAACTCTGCAACTGTGAAATCCTTACAACCTGCATTCTGAAAAAGCACCAGCTTTGAAGATGCAAGTGCTTCAGATAACCTGTGCGGCCTGCTGTGTTCCTCATCACAATCATCAATTTGATTCTCAGTTTCCCTCCTTGAGATTCTAAGTAGACCAATTGCAAGAAGCAATGCAATCCCAACTCCTATGCTGAGTGTTACTAAAAGGATACTGTTCCAACCAAATTTACTGCTTGAACTTGATGGCACTACTGGCTTGCGACCTGCATTCTTGACATCACCACATGGAGAAAATATTTCTCCACAAAGTCCCGGGTTGCCTTCAAAGCTTGAGTTGGGAAAGCTTAAGAACTGTCCTTCGTTGGGAATTACTCCATGCAAGTGATTATTTGCCACACTGAACTTTGACAAGAATGTGAGCTTGCTAAGTGATGGAGGGATGGAACCATATAGATTATTCCATGATAAATCCAATGTTTCCAAGTTCTCCATCTCTGAGATGGAGCTAGGAATGGTCCCAGTAATGTTGTTCCTGCTCCAATCCAAAACATGTAGCTGCTTCAGTCGTCCGATTTCAGGCCAGATTGGTCCATTTATTCTATTATTGCTCAAGTATATCGAAGGAGGAAAACTGGAGGCCTGTTTGTATTGCAGTCCACTAGCACTCTTATTTCGCTTTACAAACAGCGGGATGCCAGCAGAGGCAGTAAGATATGATCGACTGCAATTTGTAGATATGAGGCTTTTCAGCTCTGTTAGACTTTTTGGGATTTCTCCAGAGAGAGAATTATTTGATAAATCCACATAAAACAAGTTCTCCATCTGACCAATCCACGGAGGAATTCTGCCATCCAAGTGATTCCATGACAAATCAAGGACTTGCAACTTCCTGCAACTCAATAACCAAGCAGGAATTTGGCCTTTAAGAGCAGAATTCCCAAGTGCTAAAACCATTAAGCTTTCAAAGCCACTTGCATTTTTGGGAATCTCCTCACCAATGAAATTCTTGGTAAGAATAAGAGTCGTGAGATTTTTGCACTGCTGCAGCACAGATAGTGCCCCAGATAAGTTTACAAAACTGTTATTTGACAATGAGAGGGAGAATAGGGATGTGAGTTTTCCGAAGTCTTCAGGGATTGAACCCCTTAACTCATTCCTAGCAAGACTTAAAGTTTCCAACTCACGACAACTAGACAGTGAATCCGGAAGGAATCCCGAAAAACGATTAGTAGCAAGGTCAAGTGTGCAGAGTTTGGGAAGGCCAGTGAAATTTAGATCAATAGAACCTGATAGAGAATTGTTTCGAAGATCAAGCACTCGAAGATTTGAGCAGAGTGCCAAGGTTGAAGGCAATGGCCCAGATAACAGATTTGAATGTGCAACTAACTGTTCTAATTGTCTAAGGTTCCCAAACACATTTGGAAGTTCACCCACAAATTGGTTTCCACAAATGAGTAATGTCTTGAGGCTAGAGAACTTACTTAGTTTCTTGCTTATCTGGCCGGAAAGAGAGTTCCCAGAGACTGAAAGCTGCTCCAAGGCCGAAAAGGAATACAAGGATTCAGGTAGATGGCCTGCAAATGAATTGAAGTCCAAGTGCAACTGCCGGAGAGATGTGCTACAATTGCCTAAGCCTTTAAGACTGCCGGTGAAACCGTTCAAAGACATATCAAGAATATGAATTTCATTGGAAGAGCTACAAATTTGAGGATTGAACTGACCAGTGAATGAATTATTGCTTATGTTGAACACAAGCAGATTTGAGAATCCTCTGAGCTCAGATAAGTCACCATGGATTGAATTGCTTGAAATATTCAGTACTTTAATCGACTTCAAACCAGCAAGCGCTCCTGAAACTGGTCCTGACAGCCTGTTATAG
This sequence comes from Rubus idaeus, assembly GCA_030142095.1. Classification (NCBI taxonomy): domain Eukaryota; kingdom Viridiplantae; phylum Streptophyta; class Magnoliopsida; order Rosales; family Rosaceae; genus Rubus; species Rubus idaeus. The sequence continues at coordinate 11,567,781 of CM057967.1, forward strand.
CTCAAATCAAGAATTTCCATCCGCATCAAGTTTGAGAGCTCTGCTGGTAATCCACCTCCAAGATGATTCAGAGAAAGATTAAGCAATTGCAGCTGATCCAATCCACCCAAAGAGCCCGAAATCGTTCCATTGAGACTCATGTTTGGCAGAATCAACTGGGTGACTCTACTTGCAGCTGAAACATTATTCACATTCTCACAGACAACACCATCCCATTGGCAGCAATTCGATTTCTTTGACCATGCTGTGATGATAAACCCACTTGTAAGGTTTCCTGCAAACTCCTTCAGTGCAAGAAGATCATTTGGATCACAGGACTGGATTGGAGTATCAAGACCCAAAGAAGACCCAAGAAAGCAAGCCAAGAATACCCATTTTAGGAATGTCCTTGGAATAAACCCAAGCACCACCATTACTGAAACCAGAGAAGATCTCCAACTCAAACCAAGGCCAACAACACTCCCATAACACTCAGCTGAATCAGACACTATTGGGCACTGCTTTTCAGAATACAGGAAGAAATCCAAATGAAGAAACTTCTACACCCAAATCCCAGAAGAGCTTCACTTTAAAACTAGCTTGCAACTTGAAACTTGAAAGCAAGCAAGTAATAAAATTTAAAACCCAGTTGTAATCAGATCCCTAGACCACATATATGGAAGCAAAGAAACTCAATTCACTCTGAAGGAAGAAACTTAAATTTGAATTCCCAGAGGCCACATCCCAAAGCACCTCAAAAACCACAGAAAGGCTGAACTAACTAACAACAACTTGTAAGTGAAGCAATTAGCACTGACCTCTTTAAAAAGTGAAGCAGTAATCAACACCAGTCCCCACCTCAACTCAAAAACCCTTGACCAAAACCCCTATTTTGCTGAACAAGCATCGTCCCCTTGTACAGAAACTTCATACCCCCATCCCAAAACCATCACAGAACACCAAACATCACAGAAAGCATGAGAAAGGAGAGAGCTTTTTCTGGCCTACCAAACCCATGAACTCAAACACCCCCCACAGTGTTCAAAAAGGTTCAAGGTTTCATTGCCATCACTTGGCAGAAAAGTAAGAGTAGTAGTGCCCTTACGTACCTAACATCAAACAGTGAGAGTGCACTTTTTCCACAAATGGGTCTCCCCCAATTTCAAAATCCAGACGTCTCTCTCTCCCCTAATTTTTCAAAGCAAAAAACAGATGAGTGCGATTATAAAAAAGGAAGAAAAAGAAAAGCAGGGCAGATATTTCAATTCAAACAAACAGTAGGATAGTAACACTAATTGGAATATCTTTATTTTAATTGGACCAATTAGAGTGTTTAATTTTGAATTGGGCACAAAGAGCTGACTTTTTGGGCGAGAAATTTTGTCTTGGAATTTTTCACAGTGAGCAAAAAGTCACACTGATTGTCAATGACGATGCCTCTACATACTTGTCTCTTTGCTTCTCTCTGTGGAAAAACAAAGATAAATGGTTGAAAATTTTGGTTTGGTCTGGTGCACTCTCAAGCTTATATGGCGCGCGTGGCAGCACTTGGAAAGAATTGTGTGAGAAATGGAGAAGGAGAATGTGAGAGTGGTTTACACGCGCGATATATGCATCGGGTGAATGAAAGTGGTGAAAGGGAGTGGGGGAGAGGCGGTGGATTGAGCGGCGGTAGGCGGACGTCACGGGTTAGGAGGAGCATAATCCTAGATTCGTGTGAAACGTCCTGAGACACCGGAGTTTCGGGTCAACTACTCAACCTTCCCACACGTGAATTCACCCAACCTATGTTTATCTAGAGAGTTTTAAAAAATTCATAAGGAGAAACCTTTATCTTTTAATGTTAGTTGTTTTTTGTCAACCACTTGTCAACAATAAATTCTGAAGACCAAACAGATCCAATAGGAGTAAACAAAACTTACTGCCACACCACATGACAAGAGATCTACATAAGACTGCTCTCACACACAGATTTTGTTGTTCAAATATCAAAGATCCGCCTACGATCACACCGGTAGTCAGATCAAGACCTTCTCGATTGGTTACCTTTTAGAATCATCATCGCCAACCGGTTCTTGGAGATGTGGAGTTGAATCCGAATTTAAATGGTCTGTTGTTGTTCGTTTCCCCGATTATTGTTATTCATCTGTTTTCTAGGCTTGAATCTGAATTCGGGTTTCTTGTTTCAATTGAATTTGAAGACCGAGCAATTTACCTTCTTTTTTTTTGGGTCTTCTTCTCCTGAACTTGAAAGTTCAATGAAGTTGGGAGACTTTTGATTATGCGCTGCCATTTGTAGAACCAAGATCTGTTCTTTGTCAATTTTTAGTATCGATTTTATTTATCTTCTCATGTTTGGCCCGGATTTATTATATTACTATTGGTTTCAACTTAAGTTAAGTTCTATATCAATATTTTTGGCTTGCTGTGTTGGTCGTAATTTTAAGGAAAATAAAAACCTGAAAGGGGGGTGTTTGAGAACCCAAGCTGTTTCTTACGAGATGTACAGGTTTGATTTTGCAGATGATGAAGGTGGCGGTGACTGGGCAGGAGGAGGAGACCGTGAGGGAGGGAAGAGAAAGAAAATAGAGATATGAAGAGCGGGTTAGAGGAGGAGAGGGAGAGGAGAGATGAGAATTATGAGACTATGAGAGAGAGTGATAAGTCGAGAAGACAAAAAAAATAGAGGAAAAAGAGACATGGGAGAAAGAGAAAGAGGGAGGAGGCGTGGGTGGGGTGAGAGAAAAGAGAATGGGGGAAAGTTAGAACTTAGAAACCAGGGTCAGATGACTCAGACAAGTCAAAAATAATATATTTAAAAGGAATAAAATAAGAAGAGAGAGTAATCAGTAATGAGTGGTGCGGTGGAGAGAGAGAAATATGAGATTAATTAAATTTGAACGGTTTGGGTGTAATGGTGGTAGATCGAACGGGTAGTATCATGTCTTCTGAAAATTATTAAAATTACTTAATTTCAATTTTCTAAACTTCCGAAAAAATAATCAAATTTTTCTTGACTATAACTCTTTCATATGATCTCAAAATTACACGTGTATAATGTCTACGAACTTGCAACGACGTGCTCTACGACTAATGTCAAGATGGTTTTCTTCAAAATAATAACGAATCAAAAAAAAATTAATAAACATTTATCAAGGTATTTTTGTCCAATTTGTTTCCAAACCATCTTAATTTTTTATGTCACTATAAATACCCCCCGTTTCAAATAATATCAATATTAATTTCCAACTTTAGTAAAATAACGAAATAATATTTTTAATAAAGTTTAGACATTACTCAAAAGACCAATTGAAAGTTTGAAAGCACTTTTTACCTAGCATTTTCTACCAACAATTACATCAAACTAGATTGTCCATTTTTCATATCTAATTTTAAAGTTTTCAAAATTATCAATTTATACTACTAATAAACATTTTAATAGACATATAAGAATGTTGAAATCAAAACTAAAGACAAAAGATAATTGATCCAACCGTTGATGTGATAACACCAAGTAAAATACTTATGTAAACAAATTACATTTTCTAATGTTTCATCTTAGTAATCCAACCTATAGTAATAACTAATATACCCTAACTAAACACCAAAACTTTTTTATTATATTTCGATTTACCACTATGTCTAACTTCTCCCGTAACGAACTACTAAGTAAATATAAAAATAGTAACACTCATATTAATTTTTTCAAATCACCAAACTAAATCAAATGAAAAATAAAATATTTTAATTCTATATATTTAACTTAAACATGAGATTTTTTTTCCGAGACTAAACATAAGATTGTTATGAGTCTTATAACATCTCAATAATAAAAATAGAATTTTCATCCTAAAATTCCATATTTTTCTAAAATGTTGGACAAAACAAAAAATTTTGACTACAAGGAAACACATAATTTATTTATACTTTTAAATATATATTTTAAAAAATACAAATACATTTATTTAAAATCATTTTATTTTTAGTAATTGACAAAAATCGATTTTACTTTTACCATCTTTTTAGAAAAACAACAAAAAAAATAAGTTTTATACCTTTTGATCTTTAACATATTTTCTCATCAAACTTAAAATGTAAAACACATTTTCATACCTTTACACAACAACCTATAAAATTCCTAAGAGGACATGATGAAATATACTAATTTTCCACAATGAGTACATAGATAATTTATCGTATACATTTTAATGTATTTATTTTTTCAGATTGCAGATAATTTCTATATTCCCACTACGTTTGTTCAACTTGTTCATTGGGTTATATAAGAAATTATAAGTTCAAAGAACATCAAGGTGAGGGGAAAATAAATTTGTGAATGTAGCCGTTGGATGTCATAGTTATAGGAAAAATGTTATGATGAACAAATAGTTGTTTTTAATAATTGATTCGACCTCGATCTACATGGTCAAAGGTACTAACCCATAATAATTCTACCACTAAACCTTTTATAACCACTCAATCACAAATCACGTGGAGGAACAATTCATGCACACACTCTCTAGGGGTCGAGTTATCTCTACCCATGTAAAAACATTGAAGCATAAAATTCATCATGATTTCGTTGTCTTTAGGAAAATATTAAATTCGAATAAAGGAAATAAAGGATATAGACAAATTAATTAAAATCTCCATAAATTAGAAAATACTTACAATAATTTTTTTAATTTTAATTGAGTAATCAATACATAATTATATATAAATAATATTTTAAAAATTAATACATAATAATTTCTTAATCAGGGTGTAAACCCATCTCCCTATGTTTTCAAACTTACATTTCAACCAACAAACCACAAATTTCACTTGTTAAATTATATACAAATAATATATTTAATATCTTATCACCGGCAACTAAAATATATACATAATCAAAAATAAATTAGGTCATAAGATTTGAACCCTTACTCTAAAAAACAAAATCAATTAGCCTTTTGTCCTTTTCACTAGACCATTTCAAGTTTTCAACTCTTTATTGATATATTGTAGAAAGTTATATTTAATTATTAGTTGGAGTCATTTTTATTTTATTTTTCGTAAAAAAAAAAGATCATTTGTTTTAAAAGGAAAAAGAGAATTGAGCCTGATGATAAAATTCGAACCCCCTGACCTTAATAGTTTAAACAAACCTTTTCCACTACCATTTCAACTCTCTACTGACATATTTACAAAACTTTTATTGAAATTATTTTTTTTTTTTGAAAACAACACCCATATTCTTCTCTTCTTCTTTCCAGCAATTATTGTTGCGCCCCTTTTCCACCATTGTTCCGATCTCAATTCTCAATCTCCATATCTACAACTTTGGGAAGAAAAATCGAGCACAACCCCTGACCACCACACCGATTGTTCTTCTCGACTACACCAATAATTCTCATCCTTGTTAACCCACATAGACCAAAGCCCAAAGCTTGTTCACCTGAGCTCCATTTTTTTGTTTTGGAAAACTGAAATCAATAAAACCACCTACCCCCAACAACCAAAACGTAAGGCGAGAGAGAAACAATTTACTCGTTTCGTTCTTCCCGTTTAAAACTTTTTAAAATTACCCAACTTATTTCACCTCACAATTTTTTTTTGTTGGGTGTTGCAGAATTCACGACGCAAACATTTACAACTTAAATTTAAGCTTCTTTTCTCTTCCTTTCCTTCCTTATTTGTCCTTTCCAAAAATACTTCATCACTTCATGGCATAAATGTGAAAAATCTCTAATATTTAATTTTTTGTTTTTTTGTTTTTACAATCAACTATCTTGGTTTCTATACGTTTAGTACAAGTCTTCCTTTTGTAAATGAGATTTCGCATGTCGAGCACTTTAGTCTACAATAAAGATTCATTGCACCGTATGATCGGCCAATGAAACACTTTGTGTCGTTGTGTTGAGATTTTTCCTCATTGCTTTGCCGTTTGGGTTTCTCTCTTAGAACTTGAGTTTTGTCAAGTTTTCCTTCAACTTCAAAGAGTTGATTGGACCATGTCATGGTGGTTCATATCTGTTTGATTCGTATCAGCTAGATTGGGGTCTCACAAGTGGTTAACGACACTTGTGGGTTCTAGGTCGGATTCTTTTTTTCAAAGGTGACCTTGTCAGTTTTGTTGGCTTAGGGTGGTTCGTTTGGCCTAATGAACAACTAGTGATCTAGACGTTTGTTCAAGATGGTCGTGAGATTACGATGGTGCCACAAAGGTGAGCGGTTGGATCTTGTCGAGACAACCAATTTTTTTTATGTTGGTAGGATTTTGCTTCCTTGCAATTACTAGAGCTTGATGAGAGAGAGAGAGAGAGAGAGAGAGAGTACCATTTAGATTTTCAATCTCGGTCTGTCCCGTCTCAATTTAATTTGGGACTAGTTTTTCGATTTTATGTGCCCAGCCCTAGAACATAGGATATCCACATTTTTTTTATAAACTCTTGGGTCTTAGTGCTACTTCTCCTCGAGTTAGTATATAGTATATTAATGTAACAATACATCAAGTAAACTAGCTTGATACAAAGATAGACTAAGTCAAGCTAGTCTACTAATGCATAGAGCCAAACTAATCTACCAATGCATAAAGTCAGTCTATCTATGTATCGAACTAATCTACTTAATGTATTAGTACATTAATATATTGTAAAACTTTCTCTTCCCCTCATAGTATTGTTCAATTTGTTAATGAAATTAAAAACATAGGTAGCTGAAAATAACATTTAGTTTAATGGTAAAAAAAACAATTCAACGTACAAAAAGTTGATAAATATTTCAAGTTTGAATTTCCCATCCTCGTTGATACAAAATAATGTACAATATACGTTGTTACATTTTAGAATTGTATAATGCAATAAGTTATTAAACACTGTAAAACAGTAAATGTAATGCTCATATTACTAAAAGTTGTTGCAAAGTGTGTATAAGGTTAGAAAACCTCATTATGGTACTTTTGGCAGGTCACCATTTCTTTCTTCCTTTAGTGCTACAACTTTTGGCACGTATCATGATGAAGCCTCAAAACTAACAAGAAAAGCATGCCCAAATCAAGGCCGGATTCATCCATCCTTAAATTGATGGCATTTCCCACGAGAGAGAACATCACTGATAACGTGTTGATAACTTTGATGGGCTTTGCCTTTAAATCGTTGACAATGCTCAAACTAATGGTATCAAAAAGGATACTACACTAGCTTTAAATATTTGATGGGAGCTGTTTTTCCTTTTCATTATCGTGGTCTTATTGCTTTTCTTTGATTGGAACTCTGTATAAAACTATAAACCAACATTATGTTTCTATTGGATGAAGTTGGGACTTGACTCACAAGAGTCGCAAACTATTGAGTCGAGTGTACTGTTAATATGCACGCATTTTCTCCCTACATTTTATTATATTAAGAAATAAGAACTATTTCATTTGAGTTATGGTAAAACAATCTTCCGTAGATTGGAAACAAGAAAAACTCATGTTCTCTCAAAACCCTAGCCGTCATAGACTGGTTTCTCATTGTCGCCAGTATGCGACTCTTCCATTCCAAAGTTGATTCCGGTTAACGAAACCATTCTCAGCCGTTAGCATAATCTTCTTCAAAAGTCGAGAGTTGAGTCTTGAGTTCAAGGATGGTTTTGACCGTCGTTGGCGTGGATATGCAAAGATGTAACATAATTTCTCATTAATAATAGTTTTGCCCTTAAAATAAAACAATATTTTTGGTAATTTATTGTATCTGAAATCGAAGGCTTTGTTAATGTGGTGCTATTGAGTCTCGACTCTGTTGCCTATGGAATGAGGCAGTTGTTCATTTACAAATTGGGCTATTTTCGCACATATTTTCTGTAATCGATTTGAGATTAGGCCTTACGTCCCTCCTTGGTTGTACGTTTTGTCGTATTAATCGAATTATCTTTTACCTTAAAAAAATCTAAGACTTTGGTCTGGTTTTGATTCGACAAAATTGACTTTAAAAAATAGCCCTAGCTCAAGCCTCCTTTCACTTCTAGGTCGTGGACTGGTCCCTGGTACAATATTATGGGCAACGTTCATGTTCATCTGCATGTTTTTACTAAAGACAAGGCTTGGACCATGCTTTTTAGACCATGGGTACATGTTTTGTCCTGTAACCAGCTTTTTCACATGTTCCTTCATCGTCCACTACAGACTCATGGAACTCAAAACTTATGCTCAACCAAATTGTTTCTTCGAACACATAAATTACCTCATAACTCTTAAGTTGAGGCAAAAGATAAACAGAACTGGATGGCCCAATTTTACCGAACCGAATCAAACCAAACTAATGTTCCGAGCCCTTGGCTCATCCCCTTCCTATTCAAGCATAAGTCAAAATTGTCAACGAGTCAGCAGGCTTTGACCCGGCCCAATCCAGAGTCCCAAGACTTCTTCGCCTGACCCAATACGCACGCGCGCCCGCACACGTGACACACACATGACATACACGCATACCGAGACGCTATCATTCCACCTAACATTTTGCCAAGGCGGCAGCGGTGCGGGAATGGCGGAGATCAAGACCATTGCAGTGGTGGGTGGCGGCCAAATGGGGTCGGGGATAGCCCAACTCGCCGCCGTGCATGGGTTCGATGCTTGGCTACTAGACACTGACTCTGATGCTCTATCCAGAGCCACCAAGTCCATCTCCAACTCCATCCAACGTCTGGTTTCCAAAGGACAACTCAGTCAGGTTAAAAGATTTTATCTTGTCCTTTAAAGTCTTTGTTTGTTTACCAAGAACTTTCTGATAGAGAAACCGGAGACCAAAAGACAGAATTTTGTACTGTTTGGCTGCTCATTGAATGAGCGTCAATGAGCTTTAGAATATACATTGATGAGTCTTTGTACAAGAAAAATTGCATGCCTTGCAGTACCATAAATAATTGTTGCTTGATTGTGTGGTGAGAGTTCTAGCATTCAAGGAAAAAAAAATGAAAATTTCTTTGGTAGGAATAGTAAATAACCAAACCTTTAACCAAAGCCATGATGATGCTAAGCCGAGGTCTGTATATAACTAAAAGGGTGCTGCATAAAGCTTCACGAAATTGAGAATTAGGTTTTTCGTTCTTGTCATTGCTCCGGCTGCATTTGTATTTGTTTGAGTAGACTTCTAACTGGACCTCTAGAATAGATTGTCTGAGTTTTGATTGGTGTTATATTTGTCTGTGCTTTGGGTTGTTTGAACCTTTTCCAATTATGAAGTAACCTTGTGTACATGATGACTCTGTCAAATTCTAATGCTTTAATCCTTTCAATGGAATTAAAGTTCCCAACATGCTCCATTAGTTCAATTCTCCTCATTAATCATTAACTTCATCTTATTTTCGGGTTGAAGATGGTGTCTTCTATAAGAAAATAAGTCAAATTTTAGATTTATAGATGACCTACTTTACTTGCTTTGGGCTTCAGTTTGTTAGTAACTTCTTTTGGTCTGATTGTAAGGAACTTGTTGGTTTGCTTCTTTTGACCTAATGATTCTTGAGCAAATGTGTTTCATGGGATAGTCTCAAGAACCAGATGATTGATGCTGTTATTTAAAATGTGATCTTTGTTACATACGTAAATTATAAAGTATAGACACCTAAAATGTTGGCTTTGGCCAACCCTTCTGGCTGTGCCTTTGTGTAATATGACAGTGTTGGATGTTGGAAAGAAACCATGGTGAGTACTTGTTTAGATTACGTCTGTGTGTGTTTATTTTAAGCTGAATGATATTCTGAATTAAAACCATCTTTCCATTGTCAATGCTTACCATTTTTCCATACTGCAAAGTTTTACACTTGTAGCATGGCGAGCTCTTGTTATATTGTTCATTCGAGGTAAAATTAACTACTTAGAAACAGATCCAAAAACAAAAGAACATTTCCCTGTGAATGTAATATGAAGTCTCTCATCTCTATAGTCTATACACTAGTGCAATTTTCTGCTCCTGGTTTATGAACAGATCATTCAACTTCCTTTTAACAGGCTGTTAGTAAAGATGCTTTGGGACGTCTGCGGTATACCTTAAATTTGGAAGAACTTTCTTCGGCAGATGTTATTATTGAAGCTATTGTGGAGTCTGAAGATGTGAAGAAAAAGTTATTTCTTAAACTAGATAAGATCACAAAAAGTTCTGCCATACTGGCATCTAATACAAGTTCCATCTCCATTACTCGTCTGGGATCAGCAACTAGCAGACCAAAGCAGGTTATGCTTAGAATATGCTTTCTACTTTTTGTTATGAGATTATGCTTTTGAGATTTTGCAGAGCATATGAAACTTGGAAGAAGTTGGGAAAGATTTCTTTTTATTTTTATCAAAATCTGTGACGTCAGAAATCTGATTGTGTCAAATTAATATTGTGATTTGCAGGTGATTGGCATGCATTTTATGAATCCTCCTCCTATAATGAAGCTTGTTGAGATTGTGCGAGGAGCAGACACATCATATGAGACTTTTCATGCTACAAAAGCCTTGGCAGAGAGGTTATTCACTTGGATACTTTGCGTTGCATAAAGCTGAAAACTTTTCTTTCCTATTTGTGATAAAGTCAGATTTCCACTTTGTACTACCCAAATAACACCATACCATCTTCTTTAACTCTTCACTGTCGAATTTGCAGGTTTGGCAAGACAGTAATATGCTCTCGCGATTATGCTGGCTTTGTTGTAAACAGGATCCTGATGCCGATGATAAACGAAGCATTTTTTACACTCTACACTGGCGTGGCAACAAAGGAAGACATTGATGTGGGAATGAAGTTGGGAACAAATCATCCAATGGGTCCTTTAGAGCTTGCAGATTTCATTGGATTGGATGTCTGCTTATCGATTATGAAAGTTCTTCATGCTGGCCTTGGAGACAATAAATATGCTCCCTGTCCACTTCTTGTACAGTATGTTGATGCAGGCCGGCTTGGAAGAAAACGAGGTATTGGCGTATATGACTATCAGCCAATGCCTAATGCAGTAAAACCTTCCTCCAAACTTTGAACTCTTGGCCTATTAGGAATAACGAACTGTTTATTTCTATATGGTACCTCACAGTTCACTTGGAATAACCGTGCAACAAGCAGATGTTGTTTACAGTAATTGGGCATATGGAACTTGAAGTGGCATTTGAATCTTGTGTTGCCAAACATAATGCACCAAATCTGGTTGAAGGTTGCAAATTGTATTGAAAGGAAACCCAATAGAGAGTTATCTTGTATAATTAAGGGTTTACACATCTTAAAAACATTCTTTTAAAAAAAAAATTTATATTAATTTTTTTTTATCAATGTTTGCTCCTAAGAAAAACATTTTATTTTTTATAATAAATAATATTAAATAATAACTAAATATAATTAACATAAAATTATCAAACATATAAAAAATTTATAAACAACCATATCAAACTATTTAATTTTAAATCTTCAAAAAAAGAAAAAATAAAATTCAATCAATTTACCACTTCTCCATAAAAATTTCAATTTCTAATCATCAATTTCTTATATCAATTTTTTCTTCAAATCTCCCTTCTACTCTCCTTCATTTTAATATATCATCATCATCATACTTAAATCACCAAAATCAAATTATAGATTAACAACAACAATTTATTTTTTTTCAAAAAATATTTACATTCATCATTTTAAACAACTTTCAATTTACTTACACAATTATATTAAAAATTTCTTTCTCCCCCTCTCTCAAATTCAAAATACCTCACCCCTATCCAAATACTTCATTTAATAAAACCATAATATTTCCTATACAAATAATAAAATTTCTTTCTATCATATTAGTAAAACATTTATTTAACATTAAATAAAAATAAATTTTAACTTAAATAAAATTTTTTCTAACTATAATAAATTTCAAATTCCTTCTAACCCCAAATATACCATATCCCCCCCCATCCACCATAAAATTAAAACACATATTAAAACACATAAAATTTATAATCCTTCCTACAAAATAACATTTTTTCTTTACACAATAAACACACCACAATAAATCTTTTAAAACAATATCATAATTTATAACCCTAAATTTATCCTTATAATAATTTTCAATAAACACTAATACTAACAAACCATTTATACTCCCCATTAAATCTTTCACTATTCCCCCAACCTAATAAAAAATTCAACAAAAATTCCTTTTTCAAGGCAAAACATTTCTCCATTCTAAAGTCAAACACCTTTACATTTAAACCTCCATACCCATTTATCCCTTGCATACCAGAGAAACACACAAACACCAACAAAAACACACACTTCACGGTTCACGAACGCAAAAAAAAGAAAACAAAAAACAAAACAAACAAAACACACCCACCCCCAACCCAACAAACACAAACAAAACAAGGGAAGGAGAAAGGAGGAAGAAAAAAACAAAAAACAAAAATACACCCCAAAGAGAGAAAGAAAAAAAAAAAAAAAAAACAACAAAAAAAAACCAAACCCGAAACAAAGAACCCAAGAAAACCAAAGCCGAAAGAGCCACAACAAAAGAGAGCAGGAGGGAAACGGGTTTAAGAAAAGAAACGAGGAAAGGGGAGAGAGAAGAACATTCGGGGGAAAGGGAGGGACATTGGGGCAAGTAGGGTATTTTGGATTTCACGAAAACAAGCAAAAAGGAAGAAAAAAACAAAGAGGCCTTTCCCGACCCCGCCTTCATTGCGCAGGTGAAGGAAACCTTAAGATTTTCCGTCTCCATCCATAAATTAAAATATTAAATACATTGAAATCTTAATAGAAGCAAGTTTCATAAGCCTGTAAACTTGGTGTAGCTCGTATTACTTTTTCTTATGTAGATAAAATGATTTCTTTCCCATCAAAACATTATGCACCTTCCATTTTAGTGGTAGGTCAATAGCAATGCTAGGTACATTCGTTTGAACTAGACAATTCACTGTAATTGTTCAAAAGAAAAAAGACAATTCACTGTAAAATATAGTGAATCTGACTATGGTTATCACAAGCTTATACAACCACATGTTTGATATGGCATGCAAGTGTTTTTCTCCATCCTTGGCGTTTAAACTCACAAAGGACTACTTTGACAAAAAAAAAATTCACAAAGGACTAGTGGCCCTTAGGAAACTATAACATGGTTGTAGATATCACATGGCTAAATTGACCAATCAAATGCATTAATTCTTTCCTCTAGTGATTTTTTTTTCTGGACAGTTCTTTCCTCTAGTGATTGACAATCACATGGCTCCCTCACCTTTACTCAAAAGCAGCGAAGGCAAAAGGGTCCCATAGTCAAACCTAATGTCAAAACACCATTAGCTTGCAAAATTTCATCCCTAGGGTTGAATAATGGTGACATAGTGGTGATAGAATAGTTTTTTTTTTTTTTTTTTTATCAAGAACGTACAGATTAACATGAATCAGAAGGAATTATAAGTAGGACAATACAACCCTAGAGCCACACTGAACCTACCTCTAACCCAACAACCACGCCAACCAGCATGAAACTTACTTACGCAAATTGAGAAGACAAAGCAAACCAAAGCCTCAAACACAAAGTGGCTGAGCCTACAAATTCGCTTCATCAGAAGCCACACTGAACCTACCTCTAACCAAAGTGGTGATAGAATAGTTTTACCATACTCAAGTCTTGTTTCTTCATTCTAGGAATAAAACTTACCCAGACTTAAGGTGTCTTGATCATTCCAACACAGCTGTGTATCCCAACTTGTGGAGGTTCATTAAACAGTCAAAATCATGCTTTCACAAAAGTTAGTATCATATCCCACTAAATTGAGTTTGATTAACCTACTAATGGGACTGTGAAATATATTTTGCTTTTATTACCTACCAGCTCGATCATGAATCTCTGTAGTTAGATAAGTAATCAAGAACAGTTTCTATTAGTTTCATTATGTTGATCATGGCTTAGCCCCCACAGACCCTAGTCCCACTCCTAACTCTGGCATTATTAGGCAGGCATCTTCTTTGTTGGTAGTGACTGAGGTGGAATCCAGTGGGTATTGTTTTATTTCTATTTTTATTTTATTTTTTGAAAAGGCCAACGACATTAATAGTTAGATAAGAAAGTAGATAGAAAAGGAAGGTAAAGCTCAACTTTTGAGCGCTATACATAAGAAATAATTCTCTGGACAATTTGAGAGGAATTAAGGAAGGTGAAGCTATGAAGTTCCTGTTTCAGTGTCCTTGCTGCTCTTGCTTCTGCTTTATGAAGCCAAAGAAGGGCAAAGCAAAGGTGAAGGCTGTAGCAACCAAAGAAGCTGCAAAGGAAGAAAAGAAGGTTGAAGCTCCCAAGGAAGAGAAGAAGGAAGAGAAGAAAGAGTGACGATGCAGATGAGCTATCTTCCATATCAGATTCAAAGCATATGAAAGCATGTATGTTGAATGTTGATCCTTCTCTTTCTTTTGTGTTTATCCTATTAGTAATGTACTAATGTACAACAACCAATTGTAGTTGGCATTTGCAACCAAGTTAACACTAATGCTAGCTTGATATATATGGTAATAAACTGGGCTGTCTGTCCATCTCTAATATTAAGTATGATATATAATTTTGTTGTAGTTCCAATGATATATGTTGCCTGGATCTGGCATATGTTAATGAGTGTGTTGCTTTTCTTCAACAATATTACAGACTTGAAGGCTTGAATCTGATGCAAGCAACTCTTTGTGTGTATGTTAGTTAACTTATATGATCGACCAAATACTTTGTTGATATATAGAAAAAATGCAGATTCTACAATTAATGGTGCAGTTCCTTATTGTCTAGGTTTGAGATTGACCGATCGACATCTTATGTAGACTGAGCAACTGACTGAAATCCAAAGCATACCTCTTGGAAAATGAAAATTTCCCTTGTTCGTGCAAGTAAGAGATGAAGGAAATTAATTTAGCATGGGAAGGAACATTGCAAGTGTTTAATCAGATAACACCTCTTCAATTTTTTGATCAAAGATTACAGCTTTTGTCAATTGATGAAAAGCAAGTTATGTTGTTATGAAAGTGCCATCAAAATTCTATTCACTTAATAATCATTCCTCACTGGCGTTGGGGAAGGAGGGCCATCAACCATTAAAGCCTGAAATTATTGAACCTGCTGGGTATTGAAGGGACCCATTACAAGGGTAAAAGGAAATGAGAATGAGCAAAATAAATAGTGTCCAACAACTTTTTTATCCTCACCTCCCAAGTCCCAAGTCATTTTTGACAATATGGTAAGGAAATACCAATCCAGCAACATATGGATCCGTCTCTCCAATTCATGTTTTGCTTCTCGGCTCCTTATACTTGTAAAAGTTTTGAATTTCAGTACTCCGGAGCGGATAAAATTTTGTTTATCAATTGAAATATCGGTAAATATCAATAAATGATCATACTTATAATTAAAAAAATATTTTAGACATCACTCAATATGGTACAATTATGAAAATTTTAATTGTTTCGATGATTGCTTGACATAGAAATAATTAGAGAGAAATTAGGTTCTAGCTAAATGTTTCAATAACCCACTTTTTTGCCATTTGTAACCATTTTGACTCTTACATGAAGTTAAAAAATAAAAGATTATAGACTGGTAAGAGTATTCCACTGGAAATGCTCTAGAGTCAGTTTCAGTGGGAGAGTATTACTAATATCTTATGTAGAATCATAGAAAGGGAAAATTCTAACATACATGTATGTATACTAAGCAGCTTTTTAAATGCACTTTTTTTTGAAATGCAATTGTCATTCAAAATGTGAAAACTAGACATTTAAAAAATGCAATTGCCATTTCAAAAAATGCAATTGTCATTCCGAAAATGCAATTGTCATTCCAAAATGCAATTGCATTTCAAAGTTATCAGTTTTACATTTTTGAACGGCAATTGCATTTAAAAAAAAACTGCATACTATGCAGATCCGTATGTTAGACTCATCCCATAAAAAGTAGATGCATGCGAAACATATGATATAATTTTTACTTGATAGAATTTATGTGACATATGTAACAATATCTATTGGACCGCAGAACCAGAGAAAGAGACACATTTACATAAATGCAGTGTAACAGACTCAAATGTCGTTACTTAGGTACAATATTTCATGGTCGTTGTCTGGAGGCTAGTAATATTTGACACGTCTGGATCTAGCTCACCATAGAAAGAGTCAAAGAGATATATACAAAATTCCCACCAAATACATGAATGATGAATCCTAATACACAACTTCTTTGTTCTAAAGTTGCTCATATCAGTCTTTGTTTTGCCGAGTGTTTTGTAACTTTCAAACACAGGGACGCTTGATTAGGAACTCTTGTGGGGTTTATTTTCACCTTAGGTTTTACTTAAACGATTAATATTGTAGTATGTGGCTCATATTATTTTGTAAGGTTTTTGTTCTAAGTACGTACTCAAAATAGTAAGAGTGTTTACATGAGAGACAATTTTTAAAAAATTGTGACGGACAAGTGAATCTAACAGCTGAGATTAAATGCACAATTTTAAGTTGTTATAATTTCAGCCGTCATATTCATTTGTTTCTTACAATCTCTTAAAAAAATGTCTCTCATGTAAGCATGACTCTTCAAAATAGTGTGAGACTATTTGGCTAAGACTATAACCAAATTAAACCCAAATATACTTTTTTATTTATTAAAGTCGACAACTTATATTAATTCTAAAAAAAATACAACTGAAAGATGTAAAAACTATATAAAAATTAAAAATAACAAAAGTAATACTAAAAGTAACTTGATGCAAGAACACATCGAATATAGTACCATAAGTAAGCCATGTGATTAAAAAGTGGCCGATGGTATGACTGGCCATGCATATTTCACGTAAACAAATACGTCCAATAGATGGAAATCTTCCATCAATGTAACAGGTAGTATGACCAACCATGCAAACTTCACGTAAAATCATTTGTCGAATAGAGAGCAATCTTCTTCCTGAGTAACCGAAGAACCAAGTAACAAGAGTCCAATTCCAAATAACATCAACATAGAGAACCCAAAACAATTCTCTCGGATCCCAAATATGAAACCAATCACTAGCAGATCCAAGCACCACCAATGACATAAACCACCCATAAAGGTCCAAACCAAAACTTGTAAACCTGAATTGAGCCCGAGCCCAATCAGATCTCCTACACACAGCCATACTACCGCCATTACCATTGCCACCATCACTAATCCACCACCCATAAACCCTGAATATGCAACCCTTACTCGCTAGAGCTAGCCGATGCGGAATTGTACGCCGATCCAACAAGTCGTCGGCTAGCCACAGAAGGAAACACTTCAGCCTTGGAAAGACAAGGTCCAGCCACAGATCTAAGCGGATCCGCTTAGGAACCCAGATCCGAGAAGAAGAGAACCAGCCAAGCCAAAGCTTTGATACAATCTTCAAATGCCCTCGCTTGGGTCGCAAGTCACCAATAGCCAGAGGCTCATCCACAAAGCACGACCGGTGCGGCAAGCTGTAAAGTTCAAAGCCGACTGTCGTCTAAGTTTTGAATCCAACCCGACAAGAATCGTGTAATTGATGAAGACAAATCTCCCAAAGCGACCTCAAAACGGAGAGAGATCCCACCGCCACGAGGCCATAATGCTGGAGTCGAAGCTCCTTATGTGAACCTGGGGATGAGAGCAGCCTAGACGAGAAGGATTCAATGAGAGAGATAGTCGCGGCTGGGAAAAACCCTAGCAGTCGCTCTCTCTCATAGCTGTCCAAGGATTAGAACAAGTTAATAACTCGATCAGTTCCATCTAGTATATAATAAGAGCAAGTTCACCCGTTGAGTCACATGTCATATGTTACTGGTTCACTGGGTTAGTATATTGTTCACTGCCACTTGACTTATGTTTCCACCCGTTTGGTTTTAGGTAACTGGGTCACTGGGTCAAGACAATGTTCACTAGGTCAAGACACTGTTCACTAAATATTAAATTAATTTTTTTAATTTAAAATTAAATAATATGTGGTGTAACTGAATATTATTGATGAATATTTTGGAAACTCAACAACCTACTTATCAACCATCGATACAATGACTATTCACTCACCCATCGACAATTATTGGATAAAATTGAATCAACTATCGATATCTTTCAACAACTTCGTATTGTTCAAAATATGAAAACCTTTTAGTGACTTTAGGCTTATCTTTATATTTCTTGGACATAATATACTGCCACATCTCTTGAAAATATATATAAACATATTATTAACTCCCACAAATAATCAAATACAAATTAACACACATGTAAATAAAATTCAAATTAAATAATTACTTATTATCATTGTAATTTAATCACATATTAAAATTAAAGCACATACCTCACTCAACAAATTTGAACCGCTACATTGTCACTCCCGAGCTTGTCTCAACGCACAACACCAAGCATACATTTCTCCCTTTAATAATTTCCACCTCCCAATCAAACTTTGAGTCGATGTTCGGTGAAAACCATTTTCGTTATAATGTTTCAAAACTTCACTCCATAGATTCGGTTTCTTTCGATTCACACCCGCAATCGGACATTGGCTTAGAAATTTACACAACTTGCAAAGTTGAACATCTTCCTCGGTACTCCATCTCGTTCCACCGACAACATTGCTAACTACCACATTGTTAGTTTCCACATTTCTATCTACCTCATGGCTAGCTCCCTCCATATGGATTGAGAAATTAAGAAAATGAAAGCAAATGGATGAAGAAGAAATTTTGGTTTTAGAATTAATTATTGGAGGAGAATATGAAAGCAATAGAATGAGAAATACATTTGGCTATAGAATACTGAGAATATATATTTTTTGAGTGTGAGAGGTAAAGTAGATGATAGGTATTTATATAAATGTAATGAGAATTTTTTTAATTTTTTTTCTTACCGTTTGATTCTATAAAAAATTGTGTCTAACGGGTATTTATTTTCCACCATTGGATTGCCAACGGTCTGAAAACCAAAGGTTGAGATTGGCTCACATGGCTGACGTTAGCTACACATACATGATCTTCAGCCGGCTTCGTTGAAGCCACTTTTGGGTGAGTTGATTGATTCAATTGTGGGTTTGAATCAACCGGGGGAGACAACTCCCATGGGACAAATTGACGGATGTAGTTGTTTTTTTTCTTCTCTTTTTGGGTGGCCATGTGGATTTGTCTAGCTGGTCACACGAGAGAAACCCACGGGTGGACATGCTCTAAGCAAGAGCTTCCATAGTAGCTGCTAGCTAGCTTTCGTGCGTAGCAGTAAGCCAGTAACCCAAATATACAAAAGTTACGTAATTTTTTTTAAAAAAAAATTATTACTTGGAACATTGATTTTACTTAACCCTATGAATACTAACCCATTTCTTCTTAATTTCCACACCAAAACATCCTCCCTCTCTCCAATAAAAATAAAAAAATATTTTTTTTGTTTATATTTCATGATTGTTTATTACTTTATTATTTAAAAACATTATTAATAAAATATAAATTAAATATTAGATTCAAATGATTGTAAAAAACAAAAACATCGAATGACATCCCAATATGAGACTTCATACTTTCATGGTTGGACAGATCTAGGATTCGAAAGTTGGGGGCCTAATCTTTAAAGGGTCAAATTTTTTTTTGCCGTTAGGCAATTTTTTATTTTTGTCTTTGAGCAAACCTCATCAAAACCTGAAAAACATCATTTTTTGATAGAACCTGAAAAGAACATGGATCCTCTACTATAATAATAAGTGCTATGATATGCTTGGGTTTGCACCTCAAGCTGCCACGTCATAAAATACAATCCTAGGGCTCAAAATGAAAGTTTTCAAAATGCCCAAATTGCACGAGGAAGCAGCAGATCTCTGGTCATACACTCATACACTCATAGCAGCAAATCTCCTTTGCTCCATACTAATTTCTGGGTTAATCGTGAATCAACCCAAAATTTGCATTTAATGGACCATTGGGTTTTCGTTGCTGTAGCTTTTCTGGTCAACTTATCCCTTTTTGAACAAAATGGAGACTTCAATCAAGGGAATTGCAGAGAACCACACAAAGGTTGGGTTGGAGGAAAACAAATCCCCCAAAAATTCATAGCCCATGGGATCAACACAATGGTTATGATGAGGCATATTCTCCTACAATTTACAGATCTGAGCTTCAACAACTTCTGTAATATAAATTCATGAAGGATCTGTTACTGACACCTTAGTTTTGGTGCTCCAAAAATGATAAGGAGAATTGTTGAATGTTGATGGGACATGTTTAAGAGCTCGGCGAAAAAGAAGAATGTTTAAGATCTTGGACTTTTTTTGTGACGCTGGCAATCTTGTGATTGGGCGCGGCTGGAATGTACCGCAATCGATGTGTACCATCAACGACGTCAGCTACAGAAACTACGGAAAAATTCTTTTTTGCCCTTGCCAGTCTCTCGCTCTTGCTCATTTTCAATTTTGATATGCCTATGCCCAGATTTCTTGATCAAATTCATTGATGATATCCAGTAGAGTTCCATCTGGGTTATGATCAAGTATAATTACAAAAACAAGTATGATTTGGGTATTGGGTTTAATGAAAAAAGCACACTAGCAACGATCAATCTGAGCAGAGTTCAATCATTAATATGATCTGGCTGTGTAAAATTAATTATCAGCAGAGTTCAATTCGAGCAGAGTTCCAACGCGCATACTTGTTAAAACAATTTGAGTTTTTCCAGTAGAGTTCTAGCAGAAATTCAAGGCAATTGAGAGAGACAAGTAATCAAAATCTTGATTTTGTTTGTAGAATTTCCATATGGGTATTGGGTTTTATGAAGAAAGCACACCAGCATGATTACCAACCCACCAAATTAGCCACCCAAATTGCAAAGATCCAAATTACGCTCATTTTTCCGAGTCGCTCACAAGCCACAGATGACAGATCGAGGACTGATTCAAAGGGAGGGAAGAACAAAGAAAGGAGGGGAAGAACTGGAGTTCTCTAGAACAGAAGAGAGAGAGAGAGAGTTTGGAACGTTGGTGGGGAGGGCATGAAAGGAATTTTTGCTCAGCAACTTTGGTCAACGTTAGCAATTGTTAGTCTTTTTTGCAATTAAAATATAAATGAATGGTTATTGTTTTGCCACGTCAGCCGGTACATACCAATTCTGGTACATTTCCAGAATTGGCCGGTTTTATAATGTATTTGGCACTGCACTCTCGCTGTGAGACTTCTAGTTGGAGATGCGATCAGGAAAACTGGAAAAGGGTAGCTGACAGGAAACACCGAAGAGTCAAAACAAAAAATATATAAAACCATAATGACCTTAGATTGGAAAATCTCTGTGTCTCTTTTGATAAGTATCCATATATAGAAGAAAGAGACAACATAGAAACCAGACAAATAAAAACAAGAAATAGAAGAAAGAGCAGGAAGGAGATGTCAGAAAGCACAGTTTCAGTGCCCTTATTGGAGTCAGGAGAGCATGGAGAAGAAGGAAGTGGAGTGAGGTGGTGGAACAAAGTTTTGGATGTGGAGGAGACCAAGAACCAGGTCTTGTTTTCGTTGCCAATGATTCTGAGCAATGTTTTCTATTACTTGATCACTTTGGTGTCGGTTATGTTTGCTGGTCACCTTGGGGACCTTGAGCTTGCTGGGTCAACCCTTGCCAATTCATGGGCCGTTGTCACCGGCTTCGCTTTCATGGTAACTCTCTCTCTCTCTCATGTTCCTAGCTGTCCATTAATATATGTATTCACTCTGAAACTCTAGTAAGTAAGAACGGTAATATTGGAGTAGTACTGTTCATTAATCTACAGTGTATGAAATAGTAATATGATGGTGATGATAATGATAGAGGAAATTAGTACTAGAATGTGTTCCCCATGAACTTGCAGTCATTTACTTATCACAACACTGCTGATGATGAACTGTATGGTAAAGGAATATGAAGAAAATATATTTGAACAGACAAATCGAAAGTATAACTAATAAATAAAATTACATTATCAATTGGAGATCGGAAATACTGCTAGCAGTCTCATTGCTTCGTTTCGTTTAGGTTGGGTTGAGTGGATCACTTGAGACGCTGTGTGGGCAAGGATTTGGTGCAAAGTCATACAGAATGTTGGGGATTTATCTACAAGCCTCTTCCATCATATCTTTCCTCTTCTCTATCATCATATCTGTAATCTGGTTCTACACCGAGCCCATACTTATCTTACTCCAGCAAGATCCTCAAATTTCGAAATCTGCTGCGCTTTATATTAAATTTCTGATTCCGGGATTGTTTGCATATGGATTCTTGAATAACATATTGAGATTTCTTCAGACACAATCTGTTGTCATGCCATTGATTTTTCTCTCGGCCATCCCATTGGTTATTCATGTTGGCATTGCATATAGTTTGGTACATTGGACAGCTCTAGGTTTCAAGGGAGCTCCACTAGCAGCTTCAATTTCGTTATGGATATCGATCCTCATGCTGGCCATGTATGTTGTTTGTGCTAAGAAGATGGAGCATACATGGACAGGATTTTCGTTAGAATCATTCCATTATGTCCTAACTGATTTGAAACTTGCCCTCCCATCTGCAGGAATGGTTTGGTAAGAGTACCTCCCTAGATTTTTTAATCATTTTTTTCTATATTTTTAAAGGACCATTTTTAAATGTTTAAAATCCCTGTTAGAGGCATTGTAACCTCATTCAGCTAAATACTATACTATAGAACTGGAAATGCTCTCAAGTCTAAAATAAGATATGCTTATTTGAGTGCTAAATACATGAAGTTCATTTGGTATAATCTGTTAGCATCAGGGCTATAGTCACAACTTGGAAACACGCCATAGTCATCCTGAATGGACTATGGAAGCCTGCATCTCATCCGAATTAGCTCTATGACCTAATTGAATACAGGACCAAAATTCATGGACACATGATATGAACTGAGGGTTCAGAGGTCTGCAGAGAAAGAAATAGAATTTTCCCTATTGAAATTTTCACATTTTTATCTTTACAGCTTGGAGTACTTGGCTTTTGAGATTCTGGTGCTCTTGGCAGGATTAATGCCAAACTCAGAACAGAGCACATCACTAATTGCAATGTGGTAAGCTTCATGGGTTTTTTTTTTCTTTCTTTCTGCCTGAAACCTGTTCTTGCCAACCGACTTAAGTAGCTTAATTTTTTCTTCTTTTATTTATATCTTCAGTGTGAATACAGAAGCAATTGCTTACATGATTACATATGGCCTCAGTGCTGCAGCAAGGTTGGTACCACTATAATTCCCAGGTCGTTCGTATGCCTTGAAGTTTGTTGGATATCTGCATTCTGTTTTATACATTGAAACAAAGATTACTTATAATGCAGCACAAGGGTGTCAAATGAATTGGGAGCAGGCAATCCGGACCGAGCTAAGAATGCAATGGCTGTGACTATTAAGCTGTCTGTGCTTCTTGGTTTCTTAGTTGTTCTGGCGCTAGTACTTGGTCACAATATCTGGGCCGGCTTCTTTAGTGACAGCCCTGCAATAATTGAGGAATTTGCTTCCATGACACCATTTCTTGCAATTTCAATAATGGCTGATTCTGTGCAAGGTGTCTTATCAGGTTGGTAATTCTATCTGCTGTTCTGCCTTTGAACTTTGTTCACTTTACCTGTTTTTTCTTCCTATGAAATTGAGTTTGGTCATTTTAGGTGTGGCTAGAGGATGTGGGTGGCAGCAATTGGCTATGTATGTAAACTTGGCCACATTTTATTTGATTGGTGTGACAATTGCATGTCTTCTCGCATTCAAGTTGAAACTATATGCCAAGGTGAGGCAGCCTTTCAGTTGTTAGCACCTGAAATACACACACGTGCATATCAATTCTAAGTATCAGTTCCTTACCTGAATTTAAAGTGAGGAAGCTAGAAGCAGCTAATTAAGCTAGTATATATGTTTATCTGTTGTGGTATATTTAAATTTTGAATTTCTGTTGGTACAGGGTCTGTGGATTGGTTTAATATGTGGTCTGGTCTGTCAAGCTGGCACGCTTTTGTTGATTACATTGCGCACGAAATGGAATCGATTGGATTTATCTCATAATGCAGATTCTGTCTAAATGAAGAGCAGGCAAAAGGAATAACAAAGCTAGCCTTATAGTTCTCTAAACATTAAATTAGCCTCTGTGAAGTGAATTTTGAAGTCATTGTGAGGAACTTTTACAGATTTAGATTGGAGTACTTAACCAGCTAGCTAAACAAAGGGTGTATAGCTAAACAAGCTATACATTCAGTTGACTGTGGACAGTAATACGAGAAAGGGTCCTGCTGGTGCTCATAGGAAAGCCTCATCTTTACTTGCAGGGTTAATAAAGTCTGATTCAACAAGCAGAAATAATTAAGTACTTGATGATTGGCTTTTCTTCATACATTGCATTACATGTTCTTTATTCTGATGCCTCATGTGGCTAGCAAGCGATAACTAAACGGTTAGCGGCTTGTGCCACTCTGAATACTAATCGATCAAGAGACCGGCACTGGGTATCGGCACAAAGGACAGTAGTTGTGATGGTTCTCCAGCCAGGAGAGAATGCAATGTCCATGAAAAATGTGTAAGCAGGGGAAGCGAGTAGCTATAAAACCATCCTCAAAGTCGTCCAAACAAATACCACACGACCTATATCAAGTCTCACTCTCTCCAAGTCCTCGATAGCTGGTTTTGATACAGGCTTCGGTCTAGGCTTGTACGTTTCCAGTTCTTCACGGTCTAATCCGACTGCATGGGATTCCCTTATCACCCTTTCATGCCATACCCCAAACCCCCAATAATCCAGCAATTCCAGAGTTTCATCGTATATGTCCGCATTGATATAAGCGCCATCATCAATATTATTACTATTAGCAACCACCTCGAATATTTTGGCAACAATAGGTTGCTGCTCATGTCGTGGAACACGCATGCTTTGAAGAACTTGGGTGATCATAGTTGGCTGCAGCTGCTCACCGCGATGATTATGGATAGTTGTAAGTAATTGTGGTACGAAATCAGGCGTAAAGCGTATAACTTCACCATCCCTGCCCAACACACCATTTTGGTTTGACTTGTAGAGATTAAATTGGATCTGAAGCACGTCACTGCTTACAGCAGGTGGGCATGTTTTCCACTCAGTTTCGACACGATAGGAATTCTGGCATACGACCACACTAGGGTCATAGGGGAGGTGTCGAATATAGTCATAATCAACATGGGGCATGGAGTCCCGGCACAAAGGACACTTGTGATGGGTCTCCAGCCACCGGAGAATGCAGTGGCCATGAAAAATGTGCAAGCAGGGCAAGCGAGTAGCTATAACATCTTTCTCAAACTCGTCCATACAAATACCACATGATCTATCAAGTCTCACTTCCTCCAACTCGTCCTCAATGGCTGATTTAGTTGCAGGCCTAGAATTCGTCAGGTCATATATGTCCACATCCATGAAAATGAAACTAACGTCTTTAGGCATTGCAGGAAGCGCATCAAATATTTCGTCAACAATTGTTGGATGCTCCTCTTCTGCAAGAGGCATGCTTGCTTCTCATGTCCTGAAAACATGTTCGTTGCTGAATCGGGATCATAGGATGTAAATGGTTTTTAACAAGTACTGTTTAACAAGGTCGCAAAATCTCGTCATGGAGAGTAAGAACTCGTGGTTCAGTATGAGAGTTACGGAATTTGCGATCTTGGGATGACATGTAGAGATTAAATTGGATCTGAAGCAAGTCGTTGCTGCTAATTAGTAGTGGATACTGGGTGGATGAGGACAAGTTGTTATCGATATTCATGGATGGTGAGCCTCTTTTCCACATAATTATGGTACGATACTCACGGTACTCTTTTGACATACTTGAAAGCTGCTACGAGTTAGAACGGTGAACTGGGGGAAATATCTGTTATGACTTATGAGTTATGACTGAAGCAAACCTATATGTATATATAGCTAGCTGTTCAATTAGTTTTCTTTTTGGACAGGTAGAGATTTTAATACGTTTCTTACTTGTAGTTTTCTACTAGGAAAAGGATTCTCCGACTTTGCAGAATACGATTGGCTGAATGTTGAGTATGTGGATCCGATTTCACTAAGGATAAAGATTTGTTATTCCTTAGCCAAAGAGGAGTTTTGACTGTTTCACATATTCCTACTTGATAGTGGTTCCTATATTTATTGGAAACAAGTTTCAAAAAGACCTGACACAATGCACGACTCCCTCCATTAGATAGAGTTGAACTCATTAACAAAGATAGAAAGCATATAAGTGCGCGAGATCCTAATGGAGGATACATGTAGCGATCCGGTGAAGTACGTTGACCCACCATGATACATGACCTAGTTTTTTTGAAAACCCAGGTAGGGAGAAGAGAATAAATACTCAGGGATTTTATTTTTTGGAAGCTAGCGCAGGGATGATGGTGTTAAATTGATCGAGGTGGGAATGGTATGGCGAAGAAAGTGCAGTTTAAGTGTTCGACCATATGGGTCACTTGGAGCAAGTTCACCTGTTGGTAAGGGTCAAGGTCACTGGGCACTGTGTTATGTATTGTTCATTCACTTTTCATGTTTTTTTTTATAAGAAAAGAAAATTACAAACTGAAACTTTTACGATAACCTAAATGCGAGAAATCAAAATTGAAAGCCGGAAGCACAGAAAGAGGCAAACTTTGTTCCCAAATTCGGTAAGTCGGGTGAGAGTGACCAATACTAGCAATTGCATCTGCAGTGAAGTTGGTTTCCCGAAAAATATGAACAAAGCGAATATCTTGAAATTGAGAGGCAAGGATCTGAATGTCTTTGATTATTTATTTAAGACGCCAAGGAATTGAGCACTTGTTGAGAACGTAATCAATAATGAGCTTAGAATCACCTTCCACTTGAACTTTAGTTGCGAAGTATTCACTTTTCATGGTTGTTTTCACCCATTAAGTCAAGGTCAGAGTCACAAAAATTAATTTTTTTGTTTTTCAATAATTTAATTCATTGTTGTTAGTATAATTAAAAAATCAATACTTATACTAAATATATTTAAAAAAAAACCTTCATTTTATTAAAGATTTTACTGGAAAACAATTTTTCCCTTTAAAAGGGATTCGTTTTGTTGGTACAAATATAAAATCTGGGATGGACATGCCAAATTTGCTGGATAGTCCAATTGGTTCATGTAGTTTTTACTATTTTGACACTGTGTCTAAGTTTGATTCCCACCACCTACAAAATAACAAAAATCTTTAAATTTCTGATTTTTCTTCTCTTCAAAAGTGTGGGCACCACAATGACAACCCACCTTGTGAGTTGTCACGTTGGCGACTGGCTTCTGGCTTGGGCTCTTTTTGCCCTGTCTGCCAACCCAAGTGACATTTAGCATGGTCTCTGTTCGACCGCTGGAAGCTATTTTAGACAATTTTGGGGCCACGATCTACCAACCCAAGTGACATTTAACCTAGTCTCCATTCGACTGCTGGAAGCTACTTTAGAGTGGTTTCATATGATAATCAATCTTACTTTTAATTTTTTTGCAGCATATTACCTGCATCTTGATGTGTCTTTCTGAGTTGCTAGACGAGGAGATTCAATGGCTAGAAGCGTTTGGAAGAGAGGCCCGGTCTTACCATCTGTGCATGCTTTTAATTTTCCTTTCCTTACATCATTGACTTTTATGTTCAATACATCATTGACTTCATGTATTCCAATTTCCAACTAAGTACCGGAGGCTATTGTTTCGTCGAATGACTATAGATATCTTTTCTTACATCATTGATTTTGATCATGTCTCTTCTGTTACATCAACTCTGAAAATCAATGATGTAACAAAAGATATCTGTAGTCATTTGACAAAACAATAGCCTCCGGTACTTAGTTGGAAATTGGAATACATGAAGTCAATGATGTATTGAACATAAAAGTTAATGATGTAAGGAAAGGGAAATTAAAAGCATGCACGGATCGTAAGACCGAGCCTCTCTTCCAAACGCTTCTAGCCACTGAATCTCCTCGTCCAACAACTCAGAAAGACACATCAAGATGCAGCTAATTAGCTGTACAGCAGCAAATAACAGCTTCAACATTGGAAATGGCTTGTAGTGATCTCGCTTTGCACTCACAAAATTACCCAATACAGCAACAACTGAGCACAACATGCCCAGAGCTGGCAACTCCATGAAATCAGCAAATATGGATACCACTTCAGCAATAAGAATAAGCTTCGACAGCTTCAACCCAAAAACAAAATGTCCAGGACTTGTGGGCTTCACAGTTGGCAAGGTGGGATTCACAGTTTTCATGTTGGGATTCACAGTTGGCAAGTTGGGATTCACAGTTGGCATGTTGTATATGACATGCTGCAAAAAAATTAAAAGTAAGATTGATTATCATATGAAACCATTCTTTGTACCAAATAAAGGAAAAAGAAATAAAATACATCTTGTTCAGAAGTAGATGGTTAATGCAGAATAGAAGCGATGGGGAGATAGTATCTGAAATTATCAATTAATGTGCTTCATGAATTGTCTAGAGAAAAATGCATCACACAGTAGGGAGAGAAAAGAACTTGTTTTGCAAATGAATACCTCATTGAACGAACGGCATTTCCCTTTCTCCTGCTGGAATACAATGGTTCCTTCAACAGCTTTATCCTTTGTAAAATTATGATCGGCACACTCCTGCCTTGTTACATTCTGCAAACAAAAACTTGTAATCTTAGATACCACATACAAAAAGCTAACAGGAATTAAATGCTTAGTAAAAGCAGCCTACAGAAATAAGCCTTTTCCCAAATACATACCTCGAACGAACTGCTTTCCCCCTTCTCCTGCTGGGATAGACTGGTTCCTTCAGCAGCTTTATCCTTTCTAGAATTATCCCCACTACTAGCTTCATGAAGTTTCTGTATACATCTGCCAAACATTTAAAGAATTAAAGAAACTGAACTTTAAGCATTGTTGTAAAGTGGAACTAATTACTGAACATTAAACTCTATCGAACACAGACCTTTCTACACCACCAAGCAAGCACTTGTCTGTAGGATCATGTTTCAAACCTTCTTGAAAGGTGTCAAAGGCCTTTTTATAATCATTCATTAAAATTTGAACAGAACCTTTTATGAAATAACCCCCTGAAAATTGTGGGTAAAGCTCGATACATTTTTCAGCATCCTCCAACGCCCGAGGCATCTTCTCCAATCTCATATAGCAAAGAGCTCTGTTGCTATACACCCAAATGAATGAGTAGAAATAAGTAAATGCACAAAAAGACAGTTTTCTACACAACAAAATGTAAGTACAGCAGATTTTCATACCTTTGAATCCCTTGGGTTCCAAATCAGAGATCTAGTGTAATACGTAGTGGCCTCTTGGTAAATTTTCTCATGCAAATGTTCATTTCCTAAAAATCAATGCACTTTGTTAAACGATTTATAGATAATTATACCATGGGTAAACACTTGTTTAAGGATATCCAACACCCCTCAAGACAATCACTATTCTCAACAAGCCACACAAAGTACAAGCACAACCCTGAATATGAGTAAACAAAGAAAATAGCACAAACCCTTCTTCTGCATTAGTTCAGCTTCCCCCAGCCTTTCCAGACACTCTTTAGATGAGACACAACAAGGAAACTTGAATCAAAATTTCTTTAGGCAAACAAAACCTACTTCTTGAAAGGTGTACATACCACATTATGGTACATCTTCAAGACATCGGACAAGAGATTGAAGGCTGCGGTGTCACTCGCGTTGTCGTACATAAGTTTGTAAAGCTCTGTTGCTGCAATCTCGAGCTCATCCCAGTCACTTCTGTTCACTGAGTTGTACAATGTCTCCCTGACAGTTTTTTGGAAGTGAGCAATTTTGGATTCCATGATATCCATGTTACTTTTCCACCAGTCCCTTTCGTGTTGTCACGCTGCAAAATCAGGCTATTCCTTCATAATTGAACATGAAGCAATAATGAACATGAAACTATGAAAGCATATGCACATTCTTAAGCGAACAGATAGACCAATCCATGTGGCCTCAAAAATAACATAGATGATCTATATTGCCAGAAAAATTTTCCCATCCACTATCTTCACTGCACCATGAAACTCAAATCAAGAAAAGAATATCCATTTATGTCTACATTTTCATTTATCTCCTTCAAGACATTGAGTGCCAATCAAGATGACTCTAATAGGTTCAAAAGCAACTTTTTTACCAAGTATCCAAACCAAGAAATAGTGACTACAGAAGGCTTCAACTTAAAAATAAAACAGACCAATCAATGTGTAAAAATTTGACATTCTTAAACAAATATAGATAGGAGTCACAGGACAGATCCATATATCCACAAATCATAAGGAAAAGGCAGCCATGGCAAACATAGCACATTAATGTAATGTTCTGAAATAGATGATGCAGGTAGCCACACAAATTTTCTAGCAACTTTCTTTACTGCTCAATTGAGAACTAACTGAAAACCTTGAAAAATTTTTTGAACAGCACTTCAACTTCAATGATATGCAAAGCTCCAATTCGTTTAAAGATTAGGAGGGGATTGGGTTGGCGTAGTAAAGGAATTGAAGGAGTTAAGAGCAAACAACCAACTTAAGCCAATGGGCAATGAAAACGAAAATTGAAATTCCTCGGGAAATGAACCTTTTCTCACCGCAAACAATCATCTATTTTCTACTAAACAGAGCAAGAAACGAATTGAAACATAATCCAGAATCAAACACCAAATATAAAGAGATATCATACAAGAAATCCAAATCCGAACCTCAAGAAGTCCGACGGCTAATGCGTGTTGTAGGGAGAAAATTAGAGTCTGCAAAACGGTGGAAATGAAAGCGAGCGACCTTAACCAGTGTGAAGAGCTTTGTACTCGAGGTGGAGAAAGTTAGGGTTTTCAGAGCTTTGGAAGTGAAGCGGTTCTGTGGGTTTTGGCCTTCTCAGAGCTTTCTTGATTTCTCTCAATTGGGAGCGAAGGGAAGAAGCTAGTAAGTAGTCTGGACAAGTAGCTTACTTAATAAGCTACTCATCTAACGGTGCTCATTGCATCACGCTTCCAACTCCCTCCATTTTCCCGCTCAAACTCAATCCCCTCCGTGCCCTCGCCACGTCCCACCTGCATCCGTGTCAACATCAGAGAGAGCCTTGAAGCTCTCCTCTATGAAACCATGCTGGCTTTGGCTTGGATTCTTCATTATCGTCTTCAGAGCCATTGGCAGACCTTGAGCAACAACTGAAACAGAATTTCCATTCTTCAGGGATAGCAACGTCTTTTAAACTACATAGGCTTCAATTTGGGCTAAGTTTGGGCTTTACCCGGGCTCTTTTCTTTTTCTGTAGTACCCGGACTTTTTTCTAATAGCTTATTCTAATTTTTGTTTTATCAAATTTTTTAGGGAGAATGATCACTTTGATCACTGAACTTTGCCAGATTTGACACTTTAGTCACTGAACTTTCGAATATATCACTTTAGTCACTGAACTATTACACCGTCTATCACTTTAGTACCTCCGTTAGTTTTTTCCGTTAAAACAACATCTCTCCATTAAATTCAGGGGTATTTTAGGGATGTAAGACCAAAAAAATATTTTTCTGACTCACTTTCCATCATTTTTCCGGTAGCCAACTTGGGAACCTTTTAAAATATATTTATGCTCATTTTATCATATATACTTCTTCATAAAAGTTGTTCTATATTATGTCTATTATTCGGTATTAAAATTTCATGATCATCCAACGGTTTAAACATCCCAAATCTAAGCATTTATCTAGTATACTCGCAGGAAAACCTCTATGTTGTTCACAATTTCAAGTGATCATATCTCACTCATTTCTTAACCAAATTTTGTAATCTTTATATAAAAATGAAGCTTAGAACCTAAACTTTTAATCTGGAGAATATCATAATTATTGGTTAGATTTACATTATGTAACAATTTAAGGAAAACTTGGGCCATTATTTATGGGCTAACACTAATAGGCAAAGTTTTACTTAAATTGTTACATAATGTAAATCTAACCAATAATTATGAAATTCTCCAGATTAAAATTTCAGGTTCTAAGCTTCGTTTTGATATAAAGATTACAAAATTTAGTTAAAAAATGAGTGAGATATGATCACTTGAAGTTGTGAACAACATAGAGGTTTTCTTGTGAGTATACTAGATAAATTCTTAGATTTGGAATGTTTAAACCGTTAGATGATCATGCAATTTGAATACGGAATAATAGACAGAATATAGAACAATTTTTATGAAGA
Organism: Rubus idaeus; assembly: GCA_030142095.1. NCBI lineage: Eukaryota > Viridiplantae > Streptophyta > Magnoliopsida > Rosales > Rosaceae > Rubus > Rubus idaeus. The sequence continues at coordinate 11,599,922 of CM057967.1, forward strand.
AGTATATATGATAAAATGAGCAGAAATATATTTTAAAAGGTTCCCAAGTTGGATACCGGAAAAATGATAGAAAGTGAGTCAGAAAAATAATTTTTTGGTCTTACATCCCTAAAATACCCCTGAATTTAACGGAGAGATGTTGTTTTAACGGAAAAAACTAACGGAAGTACTAAAGTGATAGACGGTGTAATAGTTCAGTGACTAAAGTGATATTTTCGAAAGTTCAGTGACTAAAGTGTCAAATCTGGCAAAGTTCGGACCAAAGTGACCATTCTCCCAATTTTTTATTTTAAAAATCAAACAGATTTTCTCATACAAATTCTAATTTATTTTGATTTAAAAATTCAATTATAATATCTCTTACATGATATCTTTAATCTTGAATATTTGGAAATAAAAATAATTTGCGCATCTTTAATCTTGAATATTTGGGAATAAAAATCCTAATTTGATTATGTTAATATAAATATATATTTTTGTATAATTTATTTTTATTTTTAAATTTAATAGTAAAAATACTTTAATGACTGTTTTGTCCATATCATAGACACTAAATTACAAGTTTGTTCATGTCACATAAGCAGCTTAACTGAATATTTGATGATATGTACTATAATGACAAACAAAAGTATAGTTCAGGTACCACCAGAATCTTTATGAAAGTTTAGGTACCAAAAATTATATTTGGTGATAGTTCAGGTACCATGTGAGGATTTTTCTCTACATTTAACATTAGTTATTTTTTATGGATCATGTATGCGGGTTATATACAACCCGACTCAACCTCTTTAATAAACAGGTTGACATGCAAATGACCAATTTGTTAACGGGTCTTGGGGTGTTGACATGTAAATAACCAGTTTTTTAACCATGCAGGTTCAACACGCTTTATTTTCGTGTAAATTTTGAGTTGTGTTATCGGGTTGTGTCAGAATTGACAGGCCTATTTTCATGTAATTAAAAGTAGAATGCAAGTGATAAAAAATATGGCAAAGTGGAGTATACCAAACTCATCACCTTTTTTAATCTAGAAAAAAAAAATTGTTTAAATATAATAAAAAATTAAACTTACTTTTTTTAATATAGTTTTTTATTTAAATTTAATAATAAAACCCCCTGTGTAGTAATAAATTATATTAAAAACATAAAATTGGCAATAAATTATATTATAAAAATAAAAATAATTCTTTTCATTTTTAGTATTGAATATTTGTGGATAAATTTTCTAAATCTACTTTTTTGTATAATTTTTTTTATTTTGAAAATTAAATATAAATAAAATGATTGTTTTGCCATGCTACATAAGCAACTTAACGGAATATTTGATGGTAAGTACTATAATGGCAAACATAAGAATAGTTCAGGTATCACTAGAGTCTTTATGAAAGTTCAGGTACCAAAAATTACATTTGGTGATAGTTCATGTATCATATGAAGATTTTTCTCTTAAATGTATTTAGGAGTCAAATGTCTTATATCAGTCAAGTGTGTAGTCATGTACTATTGTTTGCATTTTTTTGCGGTTAAATGTTTTAAATTGGTCAAGTAGAGAACCCCTTTATATGGTTTAAATGAGTCATCGTATTTAAACCGACACATACAACGTATTTATTAAATGAGCATCGAGAGACACTTGTTAAATAAATATGTTAAGTTTGAGTTTACATTTCTGACACGATTATTAAATTGGTTAGGTTTGTTAATTGTAACATGTTTAATATTTTGACATGACACTAACCCGACACTACCCGACTTATTGACAGCCATATATGAAAGTAGAATGTAAGTGATAGAGACGTAGAGTGGAGTGCCAAAATTACTTCCCATTCAAAAAAATGATAGCTGAAATCTAAGATGCATTATTTGACCCTTCATAAAAAAACAATGGGAACAAGAAGTTTGTAGTAGATATCTTTTCTTTTTGGGGGCCGGGTATAAGGGTATTTGTATTTTGTAGTAAATGTGGGAAGTTTTCACGCATGCATCAATTATTTGCTGAATTACTACAGATAAAGAGTACCCGCACCGCCGCACGTGGGATGCTTCCTTTTCTTTTACTTTTGACTTCAGCTGCGTGGAATCCAAGGGATGTGATAATTCTCCTCCACATTGCAAATGGAGCCAATAATTAACAACAGGAAGTATAACTGAGAAAAAGTTGATAGCCCAGCATTGAATTCTGTATTTCTGTTCACTGTTTCCCCTACCCATAAACTTACACAGTAAGAGCAGTGATCACGTCTTAAAAGCTGAGTCTGAAGCATAAATAGAAAGGTTCAACTGTGGTTACTCTTCAAGTTAAGCAATGGGTAGGAAGCCAAATCAGCGTTCACCAAAGAAACAATCATTTTTCAAGGTCCTGCTTGGTGACTTCTCTAAGCATCTGGTAACATCGATCCTGCACTTTTTTCATCTGCATATTAATCTTAATTTGCATCTGTAAGTTAAATCATAGAGCGCATGTTTGATCTGTAAGTTAAATCAATATTCGATCTTATTAGTAAGCACATGTGAAAACTGTGTTGATGAGTCAAAGTAGAAGTAATTAATGGCTAAATTATTAGTACACTAGCTTATTTGTTTGAGAGGTTTCCACAGCTTTGATTCAATTGTTTCCAAATTTCAAGTGTTTAATTGTTTTTTTTTTTCTATAAGTTGATATAATACATGCTATGCTGCAATTTTTTTTTGAATTAGTGAATAGTTAATTATTTTTCTAAATAAAAAAGTAGGTAGTTATTTCTAGATATGGGTAGTGTGTAGTTATTATTTTATTTTTATTTTTATTTTCTATTTTATTAATTTACATTATTGTCCCTATTAATTAATTATGTTTCAAAGTTTTTTAATATTTGAGGGTTATATCCGTAAAAAAAATCAGTTATGGTTAGCAAGCCCTCTTCTCATTATAATAGTATAGATATTAATGAATTGGTTAGTGCTAACATAGTAATATTCATGTTGATCAATAAGTTTTGTACGTGTGCGTATATATAATGATTTTTAGGGAAAAGATTTTTACTTTATAAAGTGCGGAGTTTTGATCTCAGTTATCAATTATTTTAAATGATCTAATCGATTTGAAATCTGAGATCAAAATTTTGTACCATATAAAGTAAACTCCATTATTGCTCTGACACACAAATTTCAGTTGAAAGTTAAGTACCTTCTTCAAGGTGACAAGGTATTTAGAGCAATAATGGAGTTTTGATTTGTTCATAGCAACTATGTTAGAATAAGTGAAACATTCAAAACTTCCAAAATAGATTTTTTTTAACCAAAATAACTCTCAAATATTAAATAATCATATATAATTTAATTGTTAGGGATGAAAAAATCAAAATCAAAATATAAATAAATAATAAATAAAAATAAAATAAAAAATTTAAACTCTATCTAACTTCCTACTTCCACAACCAGCCCACTCTTCCACATTCATGGGGGTGTGGGCATTTTCTAGTATATATAATTATAATAGAAAATGAGATATGTTAACATACACTAGAATTTTTCAATTATAATATAATGCATGTATTTTTGTTTGATAAGATTAATTGTGTTTAATTGTATGTGTATATATATATATATATATCTATACTATATTTAAGAGAACTTATCTTGCCAACCATAATCGAATTTTTTTACTTTAATATCTTTTAAAGATTAATTAACTATATATATCCTTTTAATTTTCAGGGATAAAATAGTCAGAATAGAAATAAATAATTAATAAAAATAAAATTAAAATAAAACCTATAGCCACCCACTCCTACACTGATAACTACCCACTTCCACACTCATCGGGTATGTAGCAGTTTCTAGTATATTTATACTATATATTAAGAGAACACATGTTGTCAACCAAAACATAATTTGTTTACTTTAATACCATTTAAATATTAAATAATCATTAAGGATAATAAGGTCAAAACACAAATAATTAATAAAATAAAAAATAAAAAAACTTTCAAAAACCATATACAACCACCCACTCTCACACTCTTAACTTCCACACCATAAAATAAATAAAAATAAAAATAAATAATTCTGTTTTTTTTTCTTCTAAAAATAAATACACACACATAGTATGTGGTTTCCTTCTAGTATTATATAATGCATGTTATACAATCTAAATTGTATACACCGAATAATATTGTAGGGTATACCACGTAAGTTTACCAAGAAGTACATTCGGCCATCACTTGGCAAATGTAGTCTTAGAGGCCCTAGTGGACAATGCTGGAACGTGGAGCTGGAAAAGACCGAGAATGGCTTGTTCTTCCACAATAATGGTTGGCATAGTTTTGTGAAGGATCACCTTTTGAAAATTGGGGACTTTTTGGTTTTCCATTATGACGGAGAATCGAAGTTTAAGGTTAAAATTTATGATAGAACCTGTTGTGAGAAAGATGTTGAAGTAGCCAAAACAAGAAGTGGCTGTCCTGCTCCTCCGGCAAATGAAGGAAACCAATTAGCTGGAGTAAAAGATAAAGAAGTTATTGATCTTGAAACAGAAAACTACAAGAAAAACACTGAAAAGAAAACCAGGACTGCTGGCAGAAGAAGACGTAAGTTGTACTGACTATTTTGGCTTCTTTAATTAATTTGCTCTTTTCTTCTTAAATTGTGTCTCATCTATCCGGCACCTCGATCATAGGAAACAATGTCATGCCTGGGGAGGGGCTTAGAATTGAGGGTGTCAATGAAACATCAACTGGATCCATCTTGTTCAAGTCGGAAAATTCATGTTTCAAACTAACTTTGAAGAGAAGTTATCAACAATATGTGGTGGTGAGAACTTGGTTACCCAGTTCTTCATTTCTTATAGTTGAGCCAATTATATTTTTGGAAGCATTTCCAGATTTCCTTATTGGAATGAGAAATAAGTGATAGATATCTTTCCAATACCTTTGGATGCATGCCCCTAAAATATATGAAATGCATGTAATAGAGTGACCTATAAGTACATGTTTTAGCCCCCCCCCCCCCCCCCCCCCCCCCCCCCCCCCCCCCCCCCCCCCCCCCCCCCCCCCCCCCCCCCCCCCCCCCCCCCCCCCCCCCCCCCCCCCCCCCCCCCCCCCCCCCCCCCCACCCCCCCAAAACAACACCCCCCCCCCCCCCCCCCCCCCCCCCACCCCCAATAAATAAAACCAATAAAAACCACAAAAAAAAACAATACATAAAATAAACGGCCTAGTCAAGACCGACTCTAGCTTGAGTACAAAGTTTTGAATTATTCAAGTGAAATGAACATTGATATATATATATATTTTTTTTTATATATATATTAAAAAGTTTTTATCTTATTTTTTTGTCAGTTTTTGTCCTCTTGATATACTTGGTGTTCCGAATTGCAGGCGGTTCCAAAGGAAATAGCTGTAGCCGAAGGTCTTATGAATAAGAAGGCTGTAGAAATTCAAGACCCAACTGGGAAACCATGGCCTGCTAAGCTAGTGGCTATTAAATGTAAACAGAACAATCAGAATCAAATTCGGTTGGACATGTCAACAGGTTGGGGAGAATGTTGTAGAGCCAACAAAATTTCAGTTGGAGACACCGTCGTTTTCGAGTTTGTAAAAAAAACTGTATTGCAGCTTCATATTTTCAGAAAAGGCCTTGGAAGGGAAGGTAATTCGCCTTTTGTGGTACTTGATACCCCCAACATGAAGAACTAATTAAATCTATATATATAGACGACTACTGTATAATCTAAAGCTAGGTATTAGTAGCTTCTAGCTTGAAGATGTTTTTATCACAATATTCACCAAATCACCATCATTTTGTGACTTCATACTTTGGGTTGATATGGTGAGACTAGAATATATTCCCACCTGATTTTGTAGTTTTTTTTTTGTAATCGGGATTGGTTGGGTCTTCTCAATTACTGTTTATGTTAGTTTTTTGCTTTCGAGTTAGTTTTTTTGAGTTTTAGATTTTTTTTCTTGCTTGGTCTCATATGACAATATTTAGGATAACATCCTTATTGTTCGTTTGTGTATATAGCATGGAATACCGAATTGATAAGCTAACGTGTGGAAAATGTCAAAACCAAATACAATGATTCATTAGTTTTCTTGTTAACTGCATGTTAAGGAGTAAGACTATGATATGTTAACATTTCTCATACATGATGAAGAGTGAAAATCCTTATTTAGATAAATAAGGTCTTCATTAGAGTAAATTAAGTTCTCATTTGAGTAATTAAGTCCTAAAAGTGGTAATTGTAATAGCTTACAACTTGAGGACATATATTACCACTTCGACAACTCATGTGGTAACTACGAAAAAACTCTCATTAAGGTAAATAAGGTCCCCATTAGAGTAAATACGTTATCGTTTAAGTAATTAAATCCTAAAAGTGATAATTGTATATATAAGATACGCTAACACACACTAAAATTTTCCACCGTTAAGACCCGTTTAAAAAAATAATTGATTAATTTGGAATGAGAGTCTGCTCTCTGCCTCTCTCCCTTGGCGGAAAACTCTAATCCTAGGGTTTTGTTCACAGCACCCAATATGACAGCAACATCCAGCACTAATGTCTCGCATGCGGCACCTTCAGGTCTGTGTGGGAGTCTCCTTCAACATGGCGTCAATACTTTGAGCCGCGCCTAAATGCATGTCACACACATGTCAGACAAACCAAGCTGATAACTTATAGTTCTCTTTGCTTTAGTCAAACCTAGTCAGACGAATTCATGTTCTCAAAGAAAACCTTAACTTGACTTGTAAGTTCATATGCATGTAGTACAGATGGAAGCATTCAACTGAAAAAAGTAGATAGCCTAGATAGCATTGAATTCTGTATTTCTGTTCAATGTTTCCCCTACCCATAAACTTAATTAAACAGTGAGCTAGAGCAGTCACTCAAACATTTAGTCTGAAGCACAAATAGAAAGGTTTCAACTTTGGACATTGTTCAAGTTGAGCAGAAGGCTGAAATGGGTAGGAATCCATCTAAGCTTTCACCAAAGAAACAATCATTTTTCAAGGTCCTGCTTGGTGACTTCTCTAATCATCTGGTAAGATCCACCCTATTTTGATCCATTGGATAAGATCAAACTTTCTGCATGTCGATCTATAATCAATTAAATACTTCTATTAATCCCACTTGAAGACTAATAATACTCCTCTCTTCGATCATGGTTCATGGCTTCATGCATGTTTGAATACTTAATTTTTGATTTGCATGTTGTTCTAATTAAGTAGTTTCAAATTTCATGTGTTGGAGATATTTCCTCTGAATTCATATATATTATTAGGCATATATCATGTATGCATGTTATATGGAAGCTAAATTCTGTACGTTAAATAATTTTTGTAGCGTATACCACCTAAGTTTACCAGGAACTACATTCGACCATCACTTGGCAAATGTGTTCTTAGAAGCCCTAGTGGAAAACGCTGGGATGTGGAATTGGAAAAGAGAGAGAATGACTTGTTCATCCACAACGATGGTTGGCAGAGATTTGTGAAGGATCATCGTTTACAAGTTGGGGACTTTCTGGTTTTCCATTACGAGGGTGAATCGAAGTTTAAGGTTACAATATATGATAGAACTTGTTGTGAGAAAGATGTTGAGGTAGCCAAGAAGAGAAGTTGCAGTCCTACCAATTCCTGGGCGACTGAAGGAAACCAATTAGCTCTGGTAAAAGATGAAATTGTTGATCTGGAAACCTCAAACTACAACAAAGCCGCTGAAAATGTTGACAAGAGAAGGCGTAAGTAGTACTCGATCTATTTTCGCTTGTTTAGTTGTTTTCTTTAGAATTGTGCTCATCTATTTTCGCTTGTTTAGTTGTTTTCTTTAGAATTGTGCTCATCTATTTGGCAATGTAGGAAATAATGTCATGTCTGGTAAGCGGCCGAGAGTTGAGGATGGTGAAGAAACATCAACTGGATCCATCATGTTCAAATCGGCGAATTCATGTTTTAAATTAACTTTGAAGGCAAGGTGCTCACTATATAGGGTGGTGAGTACTTGCTTACTTGGTTAACCAGTTCTTAATGAAGCCAATTATGACATGCATTCAGATACCTTTATATGGGACTCATGCATGTGACTGAGAATTTACCTTGAATGTATATGTTGCCCTTTAAAATGAAATGCAATCACTCTTATATATAGTCATTCTCTTGATATCCTTGATGTTCCATATTGCAGTTGATTCCGAAGGAACTAGCCGTGGCCGAAGGTCTTATGAGTAAGAAGGCTGTAGACATTGAAGACCCAACTGGGACAATGTGGCCTGCTAAACTTGTGATTATTAGACATAAACAGAACAATAAGACTTGTGATCGCTTGGACATGCATGTCAACAGGTTGGGGAGAATGTTGTAAAGCCAACAAGATTTCACTAGGGGACACTGTTGTTTTTGAGGTTGTCAAGCAAAGTTTAATGCGAATTCATATTTTCAGAAAAGGCCCAGGAAGAAGGGGAGGTAATAATTGGCCTTCTGTGGTACTTGATGCCCCTAACATCAGGAACTAAAGCTAGGAGAGACTCGATCGTATGGTTTCAGAGTCAATTCCATCGATCTATACGCCTAGCATCCTCACCTCAAGATGTTTATATGACTACGTACAATATTCACAATCATTTTGGGTAAAATGATCATCTTCGATCTTGTACTATATACTATGTAACTTTTCATGTCTCCACTCCAGTAGCCACTCTTGTATTAGTTACTGTTTAGTCGTACTGTTTTTTGTGGTGTGTGTTTGTCTATATCTATACTATATTTAATTAGAAGAGCTTTTGTAAACTATAACTGAATTTTATTACTTTAATAACTTTTAAATATTAAAAAACTTTTCAAAAATGTCAACTATCGGGGATAAAAAAGTTAAAAATAAAATAATTAATAATATAAAAAACTTATAGGCTAGAAAAAACTACCAACTTTCACAACTATAAGGTGTGTTGTCCTTTCTAGCATGGAATAATTGCCAAAAATACTCCCTGAACTTTGTCATAATTGTCAATTTACACTCTAAATTTGCAATTACGTCAATTTACTCCCTAAACTTGGTAAAAATTGTCAACTTGCACTTCATACGTCAATTTCAACTCTTTTCATCCAATTTTGTGACATGTGATCTTCATGTAAGAATTCACCTAAACCCTAAAAATTCATATTTTAATGTAATTTTTATGTATATTTGTGTTTTTCTAAAAATATATACATAAAATGAAAATAACCTTATGAAGTTACTGTCACAAAATTGATGAAAATTTGAAATTATTATAGCAAATTAATTTTTTATAAATTTATGTAAATTATACAATTACAAGTTAATTAAATTGATAATTATCATTTAGGAATTTTATTTTTGCAATTATCCTTCTAGCATATATATATATATATTAGATTTTTACACAACTTCATAGTGGGAGAAATATTATCAATTATTTACTTTATTCACATTACTTTTCTTGTTTTTTATTTATAATACTTTTAAATAAAATAATAAATAAAATAACAAAAAATATAAAAATAGATAAATCAAGTTATGTGTTAATTAATTAATTTATTAATATCTATTTTACTTTTTAATTTAGTATATTTAAGTTTATTTGTTAGCTAATATAAGTTAGGAAATACCAATTTTAGTTTTCAAAAATTTAACCACAACTCATATATATATATATATATATTTTTTTTTTAAGATTAGTTTTTTTTAAGGAATGAATAAATTCATTATTAAACATCATACAATCAAGAGAGAGGGCTGCTTCAAAAAAGATAGAGTACAAAAAGAATAAAAATCCTAGTTAACACGACCTCCCTAACTAAAAATGTACTGAAAGATTTTTTAGTAATATAGATAGGGATTAGGAGACCCTTAAATGGGCATTTGGACTTTTATAATGTTGTGATATCTATTTTTCATCACATCTCGAGAAATCAACCTTCAATGTTAATATATTCATAGTAGATCACTTACAAATTTTCAACAAAATTTGAAATCTAAGTACCAAACTAGACCAAATAAATGAACGAACCAAATCTCAATTTTGAACATTCATATTCATAAATGTAAATCACAATTATAGAGACCTAAGATTTTAGATTTCATTAAAATTTATAGAATGACTACTCATAAATATCTAAATATTGAACGATTCAAAATGTAATAAAAAGATTCTATAAACCCAATCCATTTAAGAGGCCACAGTAACTTTCCATATAGATAGATAGATAGATATATAACTTGAAATATTTAGGATTGCCTAGTAGAAGAATAGGTTACGGAGAAGGGAGATAGCCCAACCTACACACAATATGTGTGTCTCATCTTTGTTGGCAAGTCCGACTTAAGGATCGACATAAGTTAAGTGTTTTGCACAAGTTAAATGTTGATGGAGCTTGCACAAAGAACGGAATTATGGTCGGAGGAGTTCTACGAAAGATAAATAAGAAACGACAAAAGAAAAAACAACACAATTTCAAGTCAGCTAAATATAGAAAGAATTTTCCTTGTGTAGGCGTGAACTATGAACGACGAAGAAAACGAGAGATTTCGCGCGGGCTGGACCCCATGGAGGGCTATTTAGTTAACTAGGCGGTCGCCGGAAAAAAAAAAGAGGGCCAACAACGAGGCACGGGGGGGACGGCGAAAAATCCGAAAAACTGCAGTTCTATAAAATTCTGGAAATAAAAAGCAACTAAAACAAACATAATTAAATTTATTGGAAAAAAGGCAACAGAAGAAATAAAAAATGCATGAGAGACACATTAGCCGTCAAAAAAATCTAATTTCAAATAAAGTCAACATAAAATTTATATTTTATCAAAATGATCCTTGAAATTAATATGACTTAAAATATAGACGGTTTTGATAATTAGTTTGCACTCGCAATGAAAATGTTCGCATTTTAATTCACGTGTGGACGTCCACACGTGAAGGAGACTGTATATATATATGTTGCTTGTACATATTTTTGTTTCTTAGGTCAATTTTATACATATAATAATACATAATCTAAGCTCAACACCATTGATTTCCTTCTTGTTTCGCCTTCAACTCTTAAGAAGAGATGAGTACACATTTTCCCCAGCCTGAAAAAAAAATAGTTGTTCACTTATTCTTATTAATTGTATAACAATTTAAAAAAAATAATAAGTAAAGAAAACGAAGAAATAATGTTGATGACGTACTTGGGTCGATGGTGATGATCTCTGCCTTTCCTTCGTGATTACAGTCAGAATCCTTTTGACCATTCTTTTGATATTTAAGATTTATAGCATAAGATGCTTTGGACCATATAGATTCGTCATAGCATATTCCTTTTGCTTATGTGGCCGAGCAATCAACCTCTTTGCACAACTCTTCGAAGTCCTTCTTCAAAAGACTTTTCTTATTATTTTGTTTTCCAATACACCACTTCTTCCCGCTGCCACCACTACCTTTTACTTTCGTGCCAGGTGTAGGAATTCCCCATGTCGGACTCCTTGGTTGACTTGGAATTCCTCCTGCCGACCCCCCGGTTGACTTGGAATTCCTTCTGTTGGACCTCCTGGAATACCTCCTGCCGGACCCCCTAGCTGACTTTGAATTCTCCCTATGGGACCCCAAGCCTCATGCACAACCGGCTTCTTATGGTGTCCACCCTATATGGTATAAGATTACATGTGATATGTGTTGCGATAGTTAGAAACTAAGAGATATGTATCTAAAGTACCCATTCGAAATTAAAATCAAAGACATAATTTCAGACAAAGAAATAAGTAAATAAACAAACATGCAAATTGATGAAAATATGGTTGCTAGACTAATCATTAAGTACTAACATGTGGCCTATATTTGGAGAAAACGGTTGCCGTAAACTGAAGAAGGAGAATAGAAACGAGGACAAGCTTGATGACCATTTGAAACTCTTATTAAATTTTTTCGTACGGATGGGATTTGACATTGTCAGTTGTGAATATATAACCAAATCTGCAAATGGTTTCTTTATAAAGCCAACTTTTGTTCTGTTTATTAACTAAACAAACAACCCAAATTATTGTTAAAATTTTGAAAGCCCAAGTATGCCCTTGATTTATTAAATTTTAAAAGTAAGCAACTTAATATGTAAGAGACATCATGGTAAACTCACAAATATAGAAATAACTTATATATAAAAAAGATGATGGAAATGAAAACCTACTTTTAACTATGTATGACACTACAAAATTACAAATAAATAAATAAACAAAAACGGTTATCGCAATTTGAGTAAAAATAAGAAAAACTGCTTTAAAATGATTTTTTTTGTTTAGAAAAAAAAAAGAATTAATCCAAAACCGAAAAAACAAAATATGCATTCCATAACCAAACCAAAGGGATGCACGAGAGGTTTCCTCCCCAGATCAGTTACTACTTACTAATTTACTAGAAATGAACCAATTAAGAGGGAAAATATCCAAAGATGATTGATCAAAGTTCAGTACTGGTCAGGGTAACTGACCCAACCGAAGAGCTAGGGGTGAACATTTGACTCTTCTCTTCATAATAACATTATTCTTTGCTTAATTGTTTCATAATTCATTTTACAATGTAAGAATGCCCTACATTTGAGAGGCTCTTTTAAGGCATAGTATCCCAACATTTTACAATTCATAAGGTATAGAGATCTATGCCACACATTTATTTTATTTTGCTAGACTCCGAAACTGGGTTTTCTTCCTTTGTCATTATGAGATAAATCAGATCTCGTCCATTTCTTGAGCTGTGTAATCAGCAGTAGTGTGCTTGCTTGACAGGAGAGACCACAGATTAAACCAATCCACAAACCCTGTACCCAATTAATTAAAATAATAAAAAAAATGCTAAAAAAATAAATTTAACTGTGTGAAGCCAAACAAATCAACTTACTATAGGGTAAATTTTATTACCTTGGCATAAAGTTTCAACTTAAATCCCAGAAGACCAGCAATTGTCATGCCAATCAAATAGAATGTGCCCAAGTTTACATACACAGCCAAGTGCTGCCACCCACATCCTCTTGCCACACCTGAACAATAACGGAATAACCCAAGCCATTACATATATATGTAAACCAGGAAAAGAGAACCAAGTTCAAGTGGAAAATGTCAAATACAATTGTACTACTATACTAGAAGAAGTGGTTGATCTCAACCTGAAAAGACACCTTGCAAAGAATCAACAATTATTGAAATTGCAAGAAGTGGTGTCATAGAAGCAAATTCCTCTATCAGTACTGCATAACTTGAAGTGCTGTCAATGAAGAAGCCAGCCCAGGTATTGTGACCAAATGTCAAAGCCAGAACAATTGTGAAAGAAAGAATCACCGAGAGCTTAAGAGTCACAAGCATTGCATTTTTTGCTCGATCCGGGTTGCCTGCTCCCAATTCATTTGACACCCTTGTGCTACCACAATATGTGAACTCTGTTTCAATGTATGAAAAACAATGTATATATTGTAAAACTGGAAGAAACTGACGAACTGGGGAGTAATATTCTACTGACCTGGCAGTAGCACTGAGGCCATATGTGACCATGTAACCAATTTCTTGTGTGTTCACACTAAAGATATAATCAAACAGTGGCTGTTTTAGAATTTTAGTGAGACAGAAATAACAGGTTAGAGCTAGCAAGAAAACCTAAGGAAAAATGTTAATGAAGCTGACCACATTGCAAGGAGTGAAGTGGTTTTCCTCGAGTTTGGCATCAATCCTCCCATGAAGACAAGAATCTCAAAAGCCCCCTCCTCCAAGCTAGAAAGATTTTAAATAACTAAAGTTTTAGTCTTCATTAAACATTCACTTGCAATATAGTTTCACATGTTATGTTGCCGACTACTATTATGATTTATTGATCATGTAGAATATTGTCTGAATCGATCTGCGGTTTTGATTCCCAATATATATAGCACCATTACATGTCAGATATAATTTGGTAAACATTGAGAATACTACTCGATCATAAAAACTTCAAGGATGTACACTTTACCATTCCTTTGTTGCAGACGGGAGGGCAAGTTTCAAACCAATAATGATATAATTGAATGATTCTAATGAAAATCCTTCCCATGTGTGCTTAAAATTCTTTCCACAACAAACATTGAAGGCCAACATAAGAACCGATATCCAGAGCGAAACTGAAGCGGCTAGTGGAGCTCCCTTGAAACCAAGAGCTGTCCAATGTACCAAACCATATGTGATGCCAATATGAATAATGATGGAGATCATGGAGATCATGGAGATGACCATTGGCATGACATATACGGATTGCGTTTGAAGAAATCTCAAGATGTTTTGCAGGAGGCCATAAGCAAATAATCCGGGAATCAAAAATTTCAAAAAAAGAGCTGCAGATTTGGAAATTTGAGGATCTTGATGGAGTAAAATAAGTATTGGTTCTGTATGCAACCAGATTATAGATATGATGGAACAAAATAGGAAAGATATGATGCAAGAAGCTTGTAGATAAATCCCCAACATTCTATATGACTTTGCACCAAATCCTTGCCCACAAAGTGTCTCAAGAGCTCCACTTAATCCAACCTACGTACACCAAGAAGTGATAGACATGCAATTAAAATTAATATAGGCATACTATCTTACTATCGTGTTATTGGTCAGAGTAGTGTCAGACTGTCTAGCAAGAGAACATTTCAACTGATTGAGAATTTACCACAAATGCAAAACCTGTAACATTTGCCCATGAATTGGCCAAGGTTGCACCAGCTAAGTGAAGCTCGCCAAGGTGGCCAGCAAACATGACAGACACCAATGTGATCGAGGAAAATAATAAATTGGTGAGAATTGTTGGCAACGAAAACAAGACCTGTTTCTTAGCCTCCTCCAAGTCTAATAGTTTCTGCCAACATCTTCCTTTTGATCCTTCTTCTCCTTCTTCTTGGCCACCTGCCTATAGTATGGGTGCATTAGTAATATCTTCAAATTGAAATTTTTTGTGCAAGTTTTCTATACGAATATATTCCCAGAATACAGAATGAAAAAAAAAACCACATTTTGTTAAATCCTATCCGCAAAATGAGTTCGTTAATTTCTGAAATTTCCAATTTCACTTTTGAATATATTGATAAAAAATTTCAAGAGCAACAACACGTACCGACTATGTATTTTTTTGCCCATACTAGCTAGTGTTAAAATATTCATATACATGTCTATAGGATACAATTTCGCCCGCCGGTTGTAGTTGGGTTTGCATTTTGCACTCAAGAAAACGAACTCAAATACTCTAATTAAAGAAACAAAAACAGATTACATGATGGCTCAGAGTTTCTGGGAAAAACCTCACTACATTAATATACAAATACGTACATACATAAATGGTAATAACTAGCTCCATGCAGTGATAGACCAACTCTGTACGCACACCACACCAACGTGCGCTATTAATGTGTATATGGAGTTGTCTACCATGCATCAACCTTAAACTAAATAAAAGAACCTCAACGTATGATTTTTCAGAAAGAGAGAGACAGAGATATATTTTAGTTGTCTTTGTATCATAATTCATAAAACTGCAGAAAAATGACACAATATTTACATAATAATACATGTGCCACTTTTAAATTGTATTGATTTCTCTTCATTTGTACCATTTGAATTTCATCATATTACTGAATTAAAAGTTGCAGAATTTCATAGACTTTAAATTTGATGAAAAATCACAAAACCTTGGCAAGCCAAAGAGGCAGCACTGGATTTTCAAAGTTACTTTGAAAACTTTTCTAAAGTTATTCCGCTAATTTTTTTAATTTTGAGAAAAATAATTTAGAGCTGAATAATTATTTAAATCTTTTAATGGCCAAAATTTTTTTAAATCGTTTTGGCACCATAAATTCTAGAAAAGTTATTACGCCCTTGGTCTAAATGCTAGAAAATAAAATGTGGCAATAAACAAAGAAGTAGCAAAGAAAAGGTTGAATCCCACTCACCTTGAGCAATCATTTTCTCCCACTTAATTAATTAGAAATATGATAAAAACTAAAAATAGTCGAACTAGGGAGGAGAGGAGGGGCCAATTCCAGAAATGCAGTCTCAATAATCTCTCATAAACTTTTGTTCTTATAGGGACGCACTCTAACACTCAACTTTAATTTGGTACAAACTTCAATCACAGACTTTCTTTTTTCCGGTACATATATACTTCAATCAAGACTGTAATTTTGGGTACACATTTCGATCCTAGACCATTTTGTGTACATAATTGATTCCTAGACTAATCCTAGACCTTTTTTTTCCGGTACATACATCAATCCTTGTCTCTTTCTTTTTCGGTGGATTCTTCACTCCTAGACACTTTTCAATACATATATACTTGAATCATAATATTTGGTCCAACCTATGTAACTTCATAATATTTGGTCCAACCTTAATTTTGGCAAAGCATGATGTAACTTCATAATATTTTGTCTAACCTTAATTTTGGCAAAGCATGATGTAACTTCATAAGCCTGTGTTTTAGCTCATTGATGAGAGGCTAGGATAGAAGGAAGTTGATATTGTGGATGGCCATGGGTACCCAATCGACACTTTAATTTGCAATCTCTAAATTTCAATCTATACCACTGTATCAAAATAAAGTTAATTTATATATACCTCAAAAATATGCATTTATGCATTCGTTTCATACTGGTCAATTGCTCAATCGTACCTAGAATAATTGGAAAAGAAAACAATACATGTTGCTTTGCTTCACACGTCTCGCAAATCGATGAACTTTTCTTTACACGAGTTGGAGTGAAATGAAGAAGCTCAAATCTCAGCTTCTTTTGTTTGCGTAATTGTACTTTAATTTATTTGAGAGACTTTATCATAAACAATATCCGACCCAAATTAAGGCTATTCATTATTTTGAGTTATGTTAATTGGAATACATTTTAAAAACATATTTTACCAATGGTGAATTTTAGAAAAATAAAATAAAATTTGCCGAAATCATGATTTTTTACCCAAAATCGTGGATTATAACACACGATTTTTGGCCAAAATTGCATATTCTTATTTTCACACCAAATTTTTCTCACAGTCAAATCATAATTTTTAAGGACTTTTCGAGTTGACAAAACGCAAAAATATCGATTCGTTTATTTTTTTACGATTTTTCAAATTCGAAAAACTAGAAAATTCATAAAAAAATAAACGATTCGAGATTTTCGAGCAAAGTCAATTGGAACATCTTTTAAAAATTATGTCTTATCAATGGTGAAGCTTTCGAAAGGGAAAAATTAAAGGGGAAAGGGGGTTGGCAAAATTTTGCATGTCGTGATACTTCCAAACGTGTTAAAAAATGTCAACTCCCTTTTCCCTTGCAACTTTGTCCGTGATAAAACTTTACCATGTTAAAAAATAATTTTTGAAATTTTTTCAACTGACTTTACTCGAAAATCTCGAGTCGTTTGTGAGTTATGATTTTTCAAAGTCGAAATTTTTAAAAAATTATAACTTACAATCGAGTAGGGCTTTTCGAGCAAAGTGAACTTACACACGTTTTAGAAATCATGTTTTACCAATGGTGAACTTAGACACTGTAAAGTTGAAAAAGAAAAGTTCAGTTCACAATAAGGCATCCTGAGGTGCCCCCGACACTTCCAACGATGTCTATGCTAGCGAGTCTAACGATGTCTATGCGATATTTAAAGTCGAAAAACTAGAAAATAAAAAAAATATTCGAGATTTTTGAGTTTTAATAATTGGAACACATTTTAGAAAACATGTTTTACCAATGGTGAATTTTTTAGAAATTTTTATTCTTTTTGCCGAAACCATGGGTTTTCACCCAAAACCGTGAGTCATAACACACGATTTTTTGTCAAAATCGCATGTTCTTAATTTTACACTAAAATCTTCCCACACTTAAATCATGATTTTTAAGGACTTCTCGAATTTGACAGAACGTAAATATATCGATTCGTTTATTTTTTTCAATTTTCCAAAATCGGAAAACTAGAAAATTCATAAAAAATAAACGATTCGAGATTTTCAAGTAAAATCAATTAGACACCTTTTAAAAATCATGTCTTACCAATTGTGAAGTTTTGGCACGGGCAAAGTTAAAGGAAAAAAGAGGTTGGCAAGGTTTGGAACCTCTAAACGTGTCAAACCATGTCAACCTTTTTTTCCTTCGACTTTGTCTGTGATAAAACTTTTCTAATGTTAAAAAATGAATTTAAAAGTTTTTCCAACTGACTTTGCTCAAACAGCTCTAGTCGTTTGTGAGTTATGATTTTTCAAATTTGGAAAAGTTAAAACATTATATCTTAGAATTGAGTAGGGCTTTTCGAGCAAAGTCAATTGACACACCTTTTAAAAAAACATGTTTTATCGATGATGAACTTTGACACTGGTAAAGTTGAAAAAAAAAGTGCAATTCATAATGAGTCATTCTGAGATGCCTCCGACACTTCCAACGATATCCATGCTAGCAAGTCTAGCGATGCCTATGTGAAATTCCGGTTTGCCGGATTAGTCCCAATAAACGGTAGTCGTCCTAAACACTAATTGGAGAGCATACACAACTTTGAACAAATTAAAAGTTTAATCTCTCCGCAACCTAACAACCTAGGTTCAAACAATTGCACAAGCAATTCACAATTGACAACAAATATATATGCAACAAGCACAATCAATTGTACAACCTAGAATCTCAAAGTGAGCATCATCAATAGCTCACCACGGACTATATCTATCAATGTATGAACAAGCACACAATATGCTAATCAATTAAGTACAATAGCATATAAATAAGCAATCATACAATATGCTAATTAATTAAGCATAATACAATAGATACACAAACACACAAACAACACACGATATGGTCACCCGTAAACCTCTACCTCTAGAGGGAAAACCGGAGGGGAGCCGTACCCCACGCTCTTGTATAACACTATGAAAAACGCCAATTGGCAAACACATACAAGGGGGAATCACAATCTCAAACTCTACACTATCAACCCTATGACTAGTGGCAGCTCTAACCTTGGGTAGCCTCCAAATGCTTCTTCAAGTGCTCCCACCTCAAGCCGCTCCAATTGAAAGAACTTCACTACGTGAATCCTCCAACCGCAAGCATCACCAACAATGCAAATGTGTGTGTGTATGAGTGAATAAAATGAATTCAATTCGTTTGACACAAGCAAGTAAACAAGGAACACTTGCTAGAATCAAAACAAATCGAATTGACAAACCTTGAATATGATTCAAGGGTTGATTTAGTTATTCACAAGGAACAATAACTAAATCAACAACATCAAAGATGTGAGGAGCCTATAACATGGATCTAGGGCCACTCAACTATACCAGAAAACTCTCTCAATACGTTTTGGACAATTATAGAAGAGTAGAAAGAGTTGTGGCAAATGAAAACTGAAGGATTCTATTTATAGAAAACAAAACAGACGCTAGGAGATCGATCGCACTGTTCACAGGCGATCGAGCGTCACTGTTCATGAACAGTGGTATTGTTCATGAATAGTGGTACTGTAGCAACGGACAAATTTTTGAATCGCAACGGGCAGATTCTCCAACGGTACTATTGACGATCGATCGCACGATTACAGACGATCGATCGCACGATTTCAGGAGATCGATCGCACTGTTCATATGAACAGTAACACTGTAGCACATGAACAGTAACACTGTAGCAAAACAGAAAAATATCTTAAAAATAAATGTTTGCTTAACCAAATGAAATTTAATTAATTTCTAGCAAACCTAAGATATTTGTGCTACTATTTAAGCATAAACAAAATGTATGAAATGCATATGCATGATTCATACCTTGAGATGCTTGAACGAAACCTTCCATGAACAAAAATCGAAGTCCTGAGAAAAGACCGGATAAGAAAGGCGTTTTCACGAACCATCTTGAGCAAGAACAACCTAAGCCACTATTCCTAATCGCTTAAACAACCTAGCATTGAATACAATAAAATGCTAATACAAGGGAAGAAGTTTTGTCAAATAGGAAATAGCCAATAGCAAATATTTTGCCCTTACAATCTCCTCCTTTGGCATTTCCTAGACAAAACCTCAAAAGAAATACAACTCAAATAACCTATGCTATAATATGGTATCTTCAATATCGACAAGACATTCCTGCAATGATCAACACTAAAGCACAAGATACCGTGAAGCATGTATGGTAAAACAAATGAGTTATAAACAATATGGCATAATAAACATTCTCCATTTAAACAATTAAATCTCCCCATTAACATGTAATTCTCCCCTCAATATATATCTCTCCTCCTTAACAAATACTTCTCTTCCTTTCAATAAATCTCCTCCTTTTTGTCTAGAAAGGCCAAAGGAGGGAGAGAAACAAAGTCGTATATATAAGCATGTTATGAACAACATAAACATGATACATAATTGAAATCAATTGAAAACAATTGATAGCAAACGACATAAATAAGAGACTTTGAGCATAAAAATCCATAAGGATACAAAGTCTCCTCCTCAAATGAATACCAACAAGTAAACATCATGCAATGAGAAACAATAATCATTAAGCATAGATGAATAAAGCTTAGTCTATCATATGAAAGTTATGCAAGTCATAACAAGATATAAATAAGAAGTTCAAGACATAAGCAACTTGAGGTAATTCCAATGAGTCTCCTCCTAAACAAGGTAGGGGTGTACTAACTAAGAGTACATGTGGGGTGTACTAACTATGAGTACAAAATGGGAGTGTACCTACCAAGAGTACATGTAGAGAATAGCCATAACAACAATATAAGTTGTAAATCAATCAAAGATTAACAACTACATGATCTTCCAAAAAAAATAAGGAAGATAAACAATAAAATTCTTACAAACATGCAAAGCTTCCCAAAACACATGAAGGGAAGGACACCAAATAAACACATAGTGTAGGTGTGTGCAAAGGATTTTAACATCTATTTGCTCAAAATAAGGGCTCATTGGATAACCAACTCGGACAATGACCTAGACTTCATAGAAGAACTAGAGAGCATGAGACAAATAAATGGTCATTCCATATTGGAATAAAATAGGACAATCATATGATAAGTCCTAAAGAGATGCAAGACACCAAATTGAAAATACCAATTTGAAATATTTTTAGCAAAAATGGCTTGGCAAGCGGAAGACTAAGAAACTATAACAAATAGTTTTTCAAAAGATAAGCCAAAAATACCAAAGAAATATACCAAATGAAAGACAAAGTCAAGCATTTCATCCCAAATAAAATCATCAAATGGTTTTATAACAATAGAAGCTCATAGAGTTCTAGACAAACAAAAACACCATTTGAAGGATAAAATCAAGCATTTCATCCTTAATAAAAACATCAAATGGTTTTATAACAATAGATTCTCATAGAGTTCTAGACAAATAAAAACACCATTTGATGGAGGCACAAAACCAACAAGTTAACCAAAACTCACTATGGAGTATAAAAGGATTTTGTGGTGCTATTGCAACTATACCTCAATAGATAGGAGACATAAAGACAAGATTGCTACACATTAAAAGCAATTTGTGCATTAAAGCATTGGTCTCCACCCAAAAATCTTAATTTGCAACTTAGATAAAATATCTAAAATATGAGCAATAAGAAGCAAATCAAGATACCCAAAACTCATTTAAAAACAACTAGAATAACTAGTTCAAGAAACAACAATTTTGACACCAAAATTGAAATCAAAATTGAAGTGAGTTAAAATGGGATTCATAACCTCTACAAAACAACCTCAACAACATAAAATACTCAAAAGTATGAAGAGGCAAGAGGAAATAAAGCTTTAAAAGCAATTTAGGTCGATAAAATTTCAAGCAACAGAGAGGCGATCGATCGCAAAACAGGGTGCGATCGATCGTGAAGAATCGAAAAAATAAATTGCTCTCTGCCTTGCATGCGATCGATCGCGTAGGGTAAAACAGAAAAACAATGCCTCTGCCAATGAATGCGATCGATCGCCAAAAGTGTGCGATCGATCGTTCCCTACAAAAATAGGACCAAACCTAATGTGCGATCGATCGCCTGATAGGGTGCGATCGATCGCAATACCTTCTGACCCGAAATAATCAAGACTTATCATTAAGTCTAAATGCATACCTTTTCCTCCAAACAACATGGAAATAAAGCAAGCAAAGCAAGCAAATAATAAGGCATACAAGTCAGAAAACAAACCAATCAATTCATCAACGAATTGAGGGACAAACAATTGATGATTAAATCATCAAACACAAAATAATTAAGTCTCCTTCTTAATCTATGAAATGTCCTACAAGACTTCAAGAGAAACACACATGTGTGAAGTCTAGGACAATAAGAGACTCAATCATGGTCATTGACCAACACTTTCTTGACCCAAACCTTCTTGTTTGAAACAAGGGGAGGAGATGAGGAACCACTAAGGGTTTGAGGTATGACCATCCTAGAGAGTTTGACAACTTCACTTAAAAGATATTGCATTTGATCCTTAAGTGAAGTGTCATGTGAAGGTTTATGAATATAGGCTTTCCTATCTTTACCCTTCACATTTTTAGAGGCCTTAAAGACATGTGTCTTCAAAGGTGTTATGCACAAAGGCCTAATATGACCAATTTTGCCACAATTGTGACAAGTAGGAATGAATTTCTTCTTGGTCCTTATTAACTCTCTAACAATAGGAGGTGAGCTAGGAGACTTAAGAGTTTTCCTATAGGCATTGCATCTAGGTTTGATATGACCTAATTTGCCGCAATGATTACATGTAAGCACAAAACTCTTAGGCTTTAGGGACTCAAATACAATGGGGGTTGAGTCTAAAGCCACAACAGCAATGGTCTTAGAAGAAGAAGAGATAGAGCTCTTTTCCATAAAACCAAAGTCACTCTTGACATCAAGAGTATGTACATTGTCAATCTTGGCTTGACATATGGTCAAATCAAGTACCTCTTTTCTAAGATTATCAACACTCTCTTTAAGTTCATTATTTTCAAGAGATAGAGTGTTGATATGAGAATTCTTATCAAGAATCTCACCTTTAAGCTCAAGGTTTTCATTACAAATGAATTGACATTCTTCTTCTAGCTCAAGTATTTCCTTATTAAGGACACAAACCGAGTGATTCTTTTCCTTTTCTAGTTCAATAACCCTTCTATTTAGATTTAGAATCAACTCTTTGTCCTTAAGTACCGTTTGATAAAGTTCATCAATTCTATCATACAACTCCTCACGGCTTAAGGACTCAACCTCACCTTCATCATCACTACTCTCTACATCCGAAACATTATCCGGAATACATGGACTTAGAGAGTCCTCCTTTGCAATAAAACCTACAATAGGTACATCATCCTCATGATCCGAGGAAGAACAACTCTCATTGGAATCGCTCCAAGAGGTATAAGGGGTTTTCACCTTATTGGTGCATTCGGACAAAATGTGACCAAAACCCCCACAAATTAAACAATGAGGACCACTCCTCTTAGACTCTATATTCCTAACATTTGGAACAATATTTGTCATGGTGCACAATATAACGACTTAACCGTGATCGGCTCTATTTGCCTTAAGAGCTAAGCTCTGATACCAATTGAAATTCCGGTTTGCCGGATTAGTCCCAATAAACGGTAGTCGTCCTAAACACTAATCGGAGAGCATACACAACTTTGAACAAATTAAAAGTTTAATCTCTCCGCAACCTAACAACCTAGGTTCAAACAATTGCACAAGCAATTCACAATTGACAACAAATATATATGCAACAAGCACAATCAATTGTACAACCTAGAATCCCAAAGTGAGCATCATCAATAGCTCACCACGAACTATATCTATCAATGTATGAACAAGCACACAATATGCTAATCAATTAAGTACAATAGCATATAAATAAGCAATCATACAATATGCTAATTAATTAAGCATAATACAATAGGTACACAAACACACAAACAACACACGATATGGTCACCCGGAAACCTCTACCTCTAGAGGGAAAACCGGAGGGGAGCCGTACCCCACGCTCTTGTGTAACACTATGAAAAACGCCAATTGGCAAACACATACAAGGGGGAATCACAATCTCAAACTCTACACTATCAACCCTATGACTAGTGGCAGCTCTAACCTTGTGTAGCCTCCAAATGCTTCTTCAAGTGCTCCCACCTCAAGCCGCTCCAATTGAAAGAACTTCACTACGTGAATCCTCCAACCGCAAGCATCACCAACAATGCAAATGTGTGTGTGTATGAGTGAATGAAATGAATTCAATTCGTTTGACACAAGCAAGTAAACAAGGAACACTTGCTAGAATCAAAACAAATCGAATTGACAAACCTTGAATATGATTCAAGGGTTGATTTAGTTATTCACAAGGAACAATAACTAAATCAACAACATCAAAGATGTGAGGAGCCTATAACATGGATCTAGGGCCACTCAACTATACCAGAAAACTCTCTCAATACGTTTTGGACAATTATAGAAGAGTAGAAAGAGTTGTGGCAAATGAAAACTGAAGGATTCTATTTATAGAAAACAAAACAGACGCTAGGAGATCGATCGCACTGTTCACGGGCGATCGAGCGTCACTGTTCATGAACAGTGGTATTGTTCATGAATAGTGGTACTGTAGCAACGGAAAAATTTTTGAATCGCAACGGGCAGATTCTCCAACGGTACTATTGACGATCGATCGCACGATTACAGACGATCGATCGCACGATTACAGGCGATCGATCGCACTGTTCATATGAACAGTAACACTGTAGCACTGTAGAAAAATATCTTAAAAATAAATGTTTGCTTAACCAAATGAAATTTAATTAATTTCTAGCAAACCTAAGATATTTGTGCTACTATTGAAGCATAAACAAAATGTATGAAATGCATATGCATGATTCATACCTTGAGATGCTTGAACGAAACCTTCGATGAACAAAAATCGAAGTCCGGAGAAAAGACCGGATAAGAAAGGCGTCTTCACGAACCATCTTGAGCAAGAACAACCTAAGCCACTATTCCTAATCCCTTAAACAACCTAGCATTGAATACAATAAAATGCTAATACAAGGGAAGATGTTTTGTCAAATAGGAAATAGCCAATAGCAAATATTTTGCCCTTACACTATACCCATGCTAAGGATGTACATGTAATTTTTCAAAGTCGGAAAACTAGAAAATTCATAAAAATAAAATAAACGATTCTAGATTTTCGACTTCTGTCAATTGGAACATGTTTTTTTTTTTAAAACAAGGTTTACCAATGGTGAAGTTCTGAGAAATTTTTATTTTGGCCTATGTGAGATATTTTTCATGGGTTTTATGGTATTTTCTTACTTTTTGTTTGTTTTGCGTATATCCTCTTATTTTCTCTTTTTTTCTCTTTCCCACCTAGGTGAGAGACTGAATCTAATGCCACGAATGTATTTTCTCATGTATGGATGATGCACATAAAGTGCGTTTGAAATATAATGTATGGATGATCTAGTTTTTGAATTAGTCATTTTTTGAATTCATATTGATTAAAGTAATCAAACGAATTTCCTCCAAAAAAAATAGCGCATACCCTCCAAAAAATAATAATCAAAGTCTACTTAATTATTGATTATAGGAATAGGATAATGATGAAGTTTTGAAGGAAAAATATGAAAGATGAATAATTAGTTGCATGGTTAATTTTGGAGGGAAAAGATAAGGTGAGATGAGGGAAACAACATGTGTTTCAATATATTTCATTTTTTAAGTAAAAAAAAACATTTATTCAATAACAAAAAAATTACAAAACATGGGAGTGACAAGCTGTGATATCTCCCCTACCCACAACTCGAGCAGTGGGAGAACCACGCACAACCTTAGAAATAAAATTGATTACATGAAGATTGTTAAAAATAATCCAAATGAGCTAAAAAGGCCCAACCTTGAACCACAAGAATCGCCCACATATGCTACTGATCAAGAATAATCCCGAGAATCCCGATAACACTTCATAGAAAACAACCATAATGACAACGCCCTCTTCTACACCGCGCCCCAAAATATACCAGACCACGTGCAAGGATCGTATATCAACATATTGACGACAAAAGCATACCGAAGTTGAAACGATTAGTACCCAGGAAAAACACCATAACCACGGCACCGCAAAAGAATCCAATCCTAGCTTAATAAAGTATGGACTTATTTGACCTAACCAAAAACCAAAAAATAAAATCCTAAAAACACAACGAGAGGAACTGTCACAATCCGCTATCCTCTCCCAAGGTACTAACTCCAACCAATCGGCAACCCCAATGGCGATGTTGAGATTTGCGTTGCTGGTAAGCACTACCGCCTTGCACAAGCAAAGTGAGCCATAGAGCACCGACCAGCACCCTCTTTGCCGCAACCACCTGAAACTAAACCAACATACATCAAACCATAACCACAAACCCTCCTCATACACCAATGCCAAGAAACCAAGAGCCACCTCCTCCCTCCATAAGGTTCAACCGAAACCTACTCAGATCTCGTTGACCAACTAACAAAATCTCTCAAGCCCAAGCTCCATGAAATTGGAATCACCTCCCTCCACATACCTTGATGTATCACGTCCTTGACATACCACCTCTCAGCGCCGCCAGCCCCTAGCGGGTCAGATCGACCCTGATCTCGTCGCCCCATCTCGGAACGATTTGATCCGGCCACCCATACCACCATCACTCCCACCAAAAGGAAGAAGCAAACCAGTCTTGGAAAACTCAATTTTGCATAACCGATCCGACATTGGAAAACCAAAAACCAAAACCAAACAGGAACAGCAGTACCGTCGTTGAACACGAGAGGGCCGCCGGACAAGCGAACCCACGATTTTGTTTTTTTTTTTTTTCCAAACCCTAGCGCCGCAATGGTAAATTTAGTTATATCATTTACTTCAATATATTTCATTTAACTGAGTTGT
Source organism: Rubus idaeus (assembly GCA_030142095.1). Lineage (NCBI taxonomy): Eukaryota > Viridiplantae > Streptophyta > Magnoliopsida > Rosales > Rosaceae > Rubus > Rubus idaeus. Next base: position 11,626,804 of record CM057967.1, read on the forward strand.
GATGAAAAATGAACTGAAATATTTCAACGATATATTTTTGAAAGTTCAAGTACCTTATTTATCACTTTTGAAAGTTGAGATATTGTATGTCAAATTACTGTTATGCTCTCATAATTAACGAACAAGTAACGAAAAATAGACGAAAGTATTATGATAATGTGTTATTGAAATTGCAGGTTATTAATTACTTTTGAAAGTTTGGTACCTTTTTGTGGAGTGCATGAAAGTTTAAACTATATGAGTGATGAAAACCCAAAAATGCAATTTAGTGTCATGTGGAGAGGTTATAACCCGGGTAAAAAGATACAGAATTGAAGTGAAGTGAACCGAACTTTCTCTTTCCCTCGGTTCAGTCTCACTCTTCGATGGAGAAACCGAGAAAAGCCATGAATGAGATGGCGTATGAGAAAATTGTAAAAATACCCACATTTTGGGTCTCAAAATGATTTTTACCCCATATTTTAGAAACTAATGAAAAATACCCACATTTGATAGTGAAATGACCTACATGCCCATTTATATTTTTTTTGTTTTCCCCTTCTTTCCTTCCTCTTCCGTTCTCCCTCTTCTCTCTCGTTTTTTTCCTTTTCTTCTTCTTCTTCCCTGTTTTCCTCTCGGCTTCCGTTCTCCCCCTTCTCTTTTTTTTTCTTTTCTTCTTCTTCTTCTTCTTCTTCTTCTTCTTCCTCCTTTTTTTTTCTTCCCTGTTTTCCTCTCGGCTTCCGTTCTCCCCCCTTCTCTTTTTTTTTCTTTTCTTCTTCTTCTTCTTCTTCCTCCTTTTTTTTTCTTCCCTGTTTTCCTCTCGGCCCAGCTCTCTCTCTCTCTCTCTCTCTCTCTCTCTCTCTCTCTCTCTCTCTCTCTCTCTCTCTCTCTCTCTCTCTCTCTCTCTCTCTCTCTCTCTCTCTCTCTCTCTCTCTCTCTCCCTCTCCCTGCCGCTCAAATAGCAAGCAACTCCTACCACTGCAATCAACAAGCTCACAACAATCAATCACAGGACCACCCGTTTGTTCTTCTCTTCTCTTCTCTCGCAATTCAACCACAACAATCTCAAGTCTCGGCACAATCTCGCTTCACGGTTCACAAGCACATCAAGTATCACCTCGAGCGGACAATCAACACCTAAACACATGTTCACGATCATCACAGGCTTCACCAGCAATTCCAATTGCCCGGAACTGATCACGACAAGACCGGTTTCCTTTCCATTCCTCAAGCTCTCTCAACCAATCACCCGGGCCGCACCGCACACTCACCACGCCGTCCACGAAGCCGTCGTGCACACCACTTGCACCGCCGACGGAAAGACCGAAAAGAAGATAGAAGAAGAATAAAAAGAAGAAAAGAAAGAAAAAAAGAAAAGAATCAATCAAAGAAGAAGATGGGGGCGAACGGGAAGAGTAAGAAAAGAGGGAGAGAATTAGAAAAAAAAAAAAAAAACTAAACTAAATGGGCACGTAGGTCATTTCACTATCCAAGGTGGGTATTTTTCAGTAGTTTTTAAAATATAGGGTAAAAATCATTTTAAGACCCAAAATGGCAAAATGTGGGTAATTTTACAATTTTCTCATGGCGTATACTCAACACAGCTCTCTCATCTTCAACTCTCTTTAATCCCCGTCCTCTTCTTCGCCTCTTCTCTCTACAAGGTCGCGCTCTCTCTCAGCCGCTTCCTCTACCATTTCGGCCTCTTAAGAAAGCACCAGTAACACCTCTCGTTCAATTTCTACTTCATTATAGTTCTTTGTTTGGGTGCTCGAAAAATAAAACAACCCAAAATCTGAACTTCTTTTGCTAAAAAAGTTCAGTCTTTGGCTGAATATAGAAAATTACTGTGCTACAAGTTGGGTTCTTTAGAATTCTTACTTTTTGTTTATATTAGCTTTAATTTAAGAACATAATTGAATGGAAGGTTGCCAGTGCCGGTGATCAGTGTTGGGAATTTGACATGGGGAGCCAATGGAAAAACTCCAATGGTGGAGTTCATTGCTCGCTATTTAGCTGATTCAGGGATTTCACCTCTCATTCTTACAAGGGTACTTTGTTCTGTTATAATTTGATCAATTAAATGTCTGTGTTGATTTTGTTTTTGATTGTATGGATCATTTTCGTGTTGATTTAAAGTTTCAATGAAGGTCCAACTTTCAAGTGCTAGTTCTGTTGGCTGATTCGAGATGTTGTTGTGATGTCGCTGGCAGGGTTATGCTGGTGGGGATGAAGCCAAAATGCTTCATAGGCAGTTTATTGGAAGGCCCGTAAAGATTGGCGTTGGTGCAAATCGAGCAGCTGTTGCTGCTCGTTTTTTCGAAAGATATGGTTATATTGATTCTTGCTCTAGTAACTACTTAGAAACTCTGCCTTGGTCAGAATGTGGGGGAGTCATCTTCCTTCAGAAAAAATTGGCACCATAATTCTCGATGATGGAATGCAGGTAGAATTATATAAATTCAACATTTCTTTTTCCTTCTATTGTTGGGAAATAGGATCCAGTTTTTATCATGTCTATGTGTCTATGTTTCTGAATGGTATGCATCTTCTGAGTATAGCATAGACATTGGGGTATATTATTAATGTGGCACAGCGAAGGAAAAGGGTTCTACTACATTATTGATGGCGAAATCTAAGGACATGCCAATTTAGGTCAAAGTCATAATTAAATATAGTCTTTAAGTCTTTTAAGGTGTAAGCTTGTATCTGTAAGAGCTCCTTGTCTGCCATTTTTTTTTTTTTGCCTGTAATGCTGACTGGAGAAGGTGTGATCTGAATCCTGAATGCTATTTGGCTTATAGCCTTACAATGGTCTATGAAACACATTTGTTTTGTTCATTAAGATAGTGTGCTCTTATTTTATTTTATTAGAAATATGGAAGGTAGCACTGGAGCTTGCAGCGGAATCTGGAGATTGTTATGGTTAATGGATTAACATTATGGGGCAACTTTCACTTAATCCCACGTGGACCATTAAGGGAACCTTTGAATGCACTTAGACGGGCAGATGTTGTTGTAGTCCATCAAGCGGATATGGTATATAAACTGACCTTTTTTTTCTTTTTGTGAAAAAGGAGTTTAGAGACTTCTGCACCAGCCCTCAATCAAATTCTTCAACTGAAAGGTTTATGCTTGTCTCACAGGTTTCAGAACAGAATCTCAAAGATATTGACTTAATGCTAAGGCAAATCAATAAGTCTGTTACTGTTTTCGTCACACAAATGAATCCCTGTTATTTATTTGATGTGGGAAATGCCAACTCCAGAAAAGCGCTTGGAGATTGGTCCAACACCATTGTATTATGTGTTTCTGCAATTGGTTCTGCGAATGCATTTGTGAAGGGAATGGAGAAGGTATTATTCTCGACCTACATTAGCTGACACTATTATACGCAGATATGTATGTAGAAATATTCGTGTGTGTATCTTCTGTTCAAATAAGTTTGAAATGTGCCTTTTGGAATTGTTGAGAAGCTTCATACATATATTTTTCTGCTGAGCAGCTCATTCTAACTGATAATCGTTTTCTGGCTTTCTGCAGATTGGAGCATTCTATGTTGATAGACTTGAATTCAGTGACCATCACAAATTTCAGGCCAAGGTGGAATTAGTTTTCTGCTTGTTCTTTGCCTTGAGATTCTTGTCATATGCAGTCTGTCCTGTGTTGAACCACATGAATGCCCATATACCTTTATCCCTGTATGGCATATGCTTACTGCATGAAGTATATAGTAAATAAGTTATGGATTTTTAGTTCCTGTTGTAGAGCATTTATACTCCACACCCATAGTGAGAGTTCGATTCTTATTCTCCTCTCCCTTGAATCAACAAAAAATATGTAAACTGCTGTTCTCCTTTGTTATTACCATCCAATCTCATCAAATCAATATAATTTCAGTCTGCCGATAAAAGAAATTCTTGGTAAATATGTTACTTTAGATGCTAATTGTGGTATGTCAAGCTTCTCCTTTTTTTTATTGTGAACATAGGATATTGAGATGATCAAGAGGAGACTAAGGGGTTGTTTGTTACTCAGTGCTCTGGTAGCCCTCCTTAATTTCTTACGTTGTCCTGGACTCTTCAAGCTGGGTTAAGTTGAAGTTGTCTTGTACCATGTTTGGGGTGCACGGACTCTCTAAGCTGGGAGAACTTTGCAATTTGGACTCTCCAAGCTGGAAGAAGAAGAAGATGATGAATGAAAACCCAGAAACCATCTCAGCAACATCTACCTCCTTTCTCAACAGCTCCAACACTTAAATTCATTCAAATTCTGCAATACCCAATCACACCTTTTCATTAACCAAGAATCTAAAATACCCAAAATCTGGAAATCCCATGAATCCCATCCAAATTTCTCAATCCAGAAACTTGATTAAAAAAAAAACAGAAAACTTGATCAATCCCTAATTGAAAATATATGCTAATCAAAGAAGGCGAGAGAGACTTGGAGCTTGGAGACTTGGTATCCCAATATGCAGGAGCTTCAAAACTGTTGCTCCAAAGTCGAAACCAAGAAACTCACGCCAGCGTTTTTCGGAGGTGGGCTAGGATCGCCTGCTCACGCTGCTCTTCTTGGTGGTGGCGGTGTCAAAAAATAATGGCCGGATCTTGGTAGATCGACGACGACGACAATGAGAGGAAGGAGAGAGTTCGCGTGAGGGAGGGAGCGAGAGAGGGCTTCCACAAACCCATGTGTTTTGGGGTCGCTCTCGTAGCCCTGTTTGTGGGGTTTTGGGGACTCTAGAACCTCATTTAGCTAGTCACGTGTTTTCAACAAACATGAGACATGACTGCTTAAGAAAATAATTCCCTCTAGTCCAGTCCAGTCCCATGTAATAAACACCCCCTAAGAGAACTGGAGGACAAGTTTAGTTCCAAGCCAGTTGTTATAGTAATAGAAAAGGTGAGGAGATAATGAACATGATATTCACAGTTGGCTTAAGCACATCATTATTTTCTAACATTTTCTATGTAAGTTTAAATTACGAGGGGGCTGATGTCTTTGATTATATTTCTTTTTGTATTATGAAAATATATGTACAGTGTTCTGATGTTTGAGAGTAATCTCCATCCTACATCAATTGATGTAAGGGTGATGAAGTGTTGAATATATGGATTGTTGTGACTACCTTGTTTTATTTTGTTTTCCTTTTGTCTTAATTCAAATTTGATGGCATCAGGATTATGATCGAGACCCCGGTATTTTCAAGCACTTGGATCCTTTTGAAATTTGAAGTCTTGGCACTTTGTTCTGAATTGAAGATCATACCTAACAGAGGATGCACTGAAGATAGCTTCAAAAAAGTTGTTGAAGGAGGTTTGCACATAAATTACAACGTGCAAACTCAAATTAAGGGTGTCTAAGTCACAAATAGGGGCAAAACTAACAAAGAATGGAGAGGAACATGATTGGTCAAGTAAGTCTTCAGTTGATATTGTCACCAGTGCTTTATTTTCTTGGCCTAGTTGTTAATATTCAAACATTATTACTAGTGCCGTACTTGTATATTAGTGCATTATCTTTTTCTAACATTGAAAACTTAGAACATTGATAATTTGATATTCGATGGAGGCTTGCTTTGAGGATTGATGAAAGTCAGAAAGGACTGTAAATTTTTTTTTTGAATAATAATATAGAATTCTCCTTTAATAATAATATAATAGAATTATAGAAACATATAAGCAACACCCCGAATGAATTCTTGGCCTTTCGCTTCATCACTCTTCCTTCATTTTTTTAAGATAATCGCCATAGTCTTCGTTGTCCACCAACACCTAGAATGATACCATCAAATAATGTAAGCCTGTATTCCCCATAGAAAAAAATAATAAAAAGTACATTAACCCTAAGAAAGCCAAGCTATTGGATTGTTGATCAGATCACTGATTAGGTAATTGATTAACAGTTTGATAACCTAACATACCTAGATTATCCGAGGATGTTTGTAAAACAAAAACAAGAAACTAATTTGAGTGATATGATCTCTGTAGTTTCCTAAATCTTTACCAAAATGTTCCATGTATGGTTATTCTTTTACTGATCAATGTAAACATAATGAAAGAAACCGAACAGAAAAAAGAAAAAAGAAACGGGGTTGATTACCGTTTCAAAGCCATCAGAATCAAGGAATGCAATTATTTTGGAGTTGGTTTTCGGAGTTACAGCCGGTGGCCGAATTATTTTCCCTCCAAGTTCCTGGTTAACCAGTTCAACAGCTGCTCCGCTCTTGTATACATCATCAGTGCCGATAGCGAGCTACAAATTCAATTTAAAAAAAAATAGAAACAGAATTCAATGGACAAATGATTCATTCGGGTTAGTCAACGAAAAAAAAATTGAGTCAAGTCAACAAAAAATTTTCTACCATATAATTTTTCATTTCTGGTGAACGTACTAGTCAAAATTTCAAAAGTTGAAAACTCTGTATAACTCACCATTGCATATCCATTTCCTTTGGTATACTCCTTCACGTCATGTTTATATTTCAACTCGATAATCGTCGTTTGAAGGAAATCGGATCCATAACCCACCATAGCTATAGTACCCTGCATGCAGCAGAAGAGTGAAAATTAACACCATGTTTTAGGGTTAGGGTTTTTGGTTAGGATTAACTACTAGCTTTGATTGGGGAAAATTAGTTTTACCTCGTCTTGAGGAATGTCGTACTTTGGCAGTAGTAGGTTCATGCCCAAGGCCTGCATGGTTTTTTTAGCAAAAAGAAAGAGTTATATATCTATACTATATATTAAGGAAACACATGTTGTCAACCAAAACAATTTTTTTTTACTGTAATATCCTTTAAACATTAAATAATCATATATTTATTTTAATTATTAAGGATAAAAATGTCAAAACACAAATAATTAATATAAAATAAAATAAAATTTTCAAAAACTACCTATAACTATCTACTCTCACACTCTTAATTTCCACACCATAAAATAAATAAAAATAAAAATCTGTTTTTTTTTTCTAAAAATAAATACATACAGCGTGTTGTTTCTTTCTAGTATACAATAATCAAAGGGCTTAATATTATGAATGTGTAAAGTTATCAGAGACTAATTAAAAATCATGCTACCTTTTGGTAAAAGTCAATTGCACGATCAATATCAGTCACTTGGAGACATATTTGACAAAGTGGTTCTGGAGTTGGGGGCCTGAGGAGGAGCTCGAAACTGTAGCCGTTGGGATCTTTCACAAAGGCGAAGATGGTTTTCTTGCCCTTTGCAACTGGCCCTGGTTCGCGGGTGATCACTCCACCCGCGGCTCGGATTTTTTCAACCGTTGCATAAATCTGAAAATTAATTTACCAAATACAAAAACTTTGAAATTGCTACAGGCAAAAGTGCAAACAGATCCGAGTGAACTAATGATCATATATACACACATCTTGGGTTACAATTCCAAAATGATCGAAGCCTGTTCCGAGGTCTAACTTGTCCACTGCATCGTCTGTCAATTAAGTACAACAGCGCAAGAAAAAGGTAGAAAAATTAGAAGCAGAATTTCAGGGTTGTTTTTTTGTTTAAATTTATGACAGATAGCCATCTTACGGTTGTGTGTGAGCCCTATAACAAAATGAGTCTCTTCAGGTCCAAACCCAACGACTGCAGTTGAGTATTTTTGTTCTGGGAAATCTTTCCTGCTCAAAACTTTCATCCCAAAAAACTCTGTGTAAAACCTGTCCAGGTAATTATGAGCACAAATAAATCAATTAACGGTCTTAATTACATATACAAATCTTGGATCAAGTTTACATATATATAAATGAAACGCATGATCTAAAATAAACTTGATCCCAGATTTTGCCAAAATGGTGTACTTACTGAATGGTTCGATCAAGATCACCAACTCGGATATTGGCACGTAGGAAACGACGATTATCTTTTCGCGCCCATTCCAACACATCGTTCTGGGGATTATTGGGAGCTGCCATGCTTAATCCAATCTGATTAACAGGTTTAATAGTAAATTCTAATGGCCACATATAAATCAAACCCGTGCGTAACTATTTTCTCTTTTCATCTAAAGGTATAACAGGAATTTGCAAACTAGTTAACGGACCTAAATTTACAAGAAATAATATGCGGATTATTGCATCTAATCATGGGTCGAGTTTTGTGATTTACAACAATTTTCTTAATTTTCTTTGTTCTAATTACTAGAACAGAAAAACAAAAGGAGGTTAAAGAAAGTACCAAATGATTGCAATTTTGGTTTCAAATTAAGCTGGCAAAATTAAGTGGATGATCCTAATTACATGGAACTATAAAATTATAGATATGGAGCGGGTTATGAACCACATAGAGCTAGCTTACCAAAGAAATGATTGATCTCAAAACAATAGGTCAAGTACTGCTGGTACTTCGATCGATCACCACCATCCTTTATAGGCTAAGATTTTTGTTTTTAACCGATGCTGAGCAAAGCGTACAATATAGAATTAATTGCAGGTATGTCCAAGAAATGCGGAGCCTGCTTCTTCTGACTCTAATCGGACACTGTTTGAGATTGTTTTTTCAGATACCCAAAAATATTTTTAAATTAGTTGAAAAAATTAATTATAAATATAAAAAAAATTGAAAAAATTTAGAATTTGTCTTTGTGAGTTTTATAAGCATTTGAAAATTGTTTTGAGAAGCACTTGACCCCCCAAAAAGGGGAATTTATCAAAATTTCTCCTCGTACAAAAACTTTTTTACTACTTTGCGGGAATCATATTGTATTTTCTAGCTTGGTCGAATTCTTGACTTAATCAAACTTTATTTCCAAGTTATTCCTTGGTCAATGTTAGACTAGCTTCTTTTTTCTTCGATATTTAACGTTTGGACGTTAGCTTAGGTACCCTTGTCTTTAGCTTAAAATTTGGAATAATTAATTGTACCTAGCTAATAATGGCAAAATGATCGACATTGGACAATTCTACAATTAAAGCATGAAAGGTCGATCAATATTTGCATGGACTAATCTAAGTTGTACTATTCTACGCCCATGAAGTTGGAACTGTTTTGAATATATGGCCAGGTGAAGATATGACGGCAATATGATTCATCACCCCATGATTCTAATAATTAGTCAAATTATGTGACGGCTCACGGCAGTATGATTCATCGTCCCATGATTTAGTTAGTCAAACAATCTATACAGTTAGTCAAACTATCTATATATAACTTTAAATATATTAAGGGCAAAAAAGTAAATTGCAGTGTCAAAATAATAAATAAAATAATATGGGGTCTCACACTAACTTGTCAACTTGCCTATTTCTTTTATAGAATTTGACATAAATACCCATGACAACACTACAAACCACTAATAAACCAGTTAAGATTAGAGTTATACACATAAGGACATGCAGTCCAAGCCCATGTGCTATAATGAAAGCCCAGACTCGAATTCTATAGGTGTAATTACATAATCAAACATTTTTTCATTTTATTTACAAGTATGCCATTACACATTTCTTCCTCCTCACAAGAACAGTAGCAATACCCGTGCAGTAGAGCCTCGGCAGTTTGGCTCTTTGTTTGATACTGTGAATTCCAATCACAAGCTTGGTGTATTAACGTGCGGCCTGGATTATGCTCAGAGGAGGCCGGCGAACAGGTCTGTGATGGCAGTGAGCCGTGTTAGTGATCGAAAATCTACAAATCGAGGAGAGAGAAACCGGATCTGTTCTCTCTCTCTCATCTGCGTGTCTCTCTCTCTCTCCTCCATGAACCCAGAAGCAGACCATAGATCGGATTCCTCAATCACGTTTTGCCCAACTAGATCATCATGAGCTGGGCTGATTTAATTAGGGTCCATTCATTATTGTTAGGAGGAGGACGATTAATTACTAAATTTCAAAGGATTTAATTACGTTAATCATCCATTATAACGTAATGATATTGATGTTGATATTGGAAGGAAAATTTTACTTAATTTTACAGTTGGTTGGGATTGATTCTTACCCATGATGTTGTTGGTTGATATGATTTGATTCATTAGTGTACGTGTTGTGATCTGGCAATTAATAACTTATTATGCTTCCTTTCATTTTATTAAGTTTCATTTCATCTGCATGACTGAGACTGCATTGAATTAGGTGTTTAAGCATTAGGTATTAAAATATGTGTTTATGCAAAGCAACTACTGCACTAATGATTGTTATTGAACATATATATGCTACTGCACTACTACTGATATATGTTACAGCATTAATTTTTGCTATGTTTACTATACGCATATATGCTTACTAGTATTTCACAAATATATGTTTCTGCTACTGCATTTATATATATTATTGCTACTGCAAATATATTTATTTCTGCTACTACACGAATATATGTTATTGCTACTGCTACTGCACAAATATCTTATATCTGCTACTGCACGAATATCTGATATTTGATACTGGTACTGCACGGATCTCTGATATTTGCTACTGCTACTGCACGGATATCTGCTACTGCTACTGTTACTGCTACTACACGAATATCTGATATTTGCTACTGCTACTGCACGGATATCTGCTACTACTACTGTACAGATGTCTGCTACTGCTACTACACGAATACATGATATTTGCAACTGCTACTACACGAATATTTGATATTTGCTACTGCAACTGCACAGATATTTGATATTTGCTACTGCATGGATATCTGCTACTGCTACTGCACGAATATCTGCTACTGCTACTGCATAAATATCTGCGAACATCCTTTGAGATTTTTTTTTTGTGGATACACAATTTGAGTTTCAAACTCAAAACTTAAAAAGGACAAAAATGTAATTCAGCACCTAACACATGTTAGCTTGTAAACAACTTGTCCTTATGTGTAAAAAATATTACTTATATGTATGAATTGAACACTTGTGGGGGTTTTGGAGAAAAATGAAGAGATGTCATGGGCTTTTCTGTAGTTTTTGCTTTCTTTTATTGTTTTTTTTTAGTTTTCATTTTTTTTGTTCTCTTTTATATTCTAACATTAATAATTATTTAATTTCAAAGATAATATGATAAAACGGAGAAACAAATAATACGAAAAAACTAAATAGGTGACAACCTTCTGCACCTGTTATGTACAAATTAAAGGGAATTCGGAAAAACTAAGTGCGTGTGCTGGAAGGCTAGTGCTAAATAATTGAAGCGCATACATGATCTGGATGGTAAGAGAAATTTATTCATAATTAAAAGCCATCTTTAATTTTGGAGAAACTTAGATAAATCAGATTGGAAAAGAATAGGAGCATGCCGAAGAAGGTTTCATGCATAACCCCGAAAAATGGACCATCAAGCCCACATAACCCCAAAAGACAAACCATTAGAGTTTCGAGGAGATAAAGGCCCAGAATAAGGCCCAAATCCAGAAGAAACACCATAACCACAAGTCCACAACCAACCCTAGCCGACGGCAAAGTCCACACCTCCAAGTCGACACCATGCGAGCCACCAATAGAGTAGTACTATTTGTAACAACAACGTTTTACAATCTCTTTTTATCTTGTCGGTGAGACTCCGATTGGGCTTGTACAAATAAATAAAGAGATTGTAAAACGATTAATAAAAGCACTGACCGTTGTAAAATAATATCAGCCATTGATTTGGTATCAATGAAATCTGGCCCATGGATTTTGAATGCAAAACATGACCGTTGCAGGTTAAAAATAAAAATAAAGGGGGGGGGGGGGGGGGGGGGGGGGGTTGCAGCCCACATGCGTGAAAGCCACAAATTGATCAGGCAATTCAATTGTCAAGGATTGACAATTGAATTGATCGAGCGGGTGGGGGCCAGTGATTGCCCGGGTGAAACACAACTGGGAGTTCATTTTTGCTCACACCCCTAGTTAAGGTGTGAGCATCACACCCCTTTGGTTACTTGACACCTGTTAAAATTCTCATTTAATGTTAACTCATGGTTAACTTTCTTTTCTAATTTTATTTTTTAATATTATTTATTATCTATACAACCACCAAAACCTGAAAACCCACAATTCTCTTTTACACTTGAAATAATTAATAATAAAAAAAATCCATTCTCTATGCCCTTAACGCTGCTTCTTCATCGATCTACCTCTTCAAATGAATCAAATCCATGGTTTTTTCCCAGATTTTGTGTCATCTCCATAGTCCACACAACCTTTCCACCCACTCTTCTTCAACTCCTGTAAGAATAAATATGGACTTAACACATGTGATTGTGCTTAATGCTATTCCTAATTCAACATGGATATAAAATGTAAACATATTCTAGTTACTTAATGGATATCGTGTATTAGTCCATTAAGGTTAAAGGCCCATTCTTAGGCTACAAGAAAGCCTATTTGCTATTATACATTAAGTGTCTAATTAGGAAACCTAATCCTTATGGGATACCTTAATGGAAGGACTCTAGGGTTTAGTAATCTTATATATAGATGGTATTGGTCCCTGTTAACACCACGAGTTATAAGCATAAGTTCTGTCCATTGAGAAAGCTTGAGTTTGGTGATTAACACAAGATCATAACCGGTGTTAATATCTTGAGATTGCTGCAATGGAAGCCAACATGAATTCCGACGGTAAGTAACTTATACTTGTGTTAATTATGTATTTCATGTATCAAGCATATGATATCCGGTTTGTGAGCTTATGAATATTGGTTTTAACAATTGGTATCAGAGCATTAAACTCATAAAAAATTCAGTTTTGCTTGGCATGAAATTAATCTAGGGTTTATGGAATTCGTCAATAAAAAAAAAATAAAAAAAAAAGGTTTTGCTTACGGGTTAATAGGCTGGGTTATTAGCCTATTAACAAACCTTGGCCCATATCGATGCTTAAGCTAGTCCAGGCCCAAACCCAATAAAAAAAAAAAAAAGGAGAACAAAACATACGGGATGTCGATCAAATTTTCAGATCGACGCGTTTTGACCAAAAGGGAAAGGGTAAGGGACTGGGTAGCTGAGGACGCTTGCGTCTCTAATGGGATTCCAACCCGAAAGGTCATGGATCGAGAGGGCTAAGGGGTTTCGATCGCTGCATCTAGTTTTGGTTCACGCTTCCGCACGAATCTGCAGCGATTTTGGGGAAAAGCAAATCGGGATTTCCAGGTTTTGGGTGTTCTTCTTTTCGATTCAAAGCATGTGTTTTCGTTTTTTGAATGGCTTTTGCTTGCTGTTTTGGTTTTGCAAATATATAAAACGCAGAGAAAATGTAAACTTTACAAATTGAGAACTCACAAGTTTTTTTTTTGCTCCCTAGGTAACACATATTTGAACCTCAACAATGTTTTGATCCTTACTGGCAGCAACTATAGGGCCTGGAAAGACTCAATAGAGAATTATATGAGCATGCATGACAATATTGACTACTGTTTTACTGAGGAACAGCCTTTGAAACCTGCTGATATTGCTTCTAAGAAAGATGTTGAAATTTATAAGAAGTGGTTTAAGTCTAATAGGCAGGCTAAGAATGTGATCAGGTTTTCGATGTCTAAAACTGTCAGAGGAAGTGTAGATGAGCCTGAGTTAGCTACAGATTTTATGGAGGCTATAGCTGCAAAATTTAAAGAGAGTGAAAAAGCCGAAGCAGCTAGACTCACTAAGGAGTTTAATAGCCTTAAGTACTCAGGTTCTGGGGGTGTCAGAGGGCATATTCTTGAGCTGATTAACATCAACAGCAGGCTTAGAGATATGTTGATGGGGGTAAAGGATGAACAAGTTGTTCATCATGCTTTAGATACTTTACCCAGCAGTTTCAGTCAGCTTAGAACCAGTTATAATGCCCAAAAAGAAAACTGGACCCTAGATGAACTCATCTCTATCTGTGTAGATGAAGAAAACAGAATCAAGAAAGAGAAAGGTGATTTCGAGACCACCATAAATCTGATAGAAAAGCCTAAAAAGAAGAAATTCCAGAATAAGCTCAAGCCTAATAAAGCCATCACCAAAGCTTCAACATCTGCAGGACCAAAAGATAATAAGCCATTCAGATTCAAGTGCTATTTTTGCAAAAAGATAGGACACATGAAAAAGGACTGTCTCGGCTATAAAAACTGGTTGGTCAAAAAGGGTATGATTCTTTCTAATACAGTCTTTTCTTTAGAAATTAACCTTTTAAATGTTGAACCACAAACTTGGTGGATCGATTCAGGCTCACCTATACATGTTACTAATTCTTTGCAGGGATTCATAAGGAGGAGAATCCCAAAAAGTGATGAGGTGAATCTGAGAGTAGGCAACGGCATGAGGGTAGCAGTCAAGGCTATAGGAACTTTAAAGCTAGATTTAGGATCTGGAAATTTTCTGTTTTTGGATAATGTTTATTATGTACCTTCCATGAGAAGGAATTTGGTTTCAGTTTCTCTTTTGGTTAAAGCTGGTTGTAGACTTTTGATTGATAGTAATGGAATTCTTATTTCTAGAAATTCTATGGAAATTGGTTCTGGTGTTATTTTGAATGATTATTTACAGCTGAATTGTTCTATGACTCAACAAGAAATCTTACTTGTTGAAAATAGTAACACAAACAGTACTAGCACTTTAATCGGTGCTAAAAGAACCAAATTAAATGAAAAGTCTGCATTTTTATGGCATAGGAGACTCGGCCATGTATCAAAAGAGAGACTGAAAATTTTGGTGAAAAACAATATCCTAAATGAACTAGATTTTTCTGATCTTAATGACTGTGTTGAATGCTTTAAAGGAAAAATCACAAACTTAAGAAAAAAGACTGCATACAAAAGCAAAAACCTGCTGGAATTAATTCATACTGATATCTGTGGGCCTTTTCGGCATCAGACCATTTGTGGGAATGTGTATTTTATCACATTTATTGATGACTTTTCTAGATACCGTTATGTTTATCTACTTTCTGAAAAATCTCAAGCACTTAAAGCTTTTCAAGTCTTTAAGTTAGAAGTAAAAAATCAACTAGAAAAGAAAATCAAAACAGTAAGGTCTGATAGAGGGGGAGAATTTTATGGTAAATATACTGAATCCGGTCAACAGATGGGTCCTTTTGCCTTGTTTTTGCAAGAGCATGGGATAAAGGCTCAGTACACAACACCATATAATCCTCAGCAAAATGGTGTTGCTGAAAGGAAAAACAGAACTCTTCTAAATATGGTCAGATGTATGATGTGTACAACTGGTTTGCCTAAGTTTTTATGGGGTGAGGCCTTAAGGACTGCAAATTATATTTGCAACAGAACACCTAGTAAAGCCATTGAGAAAACCTCGTTTGAACTGTGGTGTGGCAGAAAACCTAGTCTATTTCACTGTCATGTATGGGGCTGTCACGCAGAGGCTAGGATTTATAATCCTAATTTGAATAAGCTTGATCCTAAAACAGTAAGCTGCTATTTTATAGGTTATCCAGATAAATCTAAGGGCTATAAATTGTATTCGGCAAAACATTCACCTAGAATATTTGAAACACATCAAGTAAAGTTTCTAAGTGAAAGAGTACACAACACAGAATATGAAGACTTAACGTCAGATTTTGAGGAAGTTGTGACAAACGTGAATACCGCAGTAGCATTACCCTTAGAACCTGAAACATAAGCAGCTGAAACCCTTGCAGTAAATCAAGATGCACAAGATCAAGTAATTGATCAGGAAATGCAACTTGATGAGGTTCAAGCTGAACCAGCAGACTTGCATAATCAGCCACCTATTGAGGAACCCGAGAACAATCCAGTACCTCAGCCAAATTCTGTAAATCCTGAGCCTAGAAGATCGCAGAGAGCAAGAAAACCAACTTATGGGGGGGAAGACAGTGACTACATAGTTTATCTTCAAGAACAAGAAGTTGAATTTGATTGTGCAGAAGATAATGACCCTACAACCTTTATTCAAGCCTTAGAGAGTCCAGAAAATAAGGAGTGGCAGCAAGCAATGGAGGCTGAAATTGAGTCAATGAATAAAAATGAAGTCTGGGAGTTAGTAGAGGCTGATCCGAACTAGAAACCTATAGGTTGTAAGTGGGTTTTCAAAACTAAAAGAGATGCAGCTGGTAATATTGAGAGGCATAAGGCAAGACTTGTTGCCAAAGGGTTTACACAGAAAGAGGGAATTGATTTTACTGAGACATTTTCTCCTGTCTCCAGTAAAGACTCTTTCAGAATTATTATGGCCTTAGTAGCTCATTTTGATATGGAGCTGCACCAAATGGATGTTAAAACTGCGTTCTTAAATGGTGAACTTGATGAAGTGATATATATGAGGCAACCGGAGGGGTTTATAGAAACTGGAACTGAACACCTTGTCTGCAGATTAAGAAAATCGATATATGGCCTAAAACAAGCTTCTAGGCAGTGGTATAAGAAGTTCGATTCTGTAATTTCTTCTTTTGGATTTGCAGAAAACCTTGTGGATGAGTGTGTGTATTTAAAAACAGTTGGGAACCAGTTTATATTCCTGGTACTGTACGTAGATGATATTCTCTTGGCCAGTAGCAATCTAAAGCTGCTAAAAGATACCAAGAGTTTTCTGTCAAAGCATTTTGACATGAAAGATTTAGGAGAGGCATCTTATGTACTGGGAATTGAGATCAAAAGGGATAGGGCACGGAAACTTTTGGGATTGTCACAGCAGAATTATATTTCTAAAATCCTGAAAAGGTTTAGTATGGAGAAGTGTGCATCCGGTGAGGTCCCTATGTCTAAGGGTGATAGGCTGACTAAAAAGCAGAGTCCTAAAAATGTTGTTGAAAAGGAAAACATGGAGTCTAAACCTTATGCAAGGCTTGTTGGAAGCCTTATGTATGCTCAGGTCTGCACTAGACCTGACTTGTCCTTTGTTGTTGGCATGTTATCTAGATTTCAGTCTAACCCGGGTCATGAACATTGGGTAGCTGGAAAGAAAGTATTAAGGTACCTGCAGAAAACAAAGAATTATATGCTTGTATACAGACAAGTGAAAGAACTGAAACTCATTGGATTTTCAGATTCTGATTTCGCAGGAAATTATCCAGACTCTAATAAGTCAACTTGTGGTTATGTGTTTATGCTAGCTGGTGGGGCAATTGCTTGGAAAACTATGAAGCAAACTTTGGTTACTACCTCCACCATGCAAGCTGAATTTATTGCTGTTTATGAAGCAGTGTGTGAAGGGGTTTGGATCAGGAATTTTCTGATGCAAACCAAGATTTTAAGTCACATTGTGGCTGAAGCACTTGAGGTTTACTGCGATAATGAGGTTGCTGTCTTCTTTTGTAAGAACAGCAAAAGATCAAATAATTCGAAGCACATTGACTTAAAGTATTATAGTGTTAGAGAGAAAGTAAAGCGTGGTGAGCTGACTGTTCTAAGTATTGATACTAACTCACAGCTTGCTGATCCTTTCACTAAAGCATTGTCAGTTGCAGCTTTTCAGAAGCATACAGAAAGCATTGGAGTTTTGCCAAGTTTAGATTGTTAGGTTCAGTGGGAGCAATGGTCAAAAACATTCTGGTTTTGAGTTCTTGTAATTTTAGTTGTGATTTTCTGTTTTATCTTCACAACTTATTTGTAATGACAGTTTATTATTAATAAATTTTTGAGGTATTTTCAGACATATGATTGCTGCAGCTTTATTGTTATCTCTGGAAATTGTCATTTTGTATTTGTTTTTATACTTGCAAATTCAGATAGCTTTAATCATGTTAAGCATGATGATATGGTTCAAGCAAATTCTAAAGCTATCGGTGTTCAGTAAAGTTGCTTGAGTTTCTGGTTTAAGAAACATTAAGTAGGACTTGATATATGTTTTATCTTGTTAATACACATTAACATATATCGTATAATTGCATTATTTAACATATGTAGATTATAGAAACTGATGTTGGTAGTATTGAAGCTCTGCATTTTTGTTAAAGTGTATGTTGTTTCTTGCTCTGCATTAGTGGCTGTAATCTGACCATGTTGGAATGGATTCTGGTTTAAGTTTATATCTGGCGCGCACTTCAGTAAGTTGGAATAAGGCCTTAGCATTTTCTGGTGCCAATCATTGAGTATAAACTGTGTTAGTCCAAGTGGGAAATTGTAAGAATAAATATGGACTTAACACATGTGATTGTGCTTAATGCTATTCCTAATTCAACATGGATATAAAATGTAAACCTATTCTAGTTACTTAATGGATATCGTGTATTAGTCCATTAAGGTTAAAGGCTCATTCTTAGGCTACAAGAAAGCCTATTTGCTATTATACATTAAGTGTCTAATTAGGAAACCTAATCCTTATGGGATACCTTAATGGAAGGACTCTAGGGTTTAGTAATCTTATATATAGATGGTATTGGTCTCTGTTAACACCACGAGTTATAAGCATAAGTTCTGTCCATTGAGAAAGCTTGAGTTTGGTGATTAACAGAAGATCATAACCGGTGTTAATATCTTGAGATTGCTGCAATGGAAGCCAACATAAATTCCGACGGTAAGTAACTTATACTTGTGTTAATTATGTATTTCATGTATCAAGCATATGATATCCGGTTTGTGAGCTTATGAATATTGGTTTTAACAACTCCCCCACAGAACGTACTCCTCCCCACACAATTCAAATGCTCCTCTTCCGCCACGAACACCTACACCCTCTCGCACTCGAGCCACATCAGATCCTCTGCGGCCGGCTTCAGCCTCCAATCCTGAATCCTGCAACCCTTCATTCTCCTTGTTTATGTACAGCCACATCTTATTAGCGTCAGTACCACCAAAGTAGGGATGCACCAGAATCACCCCCATCACTTGCACTCCAGGTCAAGTCGGCGTAGCCGTTTTAAACTTTTAATCATCTTTAAAAAAGAGAGAGGCTAATATGGCTTCTCCTCCTCCTCCTTCTTCTTCATCATATTTGACCAATTTTAACACAAGCTTTTCTTAGATACCCATATTCAAGTTCTATTGTTCCTTAAAACGTATTCAATCATTAATCTTAGGTAGATCTTCTTAGATCAATTCAACGATTCTCATATTGGCTTGGGGCTGTTGGTTTCATTTTTTTAACACCCATATCCAGATGTAATTCTCAATATAGGATCTCTGATTTCTATATCCATATATAGATTTGAAATATACAATTCATAATACATACTTTCTTATGGGTCTGGGTTTTTGGGTGGATGATTCAATTCGTCATGACTATATTTTTGCAGAAAAATAAATATTCAGGATTGAATATGGTATGAGAAAATAAATTCTATTATTTTACTTAACAAATAAAGAGGAAATGAAAGAAATATAAGAAATGAGGTTGATTCGTGGATAAGCTTTGAATCTTTGATTCATGGATTTGGAAGAGGTAGAACAATGAAGAAGCAGCGTTAAGGGCATAGAGAATGGATTTTTTATTATTTATTATTTCAAGCCATTTAACCACATTAAATGTGTTAAACCTAAAAAAGAATAGTGGATTTTGGGTTGTTGTATAAATAATAAATAATATTAAAAAAATTAGAAAAAAAAGAGTTAACTATGGGTTAATATTAAATGATAATTTTAATAGGTGTCAAATAACTAAGGGGATGTGATGCTCACACCTTAACTAGGGGGTGTGAGCAAAAATGAACTCCACAACTGGTGCATTGAATAGGCAGACCGGTGCACATGCTCTTATATTTCTTGGCCAATTAGCAATTGACAATTGAATAGGCAGACAGGTGCACATACTCTTATATTCTTTATGGTCCTTTACAATACACTTTTCCACTCAACGTGAAAAAGCTAGTTGCCATATAATTAACTAGGATTCAGTCTTAGCATGAACACCTAATTGCGGAAGTCAGCTACTGATTCGCTTCACTTCAGTCTGTTTGGGGATTATATTTTGGTATCATATTAACATGGTTGCTCATTCTATAGTTGGTGGTACAAACCATGTAGAATGAGGTAATTTACCATTTATCTAATCGAAGTACAAACTAAGAAAATCCTATAATTACAAAGATTATTACAAAAAAAAAATTCTTAAAACAGAACGGAGCTACCAATTGATCTTCGGATTTTACAAACGGAAATTAGAGAATGCATGTTGTAAACCTTTTAAGGTTATTAATCATTGATCATTTGTGTAAGATGTTAAAATTAAAGTGGTTTCCAACAATAAATTGCTACAAGTTCATTCCCCCTTCAAGTTCATTTACCTTGAGTTGTAATCCTTATTTACTACTGCATTAAGTTTCAATTCACTGAACTTGTTATTTGCTAAATTTGGGTACTGCATGCAGCTCCTTTAAATAGCTATGTATTAGTCAAGCATAAGAAATAAGTTGTATCTCTTGATTTCCTTGTATGCTATTCAAGTGAAATAAGAATTATCTTTGGTTGCTGTCATTTATCTTCTTCTACTGTGTTTGTGATTCTTGGGCTAGTGTGGTTATTGCACTACTTAAGAAGCAACAGTCTTTGTTTAGATTATTGTGTTTCTTTTCATAAGAGTCATAATTTAGACGTAATGTATACAAGTAATGTACTCAATATAAGAACACGTTGTAGTTAGAAACACCAACCTTGGTGAGACATCTTCTCCTTTGTTATTACCAATCCAATCTCATCAAATAAATATAATTTCAATCTGCCGATAAAAGAAATTCTTGGTAAATATGTTGCTTTAGATGTTAATTGTGGTATGTCAAGCTTCTCCTTTTTTTATTGTGAACATAGGATATTGAGATGATTAAGAGGAGACTAAGAGAACTGGAGAACAGGTTTAGTTCCAAGCCAGTTGTTATAGTAACAGAAAAGGTGAGGAGATAATGAAGATATTCACAGTTGGCTTAAGCACATGATTATTTTCTAACATTTTCTATGTAAGTTTAAATTACGAGGGGGGCTGATGTCTTTGATTATATTTCTTTTTGTATTATGAAAATATATGTACAGTGTTCTGATGTTTGAGAGTAATCTCCATCCTACATCAATTGATGTAGGGTGATGAAGTGTTGAATATATGGATTGTTGTGACTACCTTGTTTTATTTTTATTTTCTTTTGTCTTGATTCAAATTTGATGGCATCAGGATTATGATCGAGACCCCGGTATTTTCAAGCACTTGGATCCTTTTGAAGTCTTGGCACTTTGTTCTGAATTGAAGATCATACCTAACAGAGGATGCACTGAAGATAGCCTCAAAAAAGTTGTTGAAGGAGGTTTGCACATAAATTACAACGTGCAAACTCAAATTAAGGGTGTCTAAGTCACAAATAGGGGCAAAACTAACAAAGAATGCAGAGGAACATGATTGGTCAAGTACGTACGTCTTCAGTACGTCGATATTGACATATTGTCCCCAGTGCTTTATTTTCTTGACCTGGTTGTTAATTAATATTCAAACATTATTACTAGTGCCGTACTTGTATATTAGTGCATTATCTTTTTCTAACATTGAAAACTTGGAAAATTCTAATATACATCACTGTATATCACTGCACAGTTTTTTTTTTAGAATGTCAATTGCAAAATTGCAATTGCCGTTTAAAAATGTGAAACTATACATTTAAAAATTGCAATTGTCATTCTAAAAATGCAATTACATTTCAAAATAATTAGTTTTACATTTATGAACAGCAATTGCATTTCAAAAATGCAATTACATTTAAAAAAAAAATTGCATACTATACAGCTCTGTATATTCTTACCCTGAAAACTTATAGAACGTACATTGATAATTTGGTATTCGATGGAGGCTTGCTTTGAGGATGATGAAAGTCCGAAAGGAACGTACATTTTTTTTTGAATAATAATATAGAATTCCCCTTTAATAATAATAATATAATAGAATTAGAGAAACATATAAGCAACACCCCGAATGATTTCTTGGCCTTTCGCTTCATCACTCTTCCTTCATTTTTTTAAGATAGTCGCCATAGTCTTCGTTGTCCACCAACACCTAGAATGATACCATCAAATAACGTACGTAAGCTTGTATTCCCCATAGAAAAAAATTATAAAAAGTACATACAAGTTTGGTTGGGTTGACATGAACCCTAAGAAAGCCAAGCTATTGGATTGTTGATCAGATCACTGATTATGTAATTGATTAACAGTTTGATAACCTAACATACTTAGATTATCCGAGAATAATTGTAAAACAAAAAGAAGAAACTAATTTGAGTGATATGATCTCTTTAGTTTCCTAAATCTTTACCAAAATGTTCCATGTATGGTTATTCTTTTACTGATCAATGTAAATATAATGAAAGAAACCGAACAGAAAACCAAAAAAACAAAAAACGGGGTTGATTACCGTTTCATAGCCATCAGAATCAAGGAATGCAATGATTTTGGAGTTGGTTTTCGGAGTTACAGCCGGTGGCCGAATTATTTTCCCTCCAAGTTCCTGGTTAACCAGTTCAACAGCTGCTCCGCTCTTGTATACATCATCAGTGCCGATAGCGACCTAGAAATTCAATTATAAAAAAAACTTAGGAAATAGAATTCAATGGACAAATGATTCATTCGAGTTGGTCAATGAAATCCAAAGAAAAAAAAATTGAGTCAATTAAGTCAACAAAAAATTTTCTACCATATAATTTTTCATTTCTGGTGAACGTACTTTTCAAAATTTCAAAAGTTGAATACTGTGTATAACTCACCATTGCATATCCATTTCCTTTGGTATACTCCTTCACGTTATATTTATATTTCAACTCGATAATCGTCGTTTGAAGGAAATCGGATCCATAACCCACCATAGCTACAGTATACTGCATGCAGCAGAAGAGGCAAATTAACACCAAGTTTTAGGGTAAGGGTTTATGGTTAGGATTAACTATTAGCTTTGATTGGGGTAAATTAGTTTTACCTGGTCTTGAGGAATGTCGTACTTTGGCATTAGTAGGTTCATGCCCAAGGCCTGCATGGTTTTTTAACAAAAAGAAAGAGTGATATATATATATATATACAATAATCGAAGAGCTTAATATTATGGGTCTGTAAAGTTATCAGAGACTAATTAAAAATCATGCTACCTTTTTGTAGAAGTCAATTGCATGATCAATATCAGTCACATCGAGACATATTTGACAAAGTGGTTCTGGAGTTGGGGGCCTGAGGAGGAGCTCGAAACTGTAGCCGTTGGGATCGTTCACGAAGGCGAAGATGGTATTCCCGCCCTTTGCGACTGGCCCTGGTTCGCGGGTGATCACTCCACCCGCGGCTCGGATTTTCTCAACCGTTGCATAAATCTGCAAATTAATTTACCAAATACAGAAACTTTACCATACGTCCAACCCTAATCAAAAACCTTGAAATTGCTACAGGCAAAAGTTCAAACAGATCAGAGTGAACTAATGATCATATATACACACATCTTGGGTTGTAATTCCAAAATGATCGAAGCCTGTTCCGAGGTCTAACTTGTCCACTGCATCGTCTGTCAATTAAGTACAAAAGCGTAAGAAAAAGGTAGAAAAATTAGAAGCAGAATTTCAGGGTTTAAATTTATGACAGATAGCCATCTTACGGTTGTGTGTGAGCCCTATAACAAAATGAGTCTCTTCAGGTCCAAACCCAACGACTGCAGTTGAGTAATTTTGTTCTGGGAAATCTTTCCTGCTCAACACTTTCATCCCAAAAAACTCTGTGTAAAACCTGTCCAGGCAATTATGATCGACCACAAATAAATCAATTAACGGTCTTAAATCTTGGATCAAGTTTACATATATATAAATGAAACGCATGATCTAAAATAAACTTGATCCCAGATTTTGCCAAAATGGTGTACTTACTGAATGGTTCGATCAAGATCACCAACTCGGATATTGGCACGTAGGAAACGACGATTATCTTTTCGCGCCCATTCCAACACATCGTTCTGGGGATTATTGGGAGCTGCCATGCTTAATCCAATCTGATTAACAGGTTTAATCGATTCTGGTGATTAGGGATGAAATGATCATTTTGTCTTGTAAATGCACTATATCTAAGCCATGCAAATCTGCATGCCAGCATATATGTCTAAATTTATGGAATTTTTGTTAATTGGTCATCAATAATAGTAAATTCTAACGATCACATATAAATTATCTGATAACTACTAGTCAAACTCTTAACTATTTTCTCTTTACATCTAAAGACATAACAGCAATATGCAAACTAATTAACGGACTTGCATTTACAAGAAATTAATAATATGCGGATTATTGCATATAATCATGGGTCGAGTTTTGTGATTCACAACAATTTTCTTTTGTTCTAATGACTAGAACAGAAACACAAAAAGAGGTTAAAGAAAGTACCAAATGATTGCAAGAAGATGGGTATGAATCTTTTGGTTTCAAATTAAGCTTGCCAAAAATTAAGTGGATGCTCCTAATAACATGCAACTATAAAATTATAGATATATATGGAGCGGGTTATAAACCACAGAGAGCTAGCTTACCAAAGAGATGGTTGATCTCAAAACAATAGACCGAGTACTGCTGGTACTTCGATCGATGACGGTTCTTTATAGGCTAAGATTTTTATTTTATTTTTAAGCAAAGCTTATGACATATAATTAATTGTAGGTATGTCCGACAAATGCGCCTGGAGCCTGCTTCTGACTTCTTTTTTTTTGGGAAGAAGCCTGCTTCTGACTTTAATCAGACAAACTTTGTGGGAATTAATCATGTTGTATTTTCTAGCTTTAGTTTTTTTTTTTTTTTGTTTGAATTTTTCTAGCTTTAGATGAATTCTTGTTCTTGACTTGATCAAACTTTATGTCCAAGTTATTGCTTGGTCCAATGTTAGACTAGCTAGCTTCTTTTTTCTTCGGTATTTAACGTTGGACTTTAGCTTAGGTACTACCCTTGTCTTTAGCTTAAAATTTGGAAGAATTAACAGTACCTGACTATATAAGAAAATAATGGCAAAATGATCGGACAATTCTACAAAGCATGAAAGGTCGATCAATATTTGCATCTAAGTTGTACAATTCTACGCCCACAAAGTTGAAACTGTTTTGAATATATGGCCAGGTATGACGACAGTATGATTCATCATCCCATGATTCTAATGATTAGTCAAATTATATGACGCCACTATGATTCATCATCCGATGATTCTAATAATTAGTCAAATTATCTATATATACATTTAAATATATTAAGTGTAAACAAGTAAACTCAGAATGGTATTAGTGGAAAAAACCCTAACCTCCATGAGAGTCTTCTTTCCAGCAAAACTCTAGCCTCCATGAGATTTCTCAGTAGCGTCTATGTGCGCATCAAATCCAGTAGCATCTCCATGTGCTATCCTTCTAGCCTCTGGCTTCTTTTTGTACTTTTCATCGTACAAATTCTAGTCTTGTCAGCGCTCACTAGTGCAGCTTCCAATGGTGAAGACGGTCTTGGCCTCTCTCACTCACAAGGACGGCTCTGTCCGTCATACTCTTTTCAAGCCTTTGGTGGTTATGCTCATGCAGGGAGTCTCGTGGGCTCTCAGAGATGGTTGACATCTCGCTTAGATCTGTTTTTTTGCTCTTCGTTGTCGATTATGTTGAATGTCAATCAGATCCAAGGATTCAAGATATGGGATCCAAGTGTGTTTTGGATACTCGATTTTAGCGGCTCATCAGCGTTGGTGTTCCAAGTTGGCGACCTTATTACTGGTGGGGCGCTGCTAAAGTTTAACCTAGGTCAAATTTGGTTATTTGATTTGGGTCTTTTTAATTTACTGTCTAAGAATAAGCATGAGCAGTTGTGCAAGTTTAGATTATGGTTTTACTTTCTTTTTTCATGGGTTCTCCTTGAGCTAGATTGAGTTTATTGGTCTCAAAGACAATCTTTGCGAAATTTTTCTATTGGTTGTTGACAATAGTAATGCACGGTATAAGTATTGTTTTAGATTTTGAATCATCGATTAGAGTTAGGGGTGGGATCGGTCCGGGACGGTCCGGTAATGTGCCTATACCGATACCTGTACCGGAATTTCTATTCGGGACGGGACGGTTCGGTTTTATGTCATTTTTCAACTCTCAGACCGAAGCAAACCGATACCGACCAGTTCGGTTTCGGTCGGGACCATTTCGGTAAGTCGAATCAAGAATGGAGAGGTATACAGACGAACAGCGGCGGCAGTGGTGATGGTCTGTCCGAGCTTTTTCTGGCGAGGTATACAGACAACGGCGGCGAGACGACGACGTGGTTGGTGGTTAATTAAACCAAATGGGTGAGAAGCTGAGAATACTAGAATAGGAGCTGCGAATTTGGCCGGTGGTTAATTAAACCAGTAGAGAGAGAGAGAGAGATGGGTCTTGGCTGAGATAGAAAGAGTCGGTCAGAGAGAGAGATCGGTCTTGGCTGAGATGGAAAAGAAAAAAGAAAGAGTCGGTCAGAGAGAGATGGGTGGCTGAGATAGAAAAGAAAAGAAAAAAAAAAGTACGTCTGGATGTCTCATAGAGAAAGTTGGAATCCCAATGAAAAATAAAAACAAAGAAATCATGGAATAGAGTAATAGAGGAGTCAATCAATCATAGAAAGAAACTAGAAAGGAGGGAGGGAGAGAGACGTGTGAAAGAGAGAAACAGAGTCAGAGGGTGGGAACATAGATCAATTGAAAGGCAGAGAAAAAGAGAGATAGTGTTAAAATATTATAAAAAATGAGATGTTAGATTCAAATAAGCTAATAATAAATTGACACATCATAAAATAAATATAAAAAATTAATTAATTTAATAATTCGGTCCGGTTCGGTCATTTTCGGTATTCAATTATGGTATACCGAAACCGTACCGAAATATAGGTATTCGGTTCGGCTCGGTCCGGTATGAATAACAATCCCGATAGTTTCGGTTGTTTTCGGATTCGGTCCGGATCGGTCGGGTTCGGTTTCGGTTTTTCGGTCACATATTCTCACCCCTAATTAGAGTTCTAGGTCTAGACTCATGATTAAGTCACTTATGTGGTTTGTCTGCTTCCTTTTTAGGATGCTTCATATTAAGGATTGTAATCCTATATTGATTAATAAAGTTTCTGCTTGTTTAAAAAAAAAACAAAACAAAAAAAGTAAACTCGAATCAAAATAATAAATAAAATAATATGGGACCTCACACTAATTTGTCAACTTGTCTATATTTTTATTTTTTAGTTTTAGCTTTTTTGTTATATTTTAACATTATTAATTATTTAATTTCAAAGATAATATGATAAAACAGGAAGATAAATGATGCGAAAAAAAAACTAAATAGGCAAAATGATCGACAGAAGCATCTATTATGTAAAAACGAAAGGGCATTTGAAAAACTAAGAGAGAACATTTCTTGCACGTGCATTACGTGTGCAAGAAGACTAGTATTAAATAATTAAAGCGCATACATGTTCTAGATGGTAAGAGAAATTTATTCATAATTAAAAGCCATCTTTAATTTGTATGTGTAAACAGCCATAAAACAACCCCAACGAGCTCAACCATTCCCACAGCCAAACTCCCAACCCCCACCCCACCCCCCCCCACCCCCCCCACCAACAAACCCCCCCCCCCCCAAAAAGCCCACCCCCACCACCCCAAACCCACCCACATTACCACCACAATCATCCCTACCAGCCAAGACAAACTGTCTCCAAAGTTAGCCATCAACCGCAGTTTCCAATACTGATACCACCAGCATAAATAAAACATGAGTTAAGAGTCCGTCTACGTCTACTGTAATACCACCAAAATTGGGAGGACAGTGGAAGGAGGTGTTTATTGTAATTATCCCGCGTAGTCCAGTCCAATACCCTCTACCAAACACACCCCCTCCAATAGTACTATTGGTAACAACAACGTTTTACCATCTCTTTTTGTCTTGTCGGTGAGAATCCGATTGGGCTTGTTCATGGTTTTGCTTTCTTTTGTTCTTTACCCGCCAAAAAGAAAAGGAGCAATGAATGCAAAAACCAATCTCTATTTAACAAGATGAAGGGGAATATGTATGGAATGCCATGCACAACAATGATAACATTAGTTGGATGATAATTAAAATCCTAACGACTCCATTATAATGACCAGTCAAATCATAATATCTTTTCAATTTTTTTACACACCCCTCATTTACTATGCTCTTTATGCATAAACCAAACTCTCACCGCCTCACAGAGTCTGCACATATATAGAAATAGTAGGGTTGGGTGTGAATGAGAGCACAAAGTTCATCTAGTACTCCTTATTAGTAATACAACGATGGCCTGCAATTCTTTCCTTCCGAGTTTCTTCTTCTTCTTCTTCTTCTTGCTCTTCTCTGTCCCATATACAGTTACGGCGGCTCGTGTAGTTCCGGCCATGTATCTTTTCGGAGACTCCCTAGTAGATGTGGGCAACAACAACTACCTCAAGTATTCATTTGCCAAAGCAAATTTTCCTCACAACGGGATCGACTTCCCTACCAAAAAACCAACTGGCAGGTTCTGTAATGGCAAGAATGCTGCAGATCTTCTTGGTAAGTATATATAAAGTATTAATTAAGTAATCACTGTTGTTAATTTGGGGCCAAATTCTGTCTACTTTAAATTCTCTTATGTTAATTAGTGAGTAGTGCATGCTTTGTACTTTTATATGTTAATTATAAGAAAAACTACTATAATGCTTAGGTGACTGTACTATGAAATCGTCACATATGAAGTTACGATATTATGAAAAAAATTCTTCGATCAGCTTCATTTCTGGTATTCCAAACTCAGAATCTTGTTTGTCAATTTAATGCAGGCAGTCCCCTACTACCTACTAGTCCATAGGAAGCAAGCCAATAGACTAATGGGTGTTAGAAACTTAGAATCTCAATAAAATAATAGACCCCCAAATAATGAATGCCAATCTAAAATCCCAAAGGCCTTATTAATAGGCAGTTGGATAGTAAATGCTCTTGTTCACTTATTGCCTAAGTAATTAGTTGTAGAAGCAATTTACCCCCACTAAATTTTGTTTGCAGATTAGTTGATAAGGTACACCAACCAACTAGCAATTAGATCTTCTTATGACAAGTGCTAGACAACATCCAATTTGGTTTTCTGGAACTTAAAACAAAGACAAAAAAAAATGTTTGTAGAAGCACAAATTGAGATATTAGCTTAAATGATAAGGGAGGGTGAAAAATAAAATTAAAATTATGTCAAGTCATAATTCAATTTCCCCTAAAGTAAACCAACAAAAAAAACACGTTTGTAAGATTTGACATATCAATCTTACCGTCTTTACATACATATGATTATACGAGCTAGTCTTATATATATTCATTTGTTCTTTGGCTTCTTCTTTTTTTTTAGAGAAAGAGGAGACAGTTTTGTTTGAATGTGAGTAGAAGGGTAAAAGGACATTTGCACAGTTTTGGGTGCATTTTGAATTTTGTCTCTTTTTTTTTCTTTTTCATGTACACTCCACAAATACTTACCATCCTATTACTTTGCTGGAATTTTGGGCAGCTGGGAAAATGGGGTTGCCAACCATACCACCATATCTCTCCATGTCATCCAAGTCAAACAAGAGCATTACACAGTTCCTAAACGGGGTCAACTTTGCATCTGGAGCTGCTAAAATCATCAACGACATTGATCCACAATATGTAAGCGAAAGAACAAATGAATACTAGCAAATTTCTCTTATCAGTACTCTGTTCGTATCATCATGTTGGGTTGTGAGACTATTAATCCTGACCATATATTATATCATAGAGCTGTATATAGTCTTCCTTTATAACATGCATATCAGATTATCAGATATCTGCCAACAAATTGTTAATTTGTTACCAATATCTCCCAAAATCTATACAAAGCTACTCGCACTAGCTAACAATCAATTTTCTCTGTTCAATTGTTTCTTTTGTCTAAGCCCTTCTCAATACCTTTGGAAAAACAAGTAGACTACTATTTGGCAGTGCATAAAGACCTTGTGCAAGGCCTAGGAGCCTCCAAAGCACATACTCATCTGTCAAAATCACTCTTCACCATTGTCATGGGAAGCAATGACATCTACAACTACTTTGACTCGTTAAGTAGGAGCACACCACAGCAGTATGTGAACTTGATTGTTCTCACCTTCAAAGAACAAGTGAAGGTAACAAAAATCGCACAAGTATTTGTTCTTGTCTACAATGTCATGATTCATACGATCGAGTACTTTCTATGTTAAGTCATTGTTTGATTTTGCAGCGGTTATACGATTATGGTGCACGCAAATTTTCGATTGTTGGGGTTGGGGTTATTGGATGCACACCATCGGAAAGGAATGAGCAGACTGATAGAAAATGCAATGAAGATGTAAATCGATTGTCAGTTAAGTACAATCAAGCTCTCGTGTCCATGTTGAAGAGTTTGGCATCGGAGCTCCAAGGCATAAACTACTCCTACTTTGATGGTTACAGCGTTATGCAGAACTTCATTCAGAAACCAACAGCTTATGGTAACATCACTTTTCCAAAAAGAAATTAGAGTTAATAACATAAAGAAAAGGGTTACTAATTAAAGCCATTAATATTGTAATATGAAATTCAGGGTTTGCTGAGGTTAAAGCTGCTTGCTGTGGTCTTGGGAAGCTTAATGCGGATGCTCCTTGCCTGCCATTTACGACGTACTGCACCAACAGAAGCAACCATCTCTTCTGGGACAGAACGCATCCTACTGAGGCAGCTCATCGCATCCTTGTCGATTATATTCTTTATGGTCCTTTACAATACACTTTTCCACTCAACGTGAAAAAGCTAGTTGCCATATAATTAACTAGGATTCAGTCTTAGCATGAACACCTTATTGTGGAAGTCAGCTACTGATTCGCTTCATTTCAGTCTGTTTGGGGATTATATTTTGGTATCATATTAACATATATGGTTGCACATTCTGTAGTTGGTGGTACAAACCATGTAGAATGAGGTAATTTACCATTCATCTAATCGAAGTACAAACTAAGAAAATCCTATAATTTCAAAGATTATTACAAAAAAAAAATTTCTTAAAACAGAACGGAGCTACCAATTGATCTTCGGATTTTACAAACGGAAATTAGACAATGCATGTTGTAAACCTTTTAAGGTTATTAATCATTGATCATTTGCACAGCACATGTGTCTACATGTATTATCACAGGTGGAACATATGGTATAACATCTGGTACTCTAGGAATTCTCTTATTTTCAGGCAAGTTAATTACTAAGTCTCCTATCCCTAATATTCATATCCCTGCTCAATGACTACTGGCTACTGGAATTTCAATGCCGATCAAGCCTAGCTATTATTAGTCAAGAAAGAAGATGATAATAATATCCAATGGAAACCTCTTGACCCCAATTTCATCAAAGTCAATTTTGATGGCCCAGTCCTCCAAAACAAGTTGGCATCAGCAGGTGTACGTTGTGATCAGAGACAGCGATGGCAATCTGATCCTTGCCTCCTCCTACAGTAGTGGTCAATCACCCGTTTTGGTAACTAGCTGAAGTCTTGGCTCTGTACATGTGAATGCCTTCGTCAAGCGATAAGCAAAGGCTATCACCAAATTCAAGTCCAAGGAGACTCCAAACTCCTTAATAAATGGGAAAATTCAAGTTCTCTGGTAAAAACCAGTTTTTGGTTCAAGATATACATAATCTTGCAAGCACATTCTCGTAGAAGCCAACTTTGTGGCAGATAAGTCACTTCTACGTACCAGTTATGCTTCTGTGTTCAGTGTTCTCATTATGGGGAAAATGCTCTTCTGTGTTCCATTTGAAAGGATTCACTCACTCACAACGTCTTATATAAGTCGGTCAGCCCAATATGGTTGATTTGGTTGGGACGCCTAGACCGACGTGATTGACCAGCTTGCTCCATTATTTCTTCATATTTTTCAATTGGAAATTTTGCATTTTCTTGTTTTACATGTCCATATTGTTAGAAGGGCCAAGTTTATTTATTATGCCCTAAGCTTGTTAGTTTTGCCACGTGCGTTCATCCTAGAGGCTCTGTTACTAGCTGTCATTAGCTGTGACAGCTATATAATCTCTCTTCTTGCTCCTGTATTAGTCAATTGTGAAATATATATAGATCAGTCCCTCATTTTCTTCGTCTTCAAGTGAATTCTCTCTCTCTCTTTTTTCTCTCAACTCTATCACATATCGTTATCATTCCTGTCCCAACGCACCAAAACATCCCGATATGGGATTAAAACAGACATTTTAATAGTAAACCCATTCCCATATGCCATACATATATTCCCATTTCCAACGCAAACAGAAAGACTGACTGCGACCACTAGCTGACGCTCTCAATCAAAAGGACTTGGATCACTCGTCGACCCCCATGTATTCATATCTGTTTCCATTACGGTATGCCGATGTCTTTTGTCAGCATTTTTCTTTTAGGTGAAATGAGGGCGAAGCTTGAAAAAACAAAATTACAACAAGATATATGTCTCCCGATTTAATTACATAACCTAGTTAATCTTTCTAACAATAAGTGGTTACAACAAGGCAGAGGAGTGTTAAATAACTTGTTGGTTAGTTAGGGCCTCGCCGCCACCCCCGCCGCGAGAGGTGGACCATTCCGGCAAGTTTTTATACCGTTTTGAAGTTCAAAGTTTTTGTAATACATTTCTAATTTCTTTTGTATCCGGCCACAGTGGCCACTTGACAATGTCCAGTGACGGTAGTCAAATAACTAAATTTTTGAAAAGGAAAATAAATAGAGAATAAGGCGAGATTTGCTTCTCCATCTTGGACAGTGCCTGAAGCATCTACAATAATAAAACATGAGGAATGCTAGCTATATTCCCCTCCAACATTCCTCTTTCAACATTTCTCATTCAGTGAGTGACATGTGTACTCTATTATCCTTAAAATTAATAAGACATTGGACCAATCACTCGAGAGTCCTTTCAAGATGTAATATTGCTTAACATATTGGTCAATGTTAATAATTTAAGGTTGATCTTTTAGAGTATAGAACTACTACAACGTACATGAATTTTGAATTAATTAACTCGATCTTAAGGTTTAATCAAGTGATGGTTTCTGAGTGAATAACCGTCTCTCAAGCAAACTATTAACGAGGAAGTGAGGAACTAATATCACTTAATGAATTAAGATAAATGAAAACTAAATAAATTAAATGTTAGTTATATAACAAACAATAATTAGTTAAATACACACTAAACATTGTCTCGTGATGTGTCTGATATAAAAACACAAACTCACACAGTACATAGATAAAAAAAAATCTGAAATTAACGGCTTAAACACATGCAATGCATAATTAGGTCCAATAACGCAAGGGAAAAAGAGGGCAACTTCTGAGTTGATAGACTTTTAACGGAGCACATGAAGCCACTTCTGTTACGGGTTAATTATAATTAATTACAAATTTCCAATAACATTCTCAGGTTTAGCTGCTTTAGCACATGTTCACATGGTTAATTACACTTCCAAAATCTACATGAAAAATCGTCTACGTTGTGATATGGTTACACAGAAAGTACGTCCAAAATATGCATCAATAAGTCATACTCTAATGAACTAGCTAGACAAGTCTTTATCCAAGAACCACAGAAAGTGCTCAGTTTTAGAAGTATTCCCATACCTCACTTTTGTCTATTCCCAATTTCCCATTAAACAATATTGAAGAAAATAAATTAGTCGTCCACAAACACTTTAATTTGTTACTGGAAAAAAGTACAAACTAATTTTGTAATGGCAATGTTATGTCACAATAAGAGCTTTCAGGAGTAGTACTAGTGATTGAGCCCACACGGCTAGAACCTCTTCTTTTCCCACACGACAATCTAGACTTCTTCGAACTTATTCCCCATTATAAGAAGCCATTTAATCCACTTATTCCTTCACCACCACCAAGTATCTCATACCAAATCCAGAACCATGGCCATGGCTTTCAAGGTTTCTCCAACGATATTCTTCCCCATCTTCTCCATCATCATTTCTGTGTTCATCTCTTTCTCAAAAGCTCAGAAGGTTCCGGCCATTTACATATTCGGAGACTCCCTATTGGATGTTGGTAACAACAATTACCTTACCATCTCTGTAGCCAAGGCAAATTTTCCTCACAATGGTATCGATTTTCCGACCAAGAAAGCAACCGGGAGGTTTTGCAATGGGAAGAATGCTGCAGATTTTCTGGGTAAGTAGTTCAAATTAGCATCAAGATTACTGATTGATACTATGCATGCATGTTGATTTGGAGAAATTATATGATACATATCTCCCATGCCTTATTTATGAGCAGCTGAGAAAGTAGGGTTGCCAACTTCCCCACCATATCTGTCACTTGTTTCCAAGTCTAATAAGAAGAAAGGGTCCTTCGAAGCCGGAGTTAGCTTCGCCTCTGGAGGGGCTGGAATCTTCAACGGCACAGATAATGAATACGTAAGTAATTAATGAAACAAAATTCACAATTCAAATATATTCAATGGTTGTGAAACTGTGAAAGGCAGCTGATAGAATATAACGTACGTACTGATGTTCTAAATACTTGCAGCGTCAGTCAATACCTTTGACAAAACAAGTAGGCTACTATTCACAAGTGTGTGCAGACCTTCAGCAACAATTAGGAACCCAAGCTGCCCAAGACCATCTATCGAAATCTCTACATGTTGTTCTTATAGGAAGCAATGACATATTCGGATACTTAGATTCATCCAGCACACAAATGCGATACACGCCGGAGCAGTATGTCGATTTGATGGTGTCTACTCTTAAACAGCACTTACAGGTAACAAAATAGACATTAGCTTGATCAGCACGCAGTATAATATATGTGCATAGTTTGATACTGTGAAACATGATTTCAATGCTCAACATACACATTGTTCTTTCTTCTTCTTCTTTTTTGGCAGAGAATACACAGTCTTGGTGCACGAAAATTCGTACTTCTCGGGACTGGACCAGTTGGATGTTGTCCAGCACGTAGGAATGATAAAACAGGAGAATGCAATGAAAAAGGAAACTCCATATCTGCAAAGTATAGTGATGGCCTCAAGTCGATGATACAGCAATTGAAACCGGCTTTGGGCATAAACTACTCCTTCTTTGAGACTTATGGCATCTTGCGTAACATCGTCCAAAACCCATCTTCTTACGGTACTCATATAGCTCCTTTACAATATATCGGTCTAACGTACATGTTGGATAATCATCATCGACTAAAATCGTGTCTAGCTTTATATGCGGTTCTTAAGGCAGATCGAAGAATTATAACCAAATTTGCTTCTTCGTACGTTTCAGGATTTAATGAGACTAAAGCTGCATGCTGTGGTCTTGGGTATCTTAACGCAAAGGCTCCTTGTCTGCCAGTTTCATCCTACTGCTCCAACAGAAGGGACCATGTCTTCTGGGATTTTTACCATCCTACTGAGGCAACTCATAGAATCTTGGTGGAACATCTTTTTCAGGGTTCCACATACACAGTCCCAATGAATGTAGAGGAGTTAGTTTCTCTCTAAAAGCTCGCGAGTGTAGTTTTCATTGGGCCTATCAATTTTTGGTTGCAATGTAAAATTCACTAAGATCGAAATTAGTATGTCCTACAGTAAAGAAAGAAAGAAAGAAAGATGTAAGATTTGATGAAAAGCAAACGAAAGAGTTATATGCCACCATCATGTACGTATGCATCGGCCTTTACATAATTTTAAAATCTCTAAATAGAACTAGCTAGAGGGAAAAATAGGAGATGAAAGAATATATTGCATAACCTAATCTTGAAATCTTTTCAGTTGCACTATTAGAGGAGATATAAAGCGCGCGCTATCATCCAGTTATGATGGTGATAATGCCTAGCACATTGGCACATTGCCACCCAGATCCAACTGTTAACATTTCTTAGTACGTTCACTGTCATATTTTACAGATTTATGCAAAGCAAAGCATAAAGTTTCCTGGAAAAGTGAGAAGTTAACAACTTAGTGAACATGAAGCAAAGCAATGCTTACATATATATTAATAGGAGCTAAATTACGCGTAGTGACCACTCCGATAAGGCACGTCACCACCTATTATCCTAGGAATAAACACAAGACAGAATATATAATAGAAACTCTAGAACAGAAATAAATGGAGATGATCGAATTGAGAACTTGAACTCTTTGTAACGCTACTATTGCCAAAAAAAAAAAACTGAACCCATCTGAACATCACAAGCCCAACTACGAGAGTCATAAAAGCTTCAATAGCCACAATCATGCGAACCCAAAATAAAGTTGTACCAAAAGAATATCCGACCCACGAAGGCCAAGAAGACCACACTACCGACTACACCCAAAAAAAACCTTAATTATAATCGAGCCATGCACGCCACACCAGCCATCGCCACCGGCCGGCACCTGGAGCAACCTTGTACCTCCAATGTCCATCAGAACTAAACCCACCATCATGAATATAGTCGGAAAATCAACTAGACTTAAATCAGAAAAACTAGCATTCAAGAGATATATGATTGGGTAATGTTTTATAAGAAACATAAAAATAATTAACATAGTATAATAAAATATATAGATATTGATAATGACAATTAATAGTGTTACGTGTTGTGCGCACAAATAGCTCCTTGGTCACTACTTGCATAGTGGTAAAGAATTTATACTAATCATAAAATTTATAGTGTTCTAGAGTATCAATGTTCTTCAATCTTCAACTGTTACATTTGATCAACAAAATAAAAATATAATCCGGTGACCGGTTGAAGAGCCTTGTAGCTTTGAAGCAATTTAAAACATCCCATTTACTAATGTATATAATAGTCAGAGAGAAAAGCAGCAGTCAGTAAGTTAAGTAAGTTAATTTATTTGTTCTCTTTAATTGAATATCATCACGTAATTTTGTGCTTAATTTATTTACTATGTTACAGGTCTTGTGGATTGCTTAAATCGACCAGGGGGATCGATCACTCTCACAGTCTCACCTCTCAATTGCAGCCGGCACAGTTTTCTTGTGCAGTAGCTATGGACTAACCCTAAGTCGATCAATAACACGTAGTTGAGGAAATTAACCAACTAGCTAGCTAGGTTTATTAATTAGTTTCATCACTTTGTGTTCAACCATGAATTGAAGCTAGTAGCCCTGAATTGAACCATGTAGCAAACATATATCAGAAACGGAATGGCCTCGAAATAAATCGAGAGCCACAAAGATGTATGAGAAAAGCACGCAGCTAGCTAGCTAGGCCTCGAAATTCTACACGAACAATATTGATTATCACCACAAATTACATTATGATGAAATAAAATTTAGTAGGACTAGAGTGGATCAAATTGAGATTTATAGAACCCAACCACACAAAATAAGGTTTAACAAAAGATCGAAAAATAAAATAAAATTGATAACTTTAGGTTTTTCCAGTCCATGTTTATGGGAATATTGTGTCGCTCAGCATCTGAGTCATGGTCTTCTCCAGCTTACCCTAGAGTCTTGTTTTAAAAGAAATCGTCTCAAAGGTTTTGCTCTGCGTATTCTTGTGGCTGCATTTGGTGGCACCTGCTCCAAGACTTCTCTTTTCGA
Organism: Rubus idaeus; assembly: GCA_030142095.1. Taxonomy (NCBI): domain Eukaryota; kingdom Viridiplantae; phylum Streptophyta; class Magnoliopsida; order Rosales; family Rosaceae; genus Rubus; species Rubus idaeus. The sequence continues at coordinate 11,664,157 of CM057967.1, forward strand.
TGGGTATTTTGTTTGCCTAGGTTCTATCGGATTTGTTGATGGCTTCACTAATCGCTACTAGAGGTGTTTTGCTGATGACGACAACGACTGGTGCTTTACGGATGACCGTAGTTGCTAGTTGTTAGACATGACTACTAGGGTTTCCTTTGGATTAAGGGGCTTGGGTAGTTTATGCTTCAGTTGGGTTTTGGGCCTACTATTACTTAGGTAGTTAGGTTTGGGTATGAGATTGCTAGATTTAGTTTAAAATTTTAGGACTTGGGCACTCATGTCGAAACAATTTTCGAACCTAAACGAAAGACTCGTATCGACTGGTTTAGATATATATAACAATGTTCTTGATCTATGATGCTTATTCATAAACATCAGTAAAGAGTATCTCTTTAGGTGAAGGGATTACTTCTCTTCTAAATGAATTATCTTTTCAGTTTTACCTAAGAGTAGTATAGTTGTTTCTATCGCGACTATCACCGTATGTGGTGTTATTTTATTTTTACACGATATACCTTTATGATGTAATTTCTATTTGCTAATGCACACTGTAATCCTCTACTGGAATTTTGTGGCCTAGCGAATCATAAAAAACAAAAATAAAGAAAACCGTACTTAACTACTTGTGTCCTTTTGAAAAAAAAAAACAAAACAAAACAGCACGAACTTGTTCGATTAAATTGTCTGTGAATTAGAGATTTTTACTTTTTTTTTTCCTTTCCTCTATTTCTCTGGGTAAGCTGCGAGAACAGGATTAACAAGCACAATGGAAAAAGTATGATCTCATTGTAGAGCAACCATGAGCAACAACAACAAGAGCAATCAAAACTATGGCGGAGAAGATACTCACTCCCAGGAAAGTTCTATCTCAACCCCTGAATCAAGATTCAATCAAACCCTCAGGAATGTTCAAGGGTACGAATTCCAGTCTCCACAAGTTTTTCTTTTCATTTTCATTTCTTACTGCTATTTGATTTTGCTATTCTTCAGATTTGAAAACCCATTTCGACAAAAGCGTCTGTCTTGTGTATAATAAGAATGTCCAACCCCTAAAGAAAAGCATTTGATATCTAAATTCTAAGTGGTTGAGAAAATGAATATGGGCTCTGTTGATTTGGAATGTATTAGATAGCAATCAGTGTAAAAAAGTCTTGTGATTTGTGATATCTCTGTTCTTAATTGGATAAATTCAGAGCTCTGCTTTTCTGGTTTGGTGGAAAAATGTGGCAAAACAGAAGCAATCAGACAATTTAAATCTAGAGTTGATTTGAGAGTTTGGTTTTGTTGTACTTAGTTTCCAGGCCACCGATTTTATTGGTGCAATGTTAAATTGATGTCATATAGCAGAAAGTTGGTGATAGTAGATTCGATTTTTACTGGATTTGTTGCACCACAGATTTACTGATTTATGCAACCATGGTTCAGAACTTCATATGATAGTCTGAATTGTCATAAACTACGAATTGTATATTTATATTTTCCCAACCAGAAAATCTTGTGTTTTTTTGGTTTACAGATTTGTTTATACTTACCCAATCTTTGAATTGCCATCAGCTATGAAGTGTTGATGTAATTACATCTGATATTACAATGTCCTAGTTTTACCTTTTATGCACCTAGCTATCAAATTAGTTTTTCTGAACAAAACCAAATGTGTTGTTTGTAATATTAGTTTAATTATATTTGATTATATTTTTGCTGATGTCTAGGTTGCTCAAAGGTCGTAGTATGCCTGGTAAAGTATTACTGACTAGGAGATCAGATCTGCTAGATCATTCAAACTCACAAGAACCCTCTCTAAACTATGCAAGGAGCTTCTCGTACAATGCTGCTGAAACAAGTGATAGCATATCTAAGGCATTAGAGGTTTACTTTGATATGATTTTTATCTAATAATTTTTAAAAACATAGGAATCTGATGAGAGTGCAACACCTGATTCTTTACTTCTAAACTAGGAAGCATTTGAGAGCCCAAGTGAGCTGAACACCAACGAAAATGTAAATAAGTTCAAATCATCAACCTCAAATGTTGAAAATACTTCAAAGGCAGCTCAGAAATCCATCATTGGTGCTAGAGCAACTGATTCTGCTAGAGTTATGAAGTTCACAAAGGTCCTTTCTGGGACAACAGTCATATTAGGTATGATGACTTTTTCTTTCCACTTCCTTCTCATTTCTTTTCTCCCTCCTATCTCTTGATGAAGGCATCATGATATAAAGGTAAATTATTTTTGCTGATTATCTTATGGGTGGTATTTGGATTACTTGTTATTATATGTCTTTTTATTTTTATTAATTGTTATGAGATATTGAAGATTATTAATACGATTTAAGCATAGATACAAACACAGTGAATTACAATGCCTATTTCATTCCATCATCCACACAACCCTCTTAGCCATGACAGTACAATTCCACAGGAGTTATGGTCCCCCCCCCCCCCCCCCTTTCCACCCCCATAATTCTTGTCAACAGTCATAGAAATCATGGTTCTGGAATCACCCACAAAGAATTAGCTTTCTTAAAGTTTTGTGTCAAAGCTTTAAAACAATGGAAAAAGAAGATGGTCGTTACTTTCATTCTCTGTCAGTCTGTCTAGCATTTTCCCTCTTTTTGAATAATCTAACAAGTATTGCTCTACCATAAGCTATAATGCAAATAAATATTCTTGCATAGTACTTTAGCCTTCCAAATCATGTGATATGGGTTCAAAATGGGAGACAGTCAAGAGATGATTCATGGATCAACCTGCTTAGAATAAGAATTACATGAAAAAGGGCCAAAAACTGAAGTTTCCAGTTCTATTTGTCTAACAAATTTTAATGGTTCACTCTCAGTCAAAGAGAGTAAAGGAGAAAGCCCCCCATGGTTCTACTCATTCACGTGCTGGTAGAAATTAATGCTCCAGCTTTTTGAAAAAAAAAATAAAAAAATAAGGAGACTTCAGATTTATTGATACATTACAAAGCTGGATAATATGTAAACACATGCAAAATCCCCTTTATCCATTAATCCTCCCTAAACCTAATCTGCTCCCCATTCCCCACCACTTGACAAATATAGGCAGAGAAATAAGTGATACCCTGTGATCTGGGGTTTTGTTGGTTGCATTTTAGATTCCATTTGTGTTTTTTCCTAATGTCGTGATTAGTGGACATTCAAATTGTGTGAAATCTCAGTTTTTACATGTGTTAATTATTCCTGGTATAATGAAGCATTTCATTTTGCTTCCCTAGGTTAGTCTTTTGATAAATCGATTGCCTCAGCAAATTGCCTTTTAGTGCTAATTGAGCTGTGGCGTTCTCTTCTTTTCTTTTTTAATTTAATTTTTTTTATTATTTGTGTAGAGAAGTTGCATGAGTTGGCTTGGAGTGGCATACCACCATATATGCGTCCTGATGTGTGGAGGCTTCTTTTGGTAAGCTAGATGCTTTGATACTTCTAGAAGCAATGTGAAAATATGTGGATTTGTCATAAAATATCGATCAGATATTGAAGCAACATATTTAGCTTTTTTGGACGACAAAAACATAAACTATTGGTCATTTGGCTGTAGCGGAAGGACAAATTTCGAGTGGGTCACTATACATGAACAGTACACTTTTTATGGCTTCCATTTAGTATATTAGGATTGTGAAAGGCCCGAAGGCTAGTGAAGCTCCCTAAAATGGAGTCTGACAAAAGAAATTGGCCCGGTGAGAGGGAGCATTAATGATATAGAAGCTGCAAGGTTCTCCTTGTGCCCCCACTAAATTTGCTAGCCTTGTGTTTTCTTTGTGCAATATAAGTTTATTCGATTCAAATTCAACCATCCATGCTAATAACACGGTCATAGGTGTTTAGTTTCATTCAGTTATGTATCCGTCACTTCTTTCTGTCACTGTCTGTTAGTTTTTTTCTTGTTATTCATAATAAATGTTAATTGGAATGGGAATTCCAGAATTTGTATTGAACATACCAATTGGTCTAAGGAAGAGGGCTTATTTTATCTGTCCTTTTGTTAACATGTATCCATCACTTCTTTCTGTCACTGTCTGTTATCTTTTTTCTTGTTATTCATAATAAATGTCTAATTGGAATGGGAATTCCAGAATTTGTATTGAACATACCAATTGGTCTAAGGAAGAGGGCTTATTTTATCTGTCCTTTTGTTAACCTGGGTTGCCTATATCTAGTCGATGCTGCTGCTTGTTTTAAATTAAGATATGAACTTACAACAGGGATATGCACCATCTAATTCAGATAGAAGGGAGGGAGTTTTAAGAAGGAAGCGCCTTGAGTATCTTGACTGTGTTTCTCAGTACTATGACATTCCGGATACCGAGCGTTCAGATGATGAGATAAACATGCTTCGTCAGGTGTTTAAATGTTATTTAACTATCAATCTTGCTTAGTGCTAATATGCTTTTTCCCAGCTTTGAAAATTACCATTATTATCCTTGTTAGATTGCTGTCGATTGCCCAAGAACTGTGCCAGATGTATGTTTTTTTCAGCAAGAGCAAGTCCAGAAATCCTTGGAGCGCATCCTTTATACATGGTTACCTATTTTCTTTTTTACTTTATTTTCTTGTTTTCATTCAAATGATTTAAGTTTCACGAATTTAAGGTTACTTAAATATTGTATGTAAATAGTTGTGCTATGCTTGCATCTAGTGGGTCTGCTAATTCCTAAGAACAGAAGTGTAAATTTTACTACTGTCTAAAGGGGTATGGTTTATCTAGGAATTCCAGACCAATTGTCTTATTTGTACTGTTCATCCAAAAGGCTTTGGTAAATTAAAATCTTGTGTGATTATGTTATATTGGCAGTATGAAACATAATTTCTTTCTACATTATTGTCCTGTTTAGTGCCTTGCAGCAGCCTGAAAACCAGTGCATGTCCATGACAATAATGCTTTAGCAGCTCTGTTCTTTAGAGTTTTTTATTTTATTACTATTCAGATGTCAAGGAAAATCTCTGTCTTTGCCTTATTGGTACCAAAGCAGTTCTAGTTTGAATCTGTCTCTGCCTGGGATAGCAGTGCTAAGTTGGTAGTGTCTAGTGACTTGTTTGAGTTTGCTTATACCATGCACCCAATATTTTGGGAGATCTGATGTTCTTGACATTGTACATTAAGAGAGCTGGTATGGGGTTATGATTTTAATACTGTAATTTTCACTTATGCTAACATATTTCTTGATGCCAAAAGTTGGATTAACTAGGGACAAATGGAGAAGAAAGGCCACTACCACACAGAAGTAGCTAATTACACGGTTCACCCTTAATTGGGTTACATCCACAGGATGGTCTAGCACTCTTATTAATATTCTAGTTGTTACATGTGTGTCACAATGGGTATGGCTTCTTGTCGATGTGAACCATGCATGAATAATTAGTGAGTAGTGACAGATCTCTGGTACTCCAATGACTAGCCTCGGTTATGTGAAAGCTGTTTTTTTACCCTCTTTTCCCCCTAATTGAGAAGCTTAGCCAGCCTGGTAGCTTGATAATGAGTCTGTGTTATTTCTCTATAATTTGGTATTATGCATACTGCATGCATTATTCCTGTGCCCAAGTTCATTATAATGCTATTTGTATTTTAATAAAACGTTTACTTGTCAAAGTAAAAAGATAATCCCACTATATACTATGCTATCATGATGAATTTCTGAGCATTTTTTTTCCAATAATTTAGCTTTAAAAATATGATATGGATATGGAATATGGTTTCAAGATGCCATCATTTCGATTTTATTTTTTATTTTGGTATAATTATATTATGAGTGATGTTTCAATTTACTTCTCTTTCAGGGCCATTCGACATCCTGCAAGTGGATATGTTCAGGGAATAAATGATCTAGTTACTCCCTTTCTAGTTGTTTTCTTGTCAGAATACTTAGATGGCACTGTGGATAATTGGTCAATCTCCGATCTGTCTCCCGAAAAAATATCTACAATAGAAGCTGATTGCTATTGGTGCCTATCAAAGTTACTTGATGGTATGCAAGATCATTACACATTTGCTCAGCCAGGAATTCAGAGGCTTGTGTTTAAGTTAAAGGAATTGGTTAGGCGGATTGATGGTAAACCCTTGTTTCTGCATCTTGCACCCTTTTCCCTTCATCAAATTATAATTCTACATGTACTTATAAGTTATACGATGTGTTTTGGTTAATTTTTTAAAAACATTTTGAATTTTTGTGTAAATTATTTGCAGAGTTTGCAAACGTTGATGTGGAATAGTTTTCAAAATAGAAGTATCTTTGCTTTTCTTTATGGATATTTCGACTTATGGAAACAGTCTTCATTGCTGTAGGAGTAGTACTTTAGAGTTTAGACAGTGTTGATGGTTTGTTTTTATGGGGTGTATGTTCCATATGTTGTCAATAGAGTGGAAGTGCACGAAGACAGAAGTCATCTAGAGATAGGTATAGCATGGCTTCTCATAAGAGTGTTCTAAACATGCAGAACATAGGAAAGGAAGTAATCAGCAAACATTATATTAAAAATATATGCTTCATTTATTATATTAAATTATAAGTTGTCTGCTCTTCTTAGGCCATATTTGTAGGTTGGTTGCTATATGTTTTGTATCTATGAAGATTGTGATGTGCTTTCCATTTGCAATTACACATTTTCTAAATCTCCTTGTAATGCAACAAAATGTTGTGACATTTCTGTATCGTGGTAAAATAATAAAATATAAAAAGATTGTTGGTTTATATCCAGCTTAAGCTTTTGCGGAATAGTGGTAAACCAACAAACAATTGTATCAGAGCAAGAGATGCTAGATTCGAAACCCTGCAGTTGCCTCCTCCCATATAAGGGAACTACACATGTTGGGTTCTAGTGGTAGCTAGAGACCCACGTATAAGGTGGAAGTGTTGTATAATACAATTGTTGTTTTACATCCTAATAATTTGAGCTTTTGGGGTTATTGGTAAACCAAGAAACTTTATCAATAATCAATACTATAGTGACAATTCTTTACTGTTAAATGCAGCAGTCTGGAAAAAATATTTTAGGGATGTTGGTTTCATTTCAGGACAGACCAACTTTTGCTTATAGAATCCACAGACTTCCATATATAATATCTTCATAAAATGGCAATTCCTCAAACTCTGGGATGCAAGAAACATGTCAAACTTTTACAATATCTTTTATATGTTTACTCCTTATCTTTTTTTTCCTGTGCTAGAACCTGTATCTAGACATATGGAGGAGCAAGGGCTGGAATTTCTTCAATTTGCTTTTCGGTGGTTCAACTGTCTTTTAATACGCGAGGTTTGTATCTAGAGATTTCTTCTCTGGACTTTTCTATAGTTTTCTCTATCTCAAATATATTCATGTGCTGTGTACAAATTGATCAGAACTGTTATCCATGTTTTTAACTGAAATTTGGCCAGGACCTTGTGCTTTTATCAGTTATTGCAAGTTTGCAACGCTGATGACAGATTTTTTTTTTCCTGCGTAGATTCCCTTCCTTCTTATTTCCCGCCTGTGGGATACATATCTTGCTGAAGGAGATGCATTGCCAGATTTCCTTGTGTATATTTTTGCCAGTTTTCTTTTAACGGTAAGATCAATATTTGCATGGATATAATTTCTTTACTTACATGTTTGGATGTATAAACCTTTCGGATAAGGAAATCTCTCCATTGATCAGGGGTTGATTGAAATGTGTCTATTGTTAGTCTCTGATAAGGAAATGTGTCTATTGATTTACTTGTCCGTCAACAATGTGTTTTGTTTGCCAGCTAAGCAAGGGTACTAACCTGTATTGTTTGGCATATATTGTCATAAATCCATTGTCAGCATAAGTTGCTTTAGTTTTCATTCATAATGGAATGGATGACAATAACTCAATTACAATGCTCTGTGATTTGATTCAGTGGTCAGATGAGCTCAAGAAGCTCGACTTCCAAGAGTTGGTTATGTTTCTTCAACACCTACCAACTAATAACTGGACTGACCAGGAACTCGAGATGGTTCTTTCAAGAGCTTTCATGTGGCACAGTATGTTCAACAGCTCTCCCAGACATTTAGCCACCGGCTGAAAAGGAACTTGTAATACTCTTTATCTATCATCAGTTTTCAAATTAATTTTTATTCTGTTCACTACATTTGTTTTCTGGTCTTGTGGAGGCCATTATCCATGATATTGTGTATCAGGTGTCTGTAATATTTGTATTTTCGAGCATTTCTTGTAGAATCCTTTTACCAATGGCGTAACAGAAATATGACTGATATATTCTGGTCTTTTTGAATGGAGAGCAAGAGAATTTGGAATTTGTAATCCAATATTTTTCATAATTATTTATAAATGTTGCCCTGAGCCCCCCTTTACTATAGCAAATTGAAATATCGCAGCCACGATCCGGAGGTATCAATATGTGGATGTCCTGACATGAAAGTTGATAAAGGAAAAATAATAATAATTCATATATTAGGTAATTTTAGAGGGAAAAAATCGTAACCAATGAGTTTTAAAGGAATTTGAGATGAGTAGGTACGTGGTGTTATGTTAGGGTAAGGTTGTTGTATGTTATTAGATTGTTAATCTAAATTTATATAATAAATTTAAAATTTGAGTTGTGGTTAAATTTTTAAAAATTTGAAATCTGTGGAGGTCCTCAACTATATTACACTATATATGTTTAAATATATTAAGGGCAAAAGAGTAAATTATATAGTCAAAATAATAAATAAATAATATCAGGTTTCATGTCAACTTACCAACTTGCATATTTCTTTTATTATAATTTTTGTTGTCTTTTATATTATAACATTATTAATTATTTAATTTTAAATATAATATGATAAAATGGGGAGACAAATGATACAAAACAACTAAATAAGTGAGAATCTTCCACACCTATTATGTAAAAATATTTCTAAAAACTAATATAATAAAACGGAAGAGCATTCGGAAAAACTAAGCGAGAAAATTTATCGCACGTGCTAGCGTGGATTTTCGCAAGCGCATTGCGCGTGCAAGAAGGCTAGTAATTAATAAAACAAATTTTTATATAGAGTTTTTATCACTAGTAGGGTCTAAACTTTCGAGCACCGGACAAAAAGATACCAACTTTAAAAAAAATGATTAATAAGGTACGTGGACTTTCAAAAACACTTCATCGTGAAACTACAAAATTCATAAAAAATAAACAATTCAAGATTTTTAAGCAAAGTTAGTTGAAACACCTTTCAAAAAGACAAAAATCATGTCTTACAAATGGTGAAGTCATGGCACGGAAAAAGTTAAAGAAAAAAGGGGGTCGGAAAGGTTTGGCATGCCCAACACTTCCAAACATGTCAAACAATTTCAACCCCCTTTTTCTTTCAACTTTGTCCGTGATAAAACCTTATCAATGCTAAAAAAAAATGAATTTTAAAGCTTTTCCAATGGACTTCGCTCGAAAAGCTCGAGTCATTTGTGAGTTATGATTTTTCAAAGTCGAAAAACTTAAAAAGGCATAACTCAAAAATGAGTATGGTTTTTTTAGCAAAGTTAGTTGGCATACTTTGCTCAAAATCATGTTTTACCAATGGTGGAGTTTTGACATTGGTAAAATTGAAGGAAAAAGTGCAGTTCACAAGAAGACATCTCGAAGATGTCCCAGACACTTCAAACGATGCTCATGCTAGTGAGGTTAACTAATGATGCCCATGCTAGAGAGGTTAACTAATGATACCAAGCTAGTGAAGTTAACAAATGATGCATGCCCACGCTATGCTAGAGAGGCTAACAATGATACTCATGCTAATGATGCCCACGATTCCCATGCGATTTTTCAAAATCGAAAAACTAGAAAATTCATAGAAAAATAAACGATCCGAGATTTTCAAGTTATGTCAATTGAAACACTTTTTAAAAAACATGTTTTACCAATAGTGCACTTTTGAGATTTTTTTTGTAAAACTTTAGTTTTTACCCAAAATCGTGGGTTATAAACGCACGATTTTTGGGCCAAAAAAGCATTTTCTTATTTTCATACTAAAATCTCTCCACACTCAAATCATGATTTTTAAGGACTTCTCGAGTTGACTGAACACAAAAATATCGACTCGTTTATTTTTGACGATTTTTCAAAGTAAAAAAATTAGAAAATTCATAAAAAAATAAACGATTCGAGATTTTCGAGCAAAGTCAATTCAAACAATTTTTAAAAATCATACTTTACAAATGGTGAAGTTTTGAATGAGAAAAGTTAAAGAAAAAAGGGGGTTGCCAAAGTTTGGAATGCCAGAGCATGCCATTACACCTCTAAACATGCCAAACCAAACCAACCCCTTTTCCCTTTAATTTTGTTTGAAAAAACTTCACTAATATTAAAAATTAATTTTTAAAACTTTTACAACTGATTTTGCTCGAAAAGCTCGAGTCATTTGTGAGTTATGATTCTTCAAAATTGAAAACTTAAAAAATCATAAATAAAAAACGAGTTGGGTTTTTCAAGCAAAGTGAGTTGGAACGTCATTCAAAAATCATATTTTACCAATGGTGAAGTTTTGACACTGGTAAAGTTGAAAGAAAAGGTATAGTTCATAAGGACACTTTCCGAGGATGCCCCTGACACTTCAAACAATGCCCACACTAGTGAGCCTAACTAACGATGTTCATGCTAGCAAGGCTAACTAACAAGAAATTTCTTGGGAGGATAACTAACAATTCATGCTCATTCTAGACAGAGTAATGATGCTTATGCCCATACTAACGATACCCACGATTTCTATGCGATTTTTCGAAGTCGAAAAATTAGATAATTTAAAAAAAAATAAACAATCCAAGATTTACGAGTTCTGTCAATTAGAACACCTTTTAGAAAACATGTTTAACTAATGGATCGATAACTTTTGAGACATTTTTTTTTGCCGAAACTTTGGTTTTTCACTCAAAATCTTGGGTTATAACACACGATTTTGGGCCAAAATTACATGTTCTTATTTTGCACCAAAATCTTTCTATACTCAAATCATGATTTTTAAAGATTTCTTGAGTTGACAGAATGCCAAAATATAGACTCGTTTATCTTTAACAATTTTCCAAAGTCGGAAAACTAGAAAATTCATTAAAAAAAATAATAATAATTTAAGATTTTCGAACAAAGTCAGTTGGAAGTTGGAACACTTTTTAAAAATTATGTTTTACCTATGGTGAAGTTTTGGCATAGGGCAAAGTTAAAGAAAAAATAGGGTCGGCATGGTTTGGCATGCCAGGCTTCAAACGTGCCAACCTTATTTTTGCTTTGATTTTGTCCTTGATAAAAACTTCACCAATGTGAAAAAAAAAATTGTAAAGCTTTTCCGACCGACTTTTCTTGAAAAACTCAAGTCGTTTGTGTGTTATAATTTTTCAAAGTCGAAAAACTTAAAAAATCAAAGCTCACAAACTCGGGATTTTCGAGTAAAGTCAGTTGGTACACATTTTTAAAAAGTGTAGTTTAGGAGACATCTCGAGGTACCTCCGACACTTCCAACGATGCTCATGCTAGCGATGTTAATGATGTCTATGCCCATGCTAATGGTGTCCACGATGCCCATTCGATTTTTCAATTGCGGAAAACTAGAAAATTCATTAAAAATATACTATTCGAGATTTTCGATTTCTGTCAATTAGAACACCTTTTAAAAAACATGTTTTACCAATGGTGAAATTTTTAGATATTTTTATTTTGGCCCATGTGAGATAATAATATTGATGTTGAATTGATAGTCCAATAGTATAATAATTATTATTTGATAAATATGATATATTTTAACATGCACGACAATACGATATGCTAGATTTATAATAAGGTAAATTTCGAATTAACTTAACAAATAACAATATATAAGTAGATTGTCTCACTACAGAATATGAACCATTAGATTACATATATATTATAAATATTACTTTATAATCTAGAAACACATTTTATTAAAATTCCATTTAAGTGATAAGATATTATGGATTTGAATTCTTTATTTTATTTTATTTTGAATTAGAATCAACAATCTTATCTTACAAGAAATATTGGAGGGGTTTGAATTCCCAAACTATCCCAACTCATTTTTGCATTTAAATGTTTAACGATACTCAAAAATCTCCCGAACGTGGACTCGAAACTAGAACCTCCTGCCGAATCCTACAATCTTTAGGAGGCAAAAAACTCCGGCAAATAGTTACATAGACACCACGAGGGATTCAAACCTTGAACCACATGAGAGGCGCAAACCATCCATGTGCCTAACCATTCCTACTGACCACTAGTTGGTGCATTGTAATGTAATAATCTCACAAAACAAAAACAACAGCAACCCCTCACTTATTTTTGTGTTTTTTGAAAAATTAAAGTTACTCTATGTAAAATAAAATTGTTACACAAATTATAAGAAGTAACGGAATATACCTTTGTACTTACCCAAACAAGAACGAGAAACATGCAAAGGAAACGGTAACATATACTAATCCTCCCAAAATCAAACTCAATCTCATCACCTTTGAGCTTCAACAACTCATACACCACAATAAATTTCCAAAATACAACCGTTAGGTCGGTAGGATCATGCCACGTGTACTGTATCTACATGTCATGCAATCAAACCACACCTAAAATTTAAACGTACGTCGCCCACCAAATTCACACACACGCTTTTTGCAACGGTACAAGTCTTTGTTCCCAAGTCCTTTATAACCCAAGCCTCACGCAGCTTCAGTTTCCATTCCCTAATTTTCTTTCTCTGACCAAGTGTGTATCAGATTCTATCACTTTCACTGCACATATATACATCATCCAGTGTTATACAAAGTGTTAGTGACGATCATCGGTCATATCAATCCTGTGATATATCTAGCTCGATCGGTTTGGTTTCAAGTTTTCTCTCATGGAGTTTGGGAGAAATCTATGCGTCTTCTTCTTGGTTTGCTTGTCGAGTTTTCTCTCTGCAACAGAAGGGTACAAGTTTTATGTCGGTGGCAGAGATGGGTGGGTGTTGAACCCATCTGAGAATTACAACCACTGGGCTGAGAGGAACAGGTTCCGAGTCAATGACACTCTCTGTAAGATCGATGCACTAATCTCTCTCTCTCTCTCAATATTTTGGGGTTTTGATCTCGTGCTTATGTCTAAAATCATCATTAATTTCTGCTATTTGGTTGCGGTGGTTTTTGGGCCAAAATGATTTGTGGGTATTTAGTCCAGCCACTCATATGTTTTGTGTCGATATTGTACTCATGTCATATGAAAACATCTTTTTCCGAATTTTTTCTGTGGGTGTGTTTCTAAATTTTTTTTTGTTCTTTTCTGCTGGATGGAAATATTTGTGGCAGATTTCAAGTACAACAAAGGATCGGACTCGGTGCTCGTGGTGAACAAGGACAATTTCTTCAACTGCAACACAAGCAACCCCCTTCAGAAACTGGAAGACGGCAACTCCGAGTTCAAGTTTGATAGGTCCGGAGCATTCTATTTCATCAGTGGGCAAGATGGTAATTGCGCAAAGGGTCAGAAGCTGATTGTCATCGTTCTAGCCGTGAGGAACCGCCAAACTCCTCCAGCCCCGCCTCCTTTGGCTGCACCACCACATGGCTCAGCACCAGCATCTGCACCTTCACAAGGCACACCACCAGCATCTGCACCTTCACAAGGCACAGCACCAGCATCTGCACCGTCACAAGGATCAGCACCAGCAGCATCACCGTCACATGCGCCCAGCACTAGCCCAACAACATCTCCAGTTCCAGCTCCGGCAGCCGAAACTCCAACCTCGTCGCCGCCTTCAGCGTCTCCTCCGGTGTCCTCCTCTCCGAGCCCGGTGGGGGAGACGCCGACCCCGTCCGGAGAAGCTCCATCGGGGAACGTGACAGCGTCTCCTCCGGGGTCGACTCAGGACTCGACCGCGCCGAAAGGAAACGGATCACATGGTGTAACGGCATCGAGTGTGTTGGTGTCTTCGGTAATTGTTTTGGCCAGTTTGGCTCTTACGAGCACCTTTTATTAGGTCAAATAAATGGAATAAATTTAGTTCATTAGTTTTCTTGTATTTTTTTGTTTTGTTTCTCATGTTAATTCTATTATTACATACATTAGAACTTTGAGGCTTTGAGAGAGGATTGATTGTTTTCTCTATGTGACCTAATAAAAGGGAAATTATCAATGGACATGGTGATTTGTTTTTTTTTTTCTATATGTTTCAGGAACTTCTCATTTCATTCTCATGACTTCTATCATTAATTTTTTATGACTTGGTGATTTTAATTAAATTTGACAAGGACTACAAAGGGAGGCATAGTCCTCCACATAAGTTGTTACAAGGAATAATCCACCACCACATCATAAACAGTTGGAATAAAGAAGATAACATAATGTAGACGGTGGCAATTTTAATTTTGTAAAAAACAAATTAAAGTTTGCATTTATGCGAGAGGGAGAGAGTGTGAAAGAGTTTTTAGTGTTTATAATATATACTCCGGGACAAATTGCATCTTAATTCGTAAAACAATTCAATTTTTTTTGTCTCTTATTATGGTGTTAATTAATCATGATTTTGACCAAATGACCACCTAGTTATTATGTAAGGGTATTTTTTTCTGCATGATGAAATTGAATCACCCTCCTTCAAGAGATAAAATTTTAAATTTTGAACGTTAAATTTTGTATAGACACGATTTTTTTTTCTCTTCCGAAAGTTAACCCTATTCGGATTAAATTCATTTGATCATTGGCTGAGGTAGAATTTTTATGATCATCTAAAATTGTTAAGTTTTTTCGTTTGATCTCTCATGCCTAAAATTAATTAATGGTGTTGGTGATTTTGGTAGCTAGATAATGCTTTAAGCATGAGTTTCCAACTCAAGCTTATTCTATAACTAGTGGCCTTGTTCTTTTTCTTGTTATTATAAGTGAAAACTGAAAAGTACGTGAATTAAAATGGTTTAAGTAGGACATTTAGGTGTAATCATACGTTTTTTTTTTCTTCTTAAATAATCTTGTTGAAAGAACGTTATAAATATGTCCCAAAATCTAAAGCACAAATGGGGATGAAGCTAAATGCCCTGAATTAAAAATGGTAAAATACTAAAAGCAAAAGGAGTGCTAAAGGGTGGATTCACTGGATTGACCGGGCAAAAGGAAGAAGGTGGAGGTGGGAAAAGATTAGGGAATTCATTCATAATGTGGCTTGTCTTCTTTATATGCAGAAATAGATAAAAAGAGTGGCAGGGCATTTAATTCTGACGCGACCCGTTAAAACAACTTGAAATTTATATAAAATAAAACAGGTTGAACTCATAGAATTGAAAAACGGATCATTTACATGTCAATCGGTCAAGACTACTCCGTTTAATAAAATGGTTATTTGCATGTTAACCCATTAACATAAAATGAACTCGTGTAATTCATTTAGTAAAAGAATCGGACCGGATTGTTCCTATACTGCTCACATACAGGACTCATTAGAAATGACTTATTTGAATATTTCATGCACCTTTTGTTGTTGTTAAAAATCTAAAATGGATTAGTGGTGAACCTGTTTATATGGTTTAAATGGATCATCAAATTTAACAAATTAGGCGGATCGTCGCTAGCCGCCGGTCAAATAAACAACTTGGGATCTACATTTCCGACACAAATCACACAATTAACTAATGAGTTGAGTTTAAAGTTATCTACTCTAACACGTTAAATACCTTGACACGACACACACTCGACACAACTGAACCTATATATTGAGAGCGCTACATTGCGGCATTGAAGAGAGTCGCTGCAATTAGTCAGTACATATTATAGCCACCTGATCGAAACTAATCAGCCATTGACAGGGAGCTTTACCCATCTCTTATTCTTGTTGTCATTTAGCAATGACTTTTCAATCATGCATGCAAAAAGGAAATCAATAATTGTACAAAGCTGAAGTGACAGATCCTATCATGCATGCCTTTTCAATTTTTGAAAGCGTACACATGTTCTACGCGGAAGTGCAGGAGTAGACTTGCTGTACTGGCCAGTCTCCGGAGAAGTCTTTATTAATCGGAGGGTTTTTGGGGACTACCATCTTAATTACTTGATGAAAGAATTCAAATTAGAACTTTGAGACTTCATCCAATGTTGTAGAGGTACTCTTCTTTTAGTTTAAATGTCGCGGCATAAATTAACGGGTGACACACACTAATATATTAGTGAGATGAGATAACTAGATAGAAACATTATCCTAACAGTCTAACTGCTAGCTAGGATTTCATTATCATGGAACAGTACGTGGTAGTGATCCCAACCAGCTACCCTTTCGTTTTCGAAGACTAGTACGTGCAAGGATGTGATTCATTTGCTATATGTCGGCAAGAACTAGCAAATTAAGAATATTATGTGGTCGATCTATGCATGCTTTAATTAAATGCTTTTGTAATTGGAAACCGTAGACTCTATCTAGAGAGCTTAGGCTAAGTCTAGAGAAATCCATCGATGCCAACCAATGACTCGTCCCTCCATCTATGACACCAGGAATAAGTGATGTGTGTGTGTGTGTGTGTGTGAGAGAGAGAGAGAGAGAATAGTTTATCCAAGCTTTTTATGAAGATGGAACGGACTCGATGGCCCCCTCACCCCTGTGCAATTTCTCTAAAACCTATTGTCAATATGCGACCCAAGCTTTGCTTGTGTTTTATACTTTTATGTGTTGATATTATGTTACATAACGTGTTAACTTTTCATATAAATAATACCAAAGTGAGGATGAAACTGATTTTCTTTTTTTTCAGCAAGCATCATGGCATTTTGGATAAACTGTCAAATCAAGTTTATGAGCTGTGTGTAAATCCAAAATCTCGTCGGCATCATATTCTGAACACCTGGACATAATGTTAGGATAGCGCCTGATATGTTTCCAGTTGCATATTCCTCAAGGAAACCCCTATTCGACAAGACAATAATATTCATCCAATAAACAATGTCGTGGGAAGTTTCTTCGAGTTTTGAAGAAAGAATGGGAAAGCCTTAGTCAGAAAGGAAATACATATAGTCGATACGCCTAATACACATGCCATGTGTACACTCAGTCACTCCCCCACCTATACGCTCTGTTAGTCTCAACGTTGTGATTGCTGAACCTCAAGACAACTACGTGATCCTTTCAGTTTCAAAAGAAAGTTGGGATCCAATCGTACTGTTGTGCCATGTTGATAAGGCATTGACTAGACATTTCATATTTGAACTCGAACAATTCGAAGATTTTCTTTCTTTCTTAAAAATTCCGAGATGCACTGTCAATGTTACAACAAGTAGTCATCTGCTTCTCATTTACATCAATTAATGTCCACTAACCTCAAAAATGGAACAGACTAAAGCAGAGTGGAATAACAGACTAAGCTGAGTTGAATGGAGGGAAATAAAATGAAAAATAACACGAGCAGGAAAATGTAGTGTAACCAAAAAATCATACACAATGATACAAACAAGACCCGCCAATCCACGTTCTTCGGGTACGAAAATAGCGGAAAGATCATTAAAAGAACCACCATCTCCGTTGTCGATTCCTCTGCAACAATTGTCGGCATGAAACAGAGAAAGTTAGCAGTGCAGGATAAATACATATACATATTTACATAAAGTGAAACCTTCAGAATGAAATTTGTATCTATTCACAGATCAGGGGCCAAAACAGCAAGGTAATTCTCACGTGTGGTCTTAGGTTCAGCATCCATGAAGTAAGTTTACAAAAGCTAATCTCTAGAAAACTCTTATCTCGATTTTGTATGGAAACCAATTAAGGATGTAAACTTGACTGTAATGAGTATCACTAGTTTAATTATTCATCAGTATTTCAAAAGATGCCAACCATAAAGTTCTAGAATCAGTAGAATACATCTAAACAAGCTCTGGAATACAATGAAAGGAGGTCCATTACATAACATGATTTGACGTACAAAACTTTCTTAAACACTATCAATCTTACATGTCAAGTCCAAAGTCCAAACTCCAAAAGAGGCGGATCATTTAAGTGGAATGAGAAAAGAACTTTAATAATCCCTAAAATGTAATACAATAGAAGGCAAGCTCATAGTAGGCCAATCGCTCAAAGATGATGAGCTGAGCCATAACAAATTAGCAAGAAGTTAAATGCTGTAAGAAATGACAAATAAATATAATCTGAACATTCAGCAAAGGTATCTACTCCAAGAAAATAATAAACAATATATTCAAAGATACCCAAGTAATAGGATTCTTTCTTACTTTTTGGACAGTAATAGTATTTTTTAAATAAGCACTTTTGCAATGTATAATCAGAATAAATTAATGCTTGCCGAGAGTTAATATAAGAGTGAAAGGAAAAAGTGGTAAAACCTTCTGATTCTGATCTTGTGGTGGTAGTATAATAGGCTGCGAGAGGGTCCCACCGTCAATCTTCTGCATGTATGGCCGTACCTTCTCCGCCAACATCTCATTTAACTGACCAGCAAGAAGGATATATAAGGTCATTTTACTGAAAAACGACAGCTAACGAATAAATAATCACAAGAGAAAAGAAGATAGCATCAGTAAGTGGAAAAAGTCAGTTTCCGTGAAAATTAAGGACAGCATTTGGAAAAGTGAGTTCAGGCAGGTGTAATGTACATAGTTTGCATGATTCTCATCCTCTAGATTTCTTGACCTGTAGCTCCATTCTCTCAACGCTTCCAGGTCATTATCTATTATACAAATTCTTTTTCTGATATATCTTAAAAACAAAGAACAAAGTCCAGAAAAATCTAGTGCCAATGATGAGCTAGGAATCTAAAACTTTTGATCTCTTCCTTGTACAGTCAGAGTGCCTTACAACAAAACACTAAGCCAGGAGTCCACTGGTCATTGGTTGGCACTTGCATTTCCCACCCATATTATTCATGCGAGGGTTGGGAGAAAACAAAAAAGGAACTTAACATAAGGACAGTGTCTCTACATTTGCATGACCAAAACATTATAGTAGTGTGTGCCTCATTCCAAAATTTGGTGTTCTTATTGTGAAATCCAACTTTTGTTTATCTGAAAAGATGGGAAGTCGGATACTCTTTTTGCTTCAATTCCGAAAAGGGAAATCAATCCATGAACTTCCATAAGGTACATAAAGCTAGAAGTTACCAACCTTTTCTTGACGCCATTTAGCCTCCCATTGTGCATCCAAAATTTTGTCAGCAATTTCTCGTTGAGCATTAAGAAGAACGGTCATTTCATAAAACTTTTCAGGATATTTGAGATCCTCCTTGCTCCAGGAAGATGCATTCAATGGAAGGTCCAGTTCCTGCTAATGCTCTTAACGGTTAGTTCATAACCATCCACATTAGGGTGTGCATCTCCCTCTTCTATCTGCCTGATAGATACAAAGAATAAAAACTAATATGTAGATCGTAGATAGGTTACGTACACCCCAATTTTGTGGCCTTGCTGGAGGATTAAGTTTCATGACTTCTGCTTCAAGTGCCTTCTTCGCTTTATAGAAAGGGATATTTTTTACAATAACAGGATCATCCCTTGCACGAGCAGGATCTATGGAGATCAAGGCCTATAAAGTAATTTCATATTCAAATGAAAAGTAAAGGATAATATATATATATATATATTATGGGAAACTGCAGAAACAATGCATATTTAAAATGTATGAATTCTATTACCAACATATGAATCCAGATTTTGACTAAATCGAAAAAGTACGAACAAAATGACTATAAGATATTACCTCAGGTAGACCAAATTATAACAGAGATCCATAGAGGACATTAGAGCTGTAGCTTAAATTGAGAGAAAAATTAAGAAGAAAAGACAAGGAGTTGATAAAAAGAGGCAAAGGCCAATAAGAAAACATTTGCAGGGGTTTTATTGCTTAATAAAATCTGTTTCTTTTCTTAAAAAAGTAGAGTGATATCAAGTTGTCATCGTGTATTTCCAATAATTATATGTCAGCCATATTAACTTGATATCTATCCAACAAATTTTTCAATTGGACCATGCTAGCATTTTCAGCACCTCAGTATATTAAGTTCTGCCAAACAAGGTAACTACACAAATCTTAAAAGCATGCAGAAAGATCAAGCTCATATTCTAAAGAATTTTTCTACTAGAACACTCCTTTATACACAAAGTTTCTTACTTCCTGCAAGTGCTCCCAGCCAGGTTTGCGCTTGGCCACCACATCACGAAGTTGATCATACCGCATAGACTCCTAGACGAAAAAGAGTTCACAAACAAGGAAATAGTTGTACAGATAACTAGATAGATTAAGGAAATATCACAATCTTGCTTTAATTTACTACTGTAACAAAACAAATGCCAATGTAAAATCACAAGAACGTAGTTTTTCTTTTTCTTCTTTTAAGAAAAAGGCATAATCTTCTACAAACCAAGGCAAAGCTTACATTTTTTTTTCTTCTATATTATCAAGTATCTTTAAATTATAAGGTAAGAAAATATTCCCAACATAATACTAGGGCTGTGTATCAAAAAATATTGGATATACAACATTTATGAATAAAAAACCTTGTATTGCCACCAAAGTTTTTGCTTGACATCATCATCATAGTCGTAACCACCCAGAACCCGAGGCAAGGTAAACAACCAAAATGCAGCAATGCTGGGATCTTTCATGCTGTCAACTATATGCTGAAACAGATCAATAACAGAATATCAGAAAAAAACAAGATGTCAAAATTGATTTTCTGTTGCAGCAACATACTTATATTATTCTATTCATTTGTATGTATGCATAAAAACAAAAATTAAAGGTAGCAGTACTTGTACATGTATATATATACACCAAAATTATACATATATATAGTCTAAAAGAAGACCAACAATTGTAACCGGACGAATACAAAAAACATCGATCTTCAACATCGCTTTCTCCATTGGAACAAACACATATTGCCTTGATATTTCTAAGACTCGTTAGCAGCTAACAGCCATAAAACAAAAAAAATAATATCGTACTTGAAGACTATTATATCAGTTAATCACCCTTGATGATATGGAGCTCTTATAGGTAAAAAATAAATAAATTAATAATAATAAAAGACCCCTATTCTTGACATTTGTTGCTCTTAGAAGATCCAAGATGAGGTGGACCATCTTCATCTATAAAGCATTGTCTTTAGCGAGGATAAGCGCACAATAGTCGCCATAGTCAACTCTTTTGACAGATGTTCAATCTTTAACCAGAGTTACACTAGTCAAAGCAACTTTTACCACTGCATCAGGGAGTCTAAATGTTAAACAGGTTTCAGTCTATTAACTATAGTCAATCATGAATACGTTGTGGAACAATAATCGTTCCTTGCCAAACAGTCTGGTAAACAACTTACAAATAGTTTCCATCCAGACCTAGTAGGAGTTTTTCTGTAGTTCCTAAAGAAATCTACCTTAAGTCCTAGCTTGGGCAAATCTTTGAGACATGTACCTATCCAAGAGGCAGAGACCAACTCTATTCCCTGGTAAGTCCTCAGTCTATTCTTCTTGATTAGATTAATCCAACCAATCTCCAATAGGAAGAGTTTTTGTTACATCCTACAGTACTACCTATAACTCACCCTTTCACCTTTCCTCATAATGTCACAACTCCCATGACCATCATGGCACAAATTTCTGCAATCTCACCAGGGAGCTTGGCCATTATCACGAACAAAAGATCAGTGAGCACACCAATAGTGAAAAGAATCATTTTGCCAACAAGGTATTAAACAACAGAAGACAGGACGACACATGCAAGGGGTGAATTCCTTCATTTTGCTATGCTACTAAATATTCTAGATAGTAATTATACTCATCAAAACCAAAACATTTCTCACTAAAAGTAATAGCAGATGAAATGATACTAGCCTCATAAGGGTAGTCCTTCTTCCTCATAAAATTCTTTCATTTTGCTACGCTACAAAATATTCTAGCTAGTAATTATACTCATCAAAACAAAAACATTTCTCACTAAGAGTAATAGCAGATGAAATGATACTAGCCTCATAAGGGTAGTCCATCTTCCTCATAACATTGTAGGCTTTCCAGGGAGGCTCCATTATCTGCAAGTATAAAGAAAAACAACAAACAAGGCTATAAGGATGGAAGCATTACTGAACATTCATGGATGAAATAAGAGAACATGATCTATATCCTACCCCAAATGCTCTGAATTGAACTTTGCTTTCCATAAAACAAAATTTGTTACACAAATTCTAAAATACATACGAAATGACCCATATACAAAGGGGCGGGGCGCAGGCCCTCCTCCTGTATACTACTCATCATTATTTACTCAAGGCTAGTAGCTTTGTGGCATAATCAGCTGACAAAAAAATGACTGTAGTATAACAATTTTGAATTATTTGACTAATCAAGTATCATGCAGTAGCCACAGCTTGGTTAGACAACAAAAAAAGTACCCTTTTTGGAAGCCCAAGAATAAGCCCATTGGCCCAGCTCTAAAACTAAGCCTTTTCATTTTATCCAAAGCAAAGTCTCCATGGTAACTTAAGGGTCCAAGTCAGCAAAAATTTAATAAATAAATCAAGAGTCTTTACAAGAGTTAGTGTTAAGTTCTACTTTAATATTTATTTGAGTCTAGTGTTCTTAAGATTAGTAAGTCTTATTAGTTAGTACAATGTTCTTCAGTTCCCCAAGGGTCCATAGTTATTTAATGAGTCTGTCTAAGGGAGATGTATTTGAAGCCTATATATATGGCTCTTCTAGATGGAATGAACCAAAATAGGGCGTTGTTCAAGGCTCCTCCTACCTTGTTCTCTCTCTTCTCATCCATTTGTTCTCTATTTCCCTAAGTTCTACTACAGCAGCTACAAACCTTCTCTGTCTTTACAATTTCTTAAATTTTCCATCTTTCAAAGCCCTCCATAATCATCCTCAAAGCCGCCCTTAATTTTCCCTACATCAGATTGACAGAGGTTTGCTTGAAGTAACACACTGCCCTTCTATACCATATGAAATCAATCACTGAGTTAATGTACATAACTGTAGTAATCGGGAAACAATCAAATTTTTCCCTTGTTCTAGACTTGTAAAATGAAAAGTGAATTCACACACATACTGTATTAGTATTGAGATATGCACATAGCTGAAAATAAAGATCAATTTGGATCATTCAGAATATCAGACCAATGGAATATAAAAACAATACAAGTACAATCCACTTGAAAATCTCAAATCAACTCACATCATCTGCAGAGATTCTGACTTGTAATTTGTTCTTGCACTCAGGACAGCTCATTACACCCTGTAACACAATAAATATCTCATGTCATCTCTAAATTCAGCACTCAGAAGATGAAAGACTGGAAGAGAAGTAGGAAATTACACAGACACGAGCATATAACATTGTGCCTATATTACAACGAGCATTTCTAAAAACGGAGTTGTTATCTATATAAAAGGTTGGGATCACATAAGAAGAGTTAGAGAGCTAAAAGTGTTTATCTCTCTCGCACACACTGGCGAGCACAGACACATTAATAGTTCAAGAATAGAAGTACCATGCTACCTCTCATTAACTGTGGCACATCACCATATTTAACATAATAGGCTATATTATTGAGTGCAGCGTCTTCAGATTCTGAGATGGTAACCCTCATGGTTTGGATAAAAGTACTGATTTTAAGTTCAAAACAGTGGGAAAATATGTGTAACTAATCAAATGTACTTGGAGCAAATGTATTACCGTGCCATCACAGGTCAGGCAATCTTTAGATGGCAATGGTGTATGAAAATTTATGGCAGATGGAAGGTGAACCAACTCAGCACGATTGTCAGCAATAGCATCTGCAACACATTCAGCCGTTTCCTTCTCCCCACTGCATTAGTATTCACAGGAGAATAAGATACTAGATTACTAGGCAAATATCATATTGGTATGGTTGGATCAAAGCTTAATTGCATCAGTGAAGTTGATTATGGTGATAGGTAAACAATGGCCACGGCCACGATATAGACAAAACATGCTACAGAAATAAAAACCAATGATAACAACAAATACTTTATAAATTGGCATTAACTACTAACCTTGAATGTCTAAAAAAATATGATAGCAAGGAGAAAACTATATGTTTGGAAAATCTAACCAAGGTTAAAAATCTTTCATTTTGTGATAAGAGGATGTTGTAACTCATAGAGTTCCATGGTTTCAGACTTAGGAATCAAATCTAATTCGAGATAAGCTTACCTTTTCAAGGTGTAATTTTTCACTTGGTAGTGCACCCTCCCTGATCCTTTGCACATGGTACACCGCAATGCCTGCCAACCGTTGCAGGTTTCACAGTTCCTACACTTCAAAACCGAACTTAAGAGATAATCCAACTTCAACTAAACTATAAAAGCCCCCATTAACACGGGATGATATTCACTGCTAAGACCCTTTTTAGTCTGATTTATCAAATTAGAGAACAACCCGATTTTGAATATTAACATGGTTTTCCACATTTACACCTAAAACACTCTATATTGTTGTGTACAAATTACTTCTGAATTATAAAATGGCATATATGGTGACTAGTACATTAAGAGAAGAAAATGCTAGAAAGGCAGCACTAAGAAAAAAATATATATAGTCAAATGCATATATACATACTATAATAATAGTTTAGAACGTTATCTTCATTGTTGATCATGTTAATCTCGTTTTAATGTGCATTTTTGAACAGTCTGGCACTCTATCATTGTAATATGTGTAATGAATATACATATACATATATATGGTACAAGTATAGGCTATACAGTGTTTGATACTATAATCTCAACCTGAGAATATAAACATAATGAAGGACTCAGACCACCATGAAAATTGAAAGATACTGAAAAGTACCTCTGGCATATCACCTTCTTTCCCATCTCTAACGCTATGTCATAAGTACCTAGAGTAGCAACTACCTGAAATCAATCATTCCAACCATGAAGAAAACCGAGAAATATTGAACCACTGAATATTAGACAACTTCAGAAGTGTAGTAACAAAATGAAACCCACTTGACTGAATTCCAAATATATTTCAACTGGCCAATAAACATATACACACACACACACACCTACATACACCAATTCAATATTAATTCCCATAAACCCAATATCCAATGACAAAAACCTATTGACCCAAATAACCAAATGACACTAGCCACCCAAAAAACAGTTACTTTTCAGAATTGTATACCAAAGTCCATTCTTCTATCCCTAAACTCACAAAACCCATAAACGCATTTCCACTCACAAGCGAAAAACCCGCGTAAATTCTCAAACTTTGCACACACAGCAAAATCCCCATATGATAAAGGTTGGTGCTTTAAAAGAACTCACAAAAATTGAGGCGTAAGAGAGCTTGGAAATCAACTCGGGCACGCCAAAGCCACGTTGAGCGGAGCCAACAACGTCAATGGCAATAGTAAAAGGAGAGAGCACAAGCTTTACAGGGAACTCAAAAATGTCGATGAGTTGCTGCCCATATCGAGCTGTGAAGAGCTTGTATTGAACATCAGCAAACTTCTTGACGCTCTTTACTAGGCGGTCTTTTGACATTGTTGGAAGAGCAAGAGAGACAGAACCAGAGAAACACTGGCTTTCTAATTTGCAGAGGTGAGTGAGTTGGATAATGTATTGTGCTAACTACTAAGAGAGTGTGGGAAGTAATACATTGACATAGATAAAACGTGGATGGTACACTTGGGTTTCATGTTTGGGCCTGATGGAGAAATTCGCTTTTTTTCCTTTTGGGCCAATTATTGGAGACATTGGTTTTTTTTTGGAACGTTGGAGAAATTTGTTTTTTTTTCGATGATGAAGTTGGAGAAATTTTTTTTTTTAACAATAGTTGGAGAAATTTGTTAAAGATATTGATTTGTCTTTAGTTATTGTTCTCATATTAGAAGTATGTTAGTCCTAAGCCACCACCCCCCCCGAACCCCCACCCCCACCCTCCCCCCCACCTACCCCAACCTTTATCACCGAGATTAATGAAATTTTGTATAAATTCGACACTAACATATCCCCTTTTCCAACCACTATTTTTTCATTAATAACTATTCTAACCACATCAATTCTTATATAGAAGACTTAACTTTTTTTTATTTATTATTTCTATTAATCATTAATATATTTCTTACATCATTCCCCCCACTTGAGAATGCCCCACATCTCAGTCTCTAGTGAGAACCGTACAATAAGAATCAAGTGAGGTTTGTAAATGAGTGATACTCAGGTTTACACACATTTCTAGTTAACGTATTTGCACTTCATAATTTTATAATTAAACCGTTCATATTATAAATTATCTTTTTATAGATCATTTTTACAAAAAATCAATCAAATCGGAAATTATTTAATTATCCAAATTAAAAAAACAAATGAACGATTATGACCACAATTACTACTATTATGATTAACTGTCTATTTATTTCATATGAATGAATGACCAAAAGATTTTTGATTCAATTGATTTTTTTTGGCAAAGTGATCTATAAAAGATAGTTTATAATATGAGCAGTTAAATTATGAAATTATGAAGTGCAAATACGTTAACTAGAGGGTGGTTGAACTTGAAAATTTATTTTTATAAATAAACGGTTAAATGACTCGCATGTTAAAAATTTAAAATATCAATTAAAATTTAACGCATTAATTTGTCCAACCGTTCATTTGAAAGTTCTTGCTTAGTTCTTATTGTATAGTCTTTACTAGAGAGAGTCTTTTAGAAGCATATAAAAATATGAAATTCATATAGGAAAGACTATGCGCTTATAAATGTCAAAAATCTAAGTTTACTATCGGTCAGTAAATTTGTTTACTATTGTGTGTCAATAAATCAAAATTCTCATTTGACACCAGCTGGAAACTAAAAAAAATAATAGATTTTTTTAGGAGAATGAATAAAATTTATTGATTGAAAAAATCATACGACCATACAATATCAACACCAGAGCTATACATACGCTAGAGTATGAGTTTCTACACAATGTCTAAGCCATAAAGGGCTTAACTCATAGCTTACCCTAGTAAGTAAACACTCATTAGATCCTGTGTTACACAATTATTCTATGTTTGTTTTGTTTTCTTTCAATTAGTTTATGACTATATTCATTACTCCATGTTGAGGAGATTCTCGAAATTAGTAGTTTCGTCTAAAGTAATGATACACAGACTATGTTTCTCAATATTGAAAAGATGCATTCCTCCATCAAACCCTAAACTCATCAAAAATGAATAAATTGATCAATTTTTATGGTAATTCATATTTTGAGTGAGGCTAGGTGTTCAGTTTTGTTGACGTTTTAAGAATCAATTCAACATGAAAAAAAATAATGTAACTAACAATTTTTTTCCTTAAAAAAAAAAATTGCTTACTTTATTAGTTGGTAACAGTTTGTTTGTTTGTTTTTTAATCTCTAGCACTACTCTTATTATTTTAGGTTTTAGAATTTATTGAGTTGGATTTATGGTAGATTATGAGCCGAAAATAGATTATTTTAGGTTTTAGAATTGATTGAGTTGGATCAAACCATATTAAGTTAAAGGTATGTATATACTTCTCTTTTTTTTTGGCTAATTATACTTCTTTTTGCTTAAGCAACCCAAAAATAACAGCAATATTCGGCTCGGGCTGCTCTTACCTTTTTTCAGTGCCATGGATATTTTTTTTTCTTTTGAGAAGATGTATAATTTTACTAACATAATATATCGATAATTACAATGAATAAAAATACTGTAGAGATAATTCATCCACAACTTAAACATGAAATCCAGGAACAAAAATACATTCCTACTATTTAGGTGCGTTGCCTGAAAACCTTCACATGAAATAGACATACTTTGCTAGAGTGCATCCCTCCAGTTTTGCACCATTTTTTGTTCTTGTTCTTATGAATTTAGGGACGCACCATGCATATTATATCAACTTTAAACTTGAGCAGTTAAGCTACAAATTATATTATATGCTTACCTTCATAACATTCCCTTAGTTTTACCCTGAAAATCTGAAACTGAAAAATAGGAACAATCGGGTGTTGTGGGCCCGGCGTGTATGTTGCAGAGGCATGTTTCATGCTTCTTGCAGAAACGGCGTTTCGTTCATGGATCATTCATGACCACTTTTCTATTTTAACAAATTGCGTTTTGATAGAGAAAAAAATAAATAGAAAGTTTACTAGAGGTAATAAAGTAATTTCACTTTAAAAGAAAATTGGGTTCATATATAAACCAAAGCCAATTTTGGAACACAAAACAAAGATTCCTATTTGCCCAATCAAAATCCACATCACTCTCAAAGCTTTGAACTTTAAAGTACGGAAGCTGTGAAGGTAGCCTAGTATTGAAGCTCAATCAATCACTAGACCCATTTGCCAAAAAAACAAAAATCACTAGACCCGGCGATGATGGCAGCAGTGGCAGTGAACGGAGTAAAGCTCGGAACGACGTCGCAGGCTTACTTGGAAAGCAAACCAGTGAGCGACACCAAGGTTCTGATATCGGACCTGTGCCGCCAGTTCTACAATCTTGGATGGGTCTCAGGGACCGGTGGTAGCATCACAATCAAAGTCCACGATGACTCTGTTCCTAAGCCTCAGCAACTCGTAATCATGTCTCCCTCTGGTAATTCGTGTTATGGTTTCTGGGTATTCATTCATGGTCTTTACTCAATTTGCTGTATGCAAGCTAAAGTTTGTATTTTTTTGGGTTAGTTGCTTTTTGGGCATTTGTAATTTTGCTAAATGTTAAGTCTTTGGGGCTCTTTTGTGTTGTTTGGTATCTAGCTTCGTATTTTTATATTTGAACTATGGGTTTTTAATCATTTTTTATGTTTATTAGTATCTGGGTTTGGTTGTATGAGCTAGCTCAATCTTGAATCTTGCTTTGTTTTGGATTGTTTGTAGGTGTTGAGCACATGTGGGCTGTTTGATTATCGAGTATTTATCGCTACCATGATTTGTTATCTGCATGTTCATTATTTTGATGTTGTTGGGTTTACATTTGTCAAGCTTAAATGTGAAATGTTTTTTGCTTTATGGTTTTACCATGCCAAAACGTGAGTTTCTCTGTTCTTCCATATTATGTATGAACTGTGGTAGCATATTTTCAATGTGTGTCCTCTATTGTTTCTAGGGTACTGAACATTTGAGATCAATTTTACTTATGTTTGTATGTGGATAGGCGTTCAGAAGGAGAGAATGTTACCAGAGGACATGTATGTGTTATCTCCAAATGGGTCTGTCTTGAGTTCTCCATCTCCGAAGCCCTATCCGCACAAGCCTCCTAAGTGTTCTGATTGTGGCCCACTCTTTATGAAGGTATCAGTTCTTAGTGCTTCGTATAAATCTTGCAAAATTAGCTCCTACTGTTGTTTGATTTGATAAACAGGGAATATTCTAAAGTTCTGAAATTTTCTATCTAAGTTCTGTAAATTTACTGTTGATCGAGAGTAATTTGACTATATTTGTTGTGACAAGTGTGGGTAACCTTGCTACAACAATGGGAGTGATACTTTTAACTCATTACTCTATGGTGGTTGGTGTATTCTCTTCACATATTTAATTTTCCTGTCCTTGGTTGCCAGGAACCAATGATCTAATAAGATATAAAAATATAGCTTAACCAAGCAAATATAGTGGGAGGCTAAGCTAGGTGGAGGTTTTTAGATCCTAACTGCCCCATATATAAAATTCGTAAGAAAAACCTCGATATTGTCATTTCCTACATCCATTAGCAACCAAAATATTCAGTCTTGAAGATTTTGATTGCTTACTATTGGATCAGTATCAGAATGTAAGCAAGAGGCGATTGATTTCGAGGGGGAAAAGGTCAAGGAATCTCAATTACAAGGTACAATGCAGCACAATTAGAAACTCAGATGATTTTGGATGTAAGGGTCATGAAAACCCATCTGAATCATGTCAATTGTGTTAGAAATGTGAAACTTAGTCATGGTTGAAATTTGAAAGCTCCTTATCCAAAAAAAAAAATGAAGGAAGAAAAAAATGGAGACAAAGTAGTCATGGTTTCACCACTTAAAATTGACAACCAAGAATATGATAGCTTTTCATAGCTATAAGCAATTTCTCTTTGCTTACGTTACTTATTTTACCAATGCTGCATATAACGGTGTCTTTGGGTTATTATTTTTCCAATGTCCTCAATCCTCATGTTGGATCTTAAGGCCGTTTTGATTATTAGTTTTGGATAAATGTTCATAGTAATGTTGAGTTACTACTATTTCTATACTTATTTAGGCATCTCAATAGAGGTTTGACTAAAAGATGGTTTTAACTGTGTGATGCGAACCCCTGATCGCATTTTTATGTGTTTTCCCACCAACTAGGGATTATTAGGAATGGTCTGGCCCATGATTTTCTCGAATGTAGTCTAGGGTTAATACCCCTCCCAGTACCCACCTAGCTAATTGCTAGAGTTTCCTGTCTCCTAAAGATTGTACGGCTTGGCAGGGGACCCAGTTTCAAGCCAGGGTCCGTGAAGCGAGGCTGGGGGGTTTCTAGGTATCAAAGAAAAAAACAAATTATTTGTTTTCTCATTCCATGTTTTGACATGTCCTGTCTGTGGATGTTGAGGTCCATGGAATACTCACCATTGGTTTAGTCTTTCGGAAAAGGCTGACCTGTCTTCAAAAAGTTACAGTTGACATTTATTTCCTTGTTTTTCAGGCATATGAGTTATGTAATGCAGGAGCTGTTATTCATAGTCATGGCATAGAATCTTGTCTTGTAACCATGATCAACCCATCATCCAAAGAATTTCGAGTAAGTTTTTATTACCTTCAAATTGTAACATGCTCATGTGGTGCTGAAATGCTGATATATTTGTTTTCCTGTTTTTTTATCTTTGCCTCACCTTTGTGTAAACAGGTGCATATACCTACAGTGTATTGGCACTCCCTCTTTCAAGATTTTTTCAAAAATTAATGAAATTTCTATCGTTCTAGAGATATTTAGCAAGGACCCTTTGTAGTTAATATGTAATCAGATAAGAAATGTTCTTTCCAACAAATCTTTTATCTAAACTCTAGCATAAGATATACAAACAAAACAAATTCAGCATATTGGTTGTGAGCTAAGGTTTTTCCGATGCCACAGTTGGATGCATATATTAGCATAAGGTTTGGAATGCGATTTTATCGCTTTCAAACAAACTAAGGAATTTCTAGTCAGCTGTCATATTTCCTACATACTGTTAATCTTTCCCTTAGTATACTACTTTTTCAATAATATCATCGTGTTGTTTCCGAATTCAGAAATTATCTACAAGATCAGAAGCTTCTGGAACAGTATGGTTTTGCTTGTGCAAATAATAGCACTACAAATCTGAAAATGGATCATTATGTTGGATTGCCAAGTAATAAAACAGTTAATTGTGTTCTGATGGTCTGTTCATTTTCTCTCAAAAGCCAATACATCTATTTAATTGTGGAACAGTATGGTCTTGCTCTTTCTCTGCCTAATTACTCCTGCCTACTGTTACTGGTTGTCTTTTCGATAATTTTTCTTTTATTTTTTTGGGTGGTGTAAAAATATGCAGATTTCTCATATGGAGATGATCAAAGGAATCAAAGGGCATGGTTATTATGATGAACTTGTGGTCCCGATAATAGAGAATACTGCCTATGAGTATGAGCTCACAGAGTCCCTTGCCAAAGCTGTATGTCAATATTATATAAACTTAATGTGGTGTAGCGATTCTATCAACTTTTTTTACTTCCTTTTTTGTAAAATTCTATAACTTCCAATGTTGATATTGTATTGCATAAAATGCTGTAAGAAGAAAAATTCGATATTCTGATGGACTAGATCCGAGTAACAATATGATCACATAAGTGTTTCGCTTTTGTTGGAGACATATACCTGGTACAGATATGTACTAATTCCTCTGTGTCAATCACTTTACTAGTCTCTCTGATGGATTTTTTTTTCTTCCGGTTTTCGTGTAACTGCATGATTATTATTAGGGGAGGAAAAACACTATCTTGAACTTGGAATTTCCATATGTTGAGGGGTAGTGGACAATTCCCCCCTGTGAAAAACCCAGGATAGCTCTTCTGGACCATATGATTGCCTTCTCTGGAACTCGGCTAAGATCTCCAGGTTTAACATTCTCTTTTCATGTTCAATAGATTGAAGCCTACCCTAAAGCAACAGCTGTTCTTGTTCGTAACCATGGCATCTATATATGGGGAGACTCATGGATCAGTGCTAAGACTCAGGTGCGTTTCATGAGAGAATTGTTCATTTTTCTTTTTGATGATTACACTTATTCATGCATGCTGGTTACTTAAAGTGGCAAGCTTATGTTGACTGCCCCTACAAGTGGTATTGTATTAAGTAGCAACCTTATGAATCTTTGGTGATAAAACTAAAACCACAATGAGCAATGTTTTCATCTAAGAGTGGATAATTTTCTAAACAAAAGAAAAGTAAAATAGGAGAAAGACAAAAACAAAAGTTCTGACTAATTGAATATGAAGCTTTCTACCAGAATATATTGATGTCTAAATGTATTGATCTGGAGTCTGGAGCCTTTATATGATATCAAGGGTTTCAGATTTCATTTTAAATGCTGTAAATTCAGTTCAGATGACTTTTTTCTTTTCCAGGCCGAATGTTATCACTATCTCTTTGATGCTGCTATCAAATTTAACCAGTTTGGTTTGGATTGGTCTACTCCACTCCATGGTCCTATTCATTTAGGAAGTGGTAAGCAGAGAAACATATCAGCGAAGGCAGGGACTGTGGATTCAGATAACAAATCTGAGCCAGCACAGGTGAGTTTAAATTCTTTGTTTCTCAGGGCGCTGAACTCTTGTCAAAATTTCTTTGCCTTATAGTTAAATTGGAAACCTCTGGGCTCTAGCGACATCCTTCGGTTTCTGTGTATGTATATGTTTTAGTGGTGGAGAAATTTGCAATTATTAGCATTATATTGCTTCTGTTATAAATATTGCAGTTATTCTTCTTTTTCTTTAAGTATTTTGTTTTACTGCAGCGTTGTATTGTTCTTGACATTGAGGGAACTACTACCCCCATATCATTTGTTACTGATGTTCTCTTTCCATATGCGCGCGATAATGTGGGGAGGCATTTGTCTGCAACATATGACATTGAAGAAACACAGGATGACATAAAATTGTTGCGGTCCCAGGTGAGAATTGTGTTCAGTAGTGCTCATATGTTGACAGTACACGTGAAATATCCAGCCCTTTTATTGGTCTGAGATAATACACACCCCTGTATTGACATTATTTGCATTTTAGCTGTTTGATGTGGGTCAGTAGTTCACCACTTGATGCATGAATTTAACATTTGCTGTGCCATGTCAAAGAAACTCATTGACACAAAATTGTCTGTGGAACTTCCGTTCACACATAGATACTGCACCCGTTTTTTTTAAATCATGTCTTGCCAATTTGTTGTTTGGCCACTCGTTTTTGTTTGGGCCCAGTAGCTATGGGAATTTAGGTAACTTAAATATAAAGCGGGTGTGTTGGGCATGTTGGGTGCTTTGTAAAGAACAAGGAATTTCAATTATCCATTACACTCATTCTTAAGGAAATTGAGAAGTTTTTGCACGTTAGAATTCAAATTTGAAGATCATACCTGTAACGGTGGCAGTGACATGCACCATTTTATCATACATGCCACATCAAGAATATACTATTACTTTATGTACTTGGTTGGAAATCATATTATAGAAGTTGCTTGAAACGTTGAAATGGTAGTTAAAAGTTCTACATCCTTCTTCTAGGTTCAAGATGACTTGGAAAAAGGCATTGTTGGCGCTGTTCCCATCCCCTCTGATGACGCTGGGAAAGAGGCGGTTATTGAAGCTTTGGTTGCTAATGTTGAATCAATGATAAAAGCTGATCGAAAGATCACGGCATTAAAACAATTGCAAGTAAGCAATTTTGAATATTTAGAAGGAATGGCTTGCTAACGTTATGTTGGGGGTAGAGCTGACTTTCAGCTGTGCAGGGTCATATATGGCGAACTGGATTTGAAAAGAATGAATTGAAGGGAGTAGTTTTTGATGATGTACCAGAAGCTCTTATGAAATGGCATGATCTGGGCATAAAGGTAATAATCCTAATTTCAATTTGTTTTCCATATAAATTTCAATCACCTAGGATGGTATGTGTATGGTCAAGGTTTAGCTGGTGGACCCTTAAAAAGCGATTATTTACAATTTCTTTGATACAGTGCTATAATTTCACTATTGACATATTTTGTGTGGCAGGTGTACATATACTCCAGCGGTAGTAGGTTGGCTCAAAGGCTTTTATTTGGCTACTCAAACTATGGAGATCTAAGAAAATATTTGTCTGGATTTTTTGACACCACAGTGGGGTACATTTGAAACTCATTCTTTATTCTTATAATTTTTACCTGCATAAAGTTTATCTGTGTCAAGCTCTCCCATTTCGTTTGAAGCTAGCTAAAATCTCTTCCTCTCCCTACCAGGAACAAAAGAGAAACTAGAAGTTATGCTGAAATCGCAGAATCTGTTGGAGTTGATAGGCCATCGGAGGTTTTATTTGTGACAGATGTCTTTCAAGAAGCAGTAGCTGCAAAAGCGGCAGGTAATGAGATGCCCATGGTTTACCCAACCGCTCCTCTGACTCTGAGTAATTGGCAATCCATACTAGAGACCTCTCCTCTACCTTAACCATGATTTCGACTTACTCTACCACCGGCCTCTATTATTAGTAGTGTTTAGGGAACTAACGAGTACTCACTCTGTGGCAAGACATTAGCAGTGACAATCTTAATATTACAGACCCTTCTATCCTTCAGAAGGTTAAATAAAAGCCACCAAAAACACCACTGCACAGGTGTTATAAATCATTATTCTTGAAAAAAAAAAATCCTCTTACATAGTTTATATTATTACAACAGTTTATCTTGGATCTAGAAATAGAAATATTGCACTAGGCTTTGCAACACAAGGAAAAAGTAGAGGAAGAGTGATCACCTACGATTTAGAATTTCTGTGATATTGATGTTATGAACTTTTTTCATTTTTCAGGATTGGAGGTGATTGTATCTATCAGACCAGGAAATGGGCCTCTTCCAGATAATCATGGGTTCAAGACGATCAATACTTTCTCGGAAATCTGAATGTCCTTATAGTAATCATGTAAAACTCACATATATACCCTGAATAAGTACTTGAATAAGGTAACACAGCTATTCCAGTTTTGGAGCAAATGATATGGCTATGTTTGATTAGTGTGTTTCTTTGTTTTACTTTCTAAACTTTAATTTTCAGTAGTGCTTAAATCCCCTGCTGTCCCAG
This sequence comes from Rubus idaeus, assembly GCA_030142095.1. Taxonomy (NCBI): domain Eukaryota; kingdom Viridiplantae; phylum Streptophyta; class Magnoliopsida; order Rosales; family Rosaceae; genus Rubus; species Rubus idaeus. The sequence continues at coordinate 11,699,403 of CM057967.1, forward strand.
AATTTATAAGTCGACCATGTTGCCAATTGGTATGAAATTCTAATTGGCATCGAACATCACTTAGTTGACCAGTCTATTCAACTAGGTGGCAGACAATAACAGATACTGAATTAGGCATATGATCATTTCAGTGAAGGTACTAATGACAATTAATGACAATTAATTTAGGATCGAATCTCGCTTTCATTTGTGCCAAGGATTTTATATTTGTATGGCTTTTCCTTTCTCTACTTTTTCTTGTTTAATTAAAACTGAGGATTAGACAAGATTAGCTCATTTTGGTCAATTGCGGGAAGAGCACTCGGCAACACTTCTTGGATCCCCACCTGAAATATTAAGCAGGGTTTTTTCGATGAACATTAAATTTCGAATTTTGACTAATTTCCAAGACCGGTTGAACAGTTCAATGAAATCTTTGTCAAGCTACAAGCCTACAACTGGTACTACAGGATAATCAACTTGCATCAAATTGCAAAAATATCTTGGTGTGTATTTTTCAGTTCAACTCACCCACTACTGGTCTACTGTTGGACACAGTCCAAATGCAAACAATGACAGCATGCAATGAGAGTTAAAAAAGAACAAGAAAAAAGTCTTCACATTTTATCTGCTTTTGTTCATTGAGTACTGTACAATTTTCTCCTTTCGTTCTCTTTGTCATAAGTCATAACTCATAACAAAGTTCCCACTTTTCTTCTTTCCCTTTTTCTGTGTGCACCACAAATTGAGAAAGATGCTATTCTCTCCAAGTCAAAAGAGTCTACATCACAATGAAACCGAATGGGGAAACATTACAAAACAAGAGAAAGAATGTTTGAGGGTCATGACTGATGAGTTCATGAGTCCCCTTTGAGCCCGGAAGGCTTTTCCTCAGTTACATATATACTTCTATTTCCATGTAAATTGACATAAGAGTTGAGAAGTACCATCAACTCTAGGAGATCTCTCTATTCACAGAAGTTTCTGGCGCGCTATATATATGAGTTAAAATTTTGTAATTTTTATTTTCTCAAAACATATCATAACGACCACTAACCACTTCTTTCTCCTTCAGAAGCATGGGACCGGTCGGTTTCTGGTGCAATGCTCGTCGGTGGAGTTAAAGGGATATGATTCATGGTGAAGTCCCTCGGTTCTTTTGATAATGACATGGTGTTTGTGGGTTCATGTGGCTGTTGTGGGAGACAAACCATTCTTGATCGGTTTCAAGCTTATATTCCAACGTCACAAGTTATCTCCCAGTTTGGGTTTGTCATGAATGAGCTCGGAAGTCCGAAATTGGAGAACTTGTGCAGTAGTTAATTAGTAGGTTTTCGTTAAGTTGCGACAGTCAGAGAGTTTGGTTTCTTGACTCAAAAAAGGTTGTGTCTTGGGTTGGTTCAATGCTCCGAGGAGATGAGTGAGGAGTTGGGTTAGGTAACCCGTTTGGGTAGAGAGATTTGTGGTTGTTGTGAGCCCAAACCCAATTGATGATCGAGGTCTGGTACATGTGGCGAATTTTCAAGCTATACAAGTGCACAACTAATATTGGGTGACGTACAACACGTATGACTATTAGGATTCACATGTGGGCGAACATGCTTTGATATTATGATAAAGTAATCTGGCGTCACAACCAAAACCAATTAACAACGATTAAAGAGGCTTAAGTCTTTATAAACACATTTGCAAGGTTAGATTATCATTTTCCAATGTGAGACAACATTCCACATTCTCACACATTCCGACACATGTGTGAGCGCCTAAAGGAAAAAATGACTTGATCGTCCTTTGGGAAGTAATAACCCTAAAGGGGTGACTACTCAGCCTACTAACTCTGATGATTTTGATTATTGTCATAAGAAGAAATCAATGACATGTTTACTTACTTGAAATGAGTATGGGAATAAAGGAATTGATTTCTATTCATGAGTTCTCTTGTGTTTACTAACATGCACATGAATCGGAATGGTTGTGAGTTCCACGAAAAAGTGACTAAAAAAGAGAAATCAATTCCTGAATATCCAGAGTTTGATTACCAAGGGGGGTAGGTATTAGGAATGAACTTCATCGGAATGAACTCCGATTCATTTACATTTTCATTCCAAGTAAACATACCACAAGTGAACAAGATCGATAATCATTATGTAAACGCTCAATAAGACTTAACAAGAATCATTAGGTCCTAGCTAGGTTCATCTTTTTTATTCTTTTGGTTTCAAAATCTGTAATTGTTGTTTTCCTGAATGTGCATGATGTACTGGTAGTCGAAGATTAAATTGTTTAGGTATTGACTTCTTGTTTTACTCTTCTTCGATGAGTCATTATGTCTAGTTTCACTTCATTTAAATAAAATCGACGTTCTTCGTTCAAAGAAAAAGAGTTTAGATGATCAACTAAAGATTAATTTCAACTTGTTTAAGGAAGCCAAGATTTAGTAAACTGGTTTATATATCCCTTGAGATGATATGAAGAAAAGTGAGAAAATAACAATGACCAATAATTTTGTGATATGTGGAAACTATACCTATTGATGTGGTATAACAATCTCTTTTTGTAAAGAGAAAAATAAAACTAAATAATGTCATGAGTACCCTCGAACCATAGTTTATATTAGAGTAGAAAATGTGGCTTATTTTCAATTTTATGTATTAGAAAAAAGAAATAGAGTGACATAACTTGAAAACCCAATGATAATTTTACCGGTTAAGATCTTATCACTCTAGTAATATATAGTATAAAATTTTACTGGCCACTGGCCACATTCAAAGAAAAAAAAGTTCGACTCTTGCCTTCTCCTCTTTTTGAATAAAAACAAATCGCATTTCCCCTACATGCCCCCATTAATTATTGAAGGTCATCACATTTTATGCTGAAATCCTCTTAAAGATGGGGATGGAGATGTTGTTTACCAAGATATAGGAGCACAGTACATACAAGTGCAACAGCTCATCACAACATGACTGTATGCATCATGATTAGGTAAAACTTTCATACTTGCCCATTAGCACTACTGAATGCGAAATGTGGTCCTTCAATGGGGGACCCCAGAACCTTTCAACTAGTTGAATTCCACTCTCAAATTTCAGTAAATATATACAGGAATTAATATTGCATATATATATATATATATATGTTCTTAAGCAAAATTGGTTTTTGACCAGTAAAAGCTTGAAACAAAAGTTTCTTATTGCTAGCTGGTTCTCCAGCCACCCTCATCTTCTGGAAAGTCCTCTCTCACCACACAAATTAAACCCAGAGTTGAAGGAAAAAAAGAAGAGTGCATTTTTGTTTTAGGATAAAAATGTAAACTAATGCAAGTTGGTAAAATGAAATTCATATTCCAATTTCATAAGCACACACCCTGCAGATTCTACCTAGAAGTGAGGGATAGAGCACCTGATCACAGTACAAAAAGTGAACAGTAATTAAAATTTCACTTAAATTCCATGAAACTGAAACTGAAACTGGAAAATTGATTTTCAAATTTCCTTTGGAGCCATAGAGAGGAAAGAGAAAGAAAAAGAAGAACAAAGGCCTGCTCTTTTTACCATTTTATGGAAGAGATATCAAATTGTACAATCAAACAAAGATGAGTACCTGTGATTGAAAACCACCCAAAACCCATTAAATCTCTTGGATAGATTGGATCAAGAAGAAGACCCCGAAACTCTGGGCGAAGTGACCGGAAACAAAGGCAAAAGCCGGGGCTCAGGCTCTCTGGGAGTACTAGTGCTCGTTCTCGGAGAAGGGTGCAAGTAAAACCCCTTCTCGGCGATAGCCCGATCCTCCTCAGACGAATTCCCCAACGGCGACGAGGACGACTTGTCAAAATGGTCGTCGTTTAATGGGGTGACCGGGCTGAGCGTGAGCGAGGGAAAGTCCAGCAAACTCGGCGACAAGATCTCGGCGGGGTGACGTGGCGAGAACCCAGAAGCTTGGGTGCGGTGATGGGCAAAATTGGGCATGAGGGTATTGATCATGAGGCTGTTCTTGAGGTTCTGGCTCCTTCTCTCGTAGAGCTTGAAGCCTTGCTGCTTCTTCGGCGCGGTCTTGACGGGCGGGATGGAGAAATTCTTGGGCGATGAATCTTGGTTTTGCTTAGATTGTTTAGTTGTTGTCTCGGAGGAGCCGGTTAGCATTTGGACTACGTGCTTGAAGTTGGAGGAGTCTGCCTGAACAAAAGTGGTGGCGTAAGGGTTGGAGTCAGATCTGGGAGTCAGCTTCGGGGTTGTCGGAGTTTGAACCCCGGAATTGGTGGAGTTGTTGTTGTTGCTGCCATTGCTGGTGGGTGAGTTTAGAGGAGAGTATGAAGAAGGCGGCTTCTGATGATAATGATCTCTGGTTTGTTCTTGAGGCCTGGATGTGTACTCCATCGGGTATTTTGGGTGGGTGTTTTTCACCACCACTACAAGAAAACCAGTCCTGCCTAAACAAACAGATCAGAGATGGGAAGAGTGAAAAACAAGGGTTGAGAGGAGAGAAAAAGGGTGGTTATTGCTTCTTATTTGCTACTTTGCTCCATGTTTTGTTTGCTTGTGGCTTTCTTTTCCTTTTTTCTCATTAGACTAAAAAGAAGCAAGCTTTGGCCTTTGGGGACTCAATTGAGGACTTTCTGAGTTTTTTGGGTGGTGGGGTTGGAGGAGGGAGGAGGAGGTGATTGGGTTAGAGAGGAAAGATGCACCAACTGTTCTTGGGATTTAAGAAAGGTGGGAGGTGATTGGTGGATTTAGGAATTTTATGAAGGGGGAGCATGGGGATATGTGCTACCCTAGGTGAGGTTATTGTGGAGAGAGAGAGAGAGAGGGAGGGCATTGACTTCAGAGCCCTGAGAGACTGCAGAAAGACTCTTGTGTTGTGTCCTGTGTCATTTTGTGTGTGCGATGCGATTGCGATGGGATTGGGGAGATGATAGAAGCATTTGATCAGAACACCCATGCTTCACTCATACATTAGATCACGCTTCGCTAAGGCGCGTTTCTTGCACGCTCTCGAACAACCAACTGAAAAGGTCTCATCATCAACTTGAAACTTTAAAGTTTGAAACTGTATTTGCGATTTGCAGACAAATCACAAACTGAAAAAACTATATATTACACAAGAGAGTATAAGGAGGAGTTGGTGATGACTTTTTGATTAATGGTTGTTATATATATTTTTCGAGTACATCTCGAGAAATCAACCGTTTAATATTAAGATATTCATGAGTATATCACTGCTACAAATTTTCAAATTTAACAAAATTTGAAATCATTAAGGTACTGAACTGGACCAAATAAATGGACGAACCAAATCTGTCAATTTTGAACCATTCATGAAAATTTTGAACCATTCATATTCATAAATGGTAAATCACAATTATAGATGACCTAACGATTTTAGATTTTATTGAAAATTTGTAGAAGTGATCTACTCATAAATATCTAAATATTGAACGGTTGATTTGACATAACACATTTGGATCGGGAGAGATTCTCTTTACCAAGGTTGAAAACCAAGTACCATAGACCCACGTCTATATCCAAATGAGAGGTCGATAGATCAAAATCCTTCCATTTGAACCGAAAAAATGTGAATATCTGGTCTAGATCCAATTTTAATCCAACATGTATGGTTCCCATATTCATGTTCGAAAGTAGCCCAAATCTTTGATCCAATTAGAAACCCGAACTGGGTCATAAATTAGGACCCGAACCGCACTCGTTTTCAAACCGATTATGAAGCCTAAATCGGTCCACACCACTGCCTTCAGCAACAACAACAACAACAACAACAACTCGCCATCCTTGTGAAGCCACAAATGCATTAGCAGATTTTTGAACTACTTCTTTTGATTTGGCTCCACCTTTCATTCATATAGTTTTTCTAGTCGAGATTGAATGTGTTTTTCTAATTTTCGTTTTTACTAATACCGTTGAGAGGTTTGGTCTAGTCCCTCTCTATATTATTTATCTTTATTTAAATAAACACTCCTCGTTTTGCTAAAGTTCACCCCAATTAGTTTGATTCAAAAAAGACTACTCAGTTTTAAACACGTACTTTATGTGGGTCTATAATATCACAAATCTTCGAAAGATAAGTTTATTTAGCTATAATTTTTTTTTTTGTAATCCCCACCCACCTATCTCAATAGGTTAGTGAAATTCGAACTCATGTCTTCTACCGTGTTGGTTTTACAAACCACAACTCACTAGCGTTATATATATTTTCGAACTTTAACGCTTTTCTAGCAACATATTTTATTTCATTTAGAAGGGGAAGAAAAAAAGTAAAGACAAAGAGAGGGGTGGAATTTCTCTTTAATACTTGTTTAAGAAGAATATTGAGGCTTTATATCATGTAAGTCAATTTGTTACTTGAGCATCTTATTTATGATGTCAAAAGCAAGATTTCTACAATTGTCAAAGAACAAAGTGATTCCAATCATACACAAATCACATAAGATATCTTAAATGTAATAAGAATAAGAACCCGAAATCGGATCCATTGCCGCTTGCTGCGTCTCATGGAAAACATAAGCAGAGAGCCGGTGTTAATTGTCTAAGCCAATTGTTTCATTGATTAGGTCATGAAAAAGAATTCATGAGCTCTAAATTTTTTACACTCTTTTTGGGCTCATCAATTAGGTCCTCTTCGGTTTGAGCTATAACCAAGAGCATAAATCGAGTTTTACTTAGATAAAGACTCTTCATGACATACAACTATGTGTGTAGATTGTTGTATGACATATATTTTTCGTCCTCCTTATGAACAATATCACATAAAATATCTTAATTGAAGTTTTTTTGTTTTTCCCGGAAATATCTTAAAGGAAATGTTAATGCCATTAAAAGGTACTTAGAGTCATTATTTTATATAATTCTTTTTTTTGGTTTACATTATTTTATATAATTCTTTGTGTGTGAATCAGTTCGGTTCCACGATGAGAGCAATGGGTTAGATTCTAATTTTTAATTCTCAAATCGAATTCTTAGTATGTTCCCCTACCCACATTAGCTTGTGGCTCTTATTTAGTTTACTTTACTAATATACACTAAAGTAACTACAAAGGAAACAGAATCAAATTCTACTTGCATGGCTTGGGGAGGGAAGCTTAGTGCAAGGAAAGTGGAGCTAGGGACCAAAAGTCCATTATATACACTGGTATCTTTAGCTCCAAAAATAAATAGATAAATAAACTGTTTCACAACGACAATCATTGTTGTTTGGAATGTGGACTAACTTTAATTACTATATGCAACTTAAATCAATAGTCTTGCCATTTTAACATTCAACTTATTAGCTTAACTCTTACGATTTGTTTAATTAACACATAGTATAATTACTTAATTAGTTAAGAAACTCATATATATAGGAGAGATGCATGGATATTCTTTTGTCCGAAGGACTAATTATATATTCCAACAGGTCCAGATACATTGATCAATAGGTAAAAAAAACAAGAACAACAACAAAAAATAGTAAATTGATTAGGGTTTCAGAAAATTTTCTTTTTTACCTTTTGTAAAAGAAGGAAGAAGAATTTGATTCATGAGTTGTGAGTTGTGAGTTGTAACTACATCAGCTGGAAAAGTTAAGCCACAAACTAATTATTTTTCTTAATTAGTTTTTGTTTTTAGAAATAAAAAAAAAGGAAAAAAAAATGCAAATTGACTATCTATATGGCTCAAATGATGAAGTGATGGCTACTAATTGGGCACATAACACACAGCATGTGAATTGAGTGACCTTTCACTGTATAACACAAACTGAATGACCATGATTCTCTGGGTTTTCTTTTACTAGTTTTCTCCTTCTTTTCTTGCTCCATAGACTTTATATAACCCAATGTCAAAAGCTCCATCAATGCATAGAGGAATCAAACGAGAAAATGACAAAACAAAGAGAAGCTCAAGTCATAGGGACCATCGATCATTATGAGGGAAAGGAACAGAATCCCTGTTCATTGAGATCGATATATCGATGATGATCGAGCCAAGAATTTATGGATATAGAATTGTTTTATGGGAACGATTATATATAAGAACACTACGATTCAGAATCGAGTAGGAAATCTGAAGCAATAGTTACCATTCGATCAGTTAGGACTTAGGTCATCTTTTATCAGAACATTCTTAACACATTAAGCATATGTGTTTTTACTATATATATATTTGAATTTGGGACCAGTATTGTAAGAGTTAAAAGCAGTTGTCAGCTGGTCTTATTCTTTATTTCAGTTTTGTTTTTATCCATAATTCAACTGCATGCATGCATGTAGATGATTATTTTGAGCAATTTATTGAGTTGAAGTTTACTGCGCATAATTAATTCGATCACCGTGATTAATGATTCAGTGCATGCATTAAGTCTACTACAAATTTGAGGGGACGTACTGTATCTTGCTTAATATATTGTTCTGTATTTAACTTGGCTTAGCAAGTAGAGCTGTAATAATGAAGTAATGGGTTCAAAACCGTTCTATAATATACTGTATGTATGTATGGTACATCTACAGTGCTCGGGGCAGGGGGTGGGTGGAGCAGATGATGCATTTGCAGGGGGGATGTGGTAGGGTAGATGATACATCCAAGGGCTTAGGAGCTGTCACGTGCCCGAACACTTCATATTCACGATATGGCAGAATTTCCCTACAATTACCACTTTGAGAGCTCAATTATTCAAACAAGAATATCTCTTACTCTAATGAGAACCTTATTAATTTCATGATGCATTATTTGTTTGTGATTTCTCAGATTTGGATTTAATTTACAGAGTTTTCTCATGAAGTTTTTGTTTCATTAAGTTTTTGAGGTTCATAATTTTCACATTCTAATACTTAATTTATCCAAGTAAAATCGGATCATAATCCTCTTGTTGAAATTCATGATTCTTGGACTCCTAATTAGAAGAGGAGACAATATTTTAGCTTCTACAAATTGTGGGCAAAACATGAGGATTGTGCAAGAATTGTTCTAAGAGTAGTTATGCTATAGTTTAATACAACGTATGCAACAAGCTTAGGGCTACAAAGAAGTCAGTTGATGGCATTCCCTCTATTATTGAGGATGTTTTCCTTTTGTTTGTTGTAATCGTACACGAGGTTAGGTTTTATGCCCCCCTCGTTGTACATCTTTGTTAATTCTATTAAAATAGTCATTTCTCTAAAAAAAAGAAGTCGGTTGATGGCATTCCCAAGTACCCAACTCTTCAAAAGCGTACAAAATTGATGAAATTAACCCATTTTGCTAGAAATTATGCTTGTTAGTTATCTACACCTCGTGCTATTATACATTGAAGATGTGTTCTTAGAGAATTATAACTTTTGTTAATTGAGATAAACTTGCCTCCCACTAAAAAGCTACTAATTAACTAAGAAAACAAAAAACCAAAATGGTTAACTTACACACACACACACATTGGTGGAAGCTAGCTAGCTCTGAGATCGATCACTAATCTGACTTATATATACGGTTAGTTAATTAATTGGGTTGGCCGGCTTGACCAATTGTGTATATATAAACAATTAATGTGAACAGGCATTGGGTGGCAATTAATATTACTTTGGCACTTCTTATGTGAAAGGTGACAATTTGCTGCAGAGCTTGATATTGCTGACTTTGTAAGCTTCGCCAACCCTAACTTTGCTGCTTGCAGGTCGGTCTTTTGTTGCCTCCACCGTCAAAGCCGTTCCACGTTATTGTTAATTCGCCCTAGCCCTAGCTTAGGCATTTTTTTTTCTCGTTTCTTTTTTTTGTTTAATATATAAACTAGATTATAAACGTCCGACCCACCAATCATAATCTGTATTATTATTATTATTATTTAAGTTGTTCTTGATTAGTAATCTAGTTGACAACATTTTAGACAGGTGTTGGAATTTTTTTTCCATGCAAAGTATTTTTGCATTTCTTTTCTGAAATATTTGATTTTGAGTCACTAACATTACTTGCACTTGAAGTAAACAAGCACATTTACTTCTATTCATTTGTAGGCTTCTAATTACCATGAGCTAAGACAAAATAAATGAGCTAAATAGTGAAAGCTATTATGGGGCAATTAATACTCAATACGTTTCAGTGTAAATATTGTTGATTTACAGTAAAAATGAACCCACGAGAATAAGAAAGAAAAAAAAGTAGAACCTATTTATAACGGTTGAATGACCAAATTTATTATTAGCCAAAAAAAAAGAATGAACCCTCATATCAATTTTCAACTTGGAATAAATGAAATTAATCTTGAAAAAGAGAGCAAGTCTTGAATTAATCTAGCGGCCGCCCACGCTAGTGGCTTCCTATGTTCAATCCAGTGATGTTCATCTTCAGTCTGGTCGTCCTCCAGTCTGGTCGTCCTCCTTTGGTGTTAATCGCCTACGCTCATTAGCGTTCGTGATCCAATCGGCGGTGTTTGTTGTTCTAACAACGGCGCTTGTCATCGATCCTTCATCGTCATTCATTGTGGTCTCTCGATCTTTGCGGGTCAAGGTTTGGTTGTCCGATTTTTGGTGGAGCGGCTTAGGCCTATTGGCTAGGAAGGCCACAAAATTTCTTCTCCGACTAGATCTATAGTGGCACAAGTTCGGCCATTCTGTGAGAGCTTGCTTTCCTTGAGTTTGGTGTGAGGCTTTTGGACTTTACGCCGAGCTTTAGATGAAGTGGGTTATCATGATTGGCTTGGGTTTTAGGGTTGGTGTCCTCGGTCCATTCTTCTACACTTGATGTGCTTTAGCCTACAAAAGTTAACAAGTTTCGCATGGTCATTTAGTTGACGAATCTTCAATTTCACCACAATTGAGTGCATTGGAGATTAATGATTCACTAGTTTGAATAAGTGTTATTTGAGATTTGTAAACTCATTTTGAATAAACGAGCTAATATGACATAGTGAGTCATACTTTTAGTTTTCTAATATTTGCTTGACTATCAGAGAGATACAGGTACAAGTCTATGAAATTAATGTATGTACCATTCTTTGGAGCTGGATTAATGATTAACATATGATTTTCCCTATAAAAAAAAATCAACTTGGAATGGATGGGCCGTGGAATATGATATTAGAGTCATGAGAGACTGAGCCAAGACTAAGAAGTTGTCAACATTGAATTGGTTTAAATTGGAGACAGTCAAAGGACAATATTGAATATTGATTAGCTAAGACTATTCTTGCTTGACTCTTATTTAAGCTTAATTTGATTTATTTTCCAAAATTTTGGCCCTAATCTTTTGTTTTGCAAAATATTACATAATTTTGTAATTTAAAATAATGACTAAAAACCATTGATCGATCAACCTCACTGTCTGCTCAGCACTCATCTTGCTTACTACTGCCGTTTAACTTAATCTTAGGTGTAATTGGTAGTATTAGTATATATTGAAGTGAGCCGACTAGCTACGTTCAAAATATAGCAAAATGTAGAGACAAATTAAGCGGACCGAGTCACACAAACTCAGGAAATATATCTCCATACCAATTCCAATAATTGACGATTAATAATTTTATCCAATATTATATTTTTCATTCTTCTTTATAGAATCAATGGTAAAAGTTCCTTGTAACAAAAAAAAGAGAGGTAAAAGTTGCTTAGATATGTTGCAAAGATAGGTGAAACAAATCAAGGTGACGAATATAATAAGACTAGTTGTCCAATATAAACAAGACCCAAAGGAAACCCTTTCGGCAGTTTGCCTACTAGTTTTGAAGTAGGAACCAATTAGCATGACTTGCAAAGTAACTTTTACTCGAATGTTATGCTAAACATCGAATCATATATATTTGGTATGTTATGGTGATCCTTTAACTTTATCATAAACATATAATCCACCGTCTTACGCTAAACAAAAATATATATGTATAAATTCTTTTTTTAAATCTCCACCACACTGATTTTTATATATATTTTTAAAATTACAAATTAATCATTTTAAAGGGAATTAATCATTTAATAAATGAATTTGGTTAAAGTGTGAACCAACATTACATACGAGAACTTCTTCAGTACTAAGATGTTTATCATACATACACTTACAAATATAATAACAAAATTTATTGTCATTATGGTAACGAGAGTATTTTTTTGTATAATTTTAGTTTTATTAGAGATAATTACTTCATTTACGATTTTGTTACAAGTTTGTGAACAATTTGTTTTCCAAGTTGTAATTTGATTTAATTACATGTAAATAGTGTAAAACGAATGTAGTAACTATGTTGTCAATGACTCAATGTATTAATTTTTTTTTTGTTACATTATGGCATGGAGAGCCTTCTAAGTTAGCTTCGAACTCAAGCCCTTTTGGTTCAATTAAATATAATTTTTTGTTCAATTAAATTGTAAACGAAACTATAAAAGTATATATATATCACATACACCACCGTATCACACTCTAAACTCATTGCATATGCCACAATGTTTGGTAAGAGAATATTACTCTGTCCACACTACATGACTGTGTGATGGGAAAAACATATATATACCTACTACCCTAATCTCAAATGACACAAAGGACGGAATCCAAGCAGAGCTAGAAGAAAATCGTTGATCGAAGAAAGCACGTAGAAATGTCGTGGTTGTTGAGTGTTTTGGTTGGACTTGGAACAGTTTGATTGAGAAGTGAGGGATGGATCGAAGACCTTGACTTCGAATCGATCTGTATATTCTTTTGTTTTCCTTTGGTATTGAAATTGCTCTTTTAAGCAATGATAATAATAGGACAAGCCGCAGTCCTTATGATGGATAATGGTATTGGAAATGTTAGAACAGTTTTGAATTTTATTTGTGGAGCATTACATCCAAGTCTTTTGTTAACATATTTTTGAAGTGTTGGTTCTAATTTTCTTCAGAATTGTGGGCACTCTACTATTCGTAGCGGTATGTGCTGCCATTTGCCAACGTTCTTCTATCAAAAAAGGGCAAGGATACATGTAGAGGTTTAGATGTTTGAACGGTACTTGAATCTTAAAATTCATGTCTCGTCCTTTTAGTATAGTGACTCGTTTCATATTTCTTTCGAATTTTATAAATTTCCGACACTAAAAACTTAATATCACCTAATTATCTTTTTAATAAATAAATAAATAAATATATATATCAAAAGTTTCAATACATCACCCAGGAGCCATTGAGATCATCTCATGCTAAGTACATATCATAGTACAAACTACAAAGACATAGTTAATAACTCAAATTGAATTCTTTAATACCATGCAAGCAATTTGACCAACCCTAATAGAGGTGAATCATCTAAGAAAGTGCAGCACGTCCCATTTCTGGAATATAATATGTTTGTAATTCTTTGTGCTGATGAAATTGATCAAGGTCACTCTCATGTATACCAAGTCAAAATTAGGACCACAATGCTTTGAGATATAATGCATTGATAAAAACGCATGTCGTTTTCACTAATTGTAATTTTGTTGACCATCATTACAAGTTGTATTTGTCCTGCTATTAGAAATTTTCTTTCTACCTAGTCAAAACTAGGACGAAAATGCTTGAGATATACTCCAGAAACAAAATTTCAACCTAACCAAACGTTTGATTTTGGCAATTGTTCTGAAAAATGTTAGACGAATTGTCTCAAACTAAACTAATACGCGGACACCAACATGTATCTCGTATCTAGGAAAAAAAATTATTAGATCTGTCACTCTCATAGAATCAATAGTTTTAAATTTTAATCATAATCAATTTAATCACATAACATACTTGAATCGGGAGAGATAAACTATTCCGGAAAACTACACAAAAACATGTATAGTGGGACAAATTTTTAGACTTGTAGCTCAATAATGTGATGATATCGAGCAGTCAATTAATACCTACAATAAGGTTGAGTGTGAATGGTGGTGGGCAATAGTGATCAGTCATTAGAATTGGGAAGAAGGTTGTTATGCTAAATTGATTATTGTAAATTAATTTGTCATGTATGTCGGACTAGGTCCCCTGAGATTAGGGACAAATGGAGATGGAACATGGAAGGTTGGAGGGGACCAGTCATATCCTGTTCCAATGTCACAGGTTCATGAATAGTGATCCATTCTCAGTCCCTAGAGCTGTCCTGATTCCTTTACTTTTAAGACTTAATTTCTTCGTATGTTGTCTTAGGGTCAAATTGTTCAATTATTATTGTTTTCCGTATGGAAAACAATAATAAAAACCCAGCTACTGCTCAGTTGGAGTCATCCCCAACATTCAAACCATCCCATAAGAGCATCTCCAGCAAATTAAAAACTAAATTTGAGCTACCTCAAGCTGTAAAACCCCCCAAAAATTAGCTTAGCTAACCCAAACAAACACATCGTAGCCCGATCGAAGATTTGACTTTGAGTTATTTTCCCTCTCGTGTCTCAGTAAATTTCACTATGGAACTATTTTTCAATACGATTTTACTTGGTGTTTGGCTCATACATTGGAGTAACGTCTGTATGTTTTTTTTTTCTGTTGCGGAGAAAGATACCTAACATGTATGGGAAAAGTTATTCACATTTCTCTACACTCCTATGTGAGTGTTTGAAAGTTATAAACTACCAACTTTGAGCTGCATAATTATTTTCATAATGTGTAAATAACAACTTAATTCTGCCAAAAACAACAAGACTACTTCTTGCTTCTTCGAAAAAGAATCCTCAACCCATTCATTGTTTAGCCCAACCGACATAATTCTTATGTGATATTACAAATATAATTATCCAAATTAGGCTTTGCTTTCATGCTTTGCTTGCCCCTGAGTCGTGACAATTGTAAAACACCACAAGTGCTTTAGAAAGAGCACTTTTCTGCTCACCCATTTTCATTGCAAATTTTCTCTCGTTCCGAGAGTAGGTGCCTCGCATGAAGACTATTAACGAGGAGTTGATATCACAAGAATAAAATCCAATCACAACAAAATATAATTTTGAATTTTCCTTTGTTGCTACTCTCCAGAGAAAAACACTAATTCACTTTCATTTTTTTATTTGATTAAATATTGAAATTATCAATGGGGTCCGGGTGCCAATGTGACTGCAACTTTTACCATTAAACAGGATCATACTAGGATCAACTCTCTACAAGGACCACATTTCGGCGTATCCTTTATGAGGCTGCAGAATTTAGTTGAACGCTGACTGAATACTCAATATACAAACAAATCAATAGTATTACTATGTTCCAGCTACAACCTAAGTGAATAACATGGCCTTACACATTAACCACACAAACAACATGGCCTTACAGAGAATCAAATCATTCATGCAGTAGTCAGAAAATTAACAACAGATTTTAGCAGGCACCTGAGCGAAAACTTCAAATGATCACTAGCTGTGAAACACTCTGATAACCTTTCCAAAACTTTGTTTCCACCATCAAAGAGCTCGAGCAAGAGTTTTAAACTCAGTCAAGCAAGATTGGAGTGTCTTTTGGCGCTTCTGGAGTGACTGCCGCTCATTTTGTAGGAGATCAATTGCTCCCGGGACGACAAACATGTCCATGAATTTCTCATCATTCACAGCAAACAAATCCAAACCAAGTGCGAGAACAAGCCGATCCCGGCTGCAGGGATAAGACACATATAACGATTTAATGATAACACTTATACCAAAACTGGTAAACAATAAATTCCAATGAAAATGAAGGTATTAATTTGAGAAATCTGGGAACTCGGCTACGTGGTGCACTCTCTAAGACCCTAACTCTAAGGTAAAAGCCTAAGGGTGTAATGAAGCATATTTGCAATTCTAAGAAAGTGAAAAAATGGAAATCAAACTTTGAGGCTTACCCCACCCAGTAAGACAACAAAAGTCAAAAGAGTTGACTGTACTTGCAATGTTAATTTTAACTGTGTATCATACTAGAATATAAGTAGCAAAAGCAAATACCAAATCACACTACGTCAATATGGTGCTTATTATGACACGGGGCTGAAAACATAGGCTTAAAAAGACGTATCTTCACAAAACAAAAAAACTCACCAAGGGGTCAGGAATCCAGAATTCAGAGCTGATGCCACATTTCTCTCAACAAGAACTTCACGTATGCGTGCAAAATGCTGTGCAGCTGATGAACAGATTTCTGTATAAGGCGAGCCTGATTTTAAAGCACCATCACCATTTCCAAACACAAGGGCTCCGCCATTTTGTGCTCTTCCATTGTCAAAATATTTGTTATTGCCTGTCATTCTTGATACCCGCTTTCTGGCTCCAATATCAATACCATTTCCAAGATCCTTCTTTGCACCACCATCACATGGCTGATCAGGTGATGGGGTCTCAGGTACAGTCATCTGGCATTCTCGAAGAGAATCTCTAGCCTCTGAACCTTTCCCTGGAGGTGTTTGGTGTGCATTCTTTTCTGGAGGGATATTCTCCTGATCTTGCATTGTGACGTCAGACAACTCAAGTAAAAACGAATTGACTGAGGACCGGTTAGATCTGACAAAAGAGGTTGCACTGGAGCCATAACCTCCATGGAAATCATTCTCGTAACCAACCAATGAATATGGACTTGTAACTGAGTCCAAGTGGTGGCGGACTAGTTGCTTGCACTGTTTAGAAAGATCTTTTACAAAGCGATTGTAAGCCTGCCTTAGAGCAGCATGAAAACCAACATACCCATCCATATTTTCTGATTTCCTCCCATCTACGCAGTGAACAAACAGCCCATGGTTTGGATATTAGAAATACATACAATCAACACCACTGACAAGGGGAAAAATGGCTTATGTATAATATCATAGGTTGAAGGACAGACAAAAAAAAAGGAGGGGAGATAAAGACAGCAATATAATTGGTGTTAATGCAGGAAGCCAAAAGCACAGTGCACATTGACTCCAACATGAATTTCTTAACTAGTTCCACAGCATCCCCTCATCCCTTTTTATGACTATTTTAGATTCCAAAAGGTAACATTTGATATTTTGATATTACGTATTAACTTCCCTAAACTGAACCAACCTCGTTTACAATTCTTTGGGGTCACTGGTAAACTGAAGAAGACTAACAACTAGAAGGAAAAAAGAAAAGCAGAGTTTAACATCATATGTAGCTACTTACTTTCTGAATCACGGCAGCGAGTTCTTTCTAGAGCAAGCTCAAAGAGATTTCCCAAAACAAAAGAAAGCCGGTCACATGCAGTGTCAAGAAGAGGAGCAAGCCATGATCGAGCGGCAGCACGTGCAATCTCTGCAGCTGCCTCTGTCACTCCTCTACCCCCACCTCTGCTAGCATGGGCAAGTAGTATATTTGCCACCTATTAGAAGAAGACTTCAGAACTTACCCATCTACAAAGAATCAAAATCAAAATTTTCAGGCTAAATGCTTTAGCAGCATGGCGTACCTTCTCCCTCGACACTGGAGGGCATTCAATTGAATAAGCAGCACAGTGAAATTCATGCATCACTCTTTCAAATGCAGCTCCCCCATAGAGTCGAAGAGTAGCATTGGGAGGCATTATATCTGCTGTAACACCAGGCCAACCCCCAAGACCGCTTTCTGACCGCTCATCGAAAGTTGTTTTTCCCCATTGCTCGGGGGCAGGATCTGCTGCTCCATCAATCAAAGCCCCCTTCAACATTTATCAATAACACAACCAAAATAAACATTTATCAATAACAAGGAAAATTTTCCAAACTATACCTCTAAAGCTTAGAATTAGTTAGAAGTCAAAAAAGAGATTAGATTAAATAAAATACAATGAAAAGAAAATAACAGCCAAGGAAGAACCTTGTCAATAGAATGAAACTAACTAATTTGATGCAATTCTCTAACAAATGCCTCCTTTATTTTTTTTTTTAGGAGGAGAGGGGGTGGGGGGGCAAGAAAACAGTTCGTTACTGACTACTTGTGCCAAGTCATTCAAATTAAAGCATGTATTAGAGGATGTTTGGGAAAAATTATAAGAAGATCTTGCGTAAGCATTATGGATTATCAAAAACAATACGAAAATTTATTCATACGTCAAACAAAAAAAAAGGTAACAGACAGGTAAAAGAAAAACAAATTATGATTGTACTATATCTTAGAAGTTTTGACAAAGATTACCTACCACATGATTGCTTATAGAAGCCGTGTACAACATTGCAGATTTTCTAAGCTGGGAAACATCAGAGGTGGCCTGTATTTTTGATTCCATCGTGGCTAGTTCGGTGGTGACTTCACTGCAGCGCTCTTCAAGCAAAGCAAGAGTAGCTGGGGCAGCTTCTTTATACCTTTTTTGTAGTTCAGACTCCAAATATTCTCTCAAAGAGCCAAAACCAATGTAAGGCCTAAACTTTTCTTCGTCGAATCCTCCCTTCACACCCTCACGCAGATGACGGAGAACTTCTGAGTCTACCTGAGATATTTGCTTGCGAAACTCATCATTTGAAATGGTATTTCTATCCTTTGGCAAGGCAACAAAATATGGGTGAGTGTTATCTCCAAGGTAACCACTTGCACTCAGATAGCGGTCCACTTCCCACCGGTCAGTAAACTCCTGCACATGTTACATTATCATCAAAATCAATGTTTCAAACACCATAAAATCTACTTGTGTCCATTGTACCAGGCAACTGACATAAGTTTCTTGAGTGAACTATTCAACCTTTCCATTTCCACTAACATTATGTACCATACTGTAAATATATGCTTCTTGAAGATTTGGACATGAATTGTCATACCTTTAGACGATTATCGAATTTAGAGACAACAATTACTGTCCTTTTAAATGTTGGATCAATTTCACGAATAGCATCCAACCACAAGGATGAGCACCACTCCACACTACTTTGTTGAAGGAACAAGAGAATGCGATGGGGAGGACTAGCCAACGACTTCACCATCGAAAGAATTTCTTCAGGTGTCCTTTCAGGTTCTCCTTTCTTCGCCTGCCAACAATATTTCAAATCCTTAACCCAAATCTAATAACTCACATCTAAGTTGCAGTATCTCAAACTGAAAACCCACCTTAAGAACAAAGCCTGGAGTATCAATAATTGTTAGATTTGGACAATGAGCATACTCTGCTCTCAACACAATTGGCTTGGAAGAAACTGCAGTTTTCGTTTTCTTCAAAAGCGCATCCGTTCTGGACTTTATAAGATCTGCAATTGCAGATGGCAACACAACTGGACTTCCATATTCTTCTGAATCCTCCTCCTGTTTTCAGAACTCTAACAATGAGTAAGTTGTGTGATTAAACCGTCATCTAAAGCAGAAGTAAGAGACACTTTAGTTTGAAATTTGAAATAAGTCACCACAACAGCCAGACTTAAAGTTTCGCCGAGAAGCATAAACAAGAACAACATTTCTGAAACAATCCTGCCCAACATTCTAATCTTGGTACATTAACATCCTAAAATTCAATCCTTTAGCCATTCTAAATTAAATTTTTCTTCTTTGGCACAACTAGTTCAGTATTCCATATTTCCTAAATCACAAGGACCACACTATAAGACACATGCAATCTTTGTTATTTTCCAAATGTTCAAAACTTAAACAAACCAAGAACCCCTAAAACTCCAGTTCTCTGCAATTTAACACAATCCACTGGAAAACCCTAGACTGGCATCGCAACTCCTAAGACCACAAAATGTTAGGGCGAAACCATAAATTGCAAAAAGAAAAACCTGGAAACGGCATCGGGGCTCGAGAGCGGTGGAGTCGTGGATCATCTGGAGAATGAGAGGTCTACGAGTGCCCATCTCGACCTCGCGGACATTGAATCGAAACCCCAGGAGGGCTTCCAGGAGGGAGCTCTTGCCGTCCGATTGGCCGCCGAGGGCGACGATTTCGGGGATCGGGAGCTTCTCGCCGAAGGCCACCGTGGCTGCTTGCAGGCGATTGTAGGCCTCGAACCGGGACTTGGAGTTGTAGACGGAGGCAAACGACGACATGTCGTTTCCGGTGGTTGAATTGGGGTGTGGGTGTTTCCGAGAGTGAGATTTGTCCGATGGAGTTTTAGTCGGTGTAGTGAGGAAGGCGTTTGTGGTGGGAATGGTCGCCATTGCAGTGCGACTGAGAGAGAGCGAGCGGGAAGTGAAGGACTGTTTGTGGGGTTTTGAATTTGAATTTCGAGAAATGAAGCGTAGGATTTGCTGGTAGCAAACGGGTTGGGTTTAGTGGGTTTGGTTCGGGTCCCATTTTAATGGGTTATGGGTCTAAATAACCCATCAAGTTAACAGGTAAGGCCATCTCCAGTAACTCCAACCCAACCCATGGAGCTATTTTTTGGGTGCCAAATCCAACCCATGGAGCTATTTTTGGGGTGCCAAATCCATTATGACACCTCTCTCTATTATAGCACCTCTATCATCTTCATCATCTCCAACCCAAAGTCCCATTTTGGGGGTGCCAAATTATATTTTTATAATTTTAGATTATAATTAGAATATAATAATAATTTATAATTGATATATAATATTTGTAAATAATAAATAATTAAAAATAAAATTATTCTTATTTATTTTATAGAGGTTGAGTACTCATTAACAACAACATAAACTTAAAATATTAAGAAAATGATGAAATTAACTAATATTTTATTTCATAATTGAACACAGAAAATTAAAATTCAAAGCAAGCATAGAACATGAAAATTAAAATTCAAAGCAAGCATAGAACACATAATTTTTTTTTAATATTTTTTTGATTTTTTTAAATATTTTTGTGGATATATTTTGGTAGAAGTGTTGTGTGATTAATTAGACCCGTTGAATTAATCTACACACTTTTTTTCAGCCGTTAGATCAGAATATATTAATAATAATAAGTTTTTTAATCAATACATTTTAATTAATCTCAGCTGTTGATTTCAAAACACTTGACATCTGGGCCATCCATCTGGTGACCATTGCATGCAAAGCAAAGGGCTGCGCAAGTGGGCACGTGGGGCAGCTGACAGACATGTGGGCCAGGCAGCCAATCCAACTCGCGCATTGGCGCGTTGCATCTCCAGGGAGCCATTTTTTTGTCCTTTTGTGGCGTTACACAACTCAGTCTCCCTCAAGTGATTGGCTTGACAGGGCTGAAGCTGTAATTTCGCTTTGCACATGGGCTCGTCCCAAATTTGGTACCGGACTAAGAAAAGTTCCTGATTTGGGTCCATATGGGTTTAAATATGGACCTAGTCTCATAAATTATAGGCCTAGTGTCATTTTTTTCTTGGGTTGGAGAAGCCCAAAAATTGAAAAAATCTCATTTTAGGTATTTGGTACCCTAGTACCCTATGGGTTGGAGTTGCCCTAAGAAGGGCTAAATTGGGTCCCGGAGCTAAATTATAGCCCTCAAAATAATATTATTTATTAAAACAGTGAGGACTATAATTTGATGGTCTCCAACAATACAGGGCCAAATTATAGCTCTCATGCATGTTAATTAATAAATAAAATATCTATTTAATTAGATACCATAGGATTCAAATAGCCAAAGCAATCTCAGCCACCCATTGCTACACCCCAAGAACCCACGTGCATTGGAAACCTCATCCCACACTCCCACAACCATAATTGCTGCCAGCACGTGCTCCATCAAGGGTCACCCCCGGGGCTATTTTCAGCCCTCTAGCTCTCCCTTTAGCCCCCCCTCTACTCCTTTAGCCCTCTAAAAATCCCTTGCTGGAGACCATAAAGTGCCTAAAAGGGCTAGAGGGCACCATATAGCACCCTTACTGGAGATGGCCTAATCATTACTCGAAGGGGGTGGAATTGGTTTTGTTCATGAGACCGAAACCAATAACTGAAACGCCCTATGTGGTTTAGGTAGTGCTTATCTTTCTGCCTCCTCCATGAGCCTATCAATCTCGTAAAAATTTTCATCATTTGAAACTTCTTGCTTATGTGTCTTTTTTCGACACGTGATATACCATCTCAAAACTTTTGACAAGAGGAAAAATTTTGTCACGTACGATTATTTTTTTTCATATGTTTCTATTTTTTAAGTTCTACTCTATTTAGGGCCAGTTTGGTATTGCTTCGCTTTTATAAAAATCAGCTTTTTCGTAAAATTTAAGATCTTAATTAAAATATTTGGTAAATTAGTAAAAAACAGGTTTAATTAAAAATTACGGGTCAGTGGAAGCAGATTATAGAAGCAACCCAAAAGTTACTTCTAAAAGCTGCTTTAATTCACAGTTGATTTTCCTAAAAGCGGCTTTTTTTTAGAGTAGCTGAAAAACCAATTTACGAAACACTTGGACTTCAAGGTGTTGAGACTTGAGAGACAATATTCAAATTTGGTGGCATTAAACTAATTTTTCTCTCTAGTTCTTCTCGTTGCACCCTTCGAGATGTTATATTATATACCCGAACCGGACGTTTGAGTAAAGAGTTATTAAGACCCAAATTTTGGCTTTTAGCCATGCCTCTCTGCGTGCTTGTTATTTTGGTGAGAATTTTCATTATCCAATAACTTCCAGCTCCAATGTCCATTTTCAACACGTAATATAACGTCTCCAATCTCTTAATGGGATGAAGAATAATGACATGTGCGATTATTTTTCATTAATTTGTTTATATATATATATATTAAGTTTCACTATATTAAGAGAAGCTAGAAAATCAAATTATTGGTCGATCAGTTAAACTTTAAGATGACGATATTCAAGTTTGGTGGTAACAAAGCTTATTTTTTTCTCTAGTACTAGACGCCTGAGTAAAGAGTTATGAAGACCCCAAGTTGGGTATTTCATCACCCCCTATGTGCACTTGTTAACATGGTCAGAACTTCCATAACTCCAGTGTTTTTTTTTGGCATGTGACATACCTTCTCGACTCTTGACATGACGAAAAATCATGATATATGCAATTATTTTTAATTCATCTATTTCTATTTTTAAGTTCCACTTAGTTTAGAGAAGGGATTGAGAGCCAATATTCAAGTTTGGTAGCAACAAGCATGTTTTTCTCCCTACTTATTCTCATTACAAGCTTCGAGGTGTTAATTTTTTTTTTAAGAGGATCAAAGGATTTCATTCTCCTACCCCCATGGTGACTCGAACCGATGACATGAATCTTAGGTAGTGTGTGCTCTAACCACTGAGCTAACACCACTTTGTCATATAGGCTTTAACTGAACAACTGAAGAAAGAATTATGAAGACCCAAATTTTGGTCATTTGCCTCCCCCCCTCCCCACACAGCGTTGCGTTTGTCAATCTAGTAAGAACTTTTGTCGCTTTGACGAACATATATTCTTACTCGTGTGATTAGTTTTTATATATTAGTATGTTTCTATTTTGTAAGTTTCACTCAGTTTAGAGAAGCCGAGATGATAAGTTTATAGAAAAATTGGTCTTAGAGATGTTGAGAGTCGATAGCTTGGTGGCAACGTGCTAGTTAGTTTTTCTTTCTAGTCTTCTTGTCGTAAGTTTTGAGACGGTATATGAGAGTGCATAGTTTCATATAGCACAGCTTCTTTCTTTTCATTGTTTCCCTTACCATTATTCAATTTCAATATCTCTAGCTCTTTCTGTCCAACTGATTTTCCTGAAAACAAATAAATAAATGAAAGCTTCCCTGTGCGCGCAGGAATTTTGTAAATTTGTAATGTAACTTCCAACATCAAAAGAGGACACATGAGTACTAGTAAAGTCACCTTAAAAACTCTGTATCAACTAGGAGACCGAATCACCTCAAAATTTGGAACCCTTTTTGTATCACCGATGCCGAACTCTTCGAGAGTACTCTTGGTACTTTAGTACTAACAGACGTCATTGCACTCTCCTTTGTATTCTCCAAGTCCTCTAGAAGACGTACTGCCCAAAATCCAAGACAAATTTCATTCGTTCATGCTAAGAAAGCTACTGTGGTCTGCTGTTAAAATGGAACACAGTAAATTAATTAATGAAGAAAAACAGTCGAGAAAGGTATTTGACGCCAACATATGTGATGCCATTGTTAGGGAGGATGATAGTGGAATTTTGTAGAGTAGGTGTGAGGTAAAGAATTTTATAATCGTATGCAGGAAAAAATTTAGTACTGGTGGCATACTCACTATTTGTTTTGAACTTCGAACGAAAAATGATTGATCGATCATATAATTTGAGTCGTTCATCTTGTGGGTTATTTTTCGAAATTCATTCTAGCTAGCACATAAAAGCAAATGCACTGTTCGAACTGTATATATACACGATCTGAACGGCTCTTATATTTTTCAGCCGCGGTATGCAAATCCGCCCCTAATCGGGTATTTATAAATGTATAGTTACTAAATACGTATATCGATCGGCTTATAATTCGATCAATCATTGTATATGATTTCACACATACATGCATAAACAAAGCTGTGATAGTCTGATAGGTGAGTGCTAGTATCACATGCACATATATGATCATCTAGCTAGTAGAGGAGATCTTAATCGGATCAACACGCGTAATCTCGGTTTGATTTGGTCAGAAAACTAGGGCATGCAAAGGTTGTGCACGATATAGTAAATTGTACGTCAACTTTCTAAATACAGGTGGTCCTGATATGTTTATTCATGTTCACGAAACCATGATCAACAATGCAAAACTGGACACATAAACAACAATCCGAGACGTATTCATGGGTAACGTGACCTACTAGTGACTTTAACGCAGTTTCCGCCGAAGTAGAAGATCCCCCTTCACGGGTGGATCTGTCACTTTGCGTCGATGAACAAGCAGATCAATAAGCTCTAATATTAGTCCATCCTAATAATTAACTATTAATCTGAATTTTTTTCTCCAATTATTTTGGCTTTAAGTTAATTGGTTTAATGATTTTCCGAAAGCCATTCATCTAGTACTCGCTCGCCACGGGTGAAGAATGTGATCGTTTTGTTTGCATCCTTCTATAGGCTTCTTGAAAAACAACGTAAATGGTGCTTTCATGACTTCTGATAAATTAGGCAAAGTTGGGGCAGTTATTCATGAAAGTGCCAAACTTAATTAATTATTACACTGGTCTTGTGGCACAAGCACCTGCAGATCGATCTTAAAGCATAATTTGCTATTAATTAAACAAGTACGTACGTAAATAAAATTCTTAGTTGAATATATAGCTATTGGTAATACGTACATTAATTAAAGACTGCAACCCTAATTTGAGGGTGGCATTGAGAGTTTGAGACAACAAATCTAAGGCTCTTCCCATGGCGGAGAATTTGGAAGCCACCCCTCTTTAGTCAAGTATAGCTCATGTGCTTCATCGAATCTATTGCACTAATTAAGAATGCTCAACTAATTTAATTAATTAGCCTAATGGGATTATTCTCATTGCTTATTAAACTAATATTTCTCTTCCCTAAACAGAGAACTTTTTGGAATGTGCTTTAATTAATTATTTAACTAATCTGATATTTTATGAGAAACTTGCAGCTTAAAATACCCACCTCCTCCCTTACTTTACACTCTTGTGGCCAAAACTCAGTTTGGAGAGATCGAATGGCCAACTTCCTCAAGCTCACCACCATTATTCTCTCCCTCATGTTATCAGCTCTACTCCTAGCTTCGCAATACCCAATGGTATCCTCGTCCGAGCTCGAAGACGAAGACGATGAGGAGTACCTGCTCGACACCCCGATTCCGAACTTCAGATCCAGAAGCAGGTTCTTGGCCAGCATTATCAAGAAAGGAGCCCATTGCGACCCCGTCAAGTACAACATCTGCAACGGGATTTCGGCAAACAACGGGACGAGCATTCTTCACTGCTGCAAGACTCACTGTCGTAACACTCTCGGTGACCGGAATAACTGCGGGAAGTGCGGGCATAAGTGCAAGCTAGGACAGCTTTGCTGCCATGGAAGTTGTACCTATGTTGCTTACAATGCCAATCACTGTGGCAAGTGTGCTAGGAAGTGCTCGTCTGGGGTTAAATGTGAGTATGGATCTTGTGGGTACGCTTAAACTATAAATTCATTACGAAATATTAATCGATTACGTAAGTGGTTTTTGCGGTTATACTCGATCTAATGAGGGGCAAATTAGAATGGACAGAATCGAACTCTTACCGTGAATGTACTGAACTGAGCTATAAGCTAGCTCCCAAGTTCTGTACGTATTTCTTTGCTGCATGTATACGTACGTAATTAGCTTTTTGTGTCACAATAAATAATAAGACCTCAAGCAAGGTGATTTTCACCGACCAAAAAAGAAGAAGAAAAAAGCAAAGGTGATTTTGAGTGTACGTTTAGTCTTATTTTGATACCAAAAAGATTGTTATGTATCAAACACCTCCTTTATTAGACAAAAACTCATCCTCAGAACAAGACGAGCAAACGTGCAATTTACAATTTAAACTGTGTATTTAACGGATCGTTGCGTTAAGAGTTATCCAGCAAAAATAATCCACTTTAATGTACAGATTATTTGACAAGACTGTCATTTTGGGACAATGGCATGGGGATATAATCAAGCCAAAACATTAGTGAATAACAGTTAACAGTTTAAACATCACAAAACCCACCGGTGTGATCTTATCTGCCTGAGAGCTCCAGCTCGTGTCAGACCCCAAAATCCGCATTTCAACGACTGAAATTCCCTTAGGCCCTGTTTGGAAACAAGATTTGGATTTAGATTTTGATTTCAAATATGAAGTAATTGAAATCTGTGTAATTGAAATCCTTTCATTTGAAATTCTTGTGTTTGGGTAGTTCTTGAAACATGAGGATTTGGATTTTGATTTCTACCAAGCTGCATATATGTACGTAGTTAATCAATGTCAAGTGCCTCAAGAGCACCAAGAGAACTAGACCGCGTTTCTTTTGCCAGAATGACGACGAGAGAGTGATTTGAAATAACTAAGGGAACCTAATTATTTCAAATCTACCTAATTTGTTAAAAAAAATTCCAGAGTTGATTTCATCAAATCTAAATCTCAATAAAAAATTATGCCAAACGGGCTGATTTGAATTTGGGCCTTCCAAATCCAAATCCTCAGGTCCAAATCACTCAATCCAAACATGCCCTTAGCATGCATTTCTTCCACCATTTTCATCTCACTCTTCTCTATTCCAGGCTACCTAGGTCTAGAAAATGTCGAACCATTTGTTGGTCATTTCCATCCCGCGTCAATTATCCATTCATTGCTTTCTTTCAATACCATATAGTATTGCAACACGATTTTGATAAAAGGGTAAAAAAATTAAATGGTATATGAACTATCATGAAATGTAATATTTGGTAGAATTTAGTGGTATCTGAACTATTCTTCCGTTTTTCATCACAATACATTTGACAAATTAATATTCCATTAAATTGCTTACATGACACTAATTTGGTGACAAGAGTATGGGCAAAATAGTCATTTCAATTATATTCAATTTCAAATCAGCAAAAAAAAATTACTAATATTTTTATTAAAAAAATTATATATAAAAAAGACAAAAGTTCACAAATGGTAACTCAATTTTGACACTTTGGTCATCACTATATTTTCAAAAATATCATTTTGGTCACTCAAAGTGAAAAATATATTGAAATCGAGTGAAGTGAAGTGACCAAAGTGAAAAACGGTATTAAAGTCGAGTGACCAAAGTGAAAGTTAGTATTAAAGTTGAGTGACCAAAATATCAAAATTGTCGTAGTTGAGTAACAATTTGTGAAATTTATCCTAAAAAAAACATATTTATATAACAAAATGGGATACATACGGAAGATAACTAATCAAGAAACAAAACAAATATGTAGAAAACACACAATATATGTTCGTATTAAGCTGACTAAAATTGTATATTAAGCATAGTTTTGTCCTTCAATAAAAACACTCGTACCAATAAAATTACAATCTAGAAAGTTTTAATAACAGGGACTTAAATCCAGAAATCTCTTTAGGGGGATTTGGCGTGAACCACAAAGTTCGATTTAGCGTTTGACCCGAACAATAATTAGGAAAAGTCAAAGGTTTAACGCTCTGCTTTGTCAAGGAAAACACCCCAAATTCGACCGTATATGGTGCTCCAACTCTAAAAGCAAAATAGATACAATTGGTTTCAGGTAGAGTCGTATCACTCGCAAAAGATATAATTTTGTTGTTAAGTCCGCTCAGAAACATTATTCGATTACCAAGGTCAACGATCTCTACCCAGCGAGTAGTACCAGTAAGACCGCAGTGCTCCAACTTCCACACTTGAAATCCTCGATCACCAATTTTACGAAAAACAAGAAACAACTCCTTGGACTCAGGGTCTTTTACCAGGTACCAAGTTCGATAGTAAACACAGTCGTCTCTCGGACCAACATTAGGGTGATGCACAACCAACCTTTGAGTGGTATATCGAGGAAGGTCCCCTTTGGCATGTAATTGGATGTCAAACACCATTATTTCTAATGGATGGCGAGTTGCAGCATATAGTTTTCCATCGATTATTTCCATGTCGAAAAATTCGAGAGCATTCTCCCCTTTGATGATCGAGGGTCCATGATTTATCAATAGGCCTACAAAAACTCAAATGACGTTCCGTTAAATCAAGCATAGCTACATAACAGTTTTGCCGTCTTGTTGGTACTGAAGAGGCTACTATTTTTTCACCATTCCAGATTACCTTTGATGATGGGAGCTTGACTCGAGCACCTGATATTGGATTCAAGAAGAAGTAGGAAAGAGTATCATATCTCCCTGTCTTAAGAGTAACCATGATCAACCACCCCTCAATTGATCCAACACATTCCCGCCGAATTACGCGAGTGTTGGATTTGTGAGTTGATATTTTTCGTTGATCGATTACAAAGCACCCATCTTTGACGAAGAAGATATGTTCAGAATAGAGCAAAAGCCATGGAAGTTGATGAGGATCAATTACTGCTCGCCAAGAAAGGCATACGTCACGGCACCGGAGGTAGTCTGAGAGGGGAAGACGTTGAAGAATCAACTGCATGATATCATATGGGAGTTGGCTGGACCACCTCTCCTCCTCCTCCTCCTCCTCATCATCACCTCTTTGTTTGTGGCCACAACATAACCAAATTCTTGATAGGCTCTTCATCAGCTTTAATCTTCTTGCGGCCAACAACAATTCCTCGTGTGCGTGAATGTAACTCGATCCGTAAACTACTTATAACCACGTCTTACAATCAAGAGCGCGCACGGACACACACACACACACACACACACACATATATATATATATATATGAAAGGTACAGGTGATTTTCTAGGGTTAATTGTATATCATCTAGGGTTTATAATAAGAGTTAGAACCCAATTGGAACTAGATGGCCATTGGATCAATTCTAAAGGTTGTATCCAGCATTACCAAGAGTTTGACACCAATTTGAATTGGGAAGATTTCCAATTAATTAAAAATAAATAAATAAATCCTAATTAATTTGACTAGGAGTAACGGGGTTATGCTTGAAATCTAGTTGCTTTCTAACTACTAGAGTACAAGGTTTCTGTAGGCTCATCATTAAGTAAACTGAGAGTTTGATAACAATCCATCTTTTGCCTTCTGACTCAATTTTTTCTTTTTTTAATCAAGGAAAGCAACCTTCATTAAACAAAGACAACAACATAGCATAGTACTATCAAGGCATCAACCATGAATCCCACAACGATTACAACGGGTAACTATGAGAGCTTCTATAGTGATGATCACTATAATGAGGACTTAGTGAAGATTTTTTGATTAATGGTTGTGATATTTATTTTTTGATCACATCTCGAGAAATCAACCGTTCAATATTAAGATATTAATGAGTAGATCACTTCTACAAATTTTCAACAAAATTTGAAATCGTTAAGGTACCAAACTAGACCAAATAAATGGACAAACCAAATCTGTCAATTTTGAACCATTCATATTCATAAATGGTAAATCACAATTATAGATGACCTAACGATTTTAGATTTCATTGAAAATTTATAGAAGTGATCTACTCATAAATATCTAAATATTGAACGGTTGATTTGTCGAGATGTAATAAAAAAGTATGTCTAATAGAAAAGTCATCAAGTGGTCCTCATTGAATTGGTCCTCACTAGAGAACTTCCTGGGTAAATATATAAAACTATGGGCCCAAGCAAGATAACTTACAAAACCAATGCCATAACCCATCGATATCTCGCCGACGTCAGACAAAGATGGTGTGGATCCGCCACAAACCTTCTCCCTTTGCTTGCAACAGAACATCTTCGGAACTCTGATCCGTCACCCAGGGTGGACTCTATCATTTCCGTATTAAAAGAAAAAAAAAATTCGGGTTGAGGAAATAACTTTATTTCCAAATGAAAAGGTCAATGTGTGTTTATTGTTCAATTTTAATCCGTTAGAATATCTTTAATAATGTTAATTATTTTTTAACTAAATTTTAGTTATAGTAGCTAAAAAGCTACAGTATTTTAGTTTGCCATTTTGAAAATACATCTGCACCAATGTTCTCTATTTTGACTAGTATTGAATTTAAATTATTATTTTAATGAATAAATAATAGTTTAAGTGGATTTAATAATTATAAAAAATAACTAAAAATGAATGTTTTAAATGAAAAAAAATAATAGAGAGCCTTATTTCGCTCATTATATTTAGGAGTCATATATCTAAAAACTAAAATAGAGAGTCACTTAGGAGGCTGATACAAAAAATAGCTGAAAAGCTAAACATGCTCTCTAAAATAGCTAATTAAAGAGCTAATTAAGATAGAAAGTATGATAAAGATGCTCTAAGAGCATGTTTAGTAGACACTCTATTTTAATTTTTTTATAACTATTTTAGAGAGCATGTTTATTTTTTTAGCTATTTTAGCAACTACACCAGCTTTCTAATTTAGCTTTTAGATATATTGCTCGTAAATATAAGAGCATCTTTAGCAAAAATAACTATTTTAATGAAATTTTAGCTAAAGTAGCAAAAAAATTATTCTGGCTAGTCAATATAAAAATACGTCTGCATCAATGCTCTCTATTTTAGGTAGTTTTGAATTTATATCATTTTTAATAAAGAAAAAAATTTCTTAATTTTATTTTAAAATTAAACAAAACAACTAAATTTTTTAACTATATGACTTTTAAATATAAAGAGCGAGATGAGGCTCCTAAAATTTCTAGTTATATTGGTCCTAAAAGAGTGAGATTTGGCTCCTAAAATTTTTAGCTATACGGCTCCTAAGTTGTTTTGTGTAATTATTAAATACACTTAAACTATTTTTTATTTATTAAAAAATAATTTAAATTCAACACTAGCTAAAATATAGAGCATTGGTGCAGAGATATTTTCAAACTGGCTTAGCTAAAATAGTTTTTTTTTTTACCTATTTTAGCTAAAATTTAGTTAAAAAATAACTAGCATTGCTAAATATAGTGTAATTGCTAAAATAACTGAAAAATAAACATGTTAAAGATGTTCTAATATAGAGAGCGAGAAGAGACTCTAATTCATATAAAAAAATACAATTCCTTAGACAACGAGAGGAGGCTTTAAATTTAATAATAAAACCATTTACATGGCACTAAATCATATAAAAATACAAATAAATTGTTTGCTTCTTGACTCTTGATTATTTGGGGATAAAAATCATAATGAATTTACCTAATGAAGTGGTTGTCCCGTAAACTAACGTCCGTATGAGATACAAGAAATGAACTACATATATTACACAAGGCATTAATTTCTTAAGACATTTAATGTTTTCATATTTACTCCATAAGAGTTACACTACTTATAAGAGAACATAAACTATATAGTTAGTGGGGTTAGTGATGATAATGGAGTAACTAAAGAGTTTCTCCTTATTATATAGTACCATTTTTTTTTTACTTTAGTTAAGGTATCCCAAAGGCTTCATAGACACAAGGACTAATCCATGCAACACATGTGAAATTAATGGTCCAACTATGCATCAACACAATGCCTAACTACTTTGATAGCTTCGTGAATCGAACACGGGTATGGGGTTCCCAATCTAGACGCTGATCTAGGCCACTTGTTTCACACATCAGTCAAGTCATTCACAACCAGAGCAATAGAAAGCAACTTCTAACTATATACATTTCTCTTTTTTTTTTCTTTTTTTCTATCTTTTATAGTTCAGTTAATAGACGACTTACAACAAATATAATTTTTTTTTGTATAATTTATTTTTATATTTAAATTTAATAATAAAAACCGTAGTCTACTTGGAATTTAATATAAATGAAATGGTTTTTTTTAACTATGCTCTAGTCACCAAATTAGTGTCATGTAGGTGCCAGTACGTAAGCAATTTAATGGAATGTTTTGGTGATACCTGAATATTCCTTTGTGATTATAGTATCTCCGGCAATTTAATGACACTTTGAAACTTTAATTACTAAAAATTGCATTATGTGATAGTTCATGTACCATTTGAAGATATAATCCTTTTTGATAAATATTATATTTGGTCAACTACTACATTCAAGTTTCAAAAGAAAGAGGATTTACGGTTATCTCTATTCTACATATTAATTTTTTCCCCTATCAAAAGGTTAACATGCACATCTTTGTATCTTTAAACTTCAAATTCCAACTCCTCCCATCCAAAAAATGTAGTCCAAAATATCATCAATAACATATATAATTTGTATGACCTTGTTCTGGAACCCTCTGAGTCTCCAGGAACATAGCAACTGAAATGGAGAGGAAATGTGTCTCTATGTCAGCCTTTTGAGGTTTATATTAGAGCTTCATCATGCATTTTCAGTTGATTGATAAAAATAAAATATTCCATGGTAAACTCACAAATTGTGACAAGATACACCAGTACACGATCACAATTGTTAAAACTCAATTAACTTATCATCTGTCTCACATGATTTACCTATCATATGCCGAACATGTATCACTGTTATAATAGTTAGCCACTTATTACCATACTATTGTAACAAAAAAAAATTGTAATTGTTTATAAGAATTTCGTACTACAATTATGGGTCAAGCAAAACTAAATGTCATATACTCATATAGGTAAAATGTTTGCTAATAAACCAATCAGATATTGGCGGCAACTAAAAGATAGTCTCATCGTTTGGAGAATTGTGCGAAGCTTAATCTGGATAGTTTTTTTTATCAATTCTTCTAATTATAGGAGAGTTGGTGGAGTTCTTCGTAATCATAAGTCACTACCAAGGATTAAAATATCGGTATCGACAGATATATCGGGAGCTCAAAAAAAAGCTATATCGACAGATATATCGTTATCGAAGAAATATCGAAGATATTTTTATTTAAACATGATTTAAGACAAATAATTCTTAAAAAAAATTAATAATTGATTACAGGAGATATATGACAACTTTATCTACATCCAGCAAGAGTTTCTAGTAGGTTGAAATTGTGTACGTCCATCTACTAACGTGCAATAATCAAACCAAGTCATAGAACCCATATAGTTTGTATTGTAGTTATGCACATGATAATCATAGATCTCTTTTGAGCTCCCTACTGTTTCTCCTAAAAGGGGATAGTAAGGATGAATCTAATCTGGTTGGGTATGTACTTTTCCAAGCTGATTATAATCAAAAGCTCCATATTGTGCTTGTACATCTCCATATTGACCATATCTATAAGCTTCGTAGCCAAATTGCTCACCAGAATTTTGACCATGAGATTCGTTTGAGTTTCCATTTTTTAACAATTCATATTACCCAATCATAATTAATGGCTTTTTCTTATAATTTATATAACCCAATGATGATCATTTTCCGTATATCTTCATTAGTTCTAAGTTTTTAACTTCTAAGCACAAATTTAAAGTATTGATTTTAGCTTTAAACCAAACACCGATATACCTTCAAAATAATTCTAAATATATAAATTGAGAAAAAAATATACTAATTACATATATCGGGATATTGCCAAGATATATCGGGATATATCGGGATATATCGGCATATATCGGCAATATCGGAGATATTCGGTGACGTCGGAGAGATTTCGAAGATATTTGCAGATAAGATAAATTATTGTGGAATGATATATCGGTAGCTTGAAAAAAGGATATATCGGCAGATATATCGGCATATCGGCAGATATTTTAATCCTTGGTCACTACTACAAAACAGCCCACTAGCTTCTTTTTATTACTAGTTCCCTTTGTAGTATAAAGTGGTGTTTGTTACATAGGATTCTCATAGCCCTCCTAAGGGAACTATTATTTGTTTCAATAGTCAATAGGGACTCAATAGCGAAAAAATATTATAGGGTTTTGTAGGAGTGAGGGAATAAAAAATATAATGATGTTGTAGAATAACATTATTGTGTGCCTTGTCAAACTAGGACTCTTAGTATAAGTTATCCTTCTAGAATATGGATTAGATATTTCCTACATCAATACGGATTGTATCTTGTATTCCTCTATATATAGAGGCCCTTATTCATTAATAAAGTTGATCCTATTCTGAGTATTCTCTACTATTTCATTGTTATTTACGTTTCCCTTAAACACGTTATCAGCACGAGCCCTAACCCTAGCTACAAAACCAAAAATCCAAAAACAATTTTCGTGAACAGTACCCGCCGTGAACAGTATATCGTGAACAGTACATCGTGAACAGTAACTCGTGAACAGTACCACCGATCAAGAATTCAAGAACTATTCTGCAATTAAGAAAACCAAGTAAGTATTTTCTAAAAGTTCCTGCTTTTGATGCGGTTGTGTTTTTCTCGGGGATTTAAAAACTTCCCTTCTTCTACATCCCGACCCCTCTTATGGCGTGGGACTTTCTTGGTGAAATTTATGGGCAAAAATACAATAAGCTATACCTACTTCGAAAGATTATGAGAAGTATTAGGGGAGTGATCGAGCTTTATATCGCTTGCGATATATGTAAGTCATGAGCACCCCTAATGTTATCATTCTTTAGTAAAAGTTAAAGAGCTTTAATGAATCGTGGGGATTCATAATATATGCTATGATAAAGTAATTTCATGAGCATCCAAGAAAATCTTTGTGATAAAGTAAGTTCACAAAGGCATCGAATTCGACCAATTTTTGGTCATGGCTTATTCATTACTAGACTCACCTACGTAGGTGTGATTTAGGTGAGGGATTGGAATCAGTGGTATTGAGAGAGCTTTGCTCCACTGACATTCCTCTTTCTTATCTGGTCATGCTTGAGTGGAGCTATCGAACGGTTTAAGCTATGGCCTTATCCATCTTGGTCTTGTTCTAATCCGAAAAATACTTGAAAATTTTATTTAGTGTTCGTGGATGTCTTTTTATGACTGCGAAACTAAGGTATCTTCTTATTGTGATAAAGTAATTTCACAAGTGATAAAAGTGATAAAGTAATTTCACTATTGCTGAATATAATTCAGATATGCTTCAACTATGGTTAACGATAAAATATCACTCGATTATTGAAAGATACCGTAAGGTGAAAGGTACGCTTCTCAAGCTTTAGTCCTCGTTGAAAGTCTAGAATGTTGGTTTTATTTGGAACGTTAAGAGTAAGTTCTGAATATTTACTCTCTATGAGAATTTAGTAAACCTTAACCTTAGTATGCGAATCGTATTTTGAGGTAAAAGTTTCCATAACTTTAGTATGGGTTAATAACATGATATATTTCAAGTTAGAAATGATTTGGAATATGCATATGGTAATATGCGGAGAATGTGACCTAGACTTTGAGGTTTGATTTGATTTATATAGAGTTGATAAATTACTCAATGTGGGAGTAATAAGTTTATATTATCAAGGATTGTGGTTAGATATATGTGAAATATAGTTGATGGTTTTAGGTTGTAATTGAAGTCGAGAGATATCGGAACATATTTGAGGATTATTTTTGATGGATTACGTGGAGTTTAAGATTAGGTATGAAAAGTTGCTATAAGGCTATGCATATACGTTTCATTTTTCATGGAATTTTACAATTAAGATAAGCTTGAACCACAAAATTTTAAAGAGATTTAGCGTTTGCTCTAGGTCTTATTCTTAGTGGATACGTGGAGATACAATAATTGTTGATTGGATGATATATAGATACCGATACACATTCAATATCGTAGTAGCATTAGCGATTAGACATGGTCGTATTAATGGAAGTTTGAGGTTATAGACTATAGACAGTTGCTAACCAATGTGATTTGAGAAAAGAAAAATAATTTTGGAGTATGGTTTATAATAGTGATCAAATTAAGGAGACATTTTTATTGGAGATTTGAAGTTCTTTGAGAGATATAAGTATGGAGGTTTTGGTGATTGTTTTGAGAAATGAGATTGTTTTGGGTTAATGATTCATAGGAGTGAATTGCAAAAAGAAAAATCTATACTTGGAGAGCAAGTTAGAATCAATTCGAACCTTTTGAGGATATGTTGATGCACTTAGTTGTGCTTACTTGGAGGAATTTGAGAGTTAGATTAATCTTGAATCTTTGTATCTCGGATTAATACGAGTAACTAATTGAATTGAGGTAAATGATGTACATGATTTGGATAAGAATGATTTTTATATTTGAGGATTAAATTAGTATTCAACTATTGCTTAAGGATTGACAATATTTGTTTACAACTAAGTTAGACATCAGAATTGTTTGATTGAGGATTTTTAGGTGAAAAGCTCTTGATAATAATTATGAGTAAGATATTTCCAGACAATATTGATAAAGGAAGGAAACTTGATTTATTGTGTTTTCAAGGAGAAGTGGTACGCAAAATTCGAGGACGAATTTTCTTTTAAGGTGGGTAGAATGTAATACCCCGAATTTTCATATTTAATTTCTAGAGAATTCTTGAAATTAATTAAGGGAATAGAAATTGGTTCTCTTGTCTAGTTTGTGAAATAAAAATATTTCGGAAAGAATATTGACTCGAAACATTTTATTTTCGAGGGGTCAAGAGTTGAATTTCTTATTCGTTGATTTTCTCTGATGACTTCCTTCACGAAAGTCGTAGAACTACTCGATACGAGTTCGTAGACATGTGGTACGTTAAATTCCGAG
This sequence comes from Rubus idaeus, assembly GCA_030142095.1. Lineage (NCBI taxonomy): Eukaryota > Viridiplantae > Streptophyta > Magnoliopsida > Rosales > Rosaceae > Rubus > Rubus idaeus. The sequence goes on from CM057967.1 coordinate 11,736,171, forward strand.
ATCATATGAAAAAGTTATGGTCAGCGGAAGTTTTATGTATTTTTTTTTTAAGGTATTCCGACCAAGTTGCATTTTCCTTAGAAATTGCATTAATATGTTCATTATTCGAGAATGTGGTCTTCTAATGATTTCTAGTAGACATCTTAAGGAAACTCTCAGAGTTGGAATCACTCAAAAATCATATTTCTAGATTTAGTTATGATTTTTACAAGTTATGTGAGCACAAGAAAAATTGAATTAAGCTTGTGTTGAAAGCATGATCCAACAATTAACCTCACTCTTCTAGAAATAATTGACCTCACATTTCTAGAATTGATCTGAGAATTTTTAAATTACAGATCCTATCATTTTCAAGATCACAAATACATCCCCCCATCCCCTCATCATCCCAAGAGCCAAGTAAGGCTAACCAATTAGAGTTAGCAACTAACTTAAGTAGGGTTAGTGTATTCTCTAGCCTATAAATAACATGGTTCAGCCATAGAATGCTTTGCTAATTCACTTCTCTCTTTCTCCTCTCTAGCTCTTCTTACTTCAGCCTCCCAATAGTGTAGAAACTTCACTTAGAAGCTCTTTGAAGAGAAAACAATCTCTAGCTAGTCAAAGTACCCTTGCTCAAGAACTTGGTTGTCTTGTGAAGTCCCAATTTGAATACAATCTTCCAACCTTTCATTTCATGTAAGTACAGAATACATCCTTATAGTCTTTTATCTTTAAGTTTATCAAAGTATACAAGCAAGTAGAAAATAGAAAGGAATAAGTTTTATAGAAAACTTAAATCCTATTTTCCGATGTCTTTCCTATTAGCCAACTTGAGAGGCCTTAAACCCATATGTCTGTTCATTATATCATCTGGACTTCTTCATTAAAGTTGTTTCCTATTGTGTCTATTATTCTATATTCAAATTTCATAATCATCCAACGGGTAAACCTTTCTGAATCTAAGTGTTTATCCAGTATGTTCAATGGGAAAATCCTTCTGAATCTCACTTTCTGAAGTTATTCCGGAAGCCAACTTGTATACCTTTAAACACATATTTATGCTCATTTTTCCATCTTAACTTCTTCATAAAAGTTGTTCCATATTGTGTCTATTTTTCTCTGTTAAAATGTCATGATCATCCAACGGTTTAAACGTTCTGAATCTAAGTGTTTATCCAGTATACTCATTGAAAAACGTCTATGTTGTTCATAACTTCAAGTGGTCATATCTCACTCTTCTCTTAACCAAATTTTGTGATCTTTATATCAAAACGAAGCTTAGAACCTGAACTTCTAATCTGGAGAATATAATTACTAGTGGCCATATTTACAGTATGTAACAATCTAGACCAAAAGGGTTAAAACAGAGCATAACCATTTATGGACTGTTTTGGACATTCTTCATTTCTGGACTTGGAATTTCTGGAATTATATACTTGGACTATACTATTGAATTCCTTATGAGAAACCCATAAAAATGGTATACTAATTTGTTTAATTTGGACTTGTGATGGACAATATAACAATATTTGAAGTTTAATGATTCTAATAGGAGAATCATAAATATGGATAATGAATTTCCATGGATTTGGACTTAAGGATTTAGAACACTATTAATAATCTGATTTCCTTATATTGTACTATTTTATTATATATATTTGTATTACTCATATTGTTTATTTTTATGTATACTAAGTAAATACATCAATTTAGTATTATATACTAACATGTATTTATACAAAAGTATTGTTAAGTATATATATTTGACATATACATATTTCTATTCATAATTTATATTGATAAGCTTATTTACTATATGAGTTTAATTACTTATGTTTTATATGTATAAATTGTTCTACATATGTTTATGCTTATTTGCTATAGAATATGATCTTGCTTATTACATGATGAGTCCCATTACTTATGAACATATGTATACCTTATTTTACATATGCTTCTTTGAATGTATTTTATTTGTACTTGATTATCTATTAATCTCATATTGGTGCATAATTTTATATACTAAAAGTGAATACATCAATTTAGTATTATACATGAATATTAAACATGTATGGAAGAATATATTGTTAGAAGTATATTTGTGATATCACATGCTTAATTTGCTTATCTTGGTAATTCTCTTAATTATGTGATTTACCTATTTATATCTTTCATCTATGTCACATATGCATACATATGAAAGACTTAAGCATGTGTATACATACATATAATATGATTTATGACTTGCCTTATAATAAGACTATATTTGTGATTTGAGTTATGATTGAGAAATTGGGAAGCCGGGTGGAGGGTACAACCCCCGCGCTAAATTAAGTGAATTACTGGTAGAGTATGTTTTTGGTGATTAAGCTATGGGCTCATGTCCCTCAGATAGTGCACTATTATACTCATAGGAAGAATTGTCGACCTTGAGTGTACATGCCTTGGTATTGTCCTTGGTATGCTGCGGCTTACCCGTACTTATTTTGGGTCAAAGGGGATCCTAGTACGCGGATTGTTTATGAATTGTTACTACCAGTTAAATCTAAAATATTCACTGAGAAGAGAAATACATGTTTAACTGTGAAATATGTATTTATGATTTGTTATGATGTTGGACATACATTGTTTATAGATAATCAATATCTATTTGTGACATATTAGTAATATGCTAAGTTTCATATATTGTTTGGAAAGAATCAATATATATTTGTGATATGCTAAGGTGCATATATTGTTTGAGATAATCAATATCTAATTGTGATATATTGATGTTATGATATGTCGATCGAACATATATGATTTTAGGTTATATCAATGCTGCAATGTTAGTCGATTACATTTGAGACTGAATTATTTGGGTTAAAAACGTTCTTGATATATGTGAATTATATTCACTAAAATTGGTATGAAGCAACATAAAATGTTCTTAGTATATTTTTGATTGGTTGTTTAGTTTTGATATCTTATAAGATATATTAATATAAGAATGTACGCTGTACTTATTGGGCCTGTGTTGCTCATGATGCTACACCTTCTTATTTTCAGGTTACGATGCTTGGATGCTTGGGGGAAAACGGGATGAATTTATAAACAAATATTTTTCTACTATGATTTTACTTAATTAAATGTAATATATTTTATTCCGCTAAACTCTGGTATTGTAAAATAATAATATTGATTTTGTTTTCAAATAGAAGTATTATTCATATATTTGTTTCATTTGATGTATTCATGCAAGGATTTAAATTATTTCATTCACGTCGTAAATTCGGGCACCATATTTCAATATAATATTGGTCTCGGGTTTGGGGCGTGACATACTTAACCACTATTCGTATCATTGAATCCAACCAAGTTTTAGAGATGATCTCTTGGATTCTGACACATATAGGCTTTGACACGACTGCTTGGAACATCCATGTCGTTATTTGATGATCCGTATATTGAAAACCTCACACGGACATCCCTTTTATCGAGCTAATAGAAGAAAGAATCAAAAGTTGATTCAAGGAGATGAGACAGCTATGAGAAAGTGCAAAAATGCTGTTGTCCGACGCTTGTCGACCGGTCGAACTAATCTCGTCGACCGGTCGAACTACGTACAGGAACCGTCGATGCATACATCGACCGGTCGAAGTCCATATGTCGACCGGTCGAACATGCTACTGGAATCATTACCATATGTATCGACCGGTCGAACCCCCTGACGTGAGAAAAGTCTCATTGTCCAAATTTGAACAAGATTCCTCCTATGCTTCTGCCTTTATGGCCAATGGCTCATTTTACAAAGCCTGTTCCTTGAGCAAATTAGGATCGAGACCATCCTATGCTAAGGACATAAAAGAGATTATTCCATTCTTACATCGTATCCAAGGAAGATATGTGTGGACTCATCCAACCATAATGCGGACTTTTGAGATGATTTATGGTTTTGGTGGATGCATCGACATACTGGTCACATGTCGCTTACTTGTCTACACACAATGCTGCAAAACTTCTAGCACCAGTTATATACTTAAGGGCTCACCACCCATATCATCCTATTATGTCAAATATGTCTTGACAATGCTAGCGAGTTTACATCACAAAAGTTTGATGATTATTGCATTGGATTAAAGTTAAATATCCTACACCCCATGTGTATACATGAAATGGTCTCGCAGAAGCCACCATTAAGAGATTTTAAATGGTCGGTTGGACATTGGTTATGCGCACCAATCTCCCATTATCTGCTTGGGGTTATGCAATATCGCATGCAGCTTTACTTATTCGTTTCAGACCCATTCTCGATCAACCGTTTTATGCATACCAGACGGTAACTGGATATGAGCAGGATGTCTCACTTTTACGCATATTTGATTGTGCGGTTTATGTGCCAATTGCGCCCCCACAGTGCATCTAATTGGGTCCTCAGAAACGTTTAAGTGTTTATGTTGGTAAAGAATCTCCAACTATTGTCCGCTACTTGGATCCTTGGCAGGCGATCTCTTTATTGTCACTTTGATGAGACAGTCTTCCCGTCGTTAGAGGGAGATAAGAACAAGAATGTTCAACAGAAACGACAGGAATTGTCGTGGTCTGTCCCCACTATGTCTCATCTTGATCCCCAACTCAATATTCAGGACGTAGCAGATTCGATGCCTGATGCGTTTTCTGTTATTGATAAAGTGACGAGATCAAATACACCAGCTGCACACATTCCTGCAAGGTTGTATATCTCCTAAAGGAAGAGGAGATATGACACAATTACACCAGTCTCTGGTGATCATGGTGTTGCAACCACACATAGTGGAAGTGTGGTTGAGGCCGTGGTTCCCTAAAGGAAGAGGGTGAGACCACTTGGTTCGATGGATACTCACCAAAGGAAGGAAGTGAGTTTGGCACAGCCTAATCCATTCATCATCAATATCGAAACCCGTCTCATGAGATTATCTCTGATTATGTCCATGAATCAATATTGGGGGACGCCTCAATGATTGAACCAATCTCAGAGAATAATAAAATCTCGATAAATGCATGCATGCTTGAGACGACATTAGTTGATGATGTATTGCTCAATAGAATATAGAGCAAGATGACATCGAACCACGCTCTGTTGAAAAATATCAACGTAGAGCATATTGGCCTAAATGGAAAGATGCAATCCCAATTGAACTAGTTTCACTAACAAAGCAAAAAGGTATTTGGGTACGTAGTGCTAACGTCCCCAAGTGTAAAGCCTATTGGACATAAATAAGTCTTTGTTAGAAAGCGTAAAGAGAAGAATGAAGTCTTGAGATATAAGACTCGCCTCGTGGCGCAAGGTTTCTCACAAACGCTCTGGGATTGACTACGAGAAGACGTATTCACTCGTAAGGAATGATATTACATTCCGCTACCTTGTCAGTTTGGTAGTTTCCACAAATAACTTGATATGCAGCTTATAAATGTGGTTACAACATATCTCTATGGGGATCTAAATTCAGAGATATATATGAAGGTGCCTAATGGACTTCAATTACCCACATCAAGTGACTCTAAACCACGGAGTGCATTTTCGATAAAGATTAAAATGCTCACTTTATGTGACTACTTGATTGGGAAGGGATATATAAATAATGGTTTATGCCCATGCGTGTTTATTAAGAGAACAAGTTCCGGATTTGCAATTATTATTGTCTATGTTGATGACATGAATGTAATTGGCACTCTCGAAGAACTGAGAGATATTGCTACATATTTGAAATCCGAATTTGAGATGAAAGATCTTGGGAAACTCGGTTTCTAGGCCTTGTGCTAGAGCATCGAGATAGTGGAATATTAATCCACCAATCGACTTGTGTCCACAAGATGTTAATGAGATTTAACATGGACAAAATACATCCATTTTAGCACTCCCATGATCAATCGGACCCTAGATCGAAGGAATGATCAATTTCGTCAAAAGGATGATGACGAATAAAATATATGGGCCAAATTGTTATATCTAAGTGCAATAGGCGCATTATTGTACTTAAGCTCAATGCACTACACATCTCTTTTGTTGTGAACTTGTTAGCTAGATTTAGCTATGCACCCACGCAACGCCATTGAGTGGCATAAAGACAATATTTCGATACTTTAATGGTACAATCGATTTGGGCTTATTTTATCCCTACAGAGAGAAAGCCAAGTATGAAAAACTGGCTGCATTTGGTACTGCCGACGACGATCGACCGGTCGAGGTACGACGGTCGACCCTCGGACAGAACGTCTCTTACTCCCTATGCCGAAAATCCTTGTGATGTTTTGGTTGGTTTTGCTGATGCTGGGTCTCTGACCCGAATAATGGTTGTTCCCAAATTGGTTATGTCTTTACCATGGGTAACACGACGATATCTTGGAGGTCCACTAAGCAAACGTTAGTTGCTACTTCCTCGAATCATGCAGAGATAATTGTTCTACATGAAATTGTTAATGTGTATGGTTGAGGTCTATTATTACACATATTCGAGGAATAAGTGGTTTGAGGTTTACCACTTAGGAACCTACTTGCATTTATGAGGATAATGCTGCTTGCATCGAGATGATGAAACAAGGTTTCATTAAAGGGGACAATACCAAGCATACATCGCCTAAGTATTTTTATAATCAGCAACAACAAGCTCTCCTCAAAGATTCAAGTGAATCAAGTTAAATCCAAGGAGAATATGACAGATTTATTTACTAAGTCTTTGCCTAAGTCCACGTTTGAAAAACATGTTAAAAGCATCGGTATGCTTAAGTTATTCGAGATCCCATGATTGTAGGAATCAGGGGGAGGTGCAGACTTGAGGGGGAGTCTGGCACATACATGTCACTTTCAAATGTGAAGGGTGCGTTGTACTCTTTTTCCCTTCGACCAAGGTTATTTTTTCCCACTGGGTTTTATTGTTACTTGGCAAGGTTTTTAACGAGACAACATGGAAAACACCACCTAGTTGTGACCGGCACAAGGGGGAGTGTTGTAGGATAACATTATTGTGTGCCTTGTCAAACTAGGACTCTTAGTATAGGTTATCCTTCTAGAATATGGATTAGATATTTCCTACATCAATACGGATTGTATCTTGTATTCCTCTATATATAGAGGCCCTTATTCATTAATAAAGTTGATCCTATTTTGAGTATTCTCTACTATTTCATTGTTATTTACGTTTCCCTTAAACAAATGAGTTATTATGTGTGTTGACTACTTGACTCTTTTTCTACATGTAAATGGTGTTGATTAACATAAAAAAAAAAGATTTTCAAATGCTACCATCGGTAACAAACACTTATCTCAATATACTCTTAGAACTTTATCGCATGAAGTGAATTTGTTGTCCAATTTATTTACAAACGTTCGCATCTCGATAAACTGCAAGCAATTTGTATAAATTCTTAATTTGGATCTTCTTGATCTTGACATTTTATTCTTCATTTATTTGAAACGGAGTTTAAATTTTTCATCTTACAAATTTAAAGCACAAAAGACAAAATGCATCTTGACAAGTTTCACCTGAATTAAAAATTAAATCTACAAATTAGTTAGTATTTTGTACTAAATCTATGATTTTAGATCGACCTATTTAATCTGTAACAGAAGTAAATGAAAACACTAAAAAAAAGAAGACAACAAACAAACAAATAGTGCTAGGACATTAGGATTGATGAGTTGAGGGTTTAGCAACTAGAAAAAAAAAAAAAAAAAGCTATGCATGCATGTAACATTCATACTGCTCTTCCCCTCGCTATGCGATAACAAAATGCTTGCCGGGGTTTAAATGTGAGTATGCATCTTGTGAGTATACTTGAATCAATTCGAATGAAGGCTCATGCCAAGCAGTTCAGAGAAAGACGAATGAGTACAACATTTTGGGCTGCACTCTTATGGAGATTGGGAAGTCTGTTTAGATTCAGGTTTCGCATATGTAATCAGATATATGGAAGCCTATCATGTTATAAGCAAAGTTCATAAAGTTGTGGAAGTGTTAAATATGAATAATACAACGAAGAATGTATAATATTAACTCTAGAAAAAATGGAGGAAAAATATGTACATCTTTGAACTTGCAAATAGTGCCAAACTTCGGTGCAATATAAGCTTGTTCTTTAGAAGAGTACCTCTGGCTTTTAAGTTAGGAAGTTGCCCATCTTAGACCTTTTTAAGATCCAAGAATAGAAATGTTCCGTCGCCACCCGCTTCAAAATTACAAATAACGAATGAGCTCTATTGCAAACTTCCCCTTCCTTGTAGTATTAATTTCTCCTATCTGGAAAAAAAAAAGGTAAAATTAAAACATCAGAAATGCTAGGCTGAAGACAAAGTTAAGAGTTAGGATGCATGAATCCGGATACTTAAGATGTTAATTTGAACCCCTTATTAACACTGATACACTTTGGGGCTAATAGTGAAAAAAAAGCATATACGACTGTTAACTTATGCTGTACAGTGTAATAGCTGAAGACACCTTTGATCAAACAGTGTTTTCATTGTATCTAATAACTCACCTTCAGTCTTCCTTTTCCTCTAACTGATACAATATCACCAGTCTTAAGTGTAGCTCCATTTTTAGTAACAGGGGTCCAGTTGAGGCGTACATCCCCATCACTGTACAGAGAAGAAAGAACTGTAATGACATGTTCTCACTTTTTCAAGATTCTCAGGCTATGTGTTTGAATCATATAACTAAAATGAGGTGATGCATATGAAATGTGATTGCATTTGGAGTAAGGTTATAGTAAGCAATAACATAAATAAAAGAAAAAACCCAAGATGTTAATCTTTTACAACGGAAAGGAATAAAACACTTGCAAACAATAATTATCTTGAACGAAGGACTGATACTATCCTGGATTAAATGGTTTTAAATACAAGTTCTTACTAGACTCTTACTATATACAGGCAAGGACCGGCTTTTTCCCCTGCACGATGCCCCAAAACTTTTTTCTAGGAGCGCTGGGTGAGAAATCACCTCTGTGTGTATCACAAGTTCAAAACTAAAGATTTAGCGAATTTTAATAGAGACCATTACCACGAGACATTCTAGGAGGATTTAGTCATGTCATGTGAAACAAAGAACAGACAGTAAATGTAAGTTATGTATCCAATACGGTTGAAGTGAAAAGTGCTAGAGACTTGGAAAAGATATGGCTTGAATGAAGAATGACAGAGAACAAGGTAGCAGCCAAGTGCATATGTAATTACAAAAACTTTCTTCGAGTACCATATTTTCAGTTTAAGAATGCATGTTTAGTGAATTCATAATCTTTATAAATGACAGAACACCATCGAACTATGCAGTCACCAACATCACACGATTAACAAACTCAAACAAACATAACCAAAACAAGGGGCATATTAGTATAAGCATAAAAGGCTGTACCGGATCAGGTCAACTAGCTTTGACCGTGAAATCTTAAATCCTGCACTAGCTATAGCATCAATCCTCGCTGAAGCTTCTATGGTTCTGAACGACTTAGTACTGCAAAGAGAACCATATGTAAGTTACTAACTGATGCTAGATCATCAGTACAACGCAGATGAAGAAAAGATAACAACAAAATGATAACTAAAACCTTGGTGGTTCATAATCAATGGAGATCAACGGTATCTTAGTAAGAGATACTGGAACATTACCAACCTGCAGGAGAAAAATTTCTTTACAAACATGAAATGTGTGCATTAAATAGCGTCAATTACATAGCGTTCTTGACCTATGAAACAAAATGGTTCTCTTTTCATTCTAGGTGTAGTTGAACCATTCTCTTTAAGTTTGTCCATTATTTGTCACTGTTTTATCTCCCAATGTACTTTGCAAAAACCACTGAAAATTTAACAAATGCCACAAATTTTTTATATGATGTTGTTGCCAAATAGCAACGACCAAGATGTAACTCATTCAACTATACTAATTGGCACTAGAGATAATTTTAATAAAACCATAGATTGTATAGGATGCAAACAGAAGATGAGATAGCCAACTCTTTCACTGATGTTAAAAGGAACATAAAAAGTATCAAGAGAAACATTGACTCAACATACCTTGTCGAGTGATGTCATGAGAAAGTCAATGAGTTCTGGAACAATAATGACTTGAGCCCCCTTCTCCCCCTGGCAGCATTACAAAGAAAATTATAAACACTCACCCAACCAGGCCATAACCTGCTGTATGCACTTTGACTGAAATTTCTATGTCTACACTTGCAATAGGATTTTTTTGTTTTTTCGGTTACAATTGAGAGAATTGAACCCCTGACCTAGCCTAATCCTAACTCAATTCCCCACCCTCCCTCACCACTTTGGCAAATCCCAAGGGTTTACTTGCAATAGGAAATTAATCCAGAATATCATGGGTAACAAATAAGTTGGAAGCAGAAACTGCTCAATTAGCACAATGGTACCCTAACTGACATCTCTAAAAGAATACTTTAACTTGAGGGATGATATTTCAAATAAACACCTCTCTATAAACACACATTGAACACACATAGCCCTGTTATGGAAGGACTACAGGACTGACATACACTATGTTTGCAATTTCACACCTGTGTACAGACATAGGACAGAAATCCTGACATTGCCAATACTTAAGAAGTAGCCATTAGTAAGTTTAGGCCAAGGTGAAATGTGTTTACTTATATAAGCTCAATTGTTTCAAAACTGGGAACAGTTTACCATAGTTTACATATGAACATAGTAATTTTGATCTCCTTGGAAGAATTGACTAAGTGGTAAGTGTTGGAAATAGAAAAGGAAAGTTTATTCTTCAACTCATTATAAGGTCCGAACAAGATGGGAGATAGAGGCTACACAACTTATAACTTAATGGGAAGATAACTAAAACTACCGTTCTTCACATTAAACATATGTACTTGTATTTGAGATTTGCAGTCTTCATTTAGAAACCTCGCCTAAAAAGATTTAATAACATTAACTTAGGACTGGCAACAACTACATAAGAATATGCCTGATACCTGTAAGATAACATCTCCAACCTTCTCCCTAGCAATCCCTGTACCAAGAATCGCTCCTAGGAAGTCTCCATGAGAACAAGGTTGGAACCCGAAGTTTCCTGTGATACTGAAAGAATTAACCATCAAAGGAGAAATAAGAAAAAGGTTCCACATCGGTTAAACATGGCTGCTTCTACAATATGAAAATGGTAGAGATAAACTTACCTCAATGCTGCAATTATATCAGGATCACTTGTCAATACTTCTGGATGTCCAACAGAAATCCGGCACCGCTCAGCCTAGACAAAGTGAGAAGAAAAAAATACGTCCATTAATGAAAATGTCTCTGATATTAAGCCGCATGAAATAGAGCAGAAATTATTTATTTCAACCTGCGGGTATCCACCCTGAGAAACTGCTTTCAAATCAGCTAGCTTCATCAATGCTAGCATTGATTCCTTCATCACCGGAGGGGTGAGAAAATTTGTATGGAGAACTTCTCTTCTTGATGATGCACGTCTAGCCTACAGTAAACCAAAAAACCAAAGATGGAGATTAGAAACATACTTTCATCTTCAAGGAACAAATAGAGCAAAACTACATTGTGCAATCACCCATCTGCCAATTTCAAAGTAACAAATATGCTAAACTCTTTCTTATTTGGAAATGTCCGAAAATCTGAACTTCATTGTTCTCCCCTATATGAGGGAAAAATTAAGGAACAAAATACAGTCTTGATAAGAAACTGAAGCTAGCAGTTAGATTTCAGAAAGGTAATACAAGTACCATCTCAAGAATACGCTTTACTTCTTCAATAACAGTTTTGTCTCCCACACCTTTAAGTAAATCAGCAACATCCCCCTTTACAGCTTGAGCCAAGTGGCATAGTCCTGAAGCAGTATTAAAAAACGTAATAACAGATTACATACCAGATGTTGGATACAAAACAATCAATACACATATAGAGCTGCTAAGCAGCGTAAACCTATTAATAATCCAAAATCAGTAGAATATAGCTTATTCGTTTCAATAACAAGTGCTGCGTAATCGTGTTTAATACATGTAATGAAAGCATCAAACTTGTTTAAACATTTAACTTATCCAGCTTGAATATGCCTGATTTTGAACAGAAATTTCAGCAAGGCATTTTAACAAACACCTACCCGCCATTTCATCGTTGAAGCTAAAGTATTGTTCTTTGTCTTCTTTTTTCTAATTCCATAATCAAATCACCATTTATATTCAACTATATCCAGAATTCAGCAAAATGGGTATTTAAAATTACAAGAAATTAGCCGATGCAATGAGTGGAAGGCGCATTGTTGAAGCTTAACAATCAAGTATCCAAAGGCACATTCGCACCTGAAGAAGTCAAGCGAGGAGTGAGAGGAAAAGTGAGGAGGGTCCTGTGGTAAGAGAGCTTGTTGTTTTTGAGAGGATGGGAGAGAGCTAAACCCAGAGCTGCCCTTCTTAGAAGTGACGCTGCTACGAAACTGGTGGCAGCCATGGCCCTGTGCGCACCTCGCACTGACTGGGTTGATAGAAACAACTACATCTACATGCTTTTGAGACGGATTGGGTTGGTGGGCTGTTCATAAACTTTGGCCCAGACATTTTACTACTTTTTTTTTTTTTAAAGCTTGACGCTTATATTTATTGAAAGGAAACAAAATACAGAAGAGGGCGGGGGACTAGGCCAAGAACCACCCATACAAAAGAGAGCACTACCAAAATTAACCAACAAGGCACTCCCCCACAAAAGACGACGAACAAACAGTCATGAGAAGCGATAAGAAACACGTGAGGAGTAGTCAAGCCCAAAAGAAGGAAGAAGAAACTGTGGAAGCGAATCCCACCAATGCAAGCCATCATTCAGAGCGCCATAATTAGCAAGCTTATCAGCTACAGAATTTCCTTCTCTATAGATATGAGAGATACGAACAACCATCTGATGGGCAATGTGAAGACAATTACCCCAACGAGTTGAGAGCCGCCAAGGGATAGTAGTAGGCTTATGAAAATAATTAACAACAAGCATAGAGTCCGTTTCAATCCAAAGAGACAACCAACCTCGGAGCCGGGCTACCCTTATTGCTTCAATAATCGCCAACACCTCAGCATCAATTGCATTAGGAAGGGCAGCCCGATGAGCAAATGCACCCAAAAAAGCTGCATTTTCATCTCTAAAAATACCACCAAAACTCGCATGCAAGGCATCATGGAAAGAGCCGTCTGTATTAACCTTGACCCAGTGAGGAGGGGGAGGCTGCCAAGCAACTGGAATGTAGCGAGGAGCAGAAGGGCGCAAAGGAGACAAACCCAGCAAACCAAAAATTGGCAAGTTCTGAGAGGTAGAGGAGGATGGCATGAAAGCTAAACCCGCAGACTCATGTAGAGATAGGACAAAAAATTGCCTAAATTTAGGCTCACAGAAAGCACCCCCATCATGCCTCAACTTATTTCGTTCAGTCCAAATGCACCAATACAGATTACATAATGCTATAAACCAAAGAAGCCGCGAAGAGAAAGAAAGCGCTGCCAGGTGTGCCTCATGGAAAAAATCATGAAGCTGCAATTCAGAAGAAAAACGAAGGCGAAAAAGAGAAAGCAACCAAACCCATAATGGCGAGATCGCTGAGCATTCCAAGAAGAGATGGGTAATTGATTCCGAGCCCCCACAACAAAGATCACACCGAGAGCACAAATGGACTTGACGCCTCTGTAAGAGCTCATCACATAGAACTTTTTTGTGCAAAACCTTCCAGGTCACCAAGCTTTTACGAGGCTGGATGGCAACATGCCAAATATGGCGGCCCCAAGAACAAGGAGAAACTGAGGGAGACAGGGTCAAATAAGCTTTCTTGGAAGTTAAAGAACCCGAAGCATCTTCCATCCAAATCACCTTGTCCTCCGTACTCACAACCGGAAGAGAATAAGCAGAGATAGATAAGGCAGCAGCAGGATGCACATCCCAAAAACTAGAGGGAAGATTCCACTCCCCATTGAGAATGAAATCACTTACTTTGTCATTGAGGAAGCCCCAAAACTCAGGAGCTATAGAAGCAGAATACACAAGTGCCTCTCCTAACCAATTGTCTTTCCAAAATCTGATTTTAGAACCATCCCCAACAAGCCATTGCAGCTTAGAAATAAGGATAGGCCAAAGCTTTTTAAGACCAATCCACACGGATGACTTCAAATAATAAGTTAAAGGCTGCAAGCCATTAGAAAAGAATCTATCATGGAGAAAGCTAGCTGAAACCGAAGCTCTGGTAGCTACATCCCAACAACGCTTTAAAAGAAGAGCCCGGTTGAGAGTGAAAAGGTTTTTAAGCCCTAAACCCCCTTGATCTTTCGGAGAGCAACAAACCTACCAAGCAATAAGGGCGGAACCATCCTTGAGGGGGTCTCCTGTCCAAAAAAAATTTCGAGTCCAGCGCTGCACCTTACTTAACAAGGATTTAGGCCACTCATAAACTTGAAAACTGTAAGTCAAGTGGCTCTGAATCACTGAGTCAATGAGTTGTAATCTTCCTGCTTGAGATAATTGCTTCCCCTTCCAAGAGCTCAGCTTGCAGCGAATTTTATCAGCAATGTGGAGGAGAAAACCAGATTTCGGCCTACCCATAAAAATTGGAACCCCAAGATAAGTGAATGGCAAGCTCCCAATCTGAATTCCAAGAACACGGCTAATCCTTTGAAGCCGAGGAATAGCATATTTTCCCAAAAATAAGCTGGACTTAGCCTTATTCACTACTTGACCAGAGTTCAAAGCGTACTCATCCATGAAAGACATCAAAGCATGAAGATGCTTCACCTTACCTTGCAGGAAAACCATAACATCATCAGCGAAAAGGACATGAGAAGGAGGAGAAACATATTGAGGGGCAGCTAAGCGCTTGATTTTCTTTTGGACCACCAAATGAGAAATTCCCCGGCTTAGGACCTCTTCAGCAAGACAGAACAATAATGGGGACAACGGGTCACCTTGCCGAACCCCTCTTGAACAAGTGAAAAAACCATTGACACTGACTGAGAGATAAGCAGATCTCAAGATATTGTGGACGTGATTGACAAAAGAAGCAGAGAACCCAAAAGACCGAAGAACTCGCAAGAGAAAATTCCAATCTATTGTGTCAAAGACCTTACTGATGTCAAACTTAATTGCTATATTCCCACGTTTGCATTTGTTGTCAAGGAGGTTCACACACTCTGAAGTGAGGACAATTGGGTCAACAATGGACCTACCCTGAATAAAGGCACTTTGATTTGTAGAAACGATTCTTGCAGCAATTGGCCCCAGCCTATCTGCCACAATCTTTGTAATAAGCTTGAACACAAAGTTTGCTAGAGCAATGGGACGGTAATCAGCAATACACTCAGAATCGTGAAGCTTGGGAACCAAGATTAGAAGGTTAGAATTAAAATGAGGCATAATGAAACCATCTTGAAAAAAGCTTTGCACGGCAAGCACAACATCAGGAGCCACAATAGACCAGCAATGAGTGAAAAATTACCCCCAAACCCATCAGGACCCGGGGCACTAAAACCATCCATAGCTTTAACCGTTGCATGAATTTCATCCCTAGTAGGAATAGCCAGAAGAGACAAATTTTCCACTTCCGTAACAAGGTCTGGAATCACTCTTTCAACTAGGCCAGTGTCAAAAATATGGGGATCACGTGTGAAAGAATTTTTAAAATGTTGAACCACATGAGCAGCAATAGAGGTCTGATCATTTAGGACAGACTGATCCACCACCAAAGAAGAAATGGATTTATTTAGGCGCCTCATTTTCACCATGTTATGTAAGAAAGACGTGTTCCTGTCACCATCCTTGAGCCATCGGATTCTAGACTTGTCACGTAGAAAAGTAGTCTGAAGGGACAAATCAAATAAGTACTTCGAGTGAGCTGTATCTTCCCGGCTAAATCTTTCCGCAGAGGGACCAAGGGAAGAAATTTCTGCTTGAATGGCATCCAAAGCTGCTTTAGAGCCACTTACTCGGGCATGAACATCACCAATCTGAGATTTACTCCAAGCTCTTAGCATACCCTTCATGGCACGTAGTTTGGAGGCTAAAATAAACTGTGGGCAACCAAAGAACTGGAGAGAAGACCAATAATCACGCACAAGATCGAAAAAGCTCGGCTGCAGCAACCAAAACCCTTGAAACCGAAAGGGAGACTTGTGCACTACACCAAGCCTGGAGCAAGACAGAAGGATAGGACAATGATCTGAGGTAGCCCTTGTGAGAGTGATGCATTCCATAGAAGCCCAGGATTCAAGCCAGTTCAAGTTTCCCAAAGCACGGTCTAAACGAACTTCAGTATGACGATTTGTCCAAGTGAAACCCAAACCCTTGGTGGGAATATCAATTAAGCCACAAGAGGTGCACAATTGCTGGAATTCAAGGCACGAAATAGCATTTGGGGGGCCTCCCCCACGTTTTTCATGAGCACCAAAAATACAATTAAAATCACCAAAGACCGTCCAAGGACCCTGAACATGCTGAGCTTGAATAGAGGTGAGGTCTTGCCAAAGCTGTCTTCTACCAATTATAGAAGTCTTGGCGTAAACTGCCGTCAGAATACAATGAATACCATCAATAGAAATAGAGATTGAAACTTGTTGAGGAGAGAGAAACCCAAATTCATTTTACTACTTTTTTGTGTGTGTGACTGTGTGTGTGTGTGGTTTCTACCGTGTAATGCTTATATTGCTTTGTGTATAGGTAGAGCATGTGAATTCTTTTGTTCTGAGTTTAACATGAAAATCAGTCTACCAATAATCACATCTATTCTACGACTTGGGAAATGCATAGATGAAGGTGTAATAGAAACTTGTATCATGTCTAATGCCTGATTTTGATATCTTTAATTAATTTCTTTCGCGTTCAAGTGTTCAACCATTCACAGATGAGAGAAAAGGAAGAGAAAAAACCATTATTCCTTAGATTCTTCACCACCAGCAAATCAGCAATAGTCTCCCAGGATCATTTTGTGGCTCACCATGTTCATAAGTGATTTCAAGCAAAAGTAGTATTGGATTTTCTAGCGTCAACACCAAGAGGTCAATCCTTCACTGCAATAATTTTTCAGTACTATTAGAAAATAGTAGGTTAAATATTGGAGGAAACTAAAACGACTTATAGAGGATAAATAATAAAACTTGACCACCAAAGCAAATGAGAAGAAGAGAAACAGAGGGTGATCAAACCTGTCATTTGAAGCAATGCGACTCAAAATATCTTCTCTAGTATAGAGTATGATGCACATCAACACGGGTGGGCTCCATAGAATAATCAATCACCAAGGAACAAACTAACAAATATGATCATCATAATGATTTTGGGAGTTCCAATCAAGTTACACAACCAACAAACTCTCATTATTCTACACAATTTCGTGATTTGCACAATTATAATTTAATCATTTAGAGTTTAGAATTAAATAAAAAAATAAATATTTTATTTGAACCGACAAGTCCGTCAATTAGAGGTTTATTGAATTAAGGTTTATAATTTTCTCAAAACCAATATATTAAGGTTTAGGATTACTTCTTTCGAAACTAATAAAGGATTAAATCCACTAATTTTGAGCTCAGGGACTCGATTTGGAAGTCTTTTGACATAATTGTTTACTAATAACTATATTCAGGGGAAGCTTTCTATTTGGTTGAGTACATACCCAAGTTCTGCAATGCAATTTAGGTCGTTCTCGGTTAAAAGATTATAAATTATTATTGTTTGTTAGCATTGGCGAACGCACGTACAAGTCACTGGGGGCTAGAGCCCCCGCTTAATTTTTTATTTATGCATATGTATATCTATGGGAGCTTCTCTAGTGAGGACCATTATAATGATGACTTGGTGATGACTTTTTGATTAATGGTTGTTATATCTATTTTTCGATTACATCTCGAGAAATCAACCGTTCAATGTTAATATATTCATGAGTAGATCACTTCTACAAATTTTCAACAAAATTTGAAATCGTTAAGGTACCGAACTAGACCAAATAAATGGACGAACCAAATCTGTCAATTTTGAACCATTCATATTCATAAATGGTAAATCACAATTATAGATGACCTAACGATTTTAGATTTCATTGAAAATTTGTATAAGTGATCTACTAATAAATATCTAAATATTGAACGGTTGATTTGTCGAGATGTAATAAAAAAGTAGGTCTAATCGAAAAGTCTTCACCAAGTCCTCATTATAGTGATCATCACTAGAGAATCTCTCATATATCTATATATATATACCAATTATTGCCTATATATATACTAATTTTTTATGCCTATATTGACAATATTGTTTATATATGTAATTTGTCCCCACCGGACTCCAAGTCCGGGTCCGCCATTGTTTGTTAGTAACTAAATTTAGGGGAAGCTTTCTTGTTGGTGTGCTGGCGAAGGTTTTGGTGGTTTTGCTGGTTGTTTTCATTTTTTGTTGACAAGGTTGTAGGAATAGATAGTCTTGGTGGTTGTGGTGATGGCGGTGTGCTTTTCTCCATCGTTTGTGTGTTCTCGCTTTCGATGTTGGTTAGAGAATGTGTTCTCGTTTCTGACCTTCTTGGTTTAAGACCTAAATTTGGTGTCCAGGCTCGGTATTATGGTGTTGGTGTGTGGACTACGACTGTCTTTGGAGGTCGGAGTAGATGACTTTGGTGGCGTTGGAGGTGACTATTTGCACTATGGTTGCAACATGTCCTAGCTTCTTGGTGTAGTTCATGGTGGCTTTTATAGAGGTTGCGGAGATGGACCTCTCATGTTTGCGGTATTTGATGGCGGGGGAGTTCGAATATTCGTCGGTGTTGTGGTGTTGGTGCGTGGACTGTGACTGTGTGTTTGAAAGTTGGAGTGGATGGCCTTGGTGGTGTTGGAGGTGGTGGTTGGGCTTTTGGGCTCATCTTCGAGTTTCGCTTTTGTGGTTGGGATGGGTAGATAGTGATGGATTGTCTCTTATGGAACTAGCTTGCGATGTTCCCGATTTTGTTAGGCTTTTGTTGTGTCCTGAATCGTCAATGATATGGCGATGCAGAAAAAGTTGGCTTCAGTAGACACAATGAGTTTTGGCGAGGAGTGTGACTGTGATGTGGTGGAGTTCTTGTCACCCCAACGTAAAATGGGTTGGTGGTGTCGAGGGTTTTTGAGGATATTTGGGCTTTTAGCCTTAAAACCCTTGAGACCTTATTTTATTTTTTTTAGTAATATGTCATAATTGGATCGGAGCCCTGAGTTTATTTTTTTTTTCCCACCCTCTAATTCTAGGGTTATGTACCTCTAATTTTAGGATATCTGGGCTTGTTGGACGCATACATCCAAATTCTCTCTTATTTGTATACATACGGCAGTGTAATTTTATAATTTGAACCGTTGATCTTATAAAACAACTTTTATATATCAATTCTGCAGAAAATCAACGTAAACAAAAATTATTTATTCATGCAATTACATCAAACAAATAGACGGTTAGTTATGAGAATATTTGCTTTTGCCAAAACCGTCTATTTGTTTGATATAGTTATGACTGTTTCAGTATATCATTATTGTGTGCCTTGTCAAACTAGGACTCTTAGTATATGTTATCCTTATAGAACATGAATTGTATTTAGTATAGATATTTCCTACATCAATACAGATTGTATATTGTATTCCTCTATATACCTCTATATATAGAGGCTCTTATTCATTAATAAAGATGATCTTATTCTATGCTATTTCTCTATTATTTACGTTTTCCTTAAACAATGACCATAATTTTTTCCTTAACCATTGGATGCTAATTAGAGAATATGTTAAATTACTTAAATGATGACTTTATCTTTTTAAAAGGGGTGATGACTTTATCTTTTCATTAATAATAGGGAAAAAATCACCTTTAGTCCATGAACTATGATCCATTCGTCACTTTCATCTCTGAAGTTTGAAATATATCACTTTAGTCCCTGAACTTTAACATTCTATATCACTTTCGTCCCTGTCGAGGGTTTTCATCGAATACACCTCCGATTCCGGCCAAATCGGAGGACAACACCTATTGGGCTTTGAAGCCCTCCTTGAGGCGAGTTCAATGCCACCAACCTCGCCTCAAACCGTCGCCGGGCGGCGGAGAATTTTACGATTAAAGTTCCGGCCACCATAAGCTTTCGGGCTAAATTCGACCAATTGTAGGCCGAATCGAGCTTAGCCCCAGTTATAAAAGTTACTCTTCTCATCCTTGCGAACATTTTGGCATAGGTTTTGCACCATTTTGTTCCGGTCAGGGATGAAAGTGATAGTTGGTATTGAAGTTCAGGGACGAAAGTGATATATTTCAAACTTCAGGGACGAAAGTGTCGAACGAGTTATAGTTCAGGGACTAAAGTTATAATTATCCCTTAATAATATTGACGTTTCTGCTCAAAAACAAAAAATGAATGCTATTAGAATAATAATAATAAAGAAACATGTAGAGAAAAAAGGAAACTGGGTCTTGGACCCCTGCTTAGAACTCATTGCGATAAGAGGCCCAGTTGAATATAAGGATTAAGGAAGCCCATTATGAGACAAAAGAAAAGTAGGCCCATTTAACTCCTACCCGATTTTGGTACATATATAAATACCAAATATATTAGGTTTTTGAGTGCCGCCCCTGTTCTGTTACTCTTCAGTATAGAGATTGAAGTTGAGAAGAAACCCTAGCTCGAAGCCATCATCAATGGGGCGTGTTATCAGAGCTCAGCGTAAGGGTGCGGGTTCTGTCTTCAAGTCCCACACCCACCACCGCAAGGGCCCGGCCCGATTCCGCTCCCTCGACTTCGGCGAGCGCAACGGCTACCTTAAAGGAGTCGTCACCGAGATCATCCACGACCCGGGTCGTGGAGCCCCGCTGGCCCGAGTCAGCTTCCGCCACCCGTTCAGGTACAAGAAGCAGAACGAGCTCTTCGTCGCCGCCGAGGGGATTTACACCGGTCAGTTCATCTACTGCGGGAAGAAGGCCAATTTGGTCGTCGGAAATGTGTTGCCTGTCAGATCTATTCCCGAGGGAGCTGTGGTCTGTAACGTTGAGCACCATGTGGGGGACCGTGGAACCCTTGCTAGGGCTTCTGGGGATTATGCTGTTATTATCAGTCACAACCCTGATAATGATACCTCAAGGTTTGTTACTCAACATCTTTATTCGTTTTATTGATTTTTCTGATTAATTTGTTTGTCAATAGTGAAATATGAAAGATGATAATTTAATTAGAAAATCCCATTTCTCATAATGAGGGAAATTGTCATAAGCTCACTTGGGACTTTGCAGTTAGGTATTAGATTCATGTTGTAGCCAAGTAATTTGTTTATAGGCTCTGTTGGGTTGGGTGTTAGTTTACTTTTTGTTTGTGGTGCTTGGTTGACAACTATAGCAAGGTCGTAGTTTAAAACTATTAAAGATTAGATTTTTCCATGTTGCTATAATGACTTGGTTTATATTCTTTATCGAATGATTGTAGAGTTCAAAATTTTCGTATTTCTGATTCCTATATTTTCACCAGTTTCTTGGATTATTGTGCAAGTTTTTTAATTTTGGGTTCCATGAAGCTGGTATTGGACTTACTTTTCAACATCTGATGATTGAAATAGCTTTTACATTGTAATGGGTGTGTATTGTGTATCTTATAATGTGTATGTGGCATGCTTGTTGCTTATTTTAGCTGTTCCAGCTTGCTTTGAGATGAAACTTCCTGGCCATGTTTGTATATCTATTCTATATAACGCGGTGTTGTTTGGTGTGACGTTATACGGTGTGTATCCAAATTTAGAAGTTTATTGTGTTTCTTGTAGAATCAAGCTTCCTTCTGGTGCCAAGAAGATTGTTCCAAGTGGTTGCCGTGCTATGATTGGTCAAGTTGCAGGTGGAGGCAGAACTGAGAAGCCTATGCTCAAGGCCGGTAACGCCTACCACAAGTTCAGAGTGAAGAGGAACTGCTGGCCCAAGGTGCGTGGTGTGGCTATGAATCCTGTTGAGCATCCTCATGGAGGAGGTAACCACCAGCATATTGGTCATGCTAGCACAGTCAGGCGTGACGCTCCTCCTGGACAGAA
Organism: Rubus idaeus; assembly: GCA_030142095.1. Taxonomy (NCBI): domain Eukaryota; kingdom Viridiplantae; phylum Streptophyta; class Magnoliopsida; order Rosales; family Rosaceae; genus Rubus; species Rubus idaeus. The sequence goes on from CM057967.1 coordinate 11,758,173, forward strand.
GGTTGGTCTCATTGCTGCTAGGAGAACTGGTCGGCTCAGAGGACAAGCTGCTGCAACTGCCTCCAAGGAAAAGGCTTAGAGTTGATTTTACATTTACATGTTCTGTTTATTTGAATGTTTTGTTTCGGTACTGTTTAGATTTATATCAAGTACTAGTGTGTGCTTCATGTTGTTGGAGAAATTTTGTTTATCCAGAGTTCGAATTCCTATATTTTCACAACTAGTTGGCTGCTCTTTTACGAATTAATATGTATTAGATTATATCACATTCTGCACAGAAAATTGGATGCAACCTTTTGTCAAAAAAGCCCAGATGAAACATAATTTTGCTAGTTTTCTTCGGGATATCATTGTACCTTGTGGAGCTCATTTCATTGTCCAAGGATAACTATGCAATGTTTTCAAACTTTAAAGGGGTTGTCTACGGTACATAATGTATTGGTATATCGAGTAATATCAGCTCTATCCTTTCTTCATGCAGTGGTAGACTTGTTTGCCTGGCTTGAGATTGTGTTGTTTAGGTAGAGAGCATTAACACAGTAACACCACATAAACTTGAAAAATTTAATTGTTGGTTGGTTTATTCCTCCCTTTTTTAAAAATTTTTAAATTTTTTTCCTCCCCCCAAACCCCCCCCCCCCCATCCCCCCCAAACCCCCCCCTTTTTTTTTAACCCTTGTTTCTAGGGGGTTTTGCTCCTTGGGAGCACTGTAGAACCTTCCCATAAACTTGAGAAGTTTAGGGATTTGCGTTAGTATTCCTCATGGATTTCGATACACTTGAGTCCACACTGTGAGACCAGAGTACTCCTAATCATGTTAAAATGATGCCACTATGCCAGTCAGGTAAGTTTAAGTAGCAGAGATCATGTCGAGGACATTTTGAGAGACAAAAGAGGATATGGGATTTAGACCGAATGCATGTCAGCATCAATAAAGATAGTTCACCATGGTTGGAATTGGGCCAGTCAACATTCGGATTAGTAGGCTGCTGAGCTTTTAGACTGAATGTTTCTATATGGTCAAGGCTTAGAGTCCTCCGCCTTGGAATATGACATTTACTTAGAGAGCTAGAATTTCCAAGCATAGAGGATTTGTCCTTGTCCCCTCTTTCGCTGCTCATCCCCACACTTGTTGGATTTGTTTACCAGAATTCTTATTTCATATTAAGGTTCCAGAAATCAAACTCAAGCGTACTATTACGGTAGAGATGATAGTCCTTGGATTACAGGATGGAGATGGAAGTCCGTATCTTTCAAATTTGGGGATGTCCACTGTCAACTAAATGGAAAAGATTCAGCAAAAAACAGATGCACACAGCTAAAATATGGACAATGTATGAAAGTGTCAACATTGGCATGTCAATCAATTTGAATAAGTAGAAATACCGAATTCAGTCTATCATAATATTTGTCTAGACTATTATCTTACTGATCTGAAATTGATGGAACATGCAGTGTACAATGAGGATTAGTCCGATGACCATTCAAAGACTCAGTTTTGGTTCTTTCAGAACATGCAGTGTAGTTGAGCGTGACATGGGATGAGGAGGAGATGTGACCTCTGGCACCTCTAATGGGAGATTGGGCAATGGAGCTTTGGAGTTAAGAACTTCAATTGCTTCTTGTATTGAAGGTCTGAAATTATAACCCGGGTGTGCACACCAGAGCCCTACCATGATCAAGCATTCTGGAATTCGATGATTTCTCCCTTTCCATATTCTGGTTCTTCGGGAGAACACTCCACGTTCTCACAAAAGTCACAATATTGACATTTGCCAACAAATAAAAATGACAATATCGTTATGTTAATTAAATAAAAAAAAAATCAAGCTATATATTCGATTGGACATGCTTCTTTCCAAACTGAAGTTTTTTTTTGGTCAATTTTCCAAACTGAAGTTGACGGATGGAAACAAAGATGCAGTGAACTATGAGAAGCTGGAAGAATCAGTTTTTCCTCTTTCAGAAGTATTAGTACCACAAGACGATGGAGGACGATGAGGAGATGTAACCTCTGGCATTTCTAATGGGAGGCTGGGCAGTGGAGCATCAAAGTTGAGCACTTGGATGGCTTCCATTATTGATGAAGGTCTGAAAACATGATTTGGGTGAGCACACCAGAGCCCAACAATCATCAAGCATTTCATTTGTTCCTCATCAAAGTATCCACGCAATTTCGGGTCAGCTGCTTCGGTGACTTGTCCTCGCCCATAAAGCTCCCAAACCCAGTCCACCATTACGACTTGACTACTTTCCAACTCTTCAACGATGGGTTTTCTCCCACAGGCTATTTCCAGAGCAACAACTCCAAAGCTGTAGATGTCTGTTTTCTTACTAGCCTTTCTACTTGTAACATACTCGATAGCCATGTAGCCTTGGGTTCCAGCCACAACCGTGGTTTGCGATGGTTTTCCATGGTCCACAAGTCGAGCCAGCCCAAAATCTCCAAGTTTTGCGTTGAAATTGGAGTCCAACATAACATTGCTGGATTTGATATCTCTGTGGAGCACACATTGTTCCCATCCTTGGTGCAAATATAACAACCCGGAGGCCAAGTCTTGAACAATTTTGTATCTCACCTCCCAAGTCAACAAGCTTTTCCCATTGAACAAATGCGAATCCAAGCTGCCGTTGGGCATGAAGTCGTAAACGAGTATAAGCTGTCCTTTTTCGTGGCACCAACCAGTGAGTTGCACCAGATTCCGATGCCTAAGTCGACTGATGATGGTTACTTCTGCTGCATACTCTTTCAGTCCTTGTTTAGACCCACTTTGTACCCTCTTAACAGCAACAAATGAATTCATTTCTTTAATGAATCCTTTATAAACCCCACCAAATCCTCCCTCTCCAAGTTTTTCTTGTTCCGAAAAATTACTTGTCGCTTGAGCCAACTTGGTATATGAAAACTTCCTGGGGCCTATCCCCTTTTCAAATTCATCATCAAGTACCATGGCATTTCTATCACGACTTTCCTTCTTCTTCCAAAAGATGAACCAAAACAGAGCCATCCCAACAACCAAGATAATACATCCACCAACTATTAGCCCGATCATTATTCCTGACTTGGACTTGGCTTCGTCACTACTAGTACTAGTAGTGGGGGTCGGAGCAACTGGAGCTGAAACATTAAGAATGAGGATGAGTTACTTTTCTTCTAAGCTTACATATGTATATATACACACCTAGCAATCTTCCACAAACAGTTATTGCAAGAGAAAAATGTGGGTTGTGGGTTTGTTTTTATTTATTTATTTTATTTAAAATTATTGTAATTTGTATGACTGGCTTTATTTATCAAAAATGCCGAAACTGAAGCTTCTCAATCGGCCCAAACCGAGTCAAACCGAGAAACTCAGGATACTGAGGTGTTGGGACGGTATTCCCGAACCGACTGAGTCAGTTTGGGTCCGGACCGGTATAGGATTTGAGAAATTTCGAGATGTCCCTACTGACCAATATATATATATACCCCCCCCCCCCCCCCCCCCCCCCCCCCCCCCCCCCCCCCCCCCCCCCCCCCCCCCCCCCCCCCCCCCCCCCCCCCCCCCCCCCCCCCCCCCGGCGAAACCCCACCCCCCCCCACACCCCCCCCCCACCCAACCCGACCCCCCCCCCCCAAAAAAAACTCCCCCCCCCCCTCCCATGATTATGTACTCATCATTTTTTGAGGAAGAAAGGGTGTGGGATGGAAAAGAGATAATCAGGACTAAAGTTATAATTATCCCTATATATAATATAAATTTTTATTTAATTTATATATCCTACGATAATCTAGGACCATCGGATATGATATTAAAAACTACGAATTAATCACCACCGTCCATTGTTTGGGAAATTCTCATAACCCTAATATTCCCCCCCCCCCCCCCCCCCCCCCCCCCCCCCCCCCCCCCCCAAAACTATGGCTTGGGGTTTTACCCTATCTCTCTCTCTCTCTCTCTCTCCCCCCCCCTCCCCTCAAACCTGATCGTAGAGCCTTTCTCTCTAACCTACCAATCTTACCCACAAATTCGACCAAATTCCGACCATGTTTGCTTAATCCATCCACAGAAATAAACTCCCCGTACCCTAATCTACCTTTAATCCAACAAATCCCACCTTGAATCAAGCTCTCAAACCTCGAATCCTAAAATTCTCAAAAGTTCATCTCTGCATTTTCTGGGTTTCAAAGCATCAAACCATAATCCTACTTCATGCAGTATGTTTGATTTGAAACTCAAAAACAACGAACAAAGACCAGATACGGTTCATCTTTGCAAACTCTAAATTTCGAAACTCTAATACTTCAAAATTTGGGGCAATTGCCCAATTGCTGACTTGTTGCTCTAGTGTCACAACTAAGGTGAAATATCTCTTTTATTGCTTGATTTTCTTCTGTATTTGTGTGGATTACCTAAATTTTATGTTATGTATTAGATTAAATGACATTTTTTATTTGATTTTTCTGTTGGTAGGAAAAATCAAAGAGGGTTCAAAGTCTCGAACCATTAGCAGATTTTGGAGCAAATGTTTTGAGAAATTTTGGTAAGTCCATCAAACCCTAACCCTTTTGATGTGTTGCTGATGAATGATGATGGTGCATATGTGACTGTGAATTGATGATAAATGCCTAAATTGGCTGTGCTTGCTAAGTTAACTAGTTTAATTCATGATGATGGCCTCTGACCTATGTTTAAGCATGCTCAATATGGCGATGAACTTGAATTGATGATGAGGCTTCATCAGAAATTCTGGATTCCCTCATCATCAATTCAAGTTCATCGCCATATTGAGCATGCCTAAATTGGATGGAATCATGGTATTAACCTGAATGAAAATGTGTATGTGAATTATTTTTTATTTTGTTTGCTAATATGATGAATGTTATATTTGTGGATATGTGCATGCCTGAATGCCTAATATGTCAATGCTTGCCCAATGTGGTGATGAACTTGAATTTATGATGAAGATTCATCAGAGATCCAGCTTCATCATCATAATAGGCATGCATAGTAATGTAGGCATATAGGATAAGTTAACTAGTATAAATAATGGACTGTGAATGCTAAATATGATGTATATACCACTATACCTTCAATGCTTGATGTTTTTGATTCTGGATGGGTGCTTTAGTATTATTAATGGATTGTGAATAATGAATATGATATGTATATTGTATAATGAAGTGTGATATAGGAACATAGGATTTAGAAACTATGAAAATGATAAAATGAATGTGTATTGTATAGATCGGTAATTGTCCTTTTACTTTATTCATTGTAGTTATGGCTTCATCCAATAGAGCTGCAAGTAATGGTAGTTCATGTACATCAATAACCTCTAATCTAGTTACTGATGGCATGGAAACACTAACCCTACCCCAAACCCTAATCATAATACCCAACTACCCCAAATACCAGAACAAAATGTACCTCAAACTGAAAACCCTAACCCTAATCCCACTCGTCAGGGTGCACAACCTGAAACTAGTCAAACTATTAGGGTTGGAGAAAGAAAAGGTAGTGAAAGTGTATGACTGTTTCACTAAGTGCACGTTAGCTGATGGTACACCAGATAAGGAACATGCTAAGTGTAATTATTGTCAAGGTGTAGTGTTTGCAAACAGTAGTAGAAATGAGACTACTTCAATGTGGGCTCATGAGAGAAAATGTAGGCTAAGTCCTCTGTATAAGGCTTTAGATAAGGGTCAGACCACACTCTTTAGGGACAATGTCATAGGGGCTACTCAATATCACACCTTCAATCATGGAAGGATTGATCAGGCATGTTTTAAGATGATTATAAGGGATGAGCTTCTCTTTAGACATGTGGAGGGAGTGAGTTTCAAGGAATTCCTCTATGAGGCCCAGCCAAGGTGAAAACAACCTAGTAGGAAGGTAGTTGCTAGGGGTGTTTGGGAAATGTACCTCATGGAAAAGGCCAAAATGATGAGTATATTGGCCTGTAATGCATCTAGGGTATCTGTCACAACTGATACATGGACCTCAATACAAAACATAAATTATATGGTGGTCACTGCCCACTTTGTGGACAATGGCTGAAATTTGCACAAGAGGATCATTAATTTTTGTTCAATAACTAGTCACAAAGGAGAGGACATAGGAAGGGTGTTAGAGAGTTATTTATGGCAGTGGGACATCACTAGGGTATTCACTATTACAGTGGATAATGCTAGTGCTAATGATGTAGTTGTTAGTAACATAAAAAAGAGTCTTAGTAGCATGAGGACTTTGACCTTTAGAAGTGCATTTTTGCACATCTAATGTGCATGTCACACCATTAATTTGATAGTGAAGGATGTGATTGAGGAGTTAGAGAATGGGATTGAAGCAATTTGGCATGGTGTCAAGTTCATTAGGTCTAGTTCAAATAGATTGGATAAATTCAGGGAGTTTTCTGTCCTTGAACACATGAACAAAAATGATGTCTCCTTGCAGGATGTTATAACTAGGTGGAACAACACCTATTTAATGTGGATGCAACATTAAAATATGAGAATGTGTTTTATAGGATGTTTTATCATGATCCCCAATGTAGAGCTTACTTTGAAGAGAAAGATCACTAGGGTAGGAAGAGGGCAGACCCTCCAGTTGAGGAAGATTGGAGAAATGCACAAGCATTTGTCCATTTTTGGGGAAGTTCTATGAGTACACACTTAAAATGAGTGCTTGGAAACTTGTAACAGCACACTTGCTATAGAAGAAATGGTTCAGCTTTAAAAATAAATTAACAAAAAAATAGCTGATAGGATAGACCCTGTGTTGCAAAGGGTTGCCACTAGGATGAAGCCAATTAAATTTGACAAATAATGAGGTAGTTTTGAGGGCATCAACAAGATAATAGTCATTGCTAATGTCCTAGACTTTAGATGGAAGCTGCATTATCAGAAAGTAGCATTTGAAAAGGGTTGGAATGCTATCTGAAAAGGTTTATGAGATTACTGCATAAGTTAAAAGGATTATGATGAGGATGTATGAAGAGTATAAGGACTGTGAAGGAGGTTCATCCTAAACAACTACTGGAGATGGTGTGTCTGCAATGGAGGGAATTGAATTTGAACCTGAAAATGACAGTCTTGCACTTGTGATGCAAGAAAGAATGAAGGAACAATATGATATGATCAGTAATGAGGTTGACTAACTAGTTTGCAGGGCTGTTGCCCATTAAACATTTTGAATTTGTAATCATAATGTATTTATTTGAATATTTCACTTGTTCCATTTGGATTTGGACATTTGGCGTTGTAAACTTGTAATAACTACTAACTTCTAAATATTTAGTTATTCACCTAGGAAGTTAGCCAGTTAAGTACTTAGAATCTTAGATACTTACATTTTACTTTTAAAGTTTTAGACTTTTAGAGTCACTTAGTAGCTTAAAATGAATGTATGAAGAACTTGGTCTGTTGGTCATTCCTTGCTTATATGAAAAAATTGGACTCAAAATGATTGTATGATTGTCATTTGTCAAAAAAGAGTAACAACAAAATGCCCAAAAGAGTTGAAAAATTGGTATTGGGCTAAAAACTCTGTTAAGTATCGGGAATATCAAACTATCATACCGGGCTTTCTGGTTCGATACCGGGATAGACCCAAAATAGTCGGTCCCGTATCTAAGCCATCCCTAGTAATTTGTCACATTTCCTTTGATGGTTAAATTAGGTGCTAAAGTTTTTTAATATTTTAAGATTATTTACTTAAACAAAATCTATTCTCTTAATTATAATATAGATATATAGATTAATTATAAATGACCTATAACCAAAGTATATGGTCATTTTCAAGGGAACATTTTGAGTGTTTTGAGCACTAGTGCTCCGGATTTTTTTAAGACCTCACTCATAATGGGTAAAATGAAGATTTACAAATTCAACAATCCAGATTATTGATGACATGCTTGAGCACTAATACTTTGGGCATTGTAGATTTTTTTTCATTTTTAGTTTGAAACTCTAATATCAAATTTTATCGTTTTTATACATAAACAATTCCATACCTCCATCCATATCAGACCTTAATAGATGGATTTTAGAAATATATAATAGTAAAAAGATGAAATTACCCCTATAATTGGACCAATTTAACAAAATTTTTGACAGAAATACCAAATTGGGTAACGGAGAAGAACTATAGGTACCAAATTGTCCATTTTGATACTTCAAGTGCCAATTGGTTCAGACGGTGATACTTCAGGTACCATTATGGATATTAACTCATAATAAGAAGTATAATTCTTAATTTCAAGGTTTTTAGTATGAAATTTTTTTCTTGTTATTTTGGAGGAGGATCGAACCTTGGACCTAATTCTTAACTCTCCCTTATTACTCAGGCTAGCCCCAAAGGCAAAAAACTTTATTATTTAAATATATTTTTTTGTTACCCAATTAATTTTATATAATAAGATATTAGCATTCTTGCACGAGCTATGAGCGTAAAAAAAAGTTGCGCTCGTGCGTGTGATTTCATGTCAAATTACATTTCAATTTATTATTATTATTATTATTATTATTATTATTTTAATAGTAAATAAAAAATAAATGATAGAACATAGAATTTGAGAATAAACAGCACAACATAAAAAATATATAAAGTGGGCAGGTGGGTGTGGCTGTGTCGGCCTTTTTTTAAATTCATTATTTTTTGTTTTAATATGTTGTTTGTCACTGTTTTATTTTTATTTTCTTATAATTCATTTAACAATGGGTATTCTTGGGTTTTTCAAAATTTAACCAAAATCATTGTTTACACAATTTTTATTATTTAGACTCTATACCATGCGAACATGCATGAACTCTAAAGTTGTGGTCACATTTAGTCGATATTTTTATAAAGATATAAAAAAGTTGCTAATTTTTAACTCAGATATATTTGTCATGTACTTCTCACTTTTTTTCTTAAGGGAGGGGAGCTGGCTCCAAATTTGGACAAAATGGAGAGAGAGGGTGGAACTCAAACTCGACTACTCGAGTATGTGTTGGGCAGACTATTGCCTTAGTCCAATTGATCTACACCTTTCTACTTGCTAATTGACATTTTTTATTAAAACAAAGATGTATTGATTAATTATTTTATATTAATGAGAGAGTTGGAGGTTAAAGGTAATTTGATTTTTTATATTTTTTATTAATTGTTTATTTGTATTTCGACTATTTTTTCTTTAACAATTAAATTATATATATAGTTTTTTAATGTTTAAGGAGTATAAAAGTAAAAAAAAAATTGACCAAGTATACATGTGTGCGCGCTACATACCTACCTTTCTTAGGTGGAAGTGGAGCTGGAGTTGGTGGATTAACCGGGGCTGGAGCTAGAATTGGTGGATTAACCAGAGTCGGAGCTGGAGTTGGTGGATTAACCGGAGCTGGAGCTCGATTAACTGGAGTTGGATTAACTGGAGCTGCATCATAATGGTAACAGGCCCTATATGTTGATTCTTTTTGGCAAAGTGCTGGATTAACTGGAGCTAAGGTTGCTGAAGCTAAGATTTTTTTCGATAGAGTAACTGGAGCTAAGGGTTTTTTCGACAGAGTAACTGGAGCTAAGGTTGCTGGAGTAACTGGAGCTGAAGCATTTACTAGTGAATCGGCCGCAGACTCATAGAACATATTGACCTGATACCTTATATTACAGCTTGGTTTAAGAACTCTTGCTCCTTGCATTAATATTCCCTGATCACCTGGAATAGCAGAGATGATATTCTTAAGGCAATTACTGCAATTTTCTTTGTTTATATCCGGAGTGCACTGCACAAGCGCATATATCGTTTCACCTCCCGGAACAGTTGCATGTCCTGCTGCAAATTTTTCACGAAAATCCCCTAAAGCAGCTTTGTCACTTAAAATTTCCAACAAGGGCGTAAGCACCAGCCCGAACGCTTCAGCGTTTGACGCATTGTTCCGGCTGGGCACATACTTAACAGGGTCCTCTTCCTCGATGCCGAATATTAAGTTTTGCGAGTACCGTACCATGCAAGGACGTGCCCATAAGATTGCTTCCTTGTAATTTGAACAATTTCGCAGGAGAATCTGAGTGGAGTCGCTGACACAGCTACGACAATCTTCGAGTCCAAGGTCTCCTCTGCACAAAGCAATTGCATTCACTTTGTCGGGGTCGTCTCCGAGAGAAGAGTTGTAAAAGCCAGAGTCTTGGGTAGTGTTTGGCGAAGAAAAGGAGAAGAAGAGGCTGTAGAGGTTTTGTTGATACATGCTGCCATTAGTGTAAGTGCCAGCAGTATCGGAACATTTCCAGCAGTATTCAGCTGCCTGAGTGCATGGACCGTCATCTTGGGCTATGGTGGGAGGAGCAACAAACAGGTCTAAGATTGTAGGAACGATAAAGAAAAGAATCAGCCATATCGAGGAAACCATTTCTCGATTTGTTGCTCAAGCTAGTCAAAACTATTTCACAAAGTGTCTTCAAAATGTTCTTGAGCTTAATTAATTTGAAGACTAGCCCCACTGTACCAGAGAAAAGAAAAAGAAAAAAAGACTAGTTAGCAGTTAGCTAGCATGATCATCGACTCACTAACCCACTCTACATTCTAAATACTGGGTACAAAAAATTGTCTGTGTCTCAACCATACCTATGGTCCGAGGCTCCGAGCCCCATGTCGTTTCCTGAAGGGAAATATTGACCAATCCTATTATTAAAAGTAAAGGAATTGCCTACGCACAGTGAAGGGTCTTGTTTTCCTTTTTACATTGGATTCTAATTTCAAAGAAACCATAGGACCAGGCAAACGCTATGTGTAACATTTTTTTTTGTCGAAAGTGGAGTATTGCTTTGGAAATTGAAAACAAGATACTGTACCAATGTTTAAGGGGAATATTGGGAAGGTTCTACAGTACTCCGGAGTAGCCAAACTCCCCGGATCCAACGGCTTCTATGCAGGGGGGTTTTTGGAATAGGAAAAATTGAGGAGAAGTCAACTGATCCAATGGTGCAAAATGAGGTAGTTTGAGTACTTGGGAGTACTCTAGAATTTTCGGGAATATTGTAAGAGGGTGTGTGTGTGTCAAAAAAATAAAATAAAAAAGGGAACCGATATAAGGGGGTGACAGAGTGAGAGCTTGAATGCTGGGGTTACACTGGTTTGAGAGTTAGTAGCTAGAAAACCAGTGTACTGATATTCTATTTTTTTAAATTAAATTAGATTAGATAAACATAAATTCAACTTTAGATCAAATATTTAGCAAAAACGACAAGCAAATATGCTAACTTATATAGACAAGAACAATAACGAGTGCAACAAAGCAAAACTAAAGTAGACAAAAATCACACTAACAATTATCAATATCACATCATTAAAATTAAGTTAGAATTTTAGCAGATTTTACATAACTTAAAACAACAATAGACTTAAAAATACTCATAAACTTAAATCATATTTATTGCCACGAACCGAAAGAACACTACCATAGTTACCAAGAAGTGACTATATAATAAAGGTCATATCTGAGAATGATTTTTTCTTAAACAATCTAAGTATATATAATAACGAATTGCGTAACAAATTTAATTTAAACCCACAATAATTTAGATATGACGTAAATCACCAAAAGCACCTTATAACAACAAATTTCTTCAATTCAAGAACAGATCTAAATTTAAGAAAAATAAGAAATCGAGCGCTACTTTGTGGCATTGAAATTTCAAGAGAGTCACTAGAATTAGTCGGTGTATATTATGACAGTCATCACTCATTACCATTGAGTCATTGACCGAAAGCTTTGGCTATCTCTTGGTCTTGTACATGCCATTTAGTGGACTTTTCAATCGTGCATGCAAAAAGAAAATCAATAATTGTACAAAAAAGAGAGGTAACATATCCTATCATGCTTTTTCACTTTCTGAAAGCATACACGTTCTAGTGTTCTACGCGGAGTGCAGGAGAAGACTTGCTTTATCAGTCTCCGGAGAACTCTTTATTAATTAATCGGAGGGTTTTTCGTCGACAACACTTGAGCTAGATTTCATCCAATATTGTAGAGGTGACTTCTTTCAATGCCGACATAAATTAACAGGTGACCACCCTAATATATTAGTAAGATGGGATAACTGATAGAAACATTATCCTAAACAGTCTAACTAGCTAGGATTTCATTATCATGGAACTGTGGTTTAACAATTCTATCTTTGGTTTAACAATTGGTATCAGTCGGGTACGAATCTGTTTTGAGAATATGGTTGAGGAATCTGGAGAAGAAAACGCAAGAGTTTCAAGAACCATGCATATTCAGAATGCAAAGTTAAATCTAGAAAAAAATTGATTGAACAAATAACTATAGATATGTCAGTGTCAAGTCTGCGATTTGTTGACTAAAAAAGATTTGGATATGGCCTACCTCTAGTACTAGTTATACTTCGTTATGCAAGAAATAATGACTAATTAGATGTCATGTCCTGAATTCGGGGTCGGTAAATTTTAAGCACCTTTAAATCCAAATCCGAGTGTTATAAAAATAAAACAAAACTAAATAATTTTCTGAAATCATAAAAAAATGAAAATGTTTAAAATAACAAAAATTTTACAAATAAAAAGTACACCTCGTTGTACGTTCTAACTCACTCATTAGCCGTTACTAGAAAAAAAATCAAAAAATGATAATTCTTAGGTTCACCTCCTGGGTGAACCCATCCATTCCCTCTTATATTAGTTAATTATGCTTTGATACATTTATTTTTATTAAAGAAATAAAAAAAAGGATGTTGTTATTAACACACCTTTTTTGTATTTTTTAAATTTATTTTTATTAAATAAATAATTCATAAAGTCTTTAAATTGTTAATAAAAATACATGTCAAACTTGATTGACTAATATGAGAAAGGGTGAACGGGGTGGGTTCACCCATGCCCAGTGGGTGAATCCAAGAATTATCTCTAAAAAAATTATCTTTTACAGCTCACTGTGTGCACTGTAAATGAACATTTACGGAGTAACAATGTGCGTCGTAAATGGACATGCATTAAAAGACAATTATCATTTACGGCGCGCCGTAAATAAGTCCATTGTGCATCATAAATGAGTCAAATGTGCGCTGTAAAAGAGTGGTACATTTATGGCACACATACCATGTGATAGGAGCATATAATGTGACGTTTTTAATGTGTTTTCCCTATTATTTGGCTATGATTTAATTGTAACTTTGTTATTTTAGCTTAGTTTCCATATTTGAGTCCCTAAATGATGTGCGAATGTGAATATGTGCGGAAATGAGATTTTTAGGAAAGTTTCATGTTTTGACTTTCCTGATTGTATTAGGAAACTTTCCTAATTTGAATTCTTTCGTGACTCTGACAGGAATCCTAAAGGGAGTAGGAATCCTAATGCAACTAGGATTACTATTTCAGCTCGGAACGTTCGGAAAATCGGACCTCAGAAATTTACGAAGTCTAATGGGCTTTTTCGAGGCCCATTAAGAGGTGGGCTGCCGTGAGGCCCAAGATGAAGGCCCAAATCCATGAAGGAAAGCCTAAGTCCACAAAGCATGAGGAAAGGTCCAAGCCCATTAGACTAGGAGATTTTCGGACATTCTGCTTGTGCAAATCAGTCGACTTTGCAAACGCATATCTCCCACTTGCACCGTCAGATCTAGCTGTATATTTGACACACGCTGCACGTGGATTTAGGTGTTCCCAGTTAAAATTTCAGAATCATCCAACCGGTGGAACGTCCAGTATTCGATTCCAAGTGCGCACAGCTCAGTGCTGTCTACTTTCTAATTCTTTTTTTTCTTTTATTCTCAATGCTCCACTCACCCCCATATTGTCATCCATCTCACCACACTATCTTTGTTGCTTTCTCTCAACACCATTAGTGTTTGATTTCTTTTATTTAAATAAATGGATAATTGCCATATGACTACATTTCCACAATTCCACTCACCATTTCTTTATCTCTCACTCACATTCCACTTCTCTTCTCTTCTCTTTCTTTATTTCTTTCATTGTCTTCTTCTTCCTCTCCATTCTCCTATAAATAGCAGTCTCATTCTTCTCTTCAACACACCCCAATGGGGAGGGACAAACTCTCATCTTTCTCTTCTCCATCTCACATCATATTTTCCATTATCTAGTATTTAGGGTTTTCAAGACTTCAAGGAGGAGATGAGCCGTCTACACCATCACCACCAGCCCCTATTCAACGTCACCATCATCATCAACACCTTGGAATCACGACTTTTGAGTTGCTTGCGTTCAAGGATTCAAGAGTTTGTGATCTTCGAGTTCCTCATACTTCCATATGGTGTATTTCAACTTATTCTTTAATTTCTCTTATGAGTTCCTCTTTGTTGCTTGTTTATCCTTTGTATTAGTTAACATGACATAATTTATATAATTTTCAGCCTTTTTTTATGAGTTTATTTAATTGTTGGATTGAAGTTAATTGATTCTTCTAGCAGCTTATGTGTTTCTGTTTGTTTGATTCTGTTTTAGTAGAGAACTTTTATATGTTTTTGTTTTAAGGTTGCAAACTTAAGATGATTGCATATAATTGGTGCTAGAAGTATGGTTTTAATTCTAATTCACAAGTAGTAAAGGCTTTGGAAAGAGGTCGGAATCAAATAAGAAGGATCATGGATAGATGAGCGTTCTCACTAGGTCGTGCATTTTAATTAACAACTCTTTTCCTATGCTTTAAATGTGTTTAAGATTGATCATCTTTGCATGTTTAATTGATTAGCTTGACAGAGCGTTCTCGGGGTTAATTTTCATAGGGAAAGTTTTATTTGGGGAATGATGATTGGCGTTCCAGCATTCCACATATGTTAATTTCGGATTCATGGCTAGGGAATTGGTTAATTTTCGGTTCAATAATTGGTAAACTTGTATACTTGTGGCTGTAATTTATATTCTTTATGTTTCATCCCATCATATTTAATTTATTCTTTGTAATTTAATTAATTTATTTCATTCAATTTATCTCTCAATCCCCCTTTTTATTTTGTACATATGTATATATTTATACTTTATACTTGTTAAGAATAATTCTTTATTTTATTTAATTATTTGTGACATTTTTTGTTAGGTACACCCTTTGATCTCTGTTGTGAACGATACCCTACTTACACTATACTACCGATATAGTTTTTTTTTTAAATTGATGCTCCTTTTGAGCCTATCACCATGCACGCCGTAAATGATGTTTCATGTTTCTTTCTTAAATGATGTACAATAAATTTACTTACAAGCAAAGAAAAATTCATAGCAAAAAAAAAAAAACTCACATGAGAACACATAAAACTTTGAAAAAGGAAAGCTGATTAATCTCTTCAATATTGTCATGTGCCACCAGTATACTTTTGAAAATTGAAATACCAACATAATATTAGAGCTCTATTGCAGTTCCTTTAATGCAAGATACTGCCCAAATTCTAGTCTTATCCAGTGAATTGCCTTCAACTTAGAACAAAATTTGACCAAAAACATGTAATAGTTGACATGATCTATCTTCACCAACCCTTGATTCCTTGGAAAGTACATAGATCTGAGATCACCTTGATTCAACACCTATCCCTCAGCCACGGAGGCAGCCGCGCCATACCATGATCATATTCCGGCCAATCATCTTCCGAAAAATAATATCTCCATCAATCAATCATCATTCAACTTGTTATCAGCGAGACTGAACAATTTTTTTAGCTTCATGCTTTCACCATCCGAAGCGAAAACCTTTGCTAGGTAAACTTTTACAGCCCCAGCATCAATTGCCTCCAATCGTATAAAATAAATTAAATGACCTACACAAAGCTGGCAACATGCACTCACCTTCTTTGCCTCCACAACTCTCACAAAATGTAGTTGGGGATTCTACAGAGAAGCAAAGTTTAGTGTTAATCAGTTAACAATATAGAAGAGAATTAACACTGCAATAAATATAGAAAATATTAATATTTATTTTATTAGTATTGTGTAGTGTTGTCATAGGTGTGTATGTCAAATTCTATTTTTAATAGGAGGCTTTCGTTTAATATATTGTTGATTAGAACTGCGCGCCTTAAAGTTAGGGTAGTGTAGTTTACCAAAGAAGACATCTAATTCATCAAAAATATTTCACCAGTTCCTAGTCAGTACGAAACTTCAAAGTTTTTAGATAACAAATCTATTCAATATTCAACGTACCATACGAAGAAAAAAACAGTATGCAATATATTCACAAGAGAATAGTTTTTTTAAGGCTAAACACACACACACACACACACATATATATATATAGGGAGAGGCTCTAATGAGTACTCTTATAATGAGGATTTGGTGAAGATTTCTTGATTAATGATTGTGATATCTATTTTTCGATTATATCTCGACAAATCAACCGTTCAATATTAAGATATTCATGAGTACATCACTTCTACAAATTTTCAACAAAATTTGAAATCGTTAAGGTACCGAACTAGACCAAATAAATGGACGAACCAAATCTGTTTATTTTGAACCATTCATATTCATAAATGGTAAATCACAATTATAGATGACTGACTCAACGATAAGTTCGGGTTGGTTTTGAGTATCGCCGTCAAAGTGTAGTGGATGGTAAATTGTGACCAGGGGTTGTCGTACCCAAGGGATTGGAAGGCCCAAGATCCCTACTTGGTGAACAAATGCAACCAAGATATGCTATGCACTAGAAATGGTGTGATTAGAAATGAATTATGTACTTAGATGTGGAGTATGTGCAACATGCAAGTGTAGTGTTCAATTGTGTGTCACTCTTGGGTGACTTGTAACCAAAACAATGACCAAAACAGTGACTATGTAACCAATCTAATCAATATGAAATTGTGGTAACAAGAACACAAGCAAGTGTGTTCAATCGCTTTTGTGTTGTTGAGGTGACAAGCCCAACAAATGTATGCTTTGTGTGTGATCAAATGGATGAAACGGTTGGAGTTTCGGGTTCACTCTACCCCAATCAAATGTATGACAACTCTCAAGAACATGCAACAATGAATTCACTAAGGATCAAACCCCTATCCTTGCCATGTTATGGCTCAAAGGATGGATTCTTCTAGGCCTATTTTGTGCCTTATTAGGGTCACAAATACTCCTAATCTATTTATCCAAGCCTTGTTAGGGTCTCAAATAAACTTCCTAGGCATAGAGTTTCAAGAATCAAGGTTCAAACAAGTTCAGTCCATTGACATAAACTCATCATGCTCAAGGTTCAACACTTAGGATAACATGTAACTAGCATAAAATCCTAACAAGTTAAGTTTAACACATGCTTGAGAACTAGTTAGATTCATGAACAAGCATCAAACAAAACCGTATTAAAACAATGAACATATCCAGAAACGAAATCATCAAGCATATTCAATACAAGTCATCAAAACATCATCATGGGCTAGAGCACACAACCCTAGCCCCCAACCTAATGAACTACTCACACATGTTCAAGGAATACATCATTCTTGTCAAGAATATAAACATAGATACAAAGAATAACAAGAGTAGAGTTAAGAAGTTCTCAAGGGATGATGGCCAGCAGCTCCTTGGTGACTCCAAGTATAGATGACAGCCCCCTCTTAAACTCCTCTTCTCATCCAAGCTTCTTCTCCTTCAAGTTTCCGGATTCTTGTGTTCTTGACGAATTCCCAGCTGTGGAGCTTGAAACGTGGTGTAATGATGGTGGACTGGTGATGAAAGTTAGTTCCTAAGATAAATGGATGCCTTAGGAACAACTTTCGTGAAGGGTGGAAAGTGATTTGAGCAATGGAAAGTGGTGAAAATGGAAGAACAAAACTGGGCAGTTTCTTGGTGTTCTTGGTGTTCTTGGTGGCTGAATGTGTAAAGTGGTGACTGATCTCAGTGTGTACGAATTGTCTCTGGAATTAGGGTTATGGGATGTGATTCAACAGCCCTCTCTCAGCCCCCAAGAGTCTCCCTAGTGAAGTGTGAGAGTGGATGCATGGAGAGTTGCAAAAGGAAGGCTAAGTGGAGGATTTTAAGGAAAAGTGCATGCATAGGTAAACCAAACTGATTTTTCTTATGTAATGGGTGTAGCTACCCATACATGCAACTGGTCAAGACTATCTCCTCCAGGTGTGGTGATGCTCCGGTGGTGGTCCGGCGGTGCTGCCGCCTCTTGTGGTGGTGGTTGGCCGGAAAAGTCGCCGGAAATACAATTTCTTCATTTTCCTTCCTTTCTTCGATTCTTCAAGGCCTTCAATGGCAACGTCTTCCGAAGGTTGATTTGTGCAATCTTCAATGTCTAGAAGCCACGGTTGACTTCTTGTCCTCTTCTCGGAAGTGTGCCCAAAAGTAGTCAAAATGCACCTTCTTGTGCCGAATTACCTCAAGTCACCTAAGTAACCTGAAATCGTGAAAACGCATATTAGTAGTAACAAAATGCCTTCGGATAAGCTTAACTCTCGTGATTAGGAATACAATTTGCGTTATAAATAAGTGCAAATCACACCCCCACACTTGAATCTTGCTTGTCCTCAAGCAAACACAACATAAAACAATAAGGGAAACACAATGCAAAACAAGAAAGGGAAAAACAGAATTCAAACACAATTTTCTCCAACCATAGTCCTCAACGAGCTCGAGATGTTGTAAACAAGAGACATAAGATCACAAATCAAGGCTTCACAAATTTGCTAAGAATTTAACAAGCGCAATTCAATCATGCTCGGTGAAGTGTGTGGGAACCAATGTACAATCCATCTCATGCAATCAAATAGGCACACTAAACACATTAACCACAACTCTCGCAAAGATCACTAAGTATTTCCGCTCAAGTGTATAGGGTCAAAGTGTTTACTCTCATAACAAATGCACAAAGAATGTTCCCATATGCTTGCTCATCAACCATCTCTCAACAAATCGAACCACAAATCGTTAGATCTCAAGGACTTATAATGGTAAAACGGGGCCAATGGGTGAATGGAATGGAATGGAAATATGAGTGGTGCTAAGTGTTCACAAGACATATCAACGACTTTGAAACTCAACCAAATGCTTAAACCAAAACAATTTTCTTATTCTCCTCCAACCTTATTCACAAACTACTTTCTTTTTGGATTTTTCTTCTTTCTCATTTTCTATTTTTCTTGAGGAACTTCATTCCTTCTTTTTGTTTTTGATTTTCTTTCTTTCTTTCTTTCTTTAAACAATAACAATAACATAAACAACTCCTCCAAACTTTCCTTTTAGGTACAATCATAAAATCCCAAGCATAAAGGATGAGAAGTCACTATCAAAGTCTTGTAAACACAATGGTGATGGTCTTTTTTGAAGTGGTGGAATGAATGTGTGTGATGTGGGTGAACAAAGGAAAGCTAATGATGTATAAGGCTCAAAGTGGGCTATTCCTAAAGTTCAAATTCATATGGATGATGGTAAGTTTGGCAATGGTGTTCAACTAATGCCTTAGTCATTTCTAACTCAACATGGATCAATCAAAAGCTTCAAGCGGTCTTTGAGCAAGTTCTAGGTCCAAACCTTATGCAATGTTCACACATGAAGAACAAATAGAACATGAAAGATGCATATATGTGCATATTCAATGGGCTCAAAACCTCACAATTTCTGGGTATGCATGGAAATACATGTCAAGTGTGCTTCTCGGATTGCAATCAATGAATCAACAAAGATGATGGTGTACATGGTAATCAAGCAATCATGAATCATGCATATTAAACTCAAAGCAAATCATATCAAGCCTTAACAATGATCACAGTCTCTAGAACACAACAAAGTAAGCTCAATTCATCATTGGGATCGGAGAAAATGGACACAAAACATGAACAACACACAAAAACAATCAAAAATGCCAAAATTTCACAATCAGGGGTTCTGGCGTCCGGGCGCCCATTCCTGGCGTCCGGGCGGATCAAGTGGCAGAGAGCATGTTTTCTGGGATTACATAGGGCGTCCGGGCGCCTAGTAGGGGCGTCCGGACGGATCACTCGGGTTTACCTCCCAGACTTCGGGACGTCCGGACACTAGCAGGGTGTCCGGACGGAATAGCTACTGGAACTTGAGAAAATTCGAAAAATTTGAAACATTTTGGCCAAAATGAACCCAATCTCACCCCCACACTTAAACTTAACATTGTCCCCAATGTGATAAGTGAATTCAACAATAAACTTTGGGTGAGAAAACATGACAAACAATCACAAACACACAAAACAAACAAGGATGAAACAAACAAAGATAGAAGTACTCCCCTTCGAAGCGCATGCTTTCCGTTTAGACACGAACAATCACCAACAACAAGGTTTCAAGACCTTGCAATCCAATGCTCACGACCTTTGGTGATGTATCTCATGATGTACTTCAAGAGTCGGGGATATGGGGCTGCCTCCCCATGAGCGCTTGTTTTTATAGACCCTCAAGCCGGTCTTTCTCCTCCTAGGTGACATTGGGAACTTCGGTGAACCGTTGAACCTCCTCTTGAGCATCAAACGTACCACCATGGTACAGTTTCAGCCTATGCCCATTCACCTTGAATATACCTCCATCTTGGAGGTTCTTCACTTCCACAGCTCCGTGTGGGAATACATACACAACCTCATAAGGGCCGCTCCATCGTGAGCGTAGCTTTCCCGGAAACAACTTCAATCTTGAGTTGTAGAGCAACACCTTGTTACCGGGAACAAACTCCTTCTTCTTAAGCTTCTTGTCATGCCAGACCTTGGTCTTATCTTTGAACAAGGCTGCACTCTCATAAGCATCCTTGCGGATTTCATCAAGCTCATTTAAGTCCAACCTCCTCTTGTCACCGGCTGCTCTTAGGTCCCAATTCATGGCCTTTACAGCCCAAAATGCTCGGTGCTCCAACTCCACTGGCATGTGGCAAGCTTTTCCATACACAAGTCTATAGGGAGACATACCCAAAGGGGTCTTGTATGCAGTTCTATAAGCCCACAACACATCAAGAAGTTTTGTGCTCCAATCCTTCCTAGTAGTGTTGACAGCTTTCTCCAATATAGACTTGATCTCTCGGTTAGAGACCTCAACTTGGCCGCTGGTTTGTGGATGATAAGGTGTGGCAACCTTATGCTTTACTCCATACTTAGTCATGAGGGCAGTAAAGCTCTTGTTGATGAAGTGAGAACCTCCATCACTTATGATAAACCGCGGTGTGCCAAACCTTGTAAGTATGTGTTCCTTGAGGAACTTTGTGACCACAACAGCATCATTCTTCTTTGTTGCCTGTGCCTCTACCCATTTAGACACATAATCCACTGCCACCAAGATATATAGGAACCCATAAGAGCTAGGGAAAGGTCCCATGAAGTCAATGCCCCAAGTATCGAAAATTTCCAACTCAAATATGTTAGTGAGGGGCATTTGGTCTCTTCTTGAAATGGTGCCAACTCTTTGGCAGCGATCACATCGGAGGGCATACTCATGACAGTCCTTGAAGAGTGAAGGCCAATAAAATCCGGCTTGCAAGACCTTGAAAGCCGTCTTCTTTCCTCCAAAGTGTCCACCCCAAGTGTGGTTGTGGCAATGTTCCAAAATCTGTGGAACTTCACTCTCCGGTATACATCTCCTCCAAATCTGATCCTTCCCCTCCTTCCATAGGTAAGGGTCATCCCAAACAAAATCTTGGGCATCTCTCTTGAGCTTCCTCAACTCTTGGTGAGTAGCTCCTTCCGGCCTATAAGTACCACCACTAGCCAAGTAATTGACTAGGATTGAGTACCATGGCAGCTCCATAGTGGTGGTAGCAATGGCAAAAATCTGCTCATCCGGAAAGCCTTCAACCAAAGGAATGGTTGAATCATCACCTCCCCCAACAAGTCTTGAGAGGTGATCCGCTACAACATTCTCTCTACCCGGTTTGTCTTGGATCTCCAAGTCAAACTCTTGCAACAATAACATCCAACGAATGAGGCGGGGCTTTGCATCCTTCTTCGTCATCAAATACCTCAATGCAGCGTGATCGGTATGCACAATCACCTTAGAGCCAATAAGATAGCTCCGAAACTTCTCCAATGCAAAGATAATAGCTAGGAGCTCCTTCTCGGTTGTGGTGTAGTTCACTTGAGCATCATTCAATGTCCGAGAAGCATAGTAGATAGCATGCAGCCTCTTCTCTGTCCGCTGCCCCAAAACAGCACCCATAGCATAATCGGATGCATCACACATTAGCTCAAAGGGAAGCGT
This sequence comes from Rubus idaeus, assembly GCA_030142095.1. Classification (NCBI taxonomy): domain Eukaryota; kingdom Viridiplantae; phylum Streptophyta; class Magnoliopsida; order Rosales; family Rosaceae; genus Rubus; species Rubus idaeus. Next base: position 11,780,296 of record CM057967.1, read on the forward strand.
CCAATCCGGCACACACATGATAGGAGCACTAATCAAAAGCTCCTTAATCTCCTCAAATGCCGACATGCACTTCTCATCAAAGCTCCAAGCAACATCCTTGGAGAGTAGATCACACAATGGCTTCGAAATCTTGGAGAAGTCCTTTATAAACCTTCGGTAAAAACCGGCATGTCCCATAAAACTCCTCACTCCCTTCACATTAACCGGAGGAGGCAGTTTCTGCATAAGCTCAACCTTGGCTGTGTCCACTTCAATGCCTCTCTTGGAAACCACATGACCAAGCACAATGCCTTCTTCTACCATGAAGTGACACTTCTCCCAATTAAGCACAAGGTTCGTCTCCACGCATCTTGCTAGCACAAGAGCCAAATGTGTCAAACATGCCTCAAAAGAATTCCCATGGACAGAAAAGTCATCCATGAAAATCTCCATGAAGTTCTCCGTCATGTCATGAAACAACGCCATCATGCACCTTTGAAATGTGGCCGGTGCATTGCATAAGCCGAAGGGCATACGTCGGTAGGCAAAGGTACCAAAAGGACATGTAAATGTGGTCTTCTCTTGGTCCTCGGGGGCTATCACAATTTGGTTATAACCGCTGTACCCATCAAGGAAACAAAAGTGGGAATGTCCAGCCAACCTCTCAAGCATTTGATCAATGAAAGGAAGGGGGAAATGATCTTTTCTTGTGGCGGTGTTAAGCTTCCGGTAATCAATGCATACTCTCCAACCACTTTGTACTCTTTGAGGGATGTCCTCTCCCTTGTCATTCTTCACTATAGTCAGCCCTCCCTTCTTAGGTACCACTTGAACCGGTGACACCCATTTAGAATCGGAGATGGGAAATATAACTCCATGATCAAGGAGCTTTGTGACTTCATTCTTCACCACCTCCATCATTGGTGGGTTCAATCTCCTTTGGGCATCTCTTGTAGGCTTGCTGCCCTCTTCCATGTAGATGTTGTGAGTGCATACACTTGCACTTATGCCCTTAATATCAGCTATAGTCCATCCAAAGGCAGCCTTGTGTTCCCTCAAAACAGCAAGCAATTTCTCCTCTTCACATGTGGAAAGCTTGGAAGACAAAACAATAGGAAGTGTCTCATCTTCCCCCAAGTATGCATACTTTAATGAGGAGGGCAGTGGCTTCATCTCTAGCTTAGGAGGTGACACAATAGAGGGCTGCAACTTTGGTGCCCATGATGGTGAAGTCTCAATATGATAGGGTATGGAAGTAGATGGCATAGTGGTCAATGCAAATGTTGCATCCACTATCTCTTCATCAAGGAACTCCATGTCGGGATAAGCAATAGAAGTCTCCAACGCATCTCTAGAGTTGGATTCAATGAACGATGTAGCAACGGCATCCCCCAACACATCTATTCGAAAACAGTCCCCCAAGGGCAGCGGACTTCTTATGGCATCGAAGATTCGAAAACCAATGGTGGTGTCAAAAACTGTCATTGTGAGGATCCCTTCCTTCACATCAATCTTAGTACCGGCTGTGGCCATGAAAGGCCTTCCAAAGAGGATAGGCATCTCCTCTTCTCCTCCACTTACAATGTCCTTCATGTCAAGGATCACAAAATCAGCCGGTATGAGGAGTTCTCCAATCTTAACTAGAACATCCTCAACAATTCCCTTGGGCACAACTTGGCTCCGGTCAGCAAGCTTGAGTGAAATCTTCACCGGCTTGATGTCATCTAGTGCAAGGGTCTTGTACACATCATAAGGCATGAGGTTTATTGATGCCCCCAAGTCCAACATTGCCTTGTCGAATCCCTTGTTGCCTATGATGCAAGGGACCGTGAATGAACCGGGATCCTTAAGCTTAGGAGGAAGCTTGCCTTGTAGGACAGCAGAGACATCTTCACTCAATATTATTTGTTCGTCCTTCAAGAACTTCCTCTTGTTGGTGCATAACTCCTTCAAGAACTTGGCATAGGGAGGGAATTGCTTGATAGCATCAAGGAGGGGGATGTTGATGTTAACCTTTTTGAACAACTCAATGAATTCCTTGCGGTACTTATTGTTCTTCTTCTGTAAATCCTCCTTCCTTTGAGCTTGAGGAAATGGAAGAGGCACTTGATGAGTTGTTACATGCAAAGGAGGTATGCTCAAGTTACATCTCCTAGGAATGTCATTGCTTGGCACTTGTGCACTCTTCAACTTGCCATCCTCTTTGTCAAATGTGACATTCTTGCTCTTCCTCTTGTTATAATCTCTCTTGTCAAACTCATGATCAAGAGAGAGCTGCCCAAATTCTTCCCCCAATGGTGTGCCATCTTCATGATTGAAGACACTAATAGATGAAGGCTTGGACACTTCAACATTCTCCTCTCGGGTAGAATTTCTTTTCTGTTCAGGCCCCAGACGATCGGACACTACCTTTTGGCGTCCGGACGGATTACACGGAATTTCTGAAAAATTTGTCTGAGCTGCCTGGCGTCCGGGCGCCCATTCCTGGCGTCCGGGCGGATTTGTCGAGGGCTGCAAATTTTCTTCTCTGTTTGACAGGCGTCCGGACGGCACTGCTTGGCGTCCGGACGGATTGGGCGAGCTTTCCTCACTGACTGAAGGGCGTCCGGACGACACTGCGTGGCGTCCGGACGGATTGACTGGCAGAGAACTCTCTTGATTCAGTTCTCGATTCAATGCTCCTCCGGTAGGTACATTTTCTTCCCTACCGGCTTCCTTATCCTCCCCCTTGTTTCTCCTCAAAGTCCCAACAACATTATCACTCTCCAAATTGCCGGATGGTACATTTTCTTCCCATCCGGCCCCATTCTCCTCAAATAAATTTTCAGAATTTAAACAAGGTCCCATGAAAGTTGTAGAAGAAGGGGGTGCATATATATGAGAATGGGGGTCATAATTCACAAGGTTGTCGTAAGACCTACCTGAACGAAGGGTGGTGATCGCCTTCACACTCTCATGCCTCGGATTTTGCTCCGGTTGTGAAGGTAATGCTCCTTGTTGCCTTGATTGGAGTTGCTTGGAGAGTTGCCCCATTTGAAGCTCCAATTTGCTTAATCCTTGGGACATGATTGACACATTCTGGTCCGTCTTCAGTTGGCTTGCAGAGAGGGCAGTGAGAATCTCCTTGAATGAAGGCTCCCTTGAATCATTCGATTGAGCTTGGTAGTTCTCCCTCTTGTGCTCAAATCCGGGAGGTGCTTGGTATGTACTTTGTCTTGGAGGAGCTTGTGAGGTGCTAGCCTCCTGAGCATACATGGGATTTGGAGCTCCTCTTTGAAAGGTGTTAGGGCCTTGAAACCCTTGTGATCTCCCCCCTTGATATGGTTGGTTTCCTCCTTGAAACCTTCCTCCTTGAAATCTACCTCCTTGGTAGTTGTTACCTCCTTGGTAGGTGCTGCCCCCTTGATGGCCTTGGCTATTGGTTAGGGCTGCATTCTCCACATGCCTCTTGCCATAGGAGTATTGAGGATGATTGTTGAGCTGTGAGGAGTGGCGCTCCGGATTGTAATTGTCCACTTGATACAATTGCTCATCCAACACTCCTTGTTGAATAGTGGCTGAATAGTATTGGCATTCAATGGTCTCATGCTCCATTGAACCACAATATGAGCATGTAACAGCCACTGCCTTGACTTGCTCACTTGGATGAGGAGGAGCTGCATTGCCATGTGCTTTGAGCAAAAGATCAAGCTTGGTATTCATGGCAGCCTCTAGTTGCTCAAACTTGGCATTCATTAAATCATCCACTTGCTGAATTTGGGAGACTCCTTGGACTGCCCTTGATCTTGGCTCTACTCCTCTTGGTTCTCTTCCACCAAGATGTGGCTCTTCTCTTTCCCTTAGCCTTGTATCTCTCCTCCGGTCATGGTTGTCCCACTGCCCGGATTGAATAGAAAGCTCCTCAATGATGTCCCAAGCGGCATTAGGTCCTTTCTTTTGAAAGCTTCCACCACATGCGTTGTCAAGTCTCCTCCGATCATCATCAAATAGGCCATCATAGAATGATGAAACAAGCTGCCATTTGCCTATTCCATGGTGTGGACATCCAAGCTCCAAATCCTTGAAACGCTCCCAAGCATCGTAGATTGATTCACGCTCACCTTGCATGAATGTAGTGAGCTGAATCCTCATGGCAGTAGTGCGATGATGAGGGTAATAGGTGTTGAGGAATACCTTCTGCATATCATCCCAAGAACGGATGCTTCTTGGCTTGAGCTTGTGAAACCAAATCTTTGCCTTTGCCTTGAGTGAGAATTGGAAGAGTCTAAGCTTCAATTCAGCAAAGGTAAGTCCTCCTCTACTTAGAGTGCTGCAAATAGCATCAAAGTCGATCATGTGATCGTATGGTCTCTCCTTCTCAACTCCATGGAAGGAAGGCAGAATAGACAAGATAGAATGCTTGATCTCGTATGCTATATCCGGATGAGGATGGACAATACAAGAGGGTGTATTGACGATGTTCGGATTTGAGTAGTGACTCAATGGCAACTCCTCTTCACCAATGGGAGGCACTTGATCGTTGTTGTTCACATCCCCCATTGTCTCTTTGGGTGGTGTAGGCTGCTCTGGAAGATGTGTAACAGGTGGAGCACTTTCAGTTCTCCTTGGTCTACCTCTTCCTCTTCCTCTTCCTCTTCCTCTTCCACTAGGTCTCCCTCTTGTGTCTTCACTCAAAACTCTCCCACTTCTCAATATGATTTGAGGGGTAGAAGTGGAGGACACGTTCATGTACCTTTAAACACAACAAAGGGTGAGTATAACAACACTTAGAAGCAAGGAAACAATGACAAAATGGAATTGGAAGCAATTGGAAGCAAATAGCACAAATCAGTTTCACAAAATGGTCCCAGACGATCGGACGCTATAGAGGGCGTCCGGACGGATTCGTCGAGAAATGGCTTCTGTATCAAGGGCGTCCGGACGTCACAATGGGTGCCCGGACGGATTAAGTGAATTTCAGTTACAGAGAGTTCAAAACTAATTACGAAAATTGCCACTGTGAACAACTTCACAGGGCAGCAGAGAAACAAATCACAATTTACCTAAGCAAACCTTAACGAAACACAACCAAATTTTAAACACAACAACTAGACACACATAAGAACTAGCACACAAATTTTTAGAATTTTCTGGATTGATTTACTATGCTAACAAAAATCGGGAAACACACACAGTAGCAAACAATGTGCTTAGGAGCACTTTGGAAACAAAAACAACAACAAACAAAATTATGCTATGAATCAAAGACACAACAAACACTAAGACACATATATCAAACAATTTATACTACAAGAATAGTGCAAAGACACCCCGGCTGCGGGTCACCAAGGAATCAAGGATGAACCTCAATCCCCGGCAACGGCGCCATTTGACTCGATGATACCGGAGGGGTGAATGTGAGTATCGCCGTCAAAGTGTAGTGGATGGTAAATTGTGACCAGGGGTTGTCGTACCCAAGGGATTGGAAGGCCCAAGATCCCTACTTGGTGAACAAATGCAACCAAGATATGCTATGCACTAGAAATGGTGTGATTAGAGATGAATTATGTACTTAGATGTGGAGTATGTGCAACATGCAAGTGTAGTGTTCAATTGTGTGTCACTCTTGGGTGACTTGTAACCAAAACAATGACCAAAACAGTGACTATGTAACCAATCTAATCAATATGAAATTGTGGTAACAAGAACACAAGCAAGTGTGTTCAATCGCTTTTGTGTTGTTGAGGTGACAAGCCCAACAAATGTATGCTTTGTGTGTGATCAAATGGATGAAACGGTTGGAGTTTCGGGTTCACTCTACCCCAATCAAATGTATGACAACTCTCAAGAACATGCAACAATGAATTCACTAAGGATCAAACCCCTATCCTTGCCATGTTATGGCTCAAAGGATGGATTCTTCTAGGCCTATTTTGTGCCTTATTAGGGTCACAAATACTCCTAATCTATTTATCCAAGCCTTGTTAGGGTCTCAAATAAACTTCCTAGGCATAGAGTTTCAAGAATCAAGGTTCAAACAAGTTCAGTCCATTGACATAAACTCATCATGCTCAAGGTTCAACACTTAGGATAACATGTAACTAGCATAAAATCCTAACAAGTTAAGTTTAACACATGCTTGAGAACTAGTTAGATTCATGAACAAGCATCAAACAAAACCGTATTAAAACAATGAACATATCCAGAAACGAAATCATCAAGCATATTCAATACAAGTCATCAAAACATCATCATGGGCTAGAGCACACAACCCTAGCCCCCAACCTAATGAACTACTCACACATGTTCAAGGAATACATCATTCTTGTCAAGAATATAAACATAGATACAAAGAATAACAAGAGTAGAGTTAAGAAGTTCTCAAGGGATGATGGCCAGCAGCTCCTTGGTGACTCCAAGTATAGATGACAGCCCCCTCTTAAACTCCTCTTCTCATCCAAGCTTCTTCTCCTTCAAGTTTCCGGATTCTTGTGTTCTTGACGAATTCCCAGCTGTGGAGCTTGAAACGTGGTGTAATGATGGTGGACTGGTGATGAAAGTTAGTTCCTAAGATAAATGGATGCCTTAGGAACAACTTTCGTGAAGGGTGGAAAGTGATTTGAGCAATGGAAAGTGGTGAAAATGGAAGAACAAAACTGGGCAGTTTCTTGGTGTTCTTGGTGTTCTTGGTGGCTGAATGTGTAAAGTGGTGGCTGATCTGAGTGTGTACGAATTGTCTCTGGAATTAGGGTTATGGGATGTGATTCAACAGCCCTCTCTCAGCCCCCAAGAGTCTCCCTAGTGAAGTGTGAGAGTGGATGCATGGAGAGTTGCAAAAGGAAGGCTAAGTGGAGGATTTTAAGGAAAAGTGCATGCATAGGTAAACCAAACTGATTTTTCTTATGTAATGGGTGTAGCTACCCATACATGCAACTGGTCAAGACTATCTCCTCCAGGTGTGGTGATGCTCCGGTGGTGGTCCGGCGGTGCTGCCGCCTCTTGTGGTGGTGGTTGGCCGGAAAAGTCGCCGGAAATGCAATTTCTTCATTTTCCTTCCTTTCTTCGATTCTTCAAGGCCTTCAATGGCAACGTCTTCCGAAGGTTGATTTGTGCAATCTTCAATGTCTAGAAGCCACGGTTGACTTCTTGTCCTCTTCTCGGAAGTGTGCCCAAAAGTAGTCAAAATGCACCTTCTTGTGCCGAATTACCTCAAGTCACCTAAGTAACCTGAAATCGTGAAAACGCATATTAGTAGTAACAAAATGCCTTCGGATAAGCTTAACTCTCGTGATTAGGAATACAATTTGCGTTATAAATAAGTGCAAATCAATGACCTAACAATTTTCGATTTCATTGAAAATTTGTAGAAATGATCTACTCATAAATATCTAAATATTGAACGGTTGATTTGTTGAGATGCAATCAGAAAGTAGGTCTAATCGAAAAATCCTCAAGTGGTACTCATTGAAGTGATCCTTATTAGAATTACTTATGTTTTATGTGCATATGTATAAATTGTTCTACATATGTTTATGCTTATTTGCTATAGATTATGATCTTGCTTATTACATGATGAGTTGAATTACTTATGTCTTATGAACATATGTATACCTTATTTTACATATGCTTCTTCCTTATATGTATTTTACTTGCACTTGATTATCTATTAGTCTGATATTGGTGCATGATTTTATATACTAAAGTGAATACATCAACTTAAGGATTGTAATGCCCATATTAAGGATTGTAATGCTCATTTGATTAATAAAGTTTTCTTCTATTCAAAAAATCAATATCTACTTGTGCTGTATTGATGTTATGATATCTTAATCGAACATATATAATTTTAGGTTATATCAATGATGCAATGTTAGTCGATCACATTTGAGACTGAATTATTTGGGTTAAAAACGTTCTTGATATATGTGAATTATATTAACTAAAATTAGTATGAAGCAACATTAAATGTTCTTAGTATATTTTTGATTGGTTGTTTAGTTTTGATATCTTATAAGATACATTAATATAAGAATGTAAGCTGCATTTATTGGCCCTGTGTTGCTCATGATGCTACTCCTTCTTGTTTTCAAGTTACGATGCATGGGGGAAACGGGATGAACATATAAAGTTATAAACAAATATTTTCTATTATGTATTTTTATTAAACTCTGATATTGTAAGATAATATTCTTTTAATTTTCAAATAAAAGTATTATTCAAACATTTGTTTCATTTGATTTATTTTATGTTTTAATTATTTCATTCGCGCCGCAAATTCGGGCACCATATTGCAATATAATATTGGTCTTAGGTTTGGGGCGTGACACATTTGCAAGCAGCCTCTCCTTTGCCGTGGTCTTGGCCTGCAATTTGGAACCCATGATGCCACCACCCCACTTCTTCCTGTATTCCTCATACTTGCCATTGAAGTTGGCCTTGATTGCCTCTAAGACCTTGCTGAACTCCATTTTATCTTCATTCTTGACCCGTTGTCAGGCACAAAACTGTGGCAGTCTTCTGATGAACAATCACTCCCAAGCGTGCTTTGCCCTTCACAATGCATTAGGGGATTTCCATCTTCCTGCATAACGCAGGGAGCCAAACAACCAACTCAATGGGATCCACATCATGAGCGCTAACCACATGTTGGGCCTTGTTCTGCTCAATGAGGTAGGTGACATGGCTCAGACCATATTTCACAACAATAGGCTTCTTGGCTTCAACAGTTTTTCCTTCATTGTCTGCCTGAGCCCTTTTCAAAAGACGCTCCCTCTATGCTTTGTCTTCAGGCCTGTACTTCAGAAGCATCTTGAACAGGATTGTAGCGAGGTTCTTGTCAAGGGTCTTGGTGAACTAGTTCAGAGCAGGTGGAACCTTCAACCTCTGCTTAAGGATTCTCTTCTTCCTCTGAATCTGAAAAACCTGGAACTGTTATTAGATAACACTTGATCAAGAAGATTAAAGCGTTTACTTATGATTTAGGAGCTGTAGGCCCTTTTAATCCCAATTTTTTTAAAAAAATTATATTTCGATTGATTATATACATTCATATAGCAGGATTCCTGAATATTTGATGAAGTTGTTTGGTTCTTTTGAATCTATATGCTCTTTTGATTGAATGTTCCTAAAATTAGTTTAAGTCCTGTCAATTGCATGTTTGCTATAGGAGACACACTAATGTGGTAGTGAAGCTGAAATGACTTGCTTCTCATTGGAATTGCACCCTGTTATGTGATCCTTCAAAATTTTTTTGCAGCCTAATTTATGTCATGTTTCAAATTTGTCCAAATGTAATTTACTTTACTAGCTGTCTAGCTCGTAGGTATTTATGTACGTTATGTTTCTCTTAATAAGTAGGATGTTGTTTTTCTTTGCATTTGTAGTAATGTGTAAATTAACTTTCTTCAACCTTGTCAGGTGTGGCCAGTTAATTCTCTAATGTGGTTTCCAAGAAATGCAGCTCTCTAGAAAGAAAGCTGATAGCCCACTTTATGATGGTATGTTTTTGTATTCATGAACTATTTTTCTGTGCTTCTATGCTAATTAAGTATTCATTTTTTGATTGGGGTTTTATAGTTTGTTGATTTGGATTGATCAAACATGCACTATAGTCTATAGCAGCACTCAAACACTTCTTTTCGCAATTGGATTTTCTGTTTCAATATCTGCTTCTGATCATTGAAGTTTGGGAATTTTAAAGTTTTACTTTTAGGTATTACTATGCTAATTAAGTTTGGGGATGTTAAAGTTGGTTAGTTTGAATTGATGAATTGGGCAGTAGTGTCTACAACAGCTCTAAATTGGGTTTTTTGTTTTAGTATACCTGCTTCTGAAATTGTTGTTATTTGTGCATATGATTGTTAAATGTTCTTAAATTCTCGAATCCCCTCTAATAACAAGCAGATTTACATTTACTTTCATGGAGCTTCAAACGGATTTGAGAATAAGGGCATCCAAGGTTCAAGGGTGCAAGAAGAGGAACCTCTAATAGTTGAATGAGGTTCAGTTGGTATTAAAGGGGCTGTTCTCAGTTATTCTAAAGCTGCTTGATATTGATAGCAAGTTTTCTGTATTATAACATTTGTTTTCTATTATGTATTTGATTAAATTTGAAAACAGTGGTTGTTGTCTAATATTACTTCTCAGTTTCAGTGACCAATTTCAAATGAATAAATCAGATATATTTTTTTTAAATTTATTTTGATGAAGGCACGAAAGGAAAAAGATTCGTGAGTAATTGAATGAATATGATATTTATAGAGGCAGACACGATTGTTCCAAGTGTGAAACAATCTCATTGGTTTTCTGCAATATGAGCCCCAGTGTGAGAATGGCACGAAACTTATTGTAAACGTGCTAAAATATATCAAAGGCCACGGCAGCAAAGGCTACATTTCGTTAATTTGTTGCTGCAACGTGGCTATTAGCTATGCCCACATAAAAACGTGGCTAAGGGGGTCAATGCCCACGAAAGAAATTCGTGGTTATTGGGCTTTTTTTTGGTAGTGACGAATTGCTAATCTGATTGTGAATGAGTTTCTTAAAACAGTTGGCAGCTGTAAAATTCGTTTGAATGATCCATCCCCCCCCCTTTTTCCCCCCCCCCCCCCCCCCTTTCCTAACCTCCCCACCATGCAATGACATGCCATAAAGAGACATTAACCGGAGTAACAGGTTCTAGCCCATACAAAGTTCAAACTCAAAAGCCATAAGAGGGAGAAATTTCAATTGAAAAATGCTATTGCTGATTAATTAAGAGGGGCCGGGCAATTTCATTTTAAAAATGCAATTTCTCCCTCTTAGTGAACAATTGTAATTGCATTTTTAAAAATCAGGCTGCATACTATGTAGCGCTGCTCTAATAGAATTTTCCTAATTCTAATGGTAGAGTTATCAAAGCTTCGAAGAAACATAGAACCAGGCTAGCTAGCTACGTTTACCTAACGGTTGACAGGAGCATAGAAAAATTTTCTCCTCGTCCCTTAGTGGCTCTGCCTCAGTAGCTCCTGCTCCTTTTGTGGCTCTTTTAAATGTTTGAAATTTTTTATGTAAAAACTTTTAACAATTTTAAAAGCACAGGCCAATACCTCCTGTATTCTTGAGAAATAGTAGATGCCACCGAGAAGCATATTAAAAGCAATCACAACCACAATGATGATGATGATAGTTTTTCCTGCAAAAAAAATCAGAAGGCCGGGTGCTTTCGATTAGGGGTCACTCCACGTACATAATTTTGAGGCATGATACTTTTGCATGTGTGTGCGCAGACGGATCCGGCTCCTCTAAAGTATGGTACAGAAGAAGGATTTAAATTAAACGGTTTTGATTATTATTATGTATTGTATGGTACAGAAGAATGAGGATGAGTGTACTTTTTCTAAGTTTACATATATAATAGGGTAAAAGTTATAAATGGTCTATGTGATTCGGGGTTAATGTACGTTAATTTTAGTTTTGTGGTTCCAAAATGTTTAATGTCATTCTTGTGGTTTGCAAAATTAAAACTTAAAAGGCTATTTCTTGCAAATTAAAATTCATGTGCATGTAACGTACAATGATAAATTCATTATTTCAATTGAAAAAAAATCATTTTAAAATCATATATGAAAAATAAAAATAAAAACTCAAAAAACCATCATAAACGCAGCACATGATGCAATCAAAATCTAAAACCAAATTTACCAGATTGGCCAATTTAAAGTTTTTGGAGTTTGGTTAAAAAAATAAACAGATTATGATTCTGCGTTAATGGTAGTTTTTAGGGGTTATTGAGTTTTTTTTTCTTTCACTTGAAATAACAAATAAATCCTTACACGTGACCTGCACATGAATTTTAATGGATTAAAAATAGTATTTGGACTAACATTAATCAATTTTGAAGACCTCAAAGTGACATCAAACATTTGAAACCACAAGATTAAGAGCATGTTTGGAATTGCTTCTGAAATGCCTAAAAACGCTATTCAAATTTGGTAAAAACGCTTTTATACAAGGAAGCACTTGACAAATGCTTTTCAAAATTATTTCCAAGTGCTTTTAAAATTCACCCAAAACATATTTTATTTTATTTTTTAATTTTTTTATATTTATAATTAATTTTTTTAATTATTTCAAAAACACTTTTGGGTCTCCGAAAAACAATCTCAAACAGGCCCTAAGATTAACTTTAACCGCAAATCACAAGCACCGTGAGTTGTGGTCTGTTGGTTATTGAAAAAAAAAAACCAAAACTGTGAAGATCACATATTCAAACCATGCATATAGACTATTTGTAACTTTTACCTTATATAATATAGGGAGAATGATCACTTTGATTACTGTATTTTGTCAGATTTGACACTTTAGTCACTGAACTTTCGAAAATATCACTTTAGTCACTGAACTATTACACCGTCTATCACTTTAGTACTTCCGTTAGTTTTTTCCGTTAAAACGGCTTCTCTCCGTTAAATTCAGGAGTATTTTAGGGATTTAAGACCAAAAAATCATTTCTCTGACTCACCTTCCATCAACCCAAATTTTCCTTCATTTTTGACTAAATTTCCCTCGGATTTCACCCATTTTTGTCTACCCACCCGTTTAGGGCATTTTGAGATCAACATTCACTATCTTGAATGCAAACAATTCTTAACAATTGTGAACAAAATCATTGCATATGAAGTTCTAAAAGATGTTTGCAATAACAGCAAGTTCAAAAATGATTTTTTGGTCTTACATCCCTAAAATACCCCTGAATTTAACGGAGAAACGGTATAATAGTTCAGTGACTAAAGTGATATTTTCGAAAATTCAGTGACCAAAGTGATTATTTTCCCTATAATATAACACACGACACACTCACATATATGTATATATAATATAGTATATATATACATATATATTAGATATGCATGTGTGTGCATGCGTTGGTACATACGTACCTTTGTTAGGCGGAGGTGGAGTCGGAGTTTGTGGAGTCGCTGAAACATTTACTAGTGAATCAGCCGTAGACGCATAGAAATTACTGACCTCATACCTTATATTACAGCTAGGTTTAAGAACTCTTGCTCCTTGCATTAATTTTCCCTGATCACGAATAAAAGAGATGCAATTCTTAAGGCAAATACTGCAACTTTCTTTGTCTATATCCGGAGTGCACTGCACAAGTGCATATATCGTTTCAGCTCCCGGAACAGTTGCATGTCCTGCTTTAAATTTTTCACGAGAATCCTCTAAAGCAACTGTGTTACTTAAATTTTCCAACAAGGGTTTTGTTCGCGCTGGAAACCGTTGCCGGAGAGTCGAACAGTCTCTTTTGATGTGCGGGCGTGCCAGTACCACGGGGTACGATGATGTCGTCGATGATGTGCTCCAAACTGTACTTCTTAATCGGGCGAATGCGGACGGAGAGAGAACAAACTCCGTCGAGGTTCTTTGTGAAAAGGCCTAAACGAGGTTCAGGGCTTCGAGAACGTTTCTTGTGAACAAAAATCGATACTTTCTTTGGATGAGAAAGCAGAGCAACAAAACTGGGAAGATTAGAAGAACTAAGATGTGATCTTAGCAAGGTTGCAAGGTCGCAAAGGTGCTCCGGAGAGGCTTAAGTTGTAGATTTGCTCGAGGAGGCTTTGAGTTTGCAAGTTTGCTTGTGAGGTTGAGAACCCTTTTCTGATCGTAAAACTTGTTATTTATACCCTTCAGGGTTCGCGGCTCTCTTAATGCTTTAGGACTCTTAGATTTACTTTCCTTATAGGAATCGATATCAATAAAAACCCCTATGTAAATAGGTTTCCTTGCGACGTAAGAAAAAGAAATACGGAAAGATATTTAGGCCGCAGTTTCCGGCCCATGGGCTGTATTCGATTTTACTTAAGACAGCCAAATTTACATTTGGGCTCAAACATTGCCCCCCAGGCCTCGAAATCAGGCCCAGGTTACGAAACTGATTGAAGAGGGCTATAGTCAACAGGTACGAATAAACGCTAATGCGGCTGAAATCAAAACAAAAGCCCAAGAGACGCCTTGGCCCAACCATTGCACTGTTTCCCACAAAGAACCAATTCGAACTGGTTCGCCAAAACAAACGAATGTATCTCTTCAAAGAACTCTTTTAGTTCTTATAAAACCCAGAATCAGAAGTCTAATCGACACAAACCTAAAAACCCCAAATCAAAAACCCTAAGATCATTCCAACTGAAATTTGACTTTGAATCACTTCCGAAACCCAGAAATGGCTTCTCCCTTAGCTGCTTTAACCGAAGGAAATGCCCAACAATTTAGACTGGACATGTATTCCCTGAAGGCCTTCAAATCCGGCAATCGCTCGTATATCGACGTGCATAAAAACCACACTGCAAGCCTAGGTCCATGGCCGGAATCCATCCCTGAGCCATATATCAACCACTATAGTCAAGAAGTTCGTCACCCCATTCTGATATCTCGGGCGAATGCCGCCACCTTCATCAACTGGCAAAAACACCACAATGTTGTTCGAATGGGTTCCTGGCCAACACCCAGCAACGAAGAAGTAGCTTGGTATCAATCAAGAAAGACCACAGACCTCGATCGCTGGAAAGCAGTAGGAATCGCGGAAGCATTAGAACTCTGTTTCTCTCTAAGGAGCGGCGGAGGAAACCGAGCTCCGCTTGCGGCGGCTATCTGCTTCTGGGACACTTCAAGCAATACCTTCAATTTCCGATTTGGGCAAATGGGAATCACGCTCTTGGATATTCTTACCATCACTGGACTTCCCATCCACCCATTCGCGTATAGCTGCGGAGATTTTGACGACCTTTCGAAGTCTCTTCAAATCAAACCCAACAAGATTCGCCATCCCTACTGCAAATCATACTCAGCCTGGACAAATCACTTTTCTACACAAGCAGATGAGGAAGGGGGCATAGCCTTCTTGGAGCTCTGGTTCTGCAAATATATTTTCTGCATCAAGACAGGCAAAGTCACTGGGACTTGGACTGCTCTAGCGACTGCCTTATTTAATGGGCATAGCGACGGGCTAGGTCAACCTGTATTGGCGAGCCTATACCGTCTGCTATATAATCTATCTCTTCGCCCGTTTGACTTCACCAACTTGAGCGGACCACTATGGATTTTAGACCTCTGGCTGCAGATCTACTTCCCTCAGTTCAGACACCCTGATGTCAACGATTTTCCTAAGGATCAAGTCTTGGGAATGGCATTCGCCGGAAAAGATAAGTTTGATTCTCCTGCTTACATTGAATGTTTCAAATACCTCTATCATTTGGATGAATCTGCTTTAGACTCAGCCGCCCTTATCCTTAGGAGGACATTTCCAAGCCCCTTAGAACAAGGCTTCCTGCTAACTAGAAATCACACTGAGAGTGGAACTGATGTGTTCAAAAGAGCTATTTCTTGCTATGACTTCAGCCTTTCAGATGAATACCACAGTTACGAGTTGTATTCTCCGAATCATTTCGCCCGTCAGTTAGGATTCGTCCAGGAAATCCCATTCCCTCTAATAGATAGCTTGAACCGCTATTCCTCTTGGCGAATAAAAGCTAGCATAGAAACAACAGGTGATGAGAATGACAGGTTTACCATTCGCTTTAAGTTTGCCGCTCCACAATTACCTCCCCCAGTCAGCCGCCTCCTCCGAAGCATAGATGCTGCACCTACCTACACTGTTTGGTGGAAAATGGTGTCTGCAGTAAACTGGGATCGTGATGCAGAGGAGTTATTCCGGTCTATATTTGAAAGAGGGACCGCTGTTCTTGGTTTTGCAGAAGACCAGAGGGTTTTAAATAATGATCCAAACCCCTCTCTTACTGGGAAACAGAGCTTGAAGAAAAAAGTACCAAAAGCACCCGCTCAGGTATGGAACTCCGAAACTTAGTTTTCTCTTTTTACTTTTGTCAAAAGCTAACCAAAGAATCATGGTGATCAGAGGAAAACAAGGCGGACAACCTTTGCTGGCGAATCGTCTTCCCCAAAACCAACTAAAAAGAGAGCTAGGGTTATTGAGGAAGATGAGGAAGAGGAAGAAGAACAAACTCTCGTAAGCTTATCTTTGACAAGAGTGCCTCCTAAATACGGCTTTCAGACTTGTTAACCACTGACTGGTTTGATCATATAACAGGTCCGGAAACGGCGAACACAGACTGCCACAGCACAATCCTCAGGCGAACCTCAAGAAAAGATAACTACAACCGAGGATGAAGAAATGAGCAGCTCCGAAGAGATGAACGCGGAAGAAGAACTAGAGCTGAACCAAAACTTAATCGCCTTAGGGGTACCGCCTTTGACCACCGCTACTCCAATTTCTGTGGTGTATAGAGACAATCCTGAAGGTAATACAACCAAGGAGCCAATCCACGTCCCTTCTGATCCAGACGAAAGCAATGTCTGCCAGACTATGCCTAACGGCGACACTTCTGCCCAGACAACTCTAGAAAAACTACCTTTGGCAGACAGTACTCCAGAGGTACCCTTAGAGGCAACAGAACCCTCATCCGCTATGACCATTTACTCTGAAGAGGTAACTTTAAAAACCACTTATTGATTTTTCTTTTGTATCCAGCATGACTAACTCTTAATCTACTCAACAGGCAGACCAGCAACCAAACACTGAGATGAATCTGGAAACTGACGACTTGGCAGACCAACCACAACTTGAGTTGATGCCAACTGCGGAGATAGCGAACGACTCAGGGAACGCCAACCTATCTGAAGAAACTTTGGGAACAACAACTTCTGAAATCCCTGAAGCGAATCAAACGCCAATCGAAGAGACCCTCAACTCTGCCTTAGCTGCAACACCCGCTGTTGAGGTACAATTCTTACAAACCACATACTGGTCCTTCTTGCAAAAACTTTGTATTTAACAAGCTTCATGCCAAAAATTTTACAGGGACAAGCTTTGCCTGGGAAAGAGAAAGAAACGCCAGCCTCTACCATCATTACGGCGGATGATGCAGAGACAGCAAATTCCATATTAACCTTGGCGAACACTGTGCTGGCAGAAAATCCTGAAGTTGGTCCGGCGAACGCGGCTAGCAGCTCAATTGATGAGCCCTTATCTCAAGAAGAAAGACTTAGGCTGCTCCTAGAAGCAGAAGACGAGCAGGAATCAATTAAAGCGGCCAAAGAATTTCTTGGTGATCTAGGAAGTGCTAAGTACGATGATCTCGAGGTGGTTGCCAAAATTCGCGAACAAGCTGTTTTCCTTCGTGCACACGTCACCGGAGAAGAATTGGAGACAGTAAATACTCTTCTTGCAAAACTAGACGCCCCGCCCTTACTTGAACAAGCTGCTCAACGGGTGACAACCGCGGTTCGAAACACACTGCTCGCCGCGCTGCTCTAGAGGCCGAAATATTGCTTGCAAAGATCAGCTTCAAAAACGGCGAACCTTCATCACTGAATGCGACAAGAAGTTAACAGAACTTGAAAACTTCAAAGCTGAGATAGAGAAGAAAATTAGAGCATGTCAAGCGAACAAAGCACAACAAAGCGCGCATCTAGCCAAGGAGATTCCTCTGGCAGAAAAACTGAAGCAGTCACTGGCAGAAGCACAGAAAGATGTCAAAAGGGTCACTCTCGAAGCAGAAGAGAAAATTGTAGAGTACCAAAGATCCCTTGGGCCGCACATCAGCTCCTCATTATGTATGGCTAAATATAATTATTGCCTTATGGGGTTTTGCGAATTACTTTTAGAAACTTACCAACAATGGGCCACTGAATGGCCCAAGTTACTTTTCACAGACTTACCCAAAGGATAACTTCTAAAAGGGAGTCCTTGGGGACAGTTATAACGCGTAACCACCAGACATAATGACGAATTGACATTCGTCTCCGAGAACTGCGCGCGTGATCACTTTGAATTAATGCACAAAGACCAAATCTTTGGAAACGATTATGCATTTATAACTGAATTGAAGAAACTCAACCATATTCTGAGAACCGCTGGCCTTGATCAGCCTATAAATAGACTGCCTTAAACAAACGATAAAACCACAAAGAGAAAGACTTTGCAAAATGTTTCAGAAAACACTCCACCTTCTTCTAGCCATGAAAGCCCTTCCTTTCTTGCCAACATACTCAGAATAACTAAGTTATACAACCAAACCTCATGCCTAGGTTGAGTTATACAACGAAACCTCAGGCGAAGAACCCATCTTTCCCTGCCGACCACCAGACCCAGTGCTCCTTCCTCCAAAGAAGCACGGTTTCCTGGTAGTAAAAAGGGCAAGATGGGAACAACAAAAATCTCTTGGTTCGCCAGGAGGTTACCGCGTTGGCCTTGCCTGCAAGATTAGACCAACCGCGGCGAGCGTGAAGGGTACCAGTCAGGATTTCATCTTCTTCAGGATCCCTAAAAAATGGGGAGAAGTTGCCCTGGTAACCGCACGACCTACCAGTCCAGACGTTCAAGAAATTAGGTTTCATGGTATCAGAGCCACTTATTGGCTCTTAAATGTAATTGTACTTTTTATAATTGCTCTTGGCCGCAAAGCCAAAATGAATAAAGATCTATATTTGATAAACACTATATGTTTATATTTGCGAATGTGTTTGTTTACAGCAACTGGCCTCAAAATAGGCCTGAACAGAAAAGCTAATAACCACTGAATGGTCAAGAAAAGAAAAATAAAGAAATGTCAAAATTTTGAAAATTTCGAAAAATTTCGAAGAACTAATCTGTAGGGTATGAGTGTTGCCCCCCTAGTTCGACTAAGGGCAGCGAATGAATGAAAAACCACAAAAACTGGTTTGAAAAATTGCAAACTTAGGAGAACTAAGTATTGCCCCCCTGTCCAGATTCAGGTGGTGGCGGATCGTCGAATTCCCACACACTGGGATAATATTTCTTAAGATAACGCCCATTAATGGGGTTAGAGTGCAATTCGCCGTCAAGATAACGCAAATGGTAAGCGCCTTTGCCGAGAATTTTGTCGATGATGAAGGGTCCTTCCCATCTGGGAGACCACTTGCCTCTGTCACGGCTCTTTTCGCCTAAAGGCAAAATAACCTTCCAGACTAATTCGCCTTCTTTGAAACTAAGACCACGCGTTCGCTTGTCATAGACTCTGGAAACACGCTTCTTCTCGATGATCAAACTATCCAAAGCCGCTAATCGGCTTTCACTGAGGTCTTCATGCTCCTGCCACATAGCTTGAACATAATCCTCTCCTATCAACTGGTGTTGTTCCTGAACTCGCAACGAACGAACATTGATCTCAAGGGGTAAAACAGCATCATGTCCAAACATAAGGGCATATGGAGTAGTGCCAGTGGGAGAACGCTTAGACGTTCTATAAGCCCAAAGGGTATTATCCAACTCATTATGCCAATCCCTAGCATTGTCCGCCAGCATTCGCTTAATGATATCAATGATGATCTTGTTACTAGCCTCAGCTTGGCCGTTTGACTGAGCATAATAAGGTGTAGAATGTAAAAACTGAATCCCAAAATCAGTCATCAGTTGGTTGACCTCAGAAGCCATAAAAGATGCCCCCCTGTCCGCGACTAAACACTCAGGAATCCCAAAACGACGAGATGATGTTCCGGAATATGAACCGGCGAACGATGAAGTGCCGATGCTTCTTTCGGTGCCTCGGCCTCTACCCATTTAGTGAAGAAGTCGGTAGCCACAATAATGAACTTATGCTGAGCGGATGAGTGAGGATGAATGAGACCAATAAGATCCAAAGCCCAACCTCTTGCGAGCCATGGCTTGATGATAGGCTGCATAGGTATAGCCGGAATATGGCGAACCGGGCCACGAGCTTGGCAGTCAAGACATCCTTTAGCAAAACTAATGCAATCCTTGAGAATGGTAGGCCAATAGAAACCATAACGACGAATAAGCCAACGCATCTTAGGACCTCGCCCGATGAGAACCACAAATGCCAAGGTGTGTTTCACGCATTAATCGCTTAGCCTCTTTGCCATAGATACACCGGAAATCCATGCCGTCTTCCCCTCGCCGCAGAAGTTCACCACCTTTCAACACATAGTTGAGAGCAAGAAATCTGACCTTGCGGTCAACAGGAGCACTGGGATCATCCAAGTAGTCAATAATAGGCTGCCTCCAATCGACATCAATGGCATCAAGGGTAGCCACGAACCAATCATCATTGTACTCGCGTCTGGCTATGAAAGAAGGCAGCGTGCGCCGTTCTACTTTAAGAATACGCTCGTGAATGCCATCAGCAAAGCTAATACCTGTAGCAAGCTGCGCTAACTCGTTCGCTGCATGATTTCGCTCTCGGGGAATGTGTTCCAATGATATCTCATTGAACTGGTCTAATAACTCCAAGGCTCTGTGAAGGAAAGGAACCAAGGTAAAACTGATGCATTTGTACGTACCTCGAAGCTGATTAATCACTAGGAGCGAATCCCCTAAAATTTCGACCTCATGGATCCCCATCTCAAGAAGAATCTCTAAGCCGATAATGACTGCTTCAAACTCAGCTTGATTGTTTGTACAATGCCACTCAAGCTGGAAAGAATAAGCAAAGTAAGCCCCTTCCGGGCTCTGTAATGTGATACCTGCTCCAGACAACTTGTCTGTACGCGAACCGTCGAAATATAGTACCCATGAAGGTAACATAATGGCCGCTATATCCAAGTCGCGAATGACGTGGTCCTCAGGAACAGGATGATGCAGCAGAAAGTCTGAAACCGCCTGACTGGTTTGTGTCTTCAAAGGCACGTATTGTAAAGAAAATTCTGATAATGCAAGAATCCACTTACCAATTCGACCTCTTAAGATAGGTCGAGTGAGCATGTACTTCACCAGATCAGTCTGAGACATAACTCTTGTAGTGAAAGACAACATGTAATGGCGGAGCTTGCAACCGGCAAAGTAAAGAGCGAGACACAATTTCTCGATGGGAGAATACCTGGTTTCTGTATCTAATAATGTCCTGCTCAAGTAATAAATAGCGTGCTCCACCGTTTTGCCATCCTCCCTCTCTTCATCTTGAGCGAGGAGACCAGCAATAGATGTGTCAGAAGCTGATATATACAACTTTAAAGGAACCCCTGGTTTTGGAGGAACCAAAACTGGCGGATTTGCTAAATATTGTTTAATTCTGTCAAAAGCCTCTTGGTGTGTAGGCTCCCAAACAAACTCTTTCTCTCCTTGAAGCTTGAGCAAGGGAGAAAAAGGAGTGATTTTTCCAGCAGAATTGGAGATGAATCGCCGTAGAAAGTTTATCTTTCCAAGCAAGCTTTGCAGCTCTTTCTTGTTCCTTGGGGCTGGAGCCTCAATTACTGCCTTAGCTTTGTCCCCAGGCACTTCGATTCCTCTCTGATGCACTAAAAAACCAAGAAAGTCCCCAGCTTGAACCCCAAACACGCACTTGGCTGGGTTCATTTTTAACTTGTGAATACGCATTCGCTCAAAGACTTTGCGCAGATCAACTAAATGATCATCTTTGAGCTTTGACTTGACTACCACGTCATCAATGTAAACCTCTAATATCTTTCCCAAAATATCATGGAAAATCAGGTTCATGGCTCGCTGGTATGTGGCTCCTGCATTCTTGAGACCGAAAGGCATTACCACATATTCGAATGCACCTGCAAACCCAGGGCATCTAAATGCTGTCTTGTGTCTGTCCTCTTCTGCTACTGGAATCTGATGATATCCAGCAGTTCCATCCATGAAGGAAAGCATCTCATGCCCTGCTACTGCGTCCACCAGCATATCCGCCACCGGCATGGGGTAAACATCCTTTGGCGTAGCCACATTGAGATCCCTATAATCTACACAGACGCGCATCTTGCCATTCTTTTTGCGAACAGGCACTATGTTAGAGAGCCACTCGTTGTACTTGGCTACTTTAATGATGCCTGATTTGTGCATCTTTTCCACTTCATCTTTAACTGAAACCACTGTGTCCGCATTCATTCGCCGAGGTGTTTGCTGGACTGGTTTCTTGTCAGGCAAGGTAGGCAAACGGTGACATACCAAGTCAGGTGAAAGACCTGGCATATCTTCATATTTTTCAGCAAAACAGTCCTTGAATTCAAGTAACAAGTCAATGAGCCCCTTTCTTTGATTAGGCTCTAAATATGTGCTAATAGCCACTTCCATTGGCTCTGTATCAGTTCCAACATTGACTTTTTCGATAGGGTCTTTGACTTTAGGAGGCGTATCATCAAGCGCAGCAGGTGCTAACTGTATTATTTCTTCCTCCTCAGGCTGGTCAAAAACATCTTCTCTAACATACTCAATAGTAGCAATCCTATCATAGGCTTCTGCTTCAACCAAATATGTCTGTAATCTTTCATACAAGGACAAGCAGGCCTTTTCCTCTTCTTCTGATGGTTGTACTATCATTGAGAACGTTGTGGTTGTGGCACAACGTAGGAAGGTCTTGAACTATCAGAACGAGTTTGGACCATTCCCCATTGTGCTAAGTCCGAGGCCGTCACCCCAAAAGGGCGGCCCTTGGCGTCAATGCCCTGCACTGCAAGAGGGCGCATGTCTCCATTGTAGTAGCTAGCATCGATTGAATTAGCAGAAACTGAGAAAGGGCGAGGATCCGCCTTGAATAATTCAGCTTCATCTGTCACCGGATTCCACAAAAGTAGCTCTTGATGCATGGACGAAGGAACGCAATAACTCCTGTGAATCCAGTCTCTACCAAGAATACCACTATATAGTGCTGTGCATTCGACCACAAAGAATGCATGAACTGCATCCGCTGGTCCAAGCTTTACTTTTAAGAATAACAAACCCAAGGTTTGTGTAGTAGTATCGGCAAAGTTCTTTACCGACAAGGTTGTCTTTTGGATAGCAGACTTCTTGATTCCTAAAACCGTCATTGTGCGGACTGTGATGACATTGACTGCAGCTCCTGAATCAACCATCATCTTGTTGATGTCCTTCCCCTCCACAGCTACCGTAGCGTACAGAGGTCTCAAATGCATAGACATCGCCAAATTTGGCTTAGAGAACATCATGAATAATTTTTTCAAAGCAGAATCCACCTCAATCTGCAAAGTAGTTTCTTCTTCCTTGGCAACAAGCTGGGACTCATCATCACCCTCAACTTCCAATGCTTGGCATGCGTCGGCTGAAATCGGTAATGCGTACTTGGCGGATAAGACGTAAACCATATCACATGCCACTGCATTCGAATCATCTCTGTCTAACCCATCGACACAGCCCCCCTCGTCTAAATCATCTTATAATTCGAGGTCCAGGCCTGGTTCGCTTTCAGGAACATTGTTGCTTTCATCATCTATCATCTGTTGCCTAACCACAGCCACGTCAAATACATCTTTGAGTTCTGGAGAAGGTACTAAGGGAACCTCAGGGACAGGTTCGTATGTAGTAATAATTGGCTCTGCTGAAGGATCGGCCAACGACTCATTCGCTGAAGCCTTAACGACCTCAGACCTCACCATCTTTGGCTTCCATTGCATTTTTGCTGCTGGTTTAACCACAGAACCTGATGACCGCTTGAAATCTGGTCTGTTAACCTTCAAAACCTCCTTTGGTTTGGCTGACGCTAGGTTCTCTGTTGCGGCTATTGTAGCCTTTGTTCCTTTGAAATTCTGCACAGAGAAAGCATCTAAGCGATCAGTACTCGAAGTAATGTTCTTACCTGCAGATGTAGAGCTCTGAGCCGCCATTCTGTCGAACACGCTAACCCTAGACGGTGCTGACTCCGTCTGTGGGTTAAACTTCCCAAGAGTGATGATAGGATTTGCGGTATACCGCTGTACTGTCCTTTGCAGCTGGCTGGGGGTCTTATCTAGCTGTTCTGGCCTGACTAGACCTTGGCCTAAGGCATCTAAGGTACGCTGGGCTCAACCAAACCGTCGCTGGTAATTCCTTCTCCTTGTAGGAGTCATCTCTATAGCCCTACCTCTCTCCTGGATGTACCACTTCTCTTCCTTGATGAAGGATTTTGAGGCAGGTGGGATGTATGGCTTGCTCAGGACGTCAGGCTGTGGGGCCTCCTTAACAGGTTCGCGGTGGGATGAATTCATTGCCTTCATTCGCTGGAAAAGATTAGAATCCTTAACTGCAGCGGATATCTCCTGCTGACTGCGAACCTTCTTAGGGCTAGAAGGCTGGAAGTTCTCTGATGGCGAACGTAATACAGGATCTGACTTAGGGTGAAATCTGAAAGAATCTTCAAATTCTTCATAACTCACTGGAATTCCACACTCCACCTTGCACCGAGAACAAAGTACCACAGTAGAAGCTTCTGGTGTTGGCTTTGCTTTTTTAGGAGTAGGCTCGTCCTCCTCTCTTGCCTTTGTGGTTAAGAGGTCAAGGGTTGGTTTCCTTCTGATCCGCCTGTCTCGGTTGATCTCTACCGTAGCAACTTCTACCTTCATCGGTGTTTCGAACTGGATCTTGCCTTCATTAATCCATTCCTGGATTTGATCCTTCAATCCAACGCAGCTGGCGGTGGTATGCGTCCAGACATTGTGGAACTTGCAATACTGCTTTCCCCTCATCCGTTCGCTAGTAGGAAAAGTCCCAAAGCTAGTCCTAATAAGATCAGCAGCAATCAACTCATCCAGAATTTCATGTGACCTAGCAGCATTAAATGAGTAAGCTTCGAACTTAGACTTCACTCGCCTTGTACGCCGAACTGCTCTTGCTGGCACCACATCAACCATCCCCACTTGTGGGAAAGGCTCAAAGTCAACCAGCGCGGCGGTCTTCTCTCCTTCTACTTGGATCCGCCCGCTGTTCAACCAAACTTGAATTTGGTCCTTCAACTTGATGCAGTCATTGGTATTATGATTCCACATGTTGTGAAATTTGCAATATTTCTTACCTTTCAGCTGCTCAGGCTTCGGATAGGGACCAAAGTCAGTCTTGATCAAATTTTGATTGATCAGTTCATCCAAAATCTCTCCTGCCTTGTTAGCATTATAAGTGTATGTTTCAAATTCTGGCTTGGTAAATGCCATCGTGGAAATCTTCACAGGCTCACGAGCGATCTTGAGACTTCTGGGCTTTGCAGCATTACGCCCTGTCAGCTCCAAGGCAGCAACATCCTTAGTGTCCAGATCATCTTCCGGATAGGTATGCTGAGGGTATGAGTAGAAAGGATCGATAGGAGCGTATACGGCGCCAACGTTCCTGTGTTTCCCAGGCATATAAGTTCCCCTAGAGGCATTCGCCTTGTCATCAAGCTCATTAAGCAGAAGCTGGTAGCTACCAACTTTGTTCATCAGATCTGCCATGCTGGCGAACCGGACATCATGATGCTTGGTTCGCTGCCTGTGCTCCAGGCCTTTAATGGCGATTGCAATAGCATCCGCCTCTGTGATAGGCGACTTGCACTTAGCCTGCTGAATCTTGAATCTTTTGAGGAAATTTACTGAAGTTTCTGCTGGTTGTTGGTACATAGAAGTCAGCGATGAGAGGTCTACTTCAGGCTCTACAACTCCAAAAGTTGTTCTAAACATAGCCTCCATTGTTGCCCAATCAGGAATGGACCTGGGAGCCAACTTGGTATACCAGGTAAGAGCAGAACCAGACAAGGATGAACCAAACGCCCTCAGCTTAAGGCTTTCATCATTGCCATAAGGCCCACATTCGCTCTGGAATCTGGAGATATGTGTGGCAGCATCTTCTGAACCTTCGCCTGAGAATGAAGTAAACTTGATGGGCTTGTAACCCCTTGGCCATTCGCTATTCGCGATATGATCTGGGAAAGGGTTTCTGTACTGGAGATTAGCTGATGGACCGCCAATTTCGGTCCTTATGATCTGTTTGATTTGTTCCAACAAATCAGCGCCTGATGGAGGTGTATTGTCGATTGTCGCAGTATCAGTTTTACCACCGCTGGCTGATTTCACAGTACCCATCTCGGTGAAAGAAACCTTTTTGTTTGAATCAAGATTCAACCAGATTAGAGGTGTCCCTTCATCCTCCTCCTGATGTTGAGCATCGTCGGTGCTTGATGAAGAATTAAGTAAACCCCTCTTATGAGGGCTCACATACAGCTCGGAACTTCGACCATCAGCTCCTAAGGCAAAACCTCCCTTGCTGTTGTTTCCCTTTGACGTAGTCCCCAAATGCTGGCAGATACGTTCCAACTGGTTGCTCATAGTCAAGTTCTGCTTCCTGACGTACATAACTTCACTGGTGAGCTTAGTGACACGATCATCCGCCTGTTTGATGTCATCAGAATGTTTTACTAGTTTGTCGAAGATTGCCTCATTCTGTTTCTGTTGTATCTCAGGGGTAAAGTCCTTGAAACGCTGAACTGCGTTATTCACCATGTCTGTATTCTTCTGAACCGCAGTAGTGAACATCTCGTAAAACTCTTCTTTTGATGTGCGGGCGTGCCAGTACCACGGGGTACGATGATGTCGTCGATGATGTGCTCCAAACTGTACTTCTTAATCGGGCGAATGCGGACGGAGAGAGAACAAACTCCGTCGAGGTTCTTTGTGAAAAGGCCTAAACGAGGTTCAGGGCTTCGAGAACGTTTCTTGTGAACAAAAATCGATACTTTCTTTGGATGAGAAAGCAGAGCAACAAAACTGGGAAGATTAGAAGAACTAAGATGTGATCTTAGCAAGGTTGCAAGGTCGCAAAGGTGCTCCGGAGAGGCTTAAGTTGTAGATTTGCTCGAGGAGGCTTTGAGTTTGCAAGTTTGCTTGTGAGGTTGAGAACCCATTTCTGATCGTAAAACTTGTTATTTATACACTTCAGGGTTCGCGGCTCTCTTAATGCTTTAGGACTCTTAGATTTACTTTCCTTATAGGAATCGATATCAATAAAAACCCCTATGTAAATAGGTTTCCTTGCGACGTAAGAAAAAGAAATACGGAAAGATATTTAGGCCGCAGTTTCCGGCCCATGGGCTGTATTCGATTTTACTTAAGACAGCCAAATTTACATTTGGGCTCAAACAGGTTTAAGCACCAGCTCGAACGCTTGCTCGTTTGACGGATTGTCCTTGCTGGGCAAATACTTATAAGGGTCCTCTTCCTTGACGCCAAATATTAAGTTTGGTGAGTATCGTACCATGCAAGGAAGGAACCATAAGATTGCTTCCTTATGATGATTTGAGCAATTTCGCAGGAGAATCTGAGTGGTCTCGCTGACACAGCTACGACAGTCTTCGAGTCTGAGGTCTCCTCTGCACAAAGCAATTGCGTTCACTTTGTTGGAGTCTTGTCCAAGAGAAGAGTGGTAAAAGCCAGAGTTTTGGGTAGTGTCTGACGAGAAGGAAGAGAGGAGGCTGTTGAGATTTTCTTGGTACATGCTGCCATCAGTGTAACTGCCAGCAGTTTCGGAACATTTCCAGCAGTATTCAGCTTTATGAGTGCATAGACCGTCGCCTTGGGCTATGGTGGGAGCAACAAGCAGGTATAAGATTGTAGGAACGATATAGAAAAGAAGCAGCCATATTGAAGAAACCATTTTCAATCTGTTGCTCAAGTCGATCAAAACTAATTCACAAAGTGTCTTCGATCACAATGTTCTTGAGCTTAATTTAAAGACTAGTTAGCTAGCTAGTATCATTAACCATTTAACCCACTCTCCATTCTAAAGACTGGGCAAAAAGAAAAAAGAATCTTGTCTCTATATATCTCAACCCTGCCTATGGTCCCAGCCCCGGCCGCCCATGTCGTAGGTTTCTTGTTGTGGCGTTTGTGGTACAATATTGACCAATTCTGGTATTAATTAAAATCAAAGGAATTGACGTACTATGCACCGTGAAGAGTCTTGTTTTCCTTTCATTGGAAAATTCTAATTCTAATGGTAGAGTTATCAAAGCATCGAAGAAACATAGGACCAGGCTAGCTAGCTACGTTTACCTAACAGTCTACAGAAACAATATGGAAAAAAGACCAGGTGATCATGGATTCATGGGGGGTGCTGCATGTGGAATTTGTTCTAGGTCAAACAGTGCACAAGGAAATTACGAGGAAATAACTAGGTGCTTATATTGCATGGACTGAGTTTGACCCTTTGTGTGGAGCCAGCATGCTTTGGAAATTGAAAACAAAAATATCAACGTTTTTGCCTTTGATCCATTTTTCAAACAGCCCATTAATTGGCAAACTTTTACGGTGCTTCATCAATTCCACGAAATTATAGAATAGTGGTTTAATTTGTTATTGTTATATATTGGTGTTATGTATCTGTTTAAGGGGAATATTGTAATAATCAATGCTCAACAGGGCAATGCTAGAGGGCTTTATTTAAGATTTAGGTTTTGTGTCTTTAATCTAACGCGTTACATGTCATTTCTCTAGAATATATATATATATATATATATATATATATATATATATATATATATTTTTATATTTTTGTCAATATCTTTTGTCATGTTAGATTTTGCAAAACTAATATTGCCCTTTGCTTTATTTTTTTTCTAGATTATATACAAAATACAATTAATTAATAAATTTGCATGTTATGTAAATAAAATGAGATCTGAAGATTCTTGATAAAATCTAAAAAATAAAAACAAAAACTGATGAAAAAGTACTTGCTTAGCTGCATAGGCTTAGAGCTTAAAGGGAATATCAATGGTGGCCGTTTTGTTAGCTTAGATCGATTGATTATATGATAAGGTGATTATCGATACAGACACGTTCTACTTTCAGAGAAATAATGTAGTGCCATGTGACACGTTCTACTTTCATATATGTTCTAGCAAATGGGAATAAATGTATAGTGCTTTAAGTATTACACTTTTAAATGTAAACACATGGATATCTGTATGTAAAAAGATAGAAAAAGAACATATCTAAAGATTGTTTTTCAAATCAGATTTCAAATGGGAAGAAATTGCATACTGAAATAAGTGTATCTATTCCAATTAACACAAATATCTATGTGAAAGTTAAAAGAAAGTTGGCGAGACAAGACAAAACCAACTTGAAAAACACGAACAATAATAAAATATACACAAAAGTTTATGTTTATTTCTGAAATACTGATATCTGTGTGTAATACAGACACAACAAATACGGATATCCATGTAAGTTAAAAAGAAAGTTAGCTATAGTAACAGTGATTAATTTTCATTCAAACTCTCCCACAGATTACTGTGTGTATTTTATTTCAACCACAAACGTATGTAGCAACAGTTCACATAAATATGTGTATATAATGCATTACAAACAAATAACAGTGTGAAATAGTAATTAATTGTCACAAAAGTCAGTGAGACTACAATTCATTTAATTACATATTGTATGCATATTATAATAAGTTATGCACACATAAATCTGTGTTTAGTGCTAAGTCACACATATTTCTGTAGTTACAATTATGACAATTTTTTATATGGCCCCATTCAAGATTATTACAAACATATATCTCTGTAGATTGAGAATTCACATGGATATCCATCTGTAATTGAAAATCAGTGTGGATTGCCCGTTTTGCTAGTAGACTAGTAGTGAAAGTAATTGGTGGGTTGGACGTGCACCATGCTACATGGTTGTTTTCCCACATAGGTTTTCTCTCCCACGGAGTCTTAAAGCTTAGTCATGACTATTAGAGGAACAGCCACATTAATTTTTTTTTTATTTCTATTCTCTTTTAGTATTGTACATGCTTTAGGGTTCTCAAAAACGAAAGTGGCATGCTTTTGAGTAAAAAGATGTGTAAAAACTTTAGTAGAGTATTCTCGTGTCCGTCTATTGCATAATTTTTGTAGTTCGAGTAGTTGCATACTTGCATATTGAATAATTAATTTGCATTGCAACAACTTTGAAGTTATTGACTAGAAATTAAAGAGCGATTGGATTGGAAACGGTAATGGCCTATTCTGTTTTTTGATGAATTACAGGTCTTCTTTGGTACACCATGTACATTCCCCTAAGAGGAGGATATTTTGCTCAAATTTCGTGTCCCTTGTACCAATCAGGTGAAACTAGCTCATTGTGGATACGGATGCATCTCGAGTTTCGTCTCAATTCTGGCAGCAAGATCAGTCGAGTTGGTATTGGGAGGGACTGCTTATATAATTAATTTCATGCTTTGGTGGCTTTGTTGCTAAGTTGGGACAATGTTAAGTTGCTGAAGTTGAAATTTGGGGTGTGTTTTGTCGGTTTGAATTGGTTGCCAGTAGTAGATAAAGGAATTGCTAATCTGATTGTGGATTGCAATTCGAATTGTACACACAAAAAATACACAAACATTATATTCTATTGTTTCTAGCGCTGAATGAGTTTCTTAATTAAAACATCTGGCAGCTGTTGTTTAACATATCCTTTGTCTACTATTATGGAGAATAACCGTAGCTGATGTCTTGACAATCGATCAGGCTCAATTGTGAATATTTTGTTTTTGTTTTTTTTAAGCAAAGCGTTAAAATTCGTTAAACGAGAGAGATAGACCATACTACAAGTAGTGATCAACCATGCAATGACATGCCGTAAAGAGACACTGACCGAAGATCCGGCTCATATAAATCAACACAATGAGGAGAAAAACTTAGGCGGGGTCGTTAAGATACCATGTCATATGGCGTATCTAACCCATTATTTATTGGACGTCACTTCATAAATATACCAAAATTCAAAACTACATCTCACCCCTTTGCTTGCATTTGATTGGTGGATCGGACATGACATATGACACAACTGCTCTACCGAAGAGTGTGGACAACGAGACCCTAAAAGATAATCATGAAAACATTGAACATATCAATTCTGGGACATTTACTATAATAAGCAGCATTGTTATGCGAAAATTCTTGTATCCACCAAAGTGAATATTCACTTTGGTGTTCTTAGCCGTTGGATCGGCTAATTCTTCATCCAACCACACATACCCCTTGTATGCACACTGTTAGATCTTCCACCTTTACATATCAGCCGTTGGATCAGTCAAGTACATATGTACTTTTGTGGATACAAGACACTCATTGTTATGAATGATATAAATGGAGAGATTTTTTTAGTAATTTGTGTGGGCATGTGGAGACTGGAGTGATCGATGAAGATCGTACACTGAGCTGGATGCACAACATTTTGGTGTAGTTCTAGGCTTCTAGCTCCCCTAATGTTTTCTGGTAGGAAGGTCTATTGAAAGGGAACCTAACAAAAATTACTCCAATCCTAGATAACTAGTGATGGGTGGAACTAGTACACACACCCAATAAAAAAATAAAAAAAGAGAAAAAAGAATTGTGCCCCTAAACGTTAATAAAATATGACTATATTGTCATGTTATTCGATTTGAAAAGAGTACCCAAAAAAAAAAAAACTCAAGCTATGGTAACTCTTCGATTAATATTGTCTTGTGCCACCAGTACTTTTGAAATATATATACCAACAAAATCTCTATTGGAGTTCCTTTAATGCAAGATACTGCCCAAATTCTCGTCTTATTTATCCAGTGAATTAGCTTCAAGTTAGAATAAAATTTGACCTACCCTTGATTGCATACTTCCTCCTTGGAAAATACATAGCTCTAAGTTCCCCTTGATTCAACAACTAGGCCTCAGCCCCGGAGGCAGCCGCGCCAAATCATGATCATATTCCGAAAAATAATCTCTCCACCAATCATCATTCGACTTGTTATCAGCTACACTGAACAATTTTAGCTTCATGCTTTCACCATCCGGAGCGAAAACCTTTGCTAGGTAAACTTTTACAGCACCAGCATCAATTGCCTCCAATCTTATAAAATAAGCTAAATGTCGTACACAATGCTGGCAACATGCATTCACCTTCTTTGCCTCCACAACTCTAACAAAATGAAGTTGGGGATTCTACAGAGAAGCAAACGTTCAGAGTACGTTAATCGGTTAACAATATAGAAAAGAATTAACGCTGCAATAAATACAGAAAATGTTAATATTTTCTTGGCATAGTTGATATTCTTAGAAGTAGGAATTAATACAAAAATTCTTTAAGGCAGCAATCAAGAAAGGAGTGAAGCACGTGAAGGAAAGATGAGAAGAGCGTGATAAAAAGATAGAACTAGGGTTTGTTTAAAAATAAGATTTGCATTTTAATTTTTTATTGCGGGAAAAAATTTTGTGGGACAATTCACATGCTCAATATGAATTCCATGGTTGTAACAAAAAAAAATGAATTTCATGGTCAGAAAAATAGGATAATATATCACTTTATATAAGGGAAATGCTTTTATCAATTAAAATACATAACTATCATTAAAAAACAAACCATAAAAAGTCATTGAGCACGGAAAAATAAACCAAAATATATCATCATTATCCAACCAAAAAAAAAAACCATCATTAACCCAAGTGTAGTTGCACACAACATGAATGATATTAACGTACATGCAAAGTAATGATCAATTGATCATGACCATTTTGCACTCAACCCTACCTATGGTCCCAGCCCCATGACTTTTCGTGAAGTATATTAAAGGTTTCTTTTTGTGGTTTGTGGTACAATATTGACCAATCCTAGTATTAAAAGCAATTAAAGGAATTGAGTATTGACTACGCACAGTGAAGAAGGGTCTAGGTGTGCCAAAAAAAAAGAAAAAAAAGAAAAAAAGAAAGAAGGGTCTAGGTTTCCTTCTTCAATTTGATTCCTATGTGAAACATTTTGTACGTTTACCTACAGTCTACAGAAACAAAATGGGGCTGTGGAATTTGTTGTACGCCAAACAGTGGACAAGGAAATTACTATATATGTATATATATTAATTCCATGGATTGAGTTTGACCCTTTGTACTATTATAATGTGAACAATTATTGTCAATCAAAATATTTTTTTTTACCAAAACATCCTTCAATTATTAAATAACTTTGGATAGAAGTCAATTGTTAAGGACAAACAAGTAAAAAACAAAATAATTAATAAAAAATTTGAAAAAAAATTACCCATTACTTTTCAAAAAAAATTGTTTCTCAAGAAAAAAACTGCAACACATGCCATAGTGCTAGTTTTCATTTAAATTTTATCTTTTTGAATGGTTTTTTATTCATAAGAACATAATTGGGCAAATATTTACCATCAAGAATAAGGCAAAAACACGGTGCCCACTTGGTCAATTAATTGACCAATTTATGTTTTTGTCCTATACATTTTACACAAATTATGAAACTGCTATTGACAGATTTTTATTGATCTCAATAAATTTTTTTAATGAATCAATATTTTCCATGGTAGGAGGAAAAAAACAAAGAAGCATCACATTTGTGTATTTTATTGAGGTCAATAAAATTTTATAAGATCAATGAAATTTTAGTTTCTGGGTCTCAATCAGCAAAGTACAAAGGAGCATCACCTTTGTGTATTTTATTGTTGTCAATAAAATTTTATTAAGATCAATAAAATTTTAGTTTCTGGATTTCAATCAGCAAAGAACAAAGGAGCATCACCTTTGTGTATTTTTTTTTTCCGCTGAAACGAGATGAGGGAAGAGCTCCCAACACCCCAAATTTATTAAAGAAAATGAGAAGTACAAGGGAGGGAAACTCCCTGAAACCAAAACTACAACAAAGAAACCAAACTAAAGAAAAGTAAACTTAGGATCGAAGACCCAAACGGTTCTCATTACAATGGAGGCAATAAAGGTAGGAGCTGCATTCCATCACACAAAACCAGTTGAAGACATACCATAGTTAGCTAATGCATCATCAACATGATTTCCTTCACGAAATATATGAGAAGCACGAAATTGCATTTGAGAAATACGAAACAAACAATTATTCTACTGAACCCGAAGTTGCCATGGTACCAAAGAAGGAGACCTAAGAAGGTCAAGAATTAGAGACCTCAATAAAATTTTATTGAAGTCGACTACGAGAACGTCAGTGCAGCAACGATGTCGTATAGGTCCCAAACTTGAATTTTCAATGCCTCGAAGTAATCTTTCATCTCGGCCATGACGTGTCGTATAGTTTCGCTTAAGAACAAGTCTCTTTTACGAGTGTCAACAAGTGTGGATTGTATAGATTAAGACCGGGGGATTATCGTATCCAAGGGATTGGAAGGCCCTAAAATCACTTTGGTAATGTGTGTGATAACCAAGCTATTCTAGCACTAAAATGGTGAGATAAGAGATGAGTTATATACTAGTGAAGTGAAGTATGTGCACATGGTTGTAGTGTTCATATTTTTGGTGTTTTCAAAGAGAACAAGCAAGAAAGTATATAAGCAACAATTGCAAATTTGATAAACAAAGTTATTGAGCTTACAAACTCAATTTCAATAGATAGTGTACATCTCAAATTACAAGAATTCAAAGCAATGAAACTAAAAGGTAAAAGAGTTAGAGAATGCTCAATGATGTCTCCAAGACTTCTCCTCCTCTTTTATGAACTCCTCCTTGCTCCAAGTCTCAATCCTTGCAATCCTTGATGTTGTTGTGGGCTGTTTTGGTGAGGTAGATGGTGAGCACGAATTTTGTGGTGAGAATGGAAGAGAGAAAAGAGTGAGGAATGAAGAAGAAGAAGAAGAAAGAAAAAAAGGGTGAAGAAGGTGGCCGGAAATAATGGAGAAATCGGCTGGAATTTAGAATGGGAAGAAGAGAAAAGAAGAAGAAGAAAGAGAGGAGAGGAAGAAGAGGAAGAAGGGGGAAGAAGGGGGTTGTGTTCTGTGATGGAATGATGTCTGATTTCCCCTCCCTTAGCAGCTGCTAGGTTAAATGTTTTCCCAAGAAAAGATGATTAAACAATAGTAAAAATCATGGGAAAAGAGAAAGTAAAATGCCTTGGAGGAAATTAGGGAAAAAACATGCATGGGTGAAGTAAAATAAGAGTTTTCAGATTTCTAGAGTGCAACAACCCATGCATGTTTCTGATTTGAATATCTGCTCCATGTGTGGTGGTGCTCCGGTGGTGGTCCAGCGGTACTGCCGCCTCTTGTGGTGGTGGTTGGCCGGAAAAGTCGTCGGAAATGTATTTTCTTCATTTTTCTTCCTCTTTCCGATTCTTCAAGGCCTTCAATGACATAATCTTCCGAAGGTAAATTTGTGCAAACTTTCATGTCTAGAAGCCACAGTTGACTTTTTGTCCTCTTCTCGGAAATGTGCCCAAAGGTAGCCAAAACGCACATTTTGTGCCGAATTATCTCAAGTCATGCAAGTGACCTGAAATCATAAAAATGCATATTAGAACCATCAAAACGCCTTCGGACAAGCTTAACTCTAGTGATTAGGAGTACAATTTGCGCTATAAATAAGTGCAAATCACACCCCCACACTTGAATCTTGTTTGTCCTCAAGCAAACACAATACATACAATAAGGGAAACACAATACAATCACAAGGAAGGGAAAAATAGAATTCAACAAGTGTCGTATAGTTTGCCACAGAGCCAAGGGAGTGGTTGAATTCAAATGACCTCTCTCTAGGCATTTTCCCTCATTTTGATGGCACTAAACTGACCATTACTCATGCCATGCCAACACTAAGACATGCGGCATGCCTTTAGAGTTATGCTTATTTATATCCTCAAAACAGGACCAGCAATTCATACAAAACAATAACCAAACCAAAATCAATAGAATTACCAAACCAAACCCAAGATAGAAATTGCCGGAAAATGTAAAGAACCACAAGATAATCACTATTCAAAGTACAATAAATTGATTGAGAAAATAATCAATAAACGAAGCTCGTAGACAGTACCACTAAAGAGCTAGCTACCCCCTAACCCTGGATAAATTGATTCACAAATTGAATCAATATCAATTGAGATGTATCTCCATTTTCCTCTGTGAGATGTCTAGTATGAGACTAAGTACAATTTGGACAAAATAGTAAGTTTTTCTCAATACAATCCAATCAAACTCTATGTACATGTATCTGATCAGAGGCAAAAGAGAGAAATTTGGATCTCAAACACCATGAGATCATGAGATAGGGATCGTTACCCATAGGAGATTGTTTATTTGCTTTTCTATGTCACGAAAATTAAATAATATATACAACAAAGAATATATTTACAAATATATACAATATGTACAAAAGATGTTTTTCGGTTTTTGGAAATAATTGAAATTAACAAATAAATAAAAGAAAGTATTTTTGGATTTTTGGTTTTGAAAATTAAACTAAACAAAAATAAAACAACAAACAACGCACTCTTGATATGTTAACCTATAACTTCCTTTCAATTAAATGTAGTTACTTAGACTAAGCCAATGGCATGTTGCACTTAATCTATTGTTCTCTCTTACTTGGTATGTTAGGTGCATGGCATGTACTCCTAACTTAGCTTCTAAAATGCAACCTAGACTGGCATGTTCATAGATTCAGCATTAAGAAGTCATTATGCAAAAAGAGAACGAGTAACTCTAGGCAACTTCGACACTGATGTAGTTCTAATTGCCTAGAAGATGATTCATATAACGATAGCTTACACCGTTATTTGCTACTTCTAGAATATATGATGATATGGCGGTCCACATATAATCCTAGCAATAAAACCCTAGCATGCTTACTATGTTCGCAACCACAATAAACAAACTAGCAATTTATCGATGACAAAGCAATGAATCAAACAAACATTTAATATCCGAAATATTATAAATTAAACAAATAGCAAGAGTAATAGGGCTAAACCCTAAATTATTACACAAAATAATAAAATAAAGTTTTAAAACAAATATTTACACAATAACATTTACCCAAAATTATTCACATAATATTCAAATGCGGAATTTAAAATTAAACTTAAACAAATATAATAAATAAACGAGTTTGGGTAAAATGTTACTGATGTGTCCATGAAAATGGACACTGCCGTTCAGGTGCAGGTGGACGGCTCAACTATGTGCGCGTAAAGACGGCACTGCCCTTCTAGCGAAGGTGGAGGGCTCAACTATGTGGAAACGGTATCGGACTTTGGATGTGGCGGGGGCCCATTTCAGTTGGGCTTTGGATTTTTGGGAGCCCAATTCGGATTGGGCTTGCAGTGAGTGTCCAAATCAATTGGACAGTGAACAAAGCTTGGGCCAGCGGGCTTGGTGCAGTGAAAAGCCCAGAAAAATATTTTGGGCTTGGGCTAGTCAACAGGTCAACAAGTCAACAGCCCACTTTTCTTTTTTTCTTTCCTTTCTGGCTTCTTCTTTCCCGTGCCTCTTCTGGTTTCACTTTCTTTCTTCTTTTTCTCTTCCTCTCTTCATCAGAGCAGAGAGGAGAGAATGCCATGGGGTGCCGGCGAAGAGGGATCGATCGATGATGGTAACGGCGTTGTGGTGGAGGACGCACGGGTCATGGAATTTCGCGGCCTCATGGACCGGATTGTGTGCTCGGGCTTCACAGGAAGGACGGCGGCGGCGGCGTGGGTCTGTGATGATTGGCGGCAATGGGAGCTCATGGTCGGGGTCCGGGGTGGTGGATGAGATGAGAAGGCTCGGCGCCGGGTGCTGCGGGTTGGGAATTTCGCAGAAGCTCGTGGGAGCTTGGTTGCGAGCGGCCTAGCGGCGGCGATCTGCAGAGGAACCGGTGGATGATTTGTGCAGCCAAGAGATGAGGTCGACGCCGGGTTTGGGAAACCGGCGGCGTCGAGAGAGACCCATGGTGGTCGAGGTGCAGCCGCAATCGTGAACCGTGGGGTGATTAAATAAAGCTCCGGTGAGCTTCAACGTTGACGAGGCTGCTGGAATTGATTGTGGTGATGGCTTCTCTTAAGAAGAAGAGAAAGGGGAAGCAGAGGGGCTGCAAGTCAAGGATGGGTGTGGATGTCGCCATGTCGGCAAGGGTGGTGGCCGGCCGGTGGACTGCAAAGTCAAAAAGAGAAAAATCAATATAAGCCAAAAGGCTTTCGGTGAAAGAAGAAGAGAAAACAAAAAATAATAATAATTAAATAAATAAAATAAAATAAAAAGATATAAATAAATATAAATATGAGAAAATAAAGTGGTGGTTTAAATTGTGTTTCGCCACCGTCTGCGGTGGTTGCGCCTCTTATTGTGGTAGTTCGCCGGTGTGTGCCGGGATTCGAAACGATTTTCGAAATCTTCGTACAATATCTGTAATCCACATCGAAATGATAACCAGTGTTATCTTGACGTTGAAAGTCACGGTTGACTTTCTGTCATTTTTGGAAATGCGCAGAAAAACCTCCAAAGTACACCTTTTTGTGCAAATATACATTTTCTTCTTATTTTCCCTATAAACAAGAAAACACACATTAAATAAACAAATAAGCTCTTGGAAAGTCTAATCCAAGTAATTAAAGATGCTTTAAGTGCGTATTTACGCACTTATCATTATATTAGAATTAAGATCCAATAAATGACTTATGAGAAGATGTTTACAAAAAACTAATGACATATGCAAAGTACTACAAATAAAACACCCATGCAATATATATAGGGCCTTTTCACTAAGGGATTCAATTTTTTGTGCATAGTAAAGGATTGCGTGTGGGACTCACTTTGCAATCTTATTTCAATCCCACCATTCAAGGTTAATCTAGGCCTTCACACATAAATTATTTATGCAAAGTTTCAGCCTAGCTAATTGGAAATCGTGAAGGTATTAACACTTTAACGATTTCAAATTAGGCTAAAACTTTGCAGAAATAATTTACGTATAGAGAACTAAAACTTCAACAGTCGGATTGCCCGAATTTGATTGTAAAGTGGACTCCACAAGCAATCCCTTAAAATTACCATAAAAAGATATGGGTTGCGAGCTAGAGTGAACATGAGTACACGGTTTTTTAAGGTAAGGTTAATTTTAGTGGAGAAGAGACCTTGCTTGGATGGAAGTGGAGCTGGAGTTACTGGAGTTTTTGGAGATGCTGGAGTAACTGGAGCTGAAACATTTACTAGTGAATCAGCCGTAGACTCATAGAAAAGACCGACCTCAAACCTTAAGCTACAGCTTGGTTTAAGAACTCGTCCTTGCTTTCCAAAAATATTTCCTGGAATATCAGAGATGGCCATTTTAAGGCAATTACTGCAATTTTGCTTGGCTATATCTGGAGTGCACTGCACAAGTGCATATATCTTTTTACTTCCCGGAACTACTGCATGTCCTGCTGCAAATTTTTTAACAAAATCCCCTGAAGCAGCTTTGTCACTTAAAGTTTCAAACAAGAGGTTAAGCACCAAGTCGAACTCTTGAGTGTTTGACACGTTGTTTGGGCCGGTCACATACATACTAGGGTCATCTTTCTCGATTCCAAATATTAAGTTGCCCGAGTAACGTACCATACAATGCTCCGCCCATAAGATTGCTTCCTTTTGATACAAACAATTTTGCAAGAGAATGTCAGTGGAGTTGTTGACACAGCTACTACAGGCTAGGAGTCCAAGGTCTCCTCTGCATAATGCAATTGCATTCACTCTATCAGAGTCTTCTCCGAGAGAAGAGTTGTAAAAGCCAGAGTCGGCTTTGTTTTGGGTAGTGTTTGACGAGACGGAAGAGAGGAGGCTGTTGAGGTTTTGTTGGTACATGCTGCCATTGATGTAACTGCCAGTATTGGAACATGTCGAGCAGAATTCAGCTGCAGGAGTGCAAGCTTTTTGGGCCAAGGTAGCAGCAACAACAGCTCCAAGATGATAGGGAAAATCATGAATAAAAGCAGCAGCCATCTTGAGAGACCCATTTCTCTGTTGCTCGACTCAAAGGGAACTGACATGCTGTTTTCAAATATTCTGGGGCTTTAAAGACTAGTTAGCTAGCATGATCATCAAGTCATAAACCCACTAAAATAAAAGGGAAATCTTGAAAAAGTATATTGTTAAATGTTAATATTTTTCTTGGGGGTGGTTAATTTGTGGTTCAATGATGACCAAGTACGTCTAGTATTCGAACTTTCGAAGCACAAGTTAATAGACTTCAATTTTTTTATGCACATTGAAGGGGCCGGTCTTGTTTAATTTCCTTCTTATATTTGATTTCTAATGGAAGTAATGGCACGTTTACTTTACCTACTGCATGTCCTGCGGTGGAATTTGTTCTAGCCTGGCCCAACAGAAAGAACAAGGATAATGAATACAAAAATAACAAAGTTTTGTTTTTGATCGTTTTTTTTTCTTTTCTTTTTGGTTACATGGTGATAGAAGCATATTTATATGCTCCGTTGTGTTTAATTATATATTACTACTTCCATAATCCCTCTTTAATCGGGCTATATATGTTATTTCGTGTTTTGTAGGTTTCCCGAAGCATTGAGGATGAAAAGAAGCAAAAAGTGGAGATTAAAAGCAAAACTGGTGAATCTGCATGTGCAGATCAGTCCACTTCTGACGGTTTATGATTCGAATTTTTCTACAAGAAGTTATGGCTGATTAAGTGAGGGAATATCAATCTGGCGCGAATCTGGAAACGTTCGGGAATTCAAGTTTTGAGGCCCAAGTTGCACCTTGAAGCCCATGAGAGGATTTTGACGAGTTTCCCATGTATTTATGATATTATTGGGTATTTTAATTGGTTTTGACAAGTCTTTATATGTTGGACCAATTAGAATGTTTCAAGGAGTTGTGAGGAGGAAGTTTTTCTAAACCTAATAGGATTCCTATCCTTATTTAAAGAAGCATCGAACGTAGCAGCGGAAAATCATCTTATACGCGGAGAACAAGAGCAAGAGTTGTGGAGAGCCGAAGCATCGCCGTGTTTCTTTCTTCTTCTCTTTCTTTCTTTAGTTTTTATTATGTTTTTGATTGTTGATATCATGACTATGAGTAGCTAATTTCCTTAGTAACTATGTTCCTAGCCTTAGACATGTGGATCTTATGATTTTGTTTTAATCAAGAGTACTTCTTAGACAATTGGTTGTTTGTTGATTCATTGTTTAATCATTGATAAATTTCTTGTATGTTTATTGTGATTTGAAACATAGTAAGCATGCTAGGGTTTTATGGCTATGAATGTATGCATGATCATCTTAATCATAACATGTTCTAGAGTAGCGCATGAATAATTGGCCTATTCATATGAATCAATATCTAGGTAATTAGAACAACACCAGTATCGAAGTTGCCTAGGAGCGTTACTCACAATCTCTTTGTACTTAATGACTTCTGATTTGTTAAACATATTGGAAAAATCATCCTAGGCTACTCATTAGAATCTAAGTTAGGTCGTAAACATCATACACTTAATATACCAAGTATGAGAGATTAATAGGTTAAGTTCGACATATCATTAGCTTAACTTGAGTAATGGCATTCAATTTCTAAGAAGGATACATTGACTTTTCATAAGTGAAACATTCTCTTGTGGTAAACAACAATCTCTGGTTACATTGTTCCCATTGATTTCCTTTCATACTACAATTCATCATCTTGGATTAATTTCCAGCAATTTAATTAGATTTCTTTAACTTGTTATTAGTTTAGTCAAAACCAAAAATCCTCCATCTTTATGTTATTGTTTTGGTCATTGTAGTTTAGTAATTAGAATCAATCTTCTGCGGGAGACCCTTGCTTATCCATACTACTACGTGACATTATTATATATTTACAAGGAATAAATTGTGTGCTAGTTTTAGCCCTACCACATGGGGTCCAAAGGTGTTCAAGCATTACCATTTAATGTGGCAATCTTTTATAATGCTTGGGTTTCACAAAATTATGGGATATATATTTGTTTGTTTTTTTTATGGGAAATACCCACCAAGTCCACCCGTGGCAACGTTTTGCCCAACAAGTTTTGCTACAGTAAAAATTTGCCCACCAAGGACAGAAATATCTCGAAAATTTTATTGCGGTCAGTAAAATCCACTGTTCATCCATTTTTATTGACCACAATAAAAATTATTGTTCATAAAATATTTTATTGAGGTCAATAAAAAACGGTGAACAGTGAATTTTACTGACCACAATAAAAATTTCGAGACATTTTTGTCCTTGATGGGCAAATTTTTACTGTAGCAAACTTATTAGGCAAAAAAAGACCACGTGTGTCCTTAGTGGTCAAACACCCTTTTTATTAACTAAGAAAGTAAGAAATCAAATTTAGAAAGTTCTATGATGCTCCAAAAATATTAAAATTCTATAGATGTTAGATTAGTCAATATTTACGGTGTTCTTATATATTGAATTAATTTAATATCAAAGTTGAATGTAGAGTTTGTGTAGTGATTTTACGTACATATACGTGTATGTGTAAACTGATGCCCAATTTTTTTTTTTTTTTTAAAACTTAACAGCTCACATCTTCGGAGTTTTAATAATCCGGAGCACTATCATTAAATTTCAGAAAAACACGAAGAAAAAAAAAAGAACAAAAGTTAATAGCATAAATATCAATAATAACGCTCATTTTCCAAGCTAGGAGGATACACTCAATATTATTGAGCATAGCCCTAATTAACGACTAAACGCAACAATAGGGAGAAACCATGCAATAACTAACATCGCTCAGATAAAACATTTGCATACATGATGACTTTGTGCAACTGTTTTGATCTTTGATGGAATCAAATAGCTTAAACGTTCACTTAAACAAATAAAGGGTACGGTCTTCATGGTAGAAAATGAAAATACTTGGCCCCCTAGCGAGGATATGGCTCAGTAATATTTGAAACCACATTTCTCGACACATACACAGAGCTATTGGATTTGTCAGACGTCTCTCTGAGTCTGAGTGATATGTCCGATTCCGAGTTATATTGCGAATAATATGCAGGTCGTGAGGGTACTGAGAGTGTGAGAGAATGACTGTTAAGCATGGAAACAACTGAAGCCATGGTTGGTCTGTCATTCACATTTTCTTGGACACATAGTAAACCAATGTGGATGCATCTGATCGTTTCATTTCTTGAGCCTGTTGTCAACATGGGATCTATGATATTTGGAATTGTATCGTCCATCCAATTTCTCCAGGCCTATAAAATTTGCAAAAAAAATTTAGAAAAAATGTACACGTCTTTAAATTTCTGGATTATTGTAATAACTTGATCATATATTCTTACTCACATAGCTTAAGAGGTCTTCTTCATTCTCCCCATTCCGGAAATTACCAATCTTCTTACCACTAATTATCTCAAGAACCAACACGCCAAAACTGAAGACATCCGATTTGACAGAAAAGCGTCCGTGAATGGCATATTCTGGTGCCATATATCCACTGCAAGATTGCATCCAACTTAATTAAACATGCAAGTATTTTGGTTCTTAGAACGCACAATGTGTAAGTTAAGACTTAAGAGTATGTGCCATGTTTACTTACTAGGTCCCAACGATGGTCTTTGTATCTCCTTGAGTTTGATCCATGACAAACAATCTTGCCATACCAAAATCTGCAATTTTGGGGTTCATATCTTCACCTAATAGAATGTTGCTAGCTTTGAGATCGCGGTGAACAATTCGAAGTCGAGAATCTTCATGGAGGTAAAGAAGACCACGAACAATTCCTCCTATGATTTTGTAACGTGTTTCCCAATCCAAATGTCCATGATTGATTGGATCTAAAAACAATTTTGTTAGAACAGATGTATTGTGTTCCTATGTTAATTGTTCAATACCTTAATTTTGTGTAACATTTATAAAATCTTTAAGAAATTATAACAATTAAATATATTGAGGAGAGGTAGAGGCAGGTTACCATACCAAAAATGAAGTGGTTAAGACTTGTATTAGGTATATACTCGTAAATGAGGAGCCTTTCCTCTCCTTTCAAGCAAAAGCCCAAGAGCCTTACTAAGTTCCGGTGTTGAAGTTGAGCAAGTAACATAACTTCATTTTTAAACTCACGATCACCCTGTTCAGAACTCTTCGAGAGCCTTTTCACAGCTATATATTGTCCATTAAATAGTCTACCCTGAAAGTAACAAGCTTATAAATTGAATAAAACAAAAACAAAAAACAGAAGACAAAAATTCTTGGTCGGGGTATTGTTTTTCTTATCATAGTGTTTTCTTACCTTGTAAACAGCTCCAAATCCACCTTGTCCAAGCTTGTTTTCATCAGAAAAGTCATCCGTTGCAGATCTTATATTTTCAAAGTCGTATTGTAATGATTCCACGAAACTAATTTCTTCAGAATTAATATCATCTGAAAAAGGTACAACTTAAACCAAAAATTGTTTGAAAACACCAAACTAAATAGACAGATGCATTCTCCAAACCAGAGACGGTTTAACGTACTTACCTTCAAGTTTTACCCTTGGCTGCTTTACTCTTAAGAAAATGCATATGCCACCGAGAAGCATAGTGACAAAAGAAATCACAACCACAATGATGATGATAATAGTTTTTTTTGTGTTACTCTTCTTTCCTGCAGAAAAATCAGAAGGCGGTCGGGTGCTTTAATATTTAGGGGTCACTCCACATACATAATATATTTTGAGGTGCATGATACCTTGTGTGTGTATATATATAACATCATATATATAATTATAAATATATATATATATATATATATATATACATGAATCCTGCTCCTCTAAAGTACACACACATATAAGAGAGACTTAAATTAAACGGTTTCGATTATTATTGTGTTGTATGGTTACGGAGAATGATGAGGAATTGAGGATGAACCTACTTTTTTTAGGATGAGCTAGTGTACTTTTTCTAAGCTTACATATATATAATATAACACATGACATATATATATATA
Source organism: Rubus idaeus (assembly GCA_030142095.1). Classification (NCBI taxonomy): domain Eukaryota; kingdom Viridiplantae; phylum Streptophyta; class Magnoliopsida; order Rosales; family Rosaceae; genus Rubus; species Rubus idaeus. Next base: position 11,824,685 of record CM057967.1, read on the forward strand.
TATATGTATATATATATACACACTCCCTTCACCCCCCTATAAATAAATCACATCTCATCAACCAATACAACATAACTCAATCATCAGAACCGTTCATCGTTAAGAGTTATTATCAAGACCTATCCTCTCAAAAAATCAGCCGAATTAGAGATTGTTTTCATCTGTTTGTTGTATAGTTTAGTAGAAATATCCGTAGAGAGAGAAAGAGATGGGTAATCAAATTGCTAAATAATTTCCACATTTGAATTTTTTTTATATCAAAATGATCCTTGAATGATGACCTAAAATATAGACGGTTTTAATCATTAGTTTGCACTCGCAATGATCACGATGTTCGCATTTTATTTTATATGCACGTGCGCATGTGAAGGAGACATATATATATATATATTATATATATATATATATATATATAATTATGTATGCTAGATACGTACCTTTCATAGGTGGAAGTGGAGCTGGAGTTTCTGGAGTTGTTGGAGTTGTTGGAGTACCTGGAGATGAAACATTTACTAGTGAATGAACAGCACGTAGACTCATAGAAAACACCAATCTCATACCTTATATTTGTATGCTCCATCGTGCTTAATTCGATATTAGTTCTCTTACAAACCATCTTTATTCGAATTATTAATGTTGTTTTATATTTTATAGGACTTTTGAAGCAATGAGGAAGGAAAATGTGCAATTGGAGGCTAGTAGAAGTACTTTTGAAGCAAGAATCGGATTGAGGAAAGTAACCAAGTCCCAGTCGACTGGTTGTGAATTTGCCGAACGGTCGGACGAGCTACTCTAACTTTTAATTGTTTTAAGATTCTTTTAAGTCCTCGTGGGCTTCGATTCCTATTGGGTCATGGACATTTTAAACCTTAACTTTTTTCTTTTTCTTTTTCGGGTTTTTTTTTTTGAATTTTGTGAAGGATCTTGGTGGCTAATTTTTCTTAGTAACTAGGGGCTGTTCCTAGCCGTAGACATGTGAATTTTATGACATTGGTTTTACCAAAGACTTCTTAGACAATTGATTGTTTATTGATTCATTGTTTTCTTATTGAGAAATTAAACCCCCCCCTACAAACATCAGAGGACAAAAAAGCCTACAAGAACAAACAGGGAAACCACCTCGGAGATGCCGTGAAGATCGTCAAAATTTATTTGTGCTTAATGACCTTTAATTTGTTAAATCATTCGGAAACATCATCACAGGTTGCTTATTAGAGGCTAAGTTAGGTTGTAAACATCATGTATCTAACATACCAAGAATGAGAGATTAATAGGTTAAGTTGGACACATCATCAACTTAACTTGAGTGATGACGTTCGATTGCTAAGAAGGCTAGATTGGTTTATCATAAATGAAACATTGTCTTGTGGTGAATAACATGTTCATGGTTATATTGTTCTCATTGATTTTCTCCATCACAAACTCTTGACATCTTGGATTATTTTCCATCTTAGTTTAGATTTCTTTGATTAGCATAGTTTAAACCCCCTAATCTTTACTTTATTGTTTAGTCGTTGTAGTTTAGTAATTAGATCAATCCTCTACGGTAGACCATTAATTGCTTATCCATACTACTTTGTGACAATATTCTTATTTGCAAATTAAGATTTAATTGTGTGCTAGTTTTAGCCCTATCATAACATAAAAAAGAGACTTAGTAGCACGAGGACTTTGACCTTTGAAGGTGAATTTTTGCACCTCAGATGTGCATGTCACCTCATTAATTTGATAGTGAAGGATGAGATTGAGGAGTTAGAGAATGAGATTGAAGCAATTTGGCATAGTGTCAAGTTCATTAGGTCTAGTTCAAGTAGATTGGATAAGTTTAGGGAGTTTTCAGTCCTTGAACACATGAACAAAATTGCAAATGTCTCCCTAGCCTCAGGATGTTATAACTAGGTGGAACCGTGGAACAACACTTATTTAATGTTGGATGTAGCATTAAAATATGAGAAGGTGTTTGATAGGATGTTTTATCATAATCCCCAGTTTACAACTTACTTTGAAGAGAAAGATCACTAAGGTAGGAAGAGGGCAGACCCTTCAGTTGAGGAATATTGGAGAAATGCACAAGCATCCGTGCATTTTCTGGGGAAGTTCTATGAGTCCACATGCAAAATAAGTGCTTGGAAACATGTAACAGTACACTTGCTGTTTTCTGAAATAGTTCAGCTTTAAAAATAAATTAACAAAAAAATAGTTGATAGGACAGAACCTATGTTGCAAAGGGTTGCCACTAGGATGAAAGCCAAATTTGACAAATATTGGGGTAGTTTTGAGGACATCAACAAGATAATAGTCATTGCTAATGTCCTATACCTTAGATGGAAACTGAATTATCAGAAAGTAGCATTTGAAATGGTTGGAATGTTACCTGAAAAGGTTTCAGAGATTAGTGCAGAAGTTAAGAGGATTCTGATGAGGATGTATTAAGAGTATAAGCTTATGAAGGAGGTTGCTCCCAAACAATATATTACTGGAGATGGCGTGTCTGCAATGGAGGGAATTGAATTTGAACTTGAAAATGGCATTCTTGCATATGTGATGCAAGAAACAAGGAAGGAACAACATGATATGATCAGTAATGAGGTTGACAAGTACCTGGCAGACATATATGTCAATCCCTTGACAAAGGGATTTGATATTGTAGAATGGTGGAAAGTGAATGCAAGTGCATACCCTGTTTTGTCCAAACTTGCAAAGGACATCTTTTCTATTTCTTGCTCCACTGTGGCAAGTGAAAATATTTGTAGCCTGGGCAAGAGAGTTATAGATAGATCCATTCAGGAGCTCATTTACTCCCCAAATGGTGGAAGCACTTGTATACACTAGTGATTAGCTGAGAGCTGAGCAATCAAACCTCTATAGAGAACCAACAAATGAGGAGCTGGAACTGTGCCAGTCTTGTGAAGAATTGGAGAGAGGTAAATCCTTCTTCTGTTTTAGTGTTTATTGCATGTTTTTGTTCATTGATTTTTAATTTGTGATTTTCTTACTAATTGGTTTCATTGTTTACTTTTTTTTGATTTGAAGAAACTGCCCAAATGACCTTGGTGGAAACACCATTGAATTCCACAACCACTGCTGGACAATGAATAATTGAAGATCCTACAAGACTACTAAAGAGTTTGTAGTATTCGTCCAAAAAAAAAGGGGAGTTAATTTGCAGTAGGATTTGGACTTTTAGAGAGCTGCTGCCCATTACTAACTAGTTTGCACGGCTGTTGCCAATTAAACATTTTGAATTTGTTATCATAATGTATTTATTTGAATATTTCATTTGGTCCATTTGGATTTGGACATTTGGGGTGTTGTAAACTTGTAATAACTACTAACTTCTAAATATTCAGTTATTCACTTAGGAAGTTAGCCAATTAGGTACTTAGAATCGTAGATACTTAGGTTTTACTTTTAAAGTTTTAGACTTTTAGAGTTACCTTAGTAGCGTAAAATAAATGTACGAAGAACTTGGTCTCTTGGTCATTCCTTGCTTATATGAAAAAGTACGTTGGACTCAAAATGATTGTATGAATTGTCATTTGTCAAAAAAAGAGTAACAACAAAACGCCCAAAAGAGTTGAAAAATTGGTATCGCGCTAAAAACCTAGTTAGGTATTGGGAATGTTAAACTGACATACCAGGCTTTCCGGTTCAATACTGGGATAGGCCCAAAAAAGTTGGTTCCCGTATCCAAGCCAACCCTAGTACATTGTCACAATTTCTTTTGATGGTTAAATTAGTTGCTAAAGTTTTTTAATATTTTAAGATTATTTACTTAAAAAAAATTTCAATTTTTATTGACAAACTCTATTATCTAAATTATAGTATAGATATATAGATTAATTACAAATGACCTATAAGTTCTATAACCAAACTACCAAAGTATACGGTCATTTACAAGGGCATATTTTGAATGTTTTAGGCACCAGTATTTTGAATTTTTTTAAGACCTCACTTATAAGGGGTAAATGAAAATTTACAAATTCAACGATCCAGATTATTATTGACATGCTTGAACACTAGTGTTTTGGGCATTGTAGAATTTTTTTTATTTTCAATTTAAAACTCTAATATTAAATTTTATTATTTTCATACATCAACAATTTCATACCTTCATCTATAACAGACCTCAATATAGTTGAGGCACTGGCCCACTGCCCAACCATTACACAATGCAATAGTAACTAGCGGTACATTAGTTATATATATTATATGAAAGTAAATCACATGTCTACTATTAAGATTTCTTTTATATGATTTTTATCTAGTTTTCAACTTGCAAATAAATCATTAATAGAAATTGACCTTTTTCAGTCAAAGGTGTATGGTAACGGAGAATGAGGATGAACTCACTTTTTTCAGGGCGAGCTTAGCTAGTGTACCTTTTTTTTTTTTTCCCAAACACCTCCACACCCTCACCCCATTCCCAGAGGACCACACGGACATACCCCTCCCAACCTCTTGACCTCCTACCTCACACCCTTTTTTCACTATATGACCAGATTCATTCTACTATTATTATCTCAATTAATTAGTCCCAAAGATGACTCAGAGTATGATTTGATGAGATTACCACACCGACAGACTCCACCGTAATTTATTAATTCACTCCTTACCATTGAGACCAGAAAGAACCCCAACCTCACTGAAGACCTCACCCCTACCAATATCCTCATAACCATACACCAACACCATTATTTCTCTGATACACCACCACACCGATTCTCCATTTTGATCTGCCATCCACATTTGTTTGTACCCACACTCACTTTTCCAACTAAGATTGACTTCGAGAGATATGTACTTTTTTATTATACATCCATTCACTAAGATATTCAGAATACTTCTCTCATTGTGATGATCATGAAACTTCAAATTCCTGCCCATTTCCAAATAAACCACAAGTAAAAATGACACTTGAGACCATTGAAAATCATGATATCTGTAGTTCTTTTGTAGGAGGTTCACACCCAACATCCCAATCTAACTGAAAGTCTTTCATTACAGACCACAATCCTTCCAAACATCAGACTTTCAGCCTTGAAGAGGTGAGTCATTTTCCGATACCAGACAAAACTTCACAATCAAGTTAGGCCTCTTTAACCTGTTGACATTAGTGAGAGACGACTTTCAATACCATGAAAATTTTCAACTTTGGAGGAAAGAAGCTCCAAATTGACTTCCACTTCCATCACAATTTTATATCAATGTGATACCTTTTCAGAACCTTGGATATCTTCCAAATGACTTATCGTTTTGGACATCTAGATGTGGGGTCAAAATTTTCTCCCACCTCAGGAGGGAGGCAACATAAGTAAGGGATATCCCAGTCATTATCATCCAGAAATCCTGGACTAAGACTCATTATCAACCATAGAAGGGTCCAAGCTTTTCCTGACCCCCCCCAACCCACCCCCAAAAAAAAAAAACAAAACCCCCCCCCCCCCCCCCCCCCAACCCCCCCCCCCAAAAAAAAAAACCCCCCAAAAACCCCCCCACCAACAACTCACCAAACAAAAAGGTTTTTTTAAAAAAGAAAAAAAAATAAATTTTTTTTTAAAAATTTTTTTTTTTAAAAAAAAAACCCCCCACCCCCCCCTCTCTCCCCAAACCCCCCCCCCCTTTTTTAAAACACTTCTCTTTTCCCAAAAAAAATTTTTTTTTGACACCCCCCCCCCCACCCCCCCAAGCCCCCCAACAACCCCCCCAAAAAAGAAGGAAATTTTTTTTTCCCCCCACAACCCCCCCAAAGAAAGTCTCTATTAAGTTTATCCAAAGTATCACAAGTAGATGCAGGGAGCTTGGCAGTTTGCATAGCATAGACTGGGGTGGAAGCAGTGTACCTTTTCTAAGCTTACATATATATAATATAGTACATGACATATAATATATGTATGTCTGTGTGCGTGTGCGTGCGCTAGATATATACGTACCGAATGACCAAAGAGGAGCCCAGCTTGCATTGCCAACGGAAGTCTTTGGGAGGAAATATTGAGCCAAAACCCCATCAAAGCTGAGAGTTGTCCGGAGATAGTAGTCCCTTGCTGCGCGGTCATCCTCGGCGAAATTGAAATGTCCACCATTCACACGCAGAATATAGAAGTTGCCAGAGTCATTGAAAACCAATCGTAAACCTTCACTACCTGGAACAGTTCCCGTGGTAGTCTTTGTTGAATTAAAAGGTTTTTTGGCACTAAACACAAGATTCCCATCTTCTTGAAAATTTAGCTGGAAGCGTCCTCTCGAATAGTCAGTCTCCGAATTTCGAGAAGACAGTTTCCCTCCTCTTTCCATTATTTGCCCAGGCAACATTGTATCAGTAGGATTCTTGAACGTCTCCCATAACTTTGCTGACTTGTTATCTTCCAGAACAAAGTTCCCTTTATCATTCATGACCCCATGAGCAACAACACCAGCAATGTTTTGATTGGATTTCCATAGCTCGTCACCTTGAGGACTTGTAAGCACCAATCCACTGTTGGCAGTCAAGTTCACAGTTGATCCCTTAGGTGCAGGCTTATCTCCATTTGCATACCAAACTATGGTTCTGTCTGGTATCTTGGCAAACCATATAGAAAGCAAGAAAAGATCATTGTTTTCAAGTTGCCGAAATCCAAAAGCGAAATCACCAGATGGAGATATCCATGAGGAGTTACCTGCTGCAGAGAGAGAAGCCCCCACTGCTACGCTGCCATTAGTTTGTGCAAGCACATAAATTGGTAGCAGAAACAATGAAGAAAGCAGAAGCAGCCATACAGTCAAAGCCATTGGCATTTGCCAGAACCAATATGGTTAGGCAATTACAGTTTAAACAAGAAACACAATTACAATGCTGGACAACTTGGGTTACAAACAGATAGCTATATTTCTTAATGAAGTGTGGACCGCTGCCTTCTGCGTCCTAAACAAGTTATGGAAGTAGTTTCGTATTCTAGGGAGAAGTCTTGACGTGTCTTTGAGTCTTGACCATTTTTTCTTTTGATTTTTGACAAAGACGAGTAGCACAACATCACTGTGGGGACGTCACTAGTTGATGAAATGCTTCTCGAACTTTAAACCAGGTGCATGTTCTAGGTAGGCCAAAGAGTGGACAAGGAAATTACTAGGTACATATATTGCATGGATTTAGTCATGGATTTGAGTTTGTGTGGAGTATTGCTTTGGAATTTGAAAACAAAATATCAATGTTTAAGGGGAATATTGCAAGAGTGCGAGTGTTTGTTAAAAATTAAAATTAAAAGTAACCGATATAAGGGGGTGACAGGGTGAGAGGCTGAAAGGTTGAATGCCAGTGAACTGATGTTCCAAATTATTATTTTTTAATTAAATTAGATTAGATAAACATAAATTCAACTTTAGAACAAATATTTAGCAAAATGACTAACAAATATGCTAACTTAAACAGACAAGAATAATAATGAGAACAAAATTAAAGTAGACAAAACTGTACTAACAATTAACAATTATCCACTACATTGTCATACACGTTCTACGCGGAGTGCAGGACAGCAGGAGTCAAGAAGACTTGGCTTATCAGTCTCCGGAAAGGGTGCATAATTCTTATAAAGAAGACTTGCTTTATCAGTCTCCAGCAGGAGTCAAGAAGACTTGCTTTCTCAAAGCATACAACACTGCACGTACCCAGTAACACTTGCTTATCGATGACAAGAGATTAAAACTTGAGACTTCATCTAATATTGTAGAGGTGAGTTTTTTTTTCTTTTAATTTAAATGCCGCGACCTAAATTAACAGGTAACCATCCTAATAAATTAGTGAGATGAGATAACTTATAGAAACATTATCCTAAACAGTCTAACTAGCTAGGATTTCATTATCAAGGAACTTTGGTTTACCTTGTAATGTATTACTGCAAAAATTCTATCTTTGGTTTAACAGTTGTTATCAGATCGGGTACCAATCTGTTTTGAGAAGATGGTTGGGAATCCGGAGAAGACAACGCTAGAGTTTCAAGAACCAAATTCAAAATGCAAAGTTCAATCTAGAAAAAAAAAATGATTGAATATATATGGACATGTCATTGTCAGGTCTGAAATTTGTTAGCTCAAAAAGATTTGGATATGGCTTTGCTCTATAGCAAGGAAGATTCTTTGCTCTAGTATTAGTCATACTTTGCTATGCAAGAAAGAATGGCTAAGAAGGTATGACAGAAATTAGATGTCACGCCCTGAATCCGGGGTTGGTGAATTTTAAGGACATTAAATTCGAATCCTAGCGTTAAAAAATAAAATAAAAATAAAACTAAACTAAATAATTTTTAGAAAATCATCAAAAATGAAAATGTTTAAGATAACAATTTTTTTACAAAAAAAAAATATACCTCGTTCTACGTTCTAACTCACTTGTTATTAGAAAATGGTTTTTTACGGCTCACTGTGTGCATTGTAAATGAACATTTATGACATACCAACGTGTGTTGTAAATGGACATGCATTAAAAGACAATTATGTTTTCGTAAATGAGTCAAATGTGCGCCGTAAAAGAGGGGTACATTTATGACACACATACTATGCACACCGTAAATGATGTATTAAATTTTTTTTTTGTCAAAAGGATGTTCATTAATAATAAGTTCAACAAGTAGTACAATGATGACCCACCCCTACGAAGCCGACATACCATGCACACCTAAATGATATTTCATTTCATGCTTTCAGTTTCTAAATTTATAAGTACATTAGCTATATAGATTGTACAAATTGAAGCATTAGATATGTTCTATCTACTTTAAAGAGAACTTTTAGTTTTTTTTTTGGTTCATTTCGTTTGATAATAAAAAAGTATTAGAGAAAAATAAATTTATTAGAGAAATGTGAGTTTGAAAAAAAAAACATGTCTTGCGACATTTTTATTTGTTTCTTGTAAAGTTTATGATTAACGTGTGTTGTATGTGACTAGGTCCTTTGTACTTTAAAGAGGATTTTTTTTATTTATTCATTTTGTTTGATAATAGAAAAATAAGTTTTTATCACATATAATATCATAACTATTTCTCAATTATATATTTGGTACCTGAACTTTAATTTTTGTCACAAGTAGTACCCAAACTTTCAGTTTTTGTCACAAGTAGTACCCAAAGTTTTTGATTTCATCTCTTTTGGTACCTAAAGCTAATTTTTGTGATATTATATGTGTGTGTTAAAAAAAAACTAAAATGAAAAACTTTGGGTACTATTTGTGGAAAAAATTGAGAACTTTGGGTACTATTTTTGATAAAAATTGAAGTTTAGGTACCATTTAGGATGAACTCGAAGAGTTCGAGTACTGGTTGTGATCAAAAGTGAAGTTCCGGTACTATGTATATAATTGAAGTAAAATTTAGTACTATTTGTGATAAAATATTAGAGAAAAATAAATTTATTAGAGAAATGTCAGATTGAAAAAAAAATATATGTTTTGCGACATTTTTATTTATTTCTTGTCATAAAAGTTTATGGGTAATGTATATTGTATGTGACTAGGTCCTTGAATAATATGGATGTATGTGTGTGTATGGTCCTTGAACAAGATATTAGAGAGAGAGAGAGAGAGAGAGAGAGAGAGTGAAAACATCTTTTTTAAGAAAAAAAATCTATGAAAATGTCTAAGTACTTGTTTTGATGTGATGGAAGCAAATGGTTTAAACGTTCACTTAAACACACAAAGGGTCTTCATTAATATTGGTATTTTCCCCAAAAATATTAAAATACTTGGCCCCTTTTAGCGAGGATATGGTTCAGTAATATTTGAAATTTCATTTCTTGACAAATACACAAAGCTTTTGGATTTATCAGACCGTGATATATCAGATTCCGAGTTATAATGCAAATAATATGCAGGTCGTGAGGGTACTGGGAGTGTGAAAGAATGACTGTTAAGCATAGAAACAACGGAAGCCATGGTTGGTCTGTCATTCACATTTTCTTGGACACACAGTAAACCAATGTAGATGCATCTGATCATTTCATTTCTTGACCCTGTTGTCAACGTGGGATCTATGATATTCGGAATTGTATCGTCCCTGCAATTTCTCCAGGCCTATAAAAATTACAAAAATATTTTAGAAAAAATATATACGACTTTAAATTTCCCTATTACGCTGCGGGATCAAGGGAGAACTATTTTTTTTTTTATCAAGGGAGAACTAATTAATGTAAAACTAGATCATATATATATTTACTCACATAGCTTAAGAGGTTCTCTTCATTCTCACCATTCCGGAAAATACCAATCTTCTTACCACTAATTATCTCAAGAACTAACACGCCAAAACTAAAGACATCTGATTTCACAGAAAAGTGCCCATGAATTGCATATTCTGGTGCCATATATCCACTGCAAGATTACATCAAATGTAAATAAGCAAGTATTTGTGTTCTTAGATGCATTATATGTAACTATGCAAGCACAGAGTGTAAGTTAGAGTGCCATGTTTACTTACTAGGTCCCAACAATGGTATTTGTATCTCCTTGAGTTTGATCCATGAGAATCAACCTTGCCATTCCAAAATCTGCAATTTTGGGGTTCATATCTTTACCTAGCAGAATGTTGCTGGCTTTGATATCGTGATGAATAATTCGAAGTCGAGAGTCTTCATGAAGGTAAAGAATCCCACGAGCAATTCCTCTTATAATTTTATAACGTGTTTCCCAATCCAAATGTTTGTGATTGATTGGATCTAATTAAAAACAATTTCAATTCGTTAGAACAGATAGAATATGAATATGTTTTTTTGCCATCTTAATTTTGTGCAACCTAATTAACACAAATGAGAAATAAGAACTATGAATTATGCTGGGGAGGTAGAGTTGTCATACCAAAAATGAAGTGATTAAGACTTGTATTAGGTATATACTCGTAAATGAGGAGCCTTTCCTCTCCTTTCAAGCAAAAGCCCAAGAGCCTTACTAAGTTTCGGTGTTGAAGTTGAGCAAGCAACATGACCTCTTTTTTAAATTCGCGATCACCTTGTCCAGAATTTTTAGAGAGTCTTTTCACAGCTATATATTGTCCATTCAATAGCCTACCCTAAAATTAAGTATAAAAATAAAAAGAGAACAATTAAAGGAAATTCTTAGGGTAATTTATTTTTGTAAGCTAATAACAGATTATTTTTTTCAAGAAAACAAGAAAAAGAACAAGGAGAGAGGAGCAATGAACGAATTAATAGACAAATTAAGCTACAAAGTAAATACACAATCTTATGTGGGTAAATGACCATTTTACTTCTCGCTACACTATTACGACAATTTTTAGGAAGTTAAGGTAAATAATTAATGATGTCGGTTTTTACCGCGTATCAGGAATGGAAGCATGTTCACTCACCATTTTGGGATTTGGATGCATTCACCACCAAGAGGCTATATAAGGAAAGCAAGTCCTTCTCCAAAATCATACCAACAGAACCTCAAATAATCTTCTCTTCTTCCGATTACTTTCCAATCTTGTCGAGTTTATTTTATATATGCTTAGTTACCAAGCTACCATAGTTTAAACTCTACAATCGATATTGTTACATAAGTCAATTTAAATGACCAAATCTTACGGCTATGATAAATAACAAACGGGAATTTATCAAAATTTCCATGAAGATGCCCAAGTTTAGGCGCATATATATAAATTAAAGATTTAACTTCATAGTGCAAGTCCTAATGTCCTATTCACGGGGTAAATTTTTATATTATCATATATATGGAGTACATGTTTTATAAAATTATTTTTTTTCACCCCTTATTTCCTCATATACCAAACCCCCTCCCCCACCACTCCCCATTTTTTTTTTTTTTTTTTTTTTTTTTTTTTATTATATAAAAAAAAAAACCCCCCCCCCCCCCCCCCTTTTTTTTTTTTTTTTTTTTTTTTTCTTTTTTCCCCCCCCCCCCCCCCCCCCCCCCCCCCCCCCCTCCCTCTTCTTCAACTCAAACACACCACCCCCCCCCCCCCCCCCCCCCCCCCCCCCCCCCCCCTCCCCCCCCCCCCCCCCCCCCCCCCCCCCCGCGCGCCCGCCGCCCCCCCCCCCCCCCCCCCCCCCCCCCCCCCCCCCCCCCCCCCCCCCCCCCCCCCCAACCCCCCCCCCCCCCCCCCCCCCCACCCCCCCCCCCCCCAACACAAAATATCTATATTTATTTTTTTTTTTTTTTTTTAAGGGGGGGGGGGGGGGGGAAAAAAAAAAAAAAAAAAAAAAAGAGGAGGCCCACCCCCCACCCCCAAAAAAAAAAAAAAAAAAGGGGACGGGCAGCCCACCCCACCCCCCCCCCCACCACCACCTCCCCCCCCACCCCCCCCACCCTCTTCTTAAAAAAAAAAAAAATTTTTTTTTTCCCCTCCAAAAAAGAAAAGGAGGGAGTAGGGGGGTGTTTGTTTTTGAATTTTTTTTTTTTATTTTTTTTTTTTATAATTAAATTTTATAATAAAAAATAATTTTTTTTTTTAACTCTTTTTTTTTTTTTTTTTTTAATAATCAAATTAAACATCTAAATTAAAAATAAAAAAAAAAAAAAATACCGAAAATACAAATTATTTTAAAAAAAGGGGGGAGGAGGGCCGGGGGGGGGGGGGGAGGCGTTTTTTGTGGTGGTTTTTTTTAAAAAAAAAAAAAAGGGAGGGAAAAAAAAAATGGGGGGGGGGGGTTTAAAAAAAGAAAAAAAAAAAAAAAAAAAAAGGGGGGGGGGGGGGGGGGGGGGTCCCCCCCCTTTCCTGTTAACCATAGTTAACTATGGTAATGTTTGGAGTACAGGTGTCAGCTCCATGATAAATGGTGGTATCACCAGTAAATGTTGCTGTTGAGCAAATCCGCTCCCCATGTTTTATTACCTTGTAAACTGCTCCAAATCCACCTTGTCCCAGCTTATTCGCATCAGAAAAGTCATCCGTGGCAGATCTTATATTTTCAAAGTCATATTGTAACGAATCCACAAAACTAAAATTTTCTGAAACATCATCTGAAAAAGGGACAACTTGAATGAAAAATTGTTTGAAAATGCCAAACTGATGAGACAAATGCATATTTCAAAACAGAGTACATACGATTTAACTTACCTTTAAGTTTTAGCCTCGGCTGCTTTACACTTAAGAAAATGCATATGCCACCGAAAAGCATAGTGACAAAAGCAATCACAACCACAATGATGATGATGATGATCATGACAGTTTTTTGTGTGTTATTCTTCTTTCCTGCAAAATAGAATTAGAAAGGCCGGGTGCTTTCATTAGGGGTTCATACCACGTACATAACTGTGAGGCATGGTTAAGGTTATGTTAGTTTACATACATACACATACACACATATATAGGGCCCTTCCACTAAGGGATTTACATGTCGAACTCAATTTGCAATCATATTTTAACAATCTGACCTGACTGTTCAAGGTTAATTTAGGCCTCCGTACATAAATTATTTCAGCAAAGTTAATTTTGGCCTAATTAGAAATCGTGAAAGTATTAATGCCTTAACAATTTTCAATTAGGCTAACACCTTGCATAAATAATCTATGTATAGAGACCTTAAACTTCAACAGTCGGATTGGCAGCATTTGATTGTAAAGTGGATCCCACAAACAATCTTTTAAAAGGACCATAAAGAATCCTTTAGTGGAATTATTAAACATATTATATGGGTTGCGAGCTAGAGAAAACATGAGTACACTGTTTTTTTATGGAAATTAAGGTTAATTTTAGTGGAGAAGAGACCTTGCTTGGATGGAAGTGGAGCTGGAGTTACTGGAGTTGTTGGAGATGCTGGAGTTGCTGGAGTTACTGGAGTTGTTGGAGATGCTGGAGTAACTGGAGCTGAAACATTTACTAGTGAATCAACCGTAGACTCATAGAAAAGACCGACCTCATACCTTAAGCTACAGCTTGGTTTAAGAACTCGTCCTCCTTGCTTTCCACCAATATTTACTGGAATATCAGAGATGGCCATTTTAAGGCAATTACTGCAATTTTGCTTGGCTATATCTGGAGTGCACTGCACAAGTGCATATATCTTTTCACTTCCCGGAACTATTGCATGTCCTGCTGCAAACTTTTTAACAAAATCCCCTGAAGCAGCTTTGTCACTTAACGTTTCAAACAAAGGGTTAAGCACCAACTCGAACTCTTGAGCGTTTGACACGTTGTTTAGGCTGGGCACATACATACTAGGGTCATCTTTCTCGATTCCAAATATTAAGTAGTCCGAGTAACGTACCATACAACGCGACGCCCATAAGATTGCTTCCTTTTGATACAAACAATTTTGCAAGAGAATGTCAGTGGAGTTGTTGACACAGCTACGACAGGCGTTGAGTCCAAGGTCTCCTCTGCATAATGCAATTGCATTCACTCTATCGGAGTCTTCTCCGAGCGAAGAGTTGTAAAAGCCAGAGTCGGCTTGGTTTTGGGTAGTGTTTGACGAGAAGGAAGAGAGGAGGCTGTTGAGGTTTTGTTGGTACATGCTGCCATTGGTGTAACTGCCAGTATTGGAACATGTCCAGCAGAATTCAGCTGCAGGAGTGCAAGCTTTTTGGGCCAAGGTAGGAGCAACAAGCAGCTCCAAGATTATAGGGAAAATCATGAATAAAAGCAGCAGCCATCTTGAGAAACCCATTTCTCTGTTGCTCGAGTCAAAAGGAACTGACATGCTGTTTTCAAATATTCTGGGGCTTTAAAGACTAGTTAGCAAGGGAGGACTTTGTTTATGCTTTCAGTGTTTTGCTTCTTGCATGTTCAGTTGTTTTGCTTCCGTGTTTTCTTGCCGCTGGTTGCGGTTTTGAATGATTGTTCAAATTGCCCAAAAAAAAAAAAAAGACTAGTTAGCAAGTTTGATCATCAAGTCATCAACCCACTCTACACTCTAACGACTAAAGAAATTAAATTGAAAGGGAAATATTGACTCTATCTCAACCCAGTTCCATACGGTTTCTTGAAAAGTATTGCTAATATATTTTTCTTGGGGGTTTGAACATGGTTCAATATAGACCTAGCTAGTCTAGTACTTGAAGCATACAAGTTAATAGACTATGCCCATTAAAGGGGTCTTGTTTTCCTTTTTCTATTTGATTCTAATGGTAGGGGGTTAAATCCAATGAATAATCAAAGCTTTGAAGAAAAACATAGGTACGTTTACTTTACCTGCTGAAACAAAATTAATGAAAATGAAGACCAGGTATGGGCGGGCTGCCGAATTCTAGCCTGGCCGAACAGAAAGGACGAGGATAATTAATGAAAACAAATATAAGAAAGTTTTGTTTTTGATCGATTTTTCAAGCAGGCCCATTTAATGCGGCAATCTTTTATAACGCTTAGGTGCCACGAAATTATGGAATAGTTTTTTTTTTTTTTAACTAAGAAATCAAATTTAGAAAGTTCTATGATGCTCCAAAAAATATTAAAATTCTAAAGACTTAAGTTGTTAGACTAGTCAATATTTGTGGTGTCTCACATATTGAACTATTTTAACAGCTCACATCTCCGGAGTTTCAATAATCCAGAACACTCCCGTTAAATTTTCATTTTCCGGCTAGGAGGAGATACTCCATGCATATTATTGAGTATAACTCTAAATAACAACTGAACGCTATGAAAAAAATAGCTTAAACGTTAACTTAAACAAATAAGGGGTCTTCATTAATGGTAGAAAATTAAAATACTTGGCCCCCCTAGCGAGGATATGGTTCAGTAATATTTGAAACCACATTTCTTGACACATACACTAAGCCCTTATAGCTTGGATTTGTCAGACGTCTCTATGAGTCTGAGTGATTCCAACCCAGATATATCCAATTCCGAGTTATATATATTGTGAATAATTTGCAGGTCGTGAGGCTACCAAGAGTACGTGTGAGAGAATGACTGTTAAGCATGGAAACAACTGAAGCCAATTGTTGGTCTGTCTGTCACATTTTCGTGGACACATAGTAAACCGGTGTGGATGCATCTGATCCTTTCATTTCTTGAGGTTGTTGTCAACATGGGAACTATGGTATTCGGAATTGTATCGTTCATCCCATTTCTCCACGCCTATAAAAATTGCAAAAATATTTTAGAAAAAATGTTTACGTCTTTAAATTTCTTGATTTCCCTATTTATTGTAACAAACTTGATCATATATTCTTACTCACATAGCTTAAGAGGTCCTCTTTATTCTGACATGCCGGAAACTACCAATCTTCTTACCACTAATTATCTCAAGAACTAACGCGCTAAAATTGAAGACATCCGATTTGACAAAAAAGCGGCATGTGAATTCACTACTAGAATAAGTAGCTTTAGAGACTATATATATATATACTAATCTTGCTACTCTAAGAGCAACTCCAATGGAGTTGCCAAACTAAATTGTCAAATTTGAATTTGACAGCTGATGTGACATTTTGTCATTTTGACTCATTTAATCTCCAACCGAGATGTCAAATTTGAATATTTTTTTAATATTTTTCTTTCTTTTTATATTGTTTTTCTTTCCTTTGGCGGCAAGTTCACAAATGCCGTTTGATAATTTTCACTTGGTATTATATGCTGTGAGAGAATAACAATGTGCTTATGGTTGATGATTTCCACTTGGTGTTATGTGTTGTGAGAGAATAACGAGATGCCTATGGTTGATGATTTGCACTTGGTGTTTTGTGCTGTGGGAGAATAACGAGATGCCTCTAGTTGCTTATTTGTACTTGATGTTTTGTGGTGTGAGAGAATAATTAGATGTATCATGTTACTTTTGTTTTTGGTGCAAGATGTCTCGTGTTACTTGGTGCCTTGGTATGATAAGAATGCACATGATTATGCTTTTCTTAAGAATGCACGTGATTTTGGTCTGCTGGTATGATAAGAATGCACGAACTGAATCAATGGACTGAAGCAATAATCATAGGGGGGTGAAATCTTTCAGCCGTCTCTTTTACTATGTCAGTTCCCTCCCCGAGAGCTCGGGTCCTCCTCGATCCCAGCTCGGATCGCGCCTCTTCTCTCTTCCTCTGCTCGGAGACCTCTTCAATCACAGGTCCATCAGGCACCATCACACAACCTCACTGCTGCCGCTCGTGTCCAATATCCTCTCTCCCTCCCATATTCTTTTCTCCCTCTTGCTCAATCACAGCCACCAACACCATCCGGTGCAGCTCAGACCATCCCGTGCAGCTCACACCAATAATTAAGAGGATACAAATGATAATTTTTGTTGTCAGAAGATGAAAGAATTGAATAAAATAAAAGAAAGAGGTTATAGTAGAGGAGAAGAACGAGCTGGGTTTTCGGTGCTTGTATGTGATAGAAGAAAGAAACATATTGAAGGGAGAGAGACGAAGAAAGAGATGAAAGCAACAGAATAAAGGGAGAGAGACAGAGAAAGAGATGAAAGAAAGAGAAACAATAATAAAAAAAGATTTGACAACTACTTTTTGAGATGCCAAATTTGACACCCCCGGTACACTTTTGTCAACCACGTGTCATTGACATCTCGGTTGGAGAGGAGAATTTTGGTCAATTAATACCGTTTGAGCTCCAACATGGCAATTGACAACTCCATTGGAGTTGCTCTAAAGTAACACACATACAAGAGGGACTTAAATTAAACAGTTTCGATTATTATTTTGTGTTGTATGGTTACGGAGAATGCGGATATATGAACGTGCTTTTTTTAGAATGAGTGTACTTTTTCTAAGCTTAATTACATATATATAACATAACACATGACTATATATATATATATATATATATATATATGCGTGTACGTGTGCGAGTGCGTGTGCGTATGCGTGTACGCGCTATATACGCACCTTTCTTAGGTGGAAGTGGGGCTGGAGTTTCTGGAGTTGTTGGAGTTGCTAGAGTATAATATGGTATTACACACCACAAATGATGCACAAAAGAAACCAATTATAAACCCTACTATAGAGATGGCAATCGTATATAGTATGATATATAGGGATCGTTCCCGCTGAAGATTGAGATTCAATTGCAAATACGACTCAATAATATATTACAACGACACTAGACTGACCTAGACATAAAGAACTGACGTGCAGACAAACTTTAACTATTATAAAATTACGAAATTTAAACCCTAAGAACTAGACACCCTAACAAAGACCTGGACAAAGTTTGAGATTATTTGGAGGTGATTAACGTGATGAAAATAAATTGAAAAATTGAACAGAATCTAACTTATGAAAATTAAAGTAATTGGATATTAGATTTAAGATTTGTCACAATGGATGATAGAATAGCTAGGGAACAATTATCCACCCTAAACAATCATATTTCAATGCAAAGTTTCACACACTTCTTAATTCATGGATGACGACGCTCAAAAAGTCAAAATTAGTCAATTTGATCAAATCATATTGTTCTCTCAGTTGATATGCTAGGTGCATTGCATGTATTCTCTAACTTAGTTTTTAACATGTAACCTAGAATGACATGTTCATAGATTTAACATTAAAGAATTATTAAGAACAAAGAGAATGAACAGTACATAGGTCGATCAGAAGACATAGAAGACATCACATGTATCTTATATATGTAACCAAGAAATCTTTTCACATGAATATGACTTATATATTTATTCATTAGCTACTTGGGATTATATGATGATATGGCGGTCTTTGAAATATCAACATAATCTCTATTGTAGTTCCTTTAATGCAAGATACTAACCAAATTCTAATCTTATCAAGTGAATTAGCTTCAAGTTAGAATAAAATTTGACCAAAAACATATATACTTGACATGATCTTATTCACCAACCCCTGATTGCATACTTCCTCCTTGGAAAGTACATAGCTCTGAGTTCACCTTGATTCAACAACTAGGCCTCAGCCGCGGACGCAGCCGCGCCAAATCATGATCATATTCCGAAAAATAATCTCTCCAGCAATCATCATTTGACTTGTTATCAGCTACACTGAACAATTTTAGCTTCATGCTTTCACCATCCGGAGCGAAAACCTTATAATGCTGGTAACATGCATTCACCTTCTTTGCCTCCACAACTCTAACAAAATGAAGTTGGGGATTCTACAGAGAAGCAAAAGTTCAGAGTTAATCGGTTAACAATTAGGGTTTTTATCACCAACGGTGCCTGGACTTTCGCCCACCAGACTGATAGATGCCCAGACTTTTAAAACGATCACAAAGGTGCCCAGACTTCTAAAACAAGGACTTTGAGGTGCCTCCGTCTAAATTCCGTTAAACTGTCGTTAATTAAGAGGCTAAATTGGTAATTTCACATTATTTTTTTGTGAAATGACTTTTAAGGACTTGAGTTAAGACAAAACTTAAATTAAAAATTTTGTCTAAGATAGGGTTCGAACCTTGGACCTTATACATACAACTTTTCAATCCAACCACCAAGACACATGTTCTCCTTGTTTAATAATATGCAAGCATAGTATTTAATTATGCGTTACTCGATCCTAGCACATACACTTCCTCATTTAAATATTTAATTTATCTTTATCTTTTTTTTTAATATTTAATTCCTCTCTCTATTTATTTTCTTTCATTCTCCCCTTTAATATTTCTGTTAAATATTTGATCCATCTCTTTTTTTAAATATTTCAGTCAAATATTTAATTCATCTCTCTATGTTGGAAATTAATTATAGAAGGTACATTTAGATGTAAGTCTTAGCATTTTCTGCTCTTTGTCCAATTCCCAGGATGTAGCTAGCTTCAGTCTTGCACTTGTCGAAGGAACCAATGGGCAGTTTTGTTGCTTGCATCATCACCATTGTTAAGATCAATATATGGAACACATAGATGACATCATAACTATATATCTAACCTGGAATATTTCCTATCTATATATTTTTAGATTTGATTTGAAAGGTCAAAGAAGCTCAACTAAGCTAGTAAATTTTTAACAAAAATATAAAAGAGACATATATTAAATATTTAACTGAAATATTTAAAGAAAGAGATGGATCAAATATTTAACAGAAATATTAAAGGGGAGAATGAAAGAAAATAAATGAAAAAATAGAGAGATGAATTAAATATTAAAAAAAGAAGAGGGATAAAGATAAATTAAATATTTAAATGAGGAAGTGTATGTGCTAGGATCGAGTAAGGCATAATTAAATACTATGCTTGCATATTATTAAACAAGGAGAACATGTATCTTGGTGGTTGGATTGAAAAGTTGTATGTACGAGGTCCCAGGTTCGAACCCAATCTTAGACAAAATTTTTAATTTAGGTTTTGACTTACCTCAATGTCACAAAAAAAAAAAATGCGAAATTACCAATTTAGCCTCTTAATTAACGGAAGTTTAACGGAATTTAGACGGAGGCACCTCAAAGTCCTTGTTTTAGAAGTCTGGGCACATCTGTGATCGTTTTAAAAGTCTGGGCATCTATCAGTTTGGTGGGCGAAAGTCCAGGCACCGTGAGTGATAAAAACTCTAACAATTAATATAGAAAAGAATTAACCCTGCAATAAATACAGAAAATGTCAATATTTTCTTGGCATAGTTGATATTCTTAGTGTTCATACTACATATACCACATGCCACCAAGCATAATCAACATACTTCTAGCGGGCCCACATGCGGGACCTAGCCTAACACCCGAGCTATCTTCCCATGGTGGAAGCCGACCAAGACCTCGTCGGGAGGCGTCCCTCTCATGCTTGCCAAAAGGCTTCGCGACAATCAAACGAGACTTGCATCCCACATCGGATAATTGTAATATGAGAGGAGCTTCCTTATCTATAAAAGGAACTCCTCACCTGGCAATTAGAGATAGACTTAACTTAGTCTCACAAGACATGTAGTTCTATATACTTAGTGTATTACTCAAGTTGACGTAGCCTCCCTACAAGGGGGAGATGAACCACTATATCTCCTTGTGTCATTTATACATGCATGCACAACACTTAGTCTCTACACTCACTAGCACCCCGACAAACCCTGCAGAAACACTTAGAAGTAGGAATGCAAAAATTCTTTAAGGCAGCAATCAAGAAAGGAGTGAAGCACGAATGCATACATTAATCTAGACACTATAGAAGTACATATATACGACATTTAAAAGGTGCTGACAACAATTTTGATCATTGAACTACATTTCAGAGTGACCCTAATTAAGGAGAACTTGCGTATTTAAAAAAGAAAAACAGGATGAATACGCACTCTAGATCCAAATTATATATATATATTTGTCCAAATTAAACAATGAGTGATAAATTGAAAGAGCAAATGTTATCAGCTTTTTGTACAAATTGAGAATATATGTTATGATCAGATCAAACCTTTTCCTTGTTGAACTGATCACAGCGAAACTGGTAGCAGTTATAATCTTGGGATCATCCACAGATAGAGGAACCGCAACACGTGGTTTACTTTCTCTTGGACTTGCATTTTTAAAATAAGATTTGCATTTTTATCTTTTTATTGCTGCAAAAAAATTTGTGGGTCAATTCACATGCTCAATATGATTTTCATTGTCAGAAAAATAGGATAATATATCACTTTTATTTTAATTTTGTCAATTAAAATACATATTTATCATTAAAAAACAAACCATAAAAAGTCATTGAGCATGGAAAAATCAACCAAATTATTTCATCATTATCCAACCAAAAAAAAACATCATTAAATCCAAGTGTAGTTTCACACACATGAATGATATTAACGTACATACAAAGTAATGATCTGACAATTTTGTAATGGTTGGAGAGACTCAATTCCTTATAAACTATATTACAAGGTGGCGAATGACATAGGTGACGTGAAACACGTGCGACCATTGAGCATTTACATGCAAGCTAACATGTTGTACGTGATACTATGATAGTATGATATAATAATTTGAGCATCACACTTAAAAGCAATTAGGAAAAGTTGGTGAGACTCAAATTCTTATAAACTCTGTTGCAAGCTCCATCACTTTTTTAATATGGGGCAGCACTACCTGCACATTCTCACAGTATTGACATTTGACAACAAATAAACATGACAATATTGTCATGTTACTCAATGAACAAGTACAACAAACGATTCAAGGTAAGATAACTATTCAAGTGAAGATGCTTATTCCGAACTAAAGTTAGACGAATTAGAACAAGCTAGATGCAGTGAACTATGAGGAGCTGGAGGACTCAGTATGTTTTGCCTCTTTCAGGAGTACCAGTACCATAAGTAAATGGAGGACGATGAGGAGATGTAACCTCTGGCATTTCTGATGGGAGACTGGGCAATGGAGCATTAAAGTTGAGCACTTGGATGGCTTCTTGTATTGAAGGTCTGGAAACATGATTGGGGTGAGCACACCAGAGCCCAACAATAATCAAGCATTTCATTTGTTCCTCATCAAAGTATCCACACAATTTCGGGTCAGCTGCTTCGATGACTTGTCCTCGCCCATAGAGTTCCCAAACCCAGTCCACCATTAGGACTTGACTACTTTCCAACTCTTCAACGACGGGTTTTCTCCCGCAGGCTATTTCCAGAGCAACAACTCCAAAGCTGTAGATGTCTGTTTTCTTACTAGCCTTTCTACTTGTAACATACTCGATCGATAGCCATGTAGCCTTGGGTTCCAGCCACAATCGTGGTTTGCGATGGTTTTCCATGGTCCACAAGTCGAGCCAGCCCAAAATCGCCAAGTTTTGCGTTGAAATTGGAGTCCAACATAACATTGCTGGATTTGATATCTCTGTGAAGCACACATTGTTCCCATCCTTGGTGCAAATATAACAACCCGGAGGCCAAGTCGTGTGCAATTTTGTATCTCACCTCCCAAGTCAACAAGCTTTTCCCATTGAACAAATGCGAATCCAAGCTGCCGTTGGGCATGAACTCGTAAACGAGTAGGAGCTGTCCTTTTTCGTGGCACCAACCAGTGAGTTGCACCAGATTCCTATGCCTAAGTTGACTGATGATCCTTACTTCTGCTGCATACTCTTTCAGCCCTTGTTTAGACCCACTTTGTACCCTCTTAACAGCAACAAATGAATTCAATTCTTTAATGAATCCTTTGTAAACCCCACCAAATCCTCCCTCTCCAAGTTTTTCTTGTTCCGCAAAATTACTTGTGGCTTGAGCCAGCCTGGTGTAGGAAAATTTCCTGGGGCCAGTCCCCTTTTCAAATTCATCATCAAGTACCTTGGCATTTTCATCACCACTTCCCCTCTTCTTCCAAACGATGAAACAAAACAAAGCCATCCCAACAACCAAGAGAATGCATCCACCAACAATTAACCCGATCACTATTACTGACTTGGACTTGGATTCGTCCCTACTAGTACTGGGGGTTGGAGTTGGAGTAACTGGAGCTGAAACATTTACAAGTGACTCGGCTGCAGACTCATAGAAAAGAAAGTCCTCATACCTTATATTACAGCTTGGTTTTAGAACTCTTGTTCCTTGCTTTAATATTCCACCACAACATCCTGGAATAGCAGAGATGCAATTCTTAAGGCAATTGCTGCAATTTTCTTTGTCTATGTCCGGAGTGCACTGCACAAGTGCATATATCGTTTCACCTCGAGGAACAGTTGCATGTCCTGCTGCATATTTTTTACGAGAATCCCCTAAAGCAGCTTTGTCACTTAAAGTTTCCAACAAGGGATTAAGCACCAGCCCAAACGCTTTTGACGCATTGTTCGGATTGGGCACATACATAACAGGATCCTCTTCCTCGATGCTAAATATTAAGTTTTGCGAGTACCGTACCATGCATTGAGGTGCCCATAAGATTGCTTCCTTGTAATTTTGACAATTTCGCAGGAGAATCTGAGTGGAGTCGCTGACACAGCTACGACAGTCTTTGAGTCCGAGATCTCCTCTGCACAATGCAATTGCATTCACTTTGTTGGAGTCTTGTCCAAGAGAAGAGTTGTAAAAGCCAGAGTCGGCTTGGTTTTGGGTAGTGTTTGAAGAGAAGGAAGAGAGGAGGCTGTTGAGGTTTTGTTGGTACATGCTGCCATTAGTGTAACTTCCAGTATCGGAACATTTCCAGGAGTCTTGGGCAATGGTGGGAGCAACAAGCAGGTCTAAGATTGTAGGAACGATAAAGAAAAGAAGCAGCCATATCGAGGAAACCATTTCTTGATCTGTTGCTCAAGTCAAAACTAATTGACAGTGTCTTCGATCAAAATGCTCTTGAGCTTAATTTAAAGACTAGTTAGCAAGCATGATCATCAACTCATTAACCCACTCTACATTCTAAAAATAATCTAAAGAATACGAAAACATAGGAAGAAAAATCTTCTCTCTATCTCGAAAAATCTTATCTCTATCTCAACCCTACCTATGGTCCCAGCCTCATGACTTTTCGTGAAGTATATTAAAGGTTTCTTTTGTGGTTTGTGGTAGTTTTCAACAGATTTCAACAAAAATACTTAATCATCACTATACTATCATATATTCTTTTTATTAAATTCAAAAATATACAATTTTCTCTAGCAGATTCAACCTACCCTCTGGAGAGGGCTCAAGTCTAACCACCAAGACAAAGTTCCTCCTTATAATATATTTACATAACATAATATTTATTGAAAATTCTACTACGATCTGCATACCATCAGATTTTTTAAAATCAATTGATTTTGAAATGCAATTTCATTCAAAATTGAAAATTAGAATTCAAAAGCAATTATTTCAAAAAATGTATTGCTTCAAATAACATTCCAAAACAACATTCAAAATTATAATTTTACTTTTTTAAGACAACATTTCAAAAATAAACATTAAAAAAAAAACAAGTGCACCTATTTATTCTCTAAGAATCTTTCTCTCCTCCAAACTCTCTCTTTTTTAACTTTTTTTTCTTTCTTTCCCCTCTCCCCTTTCCCCTTTCCTCTCATCTTGTTCATCTCCTCTCCACTCTCCTTTCTTTCTTCCTCTTACTCCTTTTTTTTTCTCTTCGTCGCCATTTCTTTTCATCTATTCTTCGTTTCTTCCTTCTCTTTTTCTCTTCTTTCTTCTCCCTCCTTCGCTCTCATCCACCAATCCCAAAGAGCACCCCCATCGATTCAGTTCCCCCCCTCCCCCACCCACCGCCCCATCCCCCCCCAACCCCCCCCCGGCTTCCCACCCCCCCCGGCCGCCCCGCTCCCCCCTTGTTTTCTCTCGCCCCCCCGGCCCTCTCTCTCCCTCCCCTCCCCCCCTTTCAGAGCAAGAGGACGGTTTGCTGCCGAACCGAGCAAAACTCCGCTTGTCGGTTTATCCAACGGGCAGGGTTTAAATTGGGAACCGACCAAAGCGGCCGGTAGCGGTTGGAGCTGAAAGCGTCGGCCCCGAGGCCGCCCGTTTGTGGTACAATATTGACCAATCCTAGTATTGAAACCCCAATTAAAGGAATTGTAGTATTCTACGCACGTGAAGAAGGGTCTAGCAGTTTCCTTCTTCAATTTGATTCCTATGGGGCTATCAAAGCTTCGAAGAAACATATATAGGACCAGGCTAGCTAGCTATGTGAAACATTTTGTACGTTTACCTACAGTCTACAGAAACAAAATGGGGCTGTGGAATTTGTTGTACGCCAAACAGTGGACAAGGAAATTACTATATATGTATATATATTAATTCCATGGATTGAATTTGACCCTTTGTACTATTATAATGTGAACAATTATTGTCGATCAAAATAAATTTTTTTTACCAAAACATCCTTCAATTATTAAATAACTTTGGATAGAAGTCAATTGTTAAGGACAAACAAGTAAAAAATAAAACAATTAATAAAAAATTTGAAAATAAAAAAAAATTACCCATTACCTTTCAGAAAAAATTGATTCTCAAGAAAAAAACTGCAACACATGCGAATGATGCCATACTACTAGTTTTCATTTAAATTTTATCTTTTTGAATGGTTTTTGATCCATAAGGACATAATTTGGCAAATATTTACCATCAAGAATAATGCAAAAACACGGTGCCCACTTGGTCACTTAATTGACCAATTTATGTTTTTGTCCTATACATTTTACCAAAATTATGAAACTGCTATTGACAGATTTTTATTGACCTCAATAAAAAAAATTTAATGAATCAATATTTTCCATGGTAGGAGGAAAAAAACAAAGAAGCATCACATTTGTGTATTTTATTGAGGTCAATAAAATTTTATAAGATCAATGAAATTTTAGTTTCTGGGTCTCAATCAGCAAAGTACAAAAGAGCATCACCTTTGTGTATTTTATTGAGGTCAATAAAATTTTATTAAGGTCAATAAAATTTTAGTTTCGGGTTTCAATCAGCAAAGAACAAAGGAGCATCACCTTTGTGTTTTTTTTTTTTTTTTTCCGCTGAAACGAGATGAGGGAAGAGCTCCCAACACCCCAAATTTATTAAAGAAAATGAGAAGTACAAGGGAGGGAAACTCCCCGAAACCAAACTAAAGAAAAGTAAACTTAGGATCGAAGACCCAAACGGTTCTCATTACAATGTGAGGCAATAAAGGTAGGAGCTGCATTCCATCACACAAAACCAGTTGAAGACGTACCATAGTTAGCTAATGCATCATCAACATGAACCCGAAGTTGCATCATCACGAAATATATGAGAAGCACGAAATTGCATTTGAGAAATACGAAACAAACAATTATTCTACTGAACCCGAAGTTGTCGTGGTACCAAAGAAGGAGACCTAAGAAGGTCAAGAATTAGAGACCTCAATAAAATTTTTATTGAAGTCGACTACGAGAACGGCAGTGCAGCAACAATGTCATATAGGTCCCAGACTTGAATTTTCAATGCCTCGAAGTAATCTTTCATCTCGGCCACATAGCCAAGGGAGTGGTTGAATTCAAGTGACCTCTCTCTAGGCATTTGCCCTCATTTTGATGGCACTAAACTGACCATTACTCATGCCATGCCAACACTAAGACATGCGGCATGCCTTTAGAATTATGCTCATTTATATCCTCAAAACAGGACCAGCAATTCATACAAAACAATAACCAAACCAAAATCAATAGAATTACCAAACCAAACCCAAGATAGAAATTGCCGGAAAATGTAAAGAACCACAAGATAATCACTATTCAAAGTACAATAAATTGATTGAGAAAATAATCAATAAACGAAGCTCGTAGACAGTACCACTAAAGAGCTAGCTAGCCCCTAACCCTGGATAAATTGATTCACAAATTGAATCAATATCAATTGAGATGTATCTCCATTTTTCCTCTGTGAGATGTCTAGTATGAGACTAACTACAATTTGGACAAAATAGTCAGTTTTTCTCAATACAATCCAATCAAACTCTATGTACATGTATCTGATCAGAGGCAAAAGAGAGAAATTTGGATCTCAAACACCATGAGATCATGAGATTGTCCAGAAACCAGAGTGTGATAATCGGTGATATGGTTTGGAGACCCTCATTTTAGTCCAAGACTCCCTCACTCCATATTCCTTCATCACCCAAAACTCATTAAATGTTTTTTCTTGAGTCCCTGTTGATGATAATGTAATACATAGCCAATCTCTGAAGACCCCCAAATGGATTAAACTAGTACTGCCAATGGGGGTAGTGGAATTTCTCTAAAAATTCGAACACAATCTTTTAAAATCTGAATTGAATACACCCCCTTAATAGTTTACACACATTCACCTTAAACAAATAAAGGGTCTTCATTAATGGTAGAAAATTAAAATATTTGGCCCCCTAGCGAGGATATGGTTCAGTAATATTTGAAACCACATTTCTTGACACATACACAAAACTTTTGGATTTATCAGACCCTGCATCAGTGTTATAATGCAAATAATATGCAGGTCGTGAGGGAACTGAGAGTGTGAGAGAATGACTGTTAAGCATGGAAACAACTGAAGCCATGGTTGGTCTGTCATTCACATTTTCCTGGACACATAGTAAACCAATGTGGATGCATTTGATTGTTTCATTTCTTGAGCCTGTTGTCAACATGGGATCTATGATATTTGGAACTGTATCGCTCCTCCAATTTCTCCAAGCCTATAAAAATTACAAAAATGTTTAATAAAAAAATTATGCAACTTAAATTTTTTCTAGCTATTATGTTTTCTTGTTGCAGGCTAAAGGGGGGAACGGAGAATTATTGAAACAACTTTGATTATACATTCTAACTCACATAGCTTAAGAGGTCCTCTTCATTCTCACCATTCCGGAAACTACCAATCTTCTTACCACTAACGATCTCAAGAACTAACACACCAAAACTGAAGACATCCGATCTGACAGAAAAGCGCCCGTGAAATGCATATTCTGGTGCCATATATCCACTGCATGATATATTACTTCCAAATTAAATAAACAAGTATTTGTGTTCTTAGATGCATTATAATATAATATAACTATCCCACTTCAGACACTTTTATTTCAAACTTCTCCCAACATTTTTCCAGTGGGCTGTGACGCGCCGTTTAATTATTTGAAATAACTGACAACATGAAGATTCCGTGATCAAATCTAATTGGCATCGAGAAATGGATAGAATGGGGTGGGGTGGGGATAATATATATATATATTATAATATAATGCAAGCACAGAGTGTAAGTAAGAGTAGTGCCATGTTTACGTACTAGGTCCCAACAATGGTCTTTGTATGTCCTTGAGTTTGATCCATGGCAAACAACCTTGCCATACCAAAATCTGCAATTTTGGGGTTCATATCTTCACCTAGCAGAATGTTGCTGGCTTTGAGATCACGATGAATAATTCGAAGTCGAGAATCTTCATGAAGGTAAAGAATCCCACGAGCAATTCCTCCTATGATTTTATAACGTGTTTCCCAATCCAAATGTCCATTATTAATTGGATCTATTAAAAACAATTTCGTTAGAACAGACAGTATGAATATGTTTTTTTGCTATCTTAATTTTGTTCAACCTAATTAACACAAATGAGAAATAAATTATACTGAGGAGGTAGAGTTATCATACCAAAAATGAAGTGATTAAGACTGGTATGAGGTACATATTCGTAAATGAGGAGTCTTTCCTCTGTTTTCAAGCAAAAGCCTAAGAGCCTTACTAAGTTCCGGTGTTGAAGTTGAGCAAGTAACCTGACCTCGTTTTTAAATTCGCGATCACCTTGTTCAGAATTCTTAGATAGCCTTTTCACAGCTATATATTGTCCGTTCAATAACCTACCCTGAAATTAAGTTTAAAAATAAAAAGAAGAACAATTAAAGGAGATGATAAAGCCAAAAATCCCTCATGAAAAAAGAAAGAAAGAAAGGCAATGAACTAATTGATAGCGAAAGCTACAAAGGAAATAAAAAAAATTCATGTAGCTGCACAAGTTTAGGCGCACATATATAAATTAAAGATTTAACTTCACAATACGCATTCAATTGTTGGAGTAAATTTTTTTATTATCACATATATGGAGTGATTTATTACCTTGTAAACAGCTCCAAATCCACCTTGTCCCAACTTATTTGCATCAGAAAAATCATCCGTGGCAGATCTTATATTTTCAAAGTCATATTGTAACGAATTCACAAAACTAAATTGTTCTGAAACATCATCTGAAAAAGGGACAAATTTATGAGACAAATGCATTCTTCAAAACAGAGTACATACGATTTAACTTACCTTCAAGTTTTATCCTTGGCTGCTTTACTCTTAAGAAAATGCATATGCCACCGAGAAGCATAGTCACAAAAGAAATCACAACCACAATGATGATGATAATAGTTTTTTTTGTGTTGCTCTTCTTTCCTGCAAAAATTTAGAAAGCCGGGTGCTAATTTATTAAGGGGTCATACCACGTACGCAATTATGAGGCATGGTTAAGGTTATATTAGAATTAAGATCCAATAAATGACTTAAGAGAAGATGTTTACAAAAAACTAATGACATATGCAAAGTACTACAAATAAAACACCCATGTAATATATATAGGTGTGGGCCTTTTCACTAAGGGATTCAATTTTTTGTGCATAGTAAAGGATTACGTGTGGGACTCACTTTGCAATCTTATTTCAATCCCACCATTCAAGGTTAATCTAGGCCTTCACACATAAATTATTTATGCAAAGTTTCAGCCTAATTGGAAATCGTGAAGGTATTAACATTTTAACGATTTCAAATTAGGCTAAAACTTTGCAGAAATAATTTACGTATAGAGAACTAAAACTTCAACAGTCGGATTGCTGGAATTTGATTGTAAAGTGGACTCCACAAGCAATCCCTTAAAATTACCATAAAAAGATATGGGTTGCGAGCTAGAGTGACCTTGCTTGGATGGAAGTGGAGCTGGAGTTACTGGAGTTTTTGGAGATGCTGAAGTAACTGGAGCTGAAACATTTACTAGTGAATCAGCCGTAGACTCATAGAAAAGACCGACCTCAAACCTTAAGCTACAGCTTGGTTTAAGAACTCGTCCTTGCTTTCCAAAAATATTTCCTGGAATATCAGAGATGGCCATTTTAAGGCAATTACTGCAATTTTGCTTGGCTATATCTGGAGTGCACTGCACAAGTGCATATATCTTTTTACTTCCCGGAACTACTGCATGTCCTGCTGCAAATTTTTTAACAAAATCCCCTGAAGCAGCTTTGTCACTTAAAGTTTCAAACAAGAGGTTAAGCACCAAGTCAAACTCTTGAGCGTTTGACACGTTGTTTGGGCCGGTCACATACATACTAGGGTCATCTTTCTCGATTCCAAATATTAAGTTGCCCGAGTAACGTACCATACAATGCTCCGCCCATAAGATTGCTTCCTTTTGATACAAGCAATTTTGCAAGAGAATGTCAGTGGAGTTGTTGACACAGCTACTACAGGCTAGGAGTCCAAGGTCTCCTCTGCATAATGCAATTGCATTCACTCTATCAGAGTCTTCTCCGAGAGAAGAGTTGTAAAAGCCAGAGTCGGCTTTGTTATGGGTAGTGTTTGACGAGAAGGAAGAGAGGAGGCTGTTGAGGTTTTGTTGGTACATGCTGCCATTGATGTAACTGCCAGTATTGGAACATGTCGAGCAGAATTCAGCTGCAGGAGTGCAAGCTTTTTGGGCCAAGGTAGCAGCAACAAGCAGCTCCAAGATGATAGGGAAAATCATGAATAAAAGCAGCAGCCATCTTGAGAAACCCATTTCTCTGTTGCTCGACTCAAAGGGAACTGACATGCTGTTTTCAAATATTCTGGGGCTTTAAAGACTAGTTAGCTAGCATGATCATCAAGTCATAAACCCACTAAAATAAAAGGGAAATCTTGAAAAAGTATATTGTTAAATGTTAATATTTTTCTTGGGGGTGGTTAATTTGTGGTTCAATAATGACCAAGTACATCTAGTATTCGAACTTTCGAAGCAACAAGTTAATAGACTTCAATTTTTTTATGCACATTGAAGGGGCCGGTCTTGTTTAATTTCCTTCTTATATTTGATTTCTAATGGAAGTAATGGCACGTTTAGTTTACCTACTGCATGTCCTGCGGTGGAATTTGTTCTAGCCTGGCCCAACAGAAAGAACAAGGATAATGAATACAAAAATAACAAAGTTTTATATGCTCCGTTGTGTTTAATTCTATATTACTACTTCCCTAATCCCTCTTTAATCGGGCTATATATGTTATTTTCGTGTTTTGTAGGTTTCCCGAAGCATTGAGGATGAAAAGAAGCAAAAAGTGGAGATTAAAAGCAAAACTGGTGAATTTGCATGTGCAGATCAGTCCACTTCTGACGGTTTGTGATTCGAATTTTTCTACAAAAAATTATGGCTGATTAAGTGAGGGAATATCAATCTGGCGCGAATCTGGAAACGTTCGGGAATTCAAGTTTTGAGGCCCAAGTTGCACCTTGAAGCCCATGAGAGGATTTTGACGAGTTTCCCATGTATTTATGATATTATTGGGTATTTTAATTGGTTTTGACAAGTCTTTATATGTTGGACCAATTAGAATGTTTCAAGGAGTTGTGAGGAGGAAGTTTTCCTAAACCTAATAGGATTCCTATCCTTATTTAAAGAAGCATCGAACGTAGCAGCGGAAAATCATCTTATACGCGGAGAACAAGAGCAAGAGTTGTGGAGAGCCGAAGCATCGCCGTGTTTCTTTCTTCTTCTCTTTCTTTCTTTAGTTTTTATTATGTTTTTGATTGTTGATATCATGACTATGAGTAGCTAATTTCCTTAGTAACTATGTTCCTAGCCTTAGACATGTGGATCTTATGATTTTGTTTTAATCAAGACTTCTTAGACAATTGGTTGTTTGTTGATTCATTGTTTAATCATTGATAAATTTCTTGTATGTTTATTGTGATTTGAAACATAGTAAGCATGCTAGGGTTTTATGGCTATGAATATATGCATGATCATCTTAATCATAATATGTTCTAGAGTAGCGCATGAATAATTGGCCTATTCATATGAATCAATATCTAGGTAATTAGAACAACACCAGTATCGAAGTTGCCTAGGAGCGTTACTCACAATCTCTTTGTACTTAATGACTTCTGATTTGTTAAACATATTGGAAAAATATCCTAGGCTACTCATTAGAATCAAAGTTAGGTCGTAAACATCATACACTTAATATACCAAGTATGAGAGATTAATAGGTTAAGTCATTAGCTTAACTTGAGTAATGACATTCAATTGCTAAGAAGGATACATTGACTTTTCATAAGTGAAACATTCTCTTGTGGTAAACAACAATCTCTGGTTACATTGTTCCCATTGATTTCCTTTCATACTACAATTCATCATCTTGGATTAATTTCCAGCAATTTAATTAGATTTCTTTAACTTGTTATTAGTTTAGTCAAAACCAAAAATCCTCCATCTTTATGTTATTGTTTTGGTCATTGTAGTTTAGTAATTAGAATCAATCTTCTGCGGGAGACCCTTGCTTATCCATACTACTACGTGACATTATTCTATATTTACAAGGAATAAATTGTGTGCT